>CM031241.1:441444185-442163396 GCA_018340775.1 Taxus wallichiana var. yunnanensis | reverse complement strand
ATACCCAAAGTGTTTACGAAGCTTAAAATGCCCCCTGTTCTCACCTTCACCCCCTCACCTCTACCAAATGCCCAGTCCACTTCTATCAACTTAACTAGATCTTCCCCATGCTTGGGACCTCACTAATGCCCAGCCTAACGCACCCGCCTAAGTGACTCGATCTATCCAAAAATAAATCCGTCCCGCCACCTAGGAGACAAACTCAATCCGTGCCCCTATCACAATCAAAACCATCATCGTCATACCTACCTTCCATATTGGGACCCCATCCCTCTACCTTACATCAATATATCATACCTCCCTGCGCTTTCTTCAAAACAACCTACGCCTTCCGCACCCATACAAATTCCTGTGGTATAAGCAACACCGTCACTCCACGTATCCTGGCCCACCCATCAACCCTAAACAAATTCCATCATCAAAAGATTTGTTTTCGGTCACTCCTATTTCCGTGGTTGTTTTCTCGATACCACATCATCTCGCGCCTCATCATCCAACATAGCTTCTACGCCAAAGAAATCACGTTTAGTGAAAACCACGTATCAACACCCTCGGCTAAACCACCACCCGTGCGAACCAACCACGCCCAAACATTACCAAAACCCGCACAACCAATCCCTCATCCTCTTCCGATTTTGACCCACTCAAAGGATCTTATGCCAAAATCCTTGCTATGTTGGTGGAGAATGCGACCATTTCCCTACCTCCACTTAGACCTTATGACCCGCCTAAACCCCGACCCATGGGTTACGATGAGTCTAAAATCTGCGCTTATCACCGCACACGGGACATGATGTGGAGGGATGCAAAGCTCTAAAACCATCCTTCGTCACTACCTCTCCCTGATAGAAAGATTAAGAAAGACAACTTACGAAGGAGAGACCTTTAGTTTCCATTCCCTCTCCTATACAACTGTCCCGCTCACCAAGATCTATCATTATTACAACCCCACCTCTTGAAGACCATGAGTTATCCCAACCATCTTCCTTATCTCAGGTCTACGAGATTAATATGATTAGTGTCGCTACTCGAGGGCAGAAAAACAATGGGAAAGCAAAAGAAAACACACCTGCGGCATCTCTTTCTCCGTCAAACATCCCGATTGCACCACCACCTAAAGTGGTCATTCGCGGACCCGCCTATCCCGTCTCTAATGGCATTGCCCACCGAAATATGATTAAACAGACTTCACCAATCGCCCGTAAAAATGAGATCGTATGATCTCATTCGGACTTCGAATCTCATCGACAAGCTCTCGTTGAGATCCTTCAAGGATAGAGGTTTTACCTAATGAAACCCTGCCTGTCACCTCCATTCTAACACCCAATCACGTTGCTTCTCTCACCAAACAACCCACTGCCCCAACCACTTCTGTCTCTGTACAACAAGCTACTGCAGTCAGTTTCTCCGAAGACGAAATTGTTGACTTTGGTACAGAAGATCCTGACCCTGCTCTTTTCATCTCAGCTTACATCGGGACATTCGGGTACGTCGTGTTATGATTGACGGGGGTGCTAGCCTAAACATCATCTCTTCAAAAGCCTTCCAACAAATGAATATCCCTTCTAGTTGCATGTGTGCCAACCCCATCATGTTACGGTATTCAATGATGCTATTACTTCTACCTTAGGCACCGTGATCCTCAACATTCGTGTAGGACCACGTGCTTTACCCTAACTCTTCTATGTCTTCGAGGGAGAGTACAATATAATATATTGGCTTTGGGTCGCCCTGGATCCGAGCCATGGGATGCGTTCCTCAACATTACATAGATGCATAAAATTTGAGTACGAGGGGGAAGTCCTACACCGTAAAAGCTGACCCTCCCCTTTAAAACTCCTGCAATATGTTATACCGCCCTAACGATGTGCTTATACCAATCAAGACACCCATACATTCAACCCAACCATCCTCTTCAAATGTACCTCAACCATCCACTCAACCGCGCCACGGCTTCAATCGATGAAACCACCATCGCAAAACCACTTCCCTTCCCGCACGCACTAACATTCCAACCTCCGACCCCTTAGTAGATGTTTTCGGCGCCTTTACGCTGGGAGTACCGCCTATATAACGTTAGTTCTTTCCCTACCCCGCAGAGTGCAGACAATTACATGCACATCCCACCTACGACCGTCGCGTGGGGAGGTAATCTCTTACGGACCACCCCATTTCCGCACTAACCTAACGATGGGGGTGTTGACGCATCCTCCATTACCCCCGAACCTCCTCTTGGTGTGGTTCCTTCAATCCGATTTTCAATACTTGAAAAATCGCTGTTTTCCCCTCACGTTCTTGACTCATTGTGCGTGGAAAGGCTTTGGTTTTGGCCTTTATGAACAAGGCCGACATACACTCATTCCCGTGACTACCGTAAACATAATGATCGCGGTGGTCTGGGTCTTTCCCTAAAAACACCCACACAGAGACACCTCCTGTCACCGTATCTGGAAGAAGAAGACGCGCCCCTACCAAACCATCATCACCCACTTTGCCATCATCACCCACTGAATCTATAGACTCAATCCATCCCTCCTAACTTTTTTTTCATAAATGCTATCTTCATAGGTCCTCTCACTTATCAACGCGATAATGAGGACCCATCTTCTCTTCCCTTCGTATCCGGACATGATCAAGAGGATTCGCTTTGATTAATGTTGTTGAATGCCAGGATGATGACTCCATCCTCACTTACCTTGGCGCGGATGATTCTTATATTCAACGAGCCTTACCATCTGAAACCCAAACCATGCTGAATGAATCTACCATAGAAATCAACATCCACACGGAGGAGGATCCTCACATTGTGAAGATTGGACAATCCCTTAACACATCAGAACAAGCCGCCTTTACTACCTTTCTCCGTGCTCGCAACCAAGCTTTCGCATGGTCTTACGCTGACATGCCAGGAATTGATCCTACCATTGCCGTCCATAACATCACCCTAAACCCCGATTCCAAACCGGTCAAACGAAATTGAGAAAATGCATCCACGCATTGCTCTCTTCGTCAAAGAGGAGCTCCAACGACTCTTTCTGTTTCCTTCATCTTGCTTATTGACTATCCTCAATGGATTTCTAACATCGCACTCCGCTACTAAAGCTGACAGTGGGGACTTCGGATATGCCGATTTCCGGGATCTTAACCTCGCTTGCCCTAAGGATGACTTTCCTTACCTAGCATTGACCAACTTGTTGATCTAGCTGCGGCAGTCATGAGATGCTCTCTCTCATGGATGGCTTTTCAGATACAACCAAATTTTGGTTGCCCCCTGATCAACACAAACCGCCTTCATAACTCCTTGGGGGAACCTTCGTTATCGTGTCATGCCATTTGGCCTTAAGAATGCTTGGTGCTACCTATCAAGGCTATGACTTACATTTTTCATGACATTATGCACACTATCCTTGAATAGTATGTCGATCGATCTTCTCAAACAAGTCTAAACATCGTAGTGAACATCTTGATGTTTTAACCATTATTTTTGATCACCTGTTACAATATTCTGTCCGCCTTCAACCAAAAAAATGTGTCTTTTGTGTTCTTTCGGGAAAACTTCTTGGCTTTATCGTCTCTTTGCGTGGCATTGAGGTCGATCCATCTAAAGTCAAAGCTATCCTAGAAATGCCCCCACCCAAAAATCTCAAACAATTGCGTAGTTTACAAGGTAAGCTCCAATCTATCCGACGTTTCATCTCCCAACTTTCGGATCGATGTCAACCTTTCCATCACCTCCTTAAAAAGGATATTGCATTCCAATGGAGCGGAGAATGCCACCAAGCCTTTGACGCTCTCAAAACATATCTCTTACAACCACCTGTGCTTATCCCACCTCAAGACGCACCGTCCTTTCTACCTTTACCTTTCCGCCACCGACCACGCCAGTGGGAGCCATGCTTCACACATCGTGACTCGAGAATCGCGAACAAGTCGTTTATTATATAAGTCGTACTTTAGTGGACTATGAGACTAGGTACACACATATAGAAAAATTGTGCCTTGCCCTATCATTTGTTGCCACCAAACTCCGACATTACCTCCTAAATCACAAAACTTTTGTCATCACCAACACAGACCCCATTCATTATATGTACGCCTAAACCGCATCTAAACCAACGTATCGCGGATGGCTCATGCTTCTTCACCCGACCTCGACCTTGAGTTTGTCCACCAGAAATCTATCAAAGGACAAACCATCGCGTGATCACCATGGAAGCTCCCTTACTGGGAACAATTTACAATTTTATATTTCCGACGAACTCATCGCTACTCTTTCCCTCACAGAGGAGTCGATCCAATGACCTCTTCTTCGATGGATCCAAATGCCGGTGCGGCGGAGGAGCTGGCGTTGTTCTCATTCCTCTCGACGCTGAACCTATGCCTCTTTCATTCCGGCATGATTTCCCTTGCACTAATAATACGGAATACGAGGCCCTTGTTCGGGTCTCAAGTTCGTTACACTTAGGCATCAAATCTATCAATATTTTGGCGACTCTCAATTGGTAGTCAATCGAGTTATGGGCATCTACCAATGCAAAATGAGGAACTTCAAAATACAAACACTACGTGGATTCACTTCTAGCCTTATTTATTCACTATTCTATACAAACCATTCCACGCTCCACTAACAAATTTGCGGACACTATGGCTTGCTTAGCCTCGCAAATTCCCATCGCACCAGCACTTGACCGACTGATTATTCGTCGTGGTCCAACAACTTTTTGTCCCATCCTATTCAACCCCGTGAGTTTGTACGATAAATACTGTGTCTACTAGTTCGCAGGATACCTGGTACCACCAATTTCACGACTACCTTACAATCTCTGTCCTCCCACCTGACCTTACTAGTAACGGCAAACGTGCTTTTCTTAAAAGTGTTTCGTGTTATGTTGTCATGGGGGGACTCCTCTATAAATGTGGCTTTGATGGCATCCTCCTTCGCTGTCTAACTGGCGTGGAGGCCACTCATACCATCCAACAGTCCATGACGGTATTTGTGGTGGATATTTTAGCGGCCTTTGCTGTGTGCCAAACGAATCCTTCGCCTTGGTTATTATTGGCCTACTCAATAACGACATCGCTTTACGAATATGTTAAGCGTTGTGTTATGTGTCGACAACATGCCAACCTTCAACATACTCCTAGCCACTCGCTCTCCAGGTTGCTCGAGATCTTTGGCCCTTCTCACAATGGGGTTTAGACCTTATTGGTGAGATTCACCCGACCTCTTCACAACGTCACCGTTGGATAATCACAATGACCGAATATTACACAAAATGGGTGGAGGCTATTCCACTCATTTCAATCAAAAAGAAAAAAATTATCGAATTCATTAACCATCACATTATCTCTGCTCGTTTTTGGTATTCCTCATCGCCTAATAACAGATAATGGAAAATCTTTTCAAAACAAGTTGTTGCAAGACCTTTGCGACAACTTTGGTATCAAACTTAGTTTCTCATCACCTTACTATCCACAAAAGCAATGGTCAAAGTGAATCTTCTAATAAAACACTAACCAAAATCCTCATGAAAGTTATCAATGAATCCGGAAGAAATTGGCACGATCACATCCCCTTTGCCCTTTGGGCTTATCGCACTAAGTATTCGTACCTCCACTAATGCCACACCTTTTCTTTGGTATACGTGCAGAGGCTGTTTTGCCTCTCGAAATACAAATACCCTCCCTTAGAATATCTCTTCAGGGTATTCTCACCAATGATGATTTCCGCAAGAGCGGTTAGCCCAATGGAGCTTCTTGACGAACGCCGTCTTATGCTCTTGATCACCTTCAAATCTATCAAAACGCATTAAACGTGCTTATGATAAGCGACTTCATGAGCGTACTTTTAAGGTTGGTGATCTTGTCCTCAAAGAGAATCAACATGTCACCAAACTAGAAAAGAGCAAACGTGGAAAATTTGCTCCCAATTGGATTGGGCCTTATATAATCACTCACACCTATGGATCAGGCACTTATCGTTTAGCTTCGCTTAATGGTAAACTTGAGCTCGAACCCTTAATGCCTTGCATCTTCGACCATTCTATTGTTGAAATTAGTGTTATATCACTTCTTATCTACCTGCCGCTTGTCCCTTGAGCTCACTTACCACTACATACACTCTGTTTCCTACACCTCATAATAACAATCAAGCTCACATAGTTTGATTCTCACCTCCCCTTGACGACGCCTTTCCTTTTTAGTCTAGTCCATGACTTCAAAGAATTAAGATAAGCCGTATTCTTATGGGATTTTCTTGAGTCAAACTTCCTACTAAACTAGATGCTTCACGCTAAAAAGAATATCTAGTCATCTAAATTAAATATAGACTGCTCCTCGAAGGACAGCTATATGCCAAATTATTCTTTGCTTTATTCTCTATGATCGCTCCCTCGAAGGACATGCTATGCACTAAAATCATATCTGCTTACTATAAATAGATCGCTCTCTTGAAGGGCTATACACAGTCGAGCTTTCTAGCAGAAGCTTCTCGCATCGATCACTCGTGAAGACCTCAAGAATAATACAATCAATATCCTTGTAGACTTCCCGCATCGATCGGTCTACGTTCAATAAAATAAAAGCCTCATTCAAAAGGACTTTTGAGTCATGGACTTGTCTATTTAGGGTAGGTTCTCTTTCGTCGTAACACTCACTTTGTAATAAGTTCTCTCGCACCTCGCCTATACCATCCACCTCACCTCACCATTTGTTTCAACTCGGGACGTAATGTACGCTCGATATATTGTGATCACACAACTCTTTTCACCTATTGACTTCTCGTCATGCACGGTACCTAGGGCTCCAAGCTCGTTCTACGTTGTGTGGTTTGTTTAGCTCTTTTCACCTACGGAGCACTCTTTCTACTTTGCCTCGCATCTAGGATCGTGTGTTGACCTTAATCGGGACATGGTTCCTTCTACTTAGGTAGGCTAACCTTCGCTTCCCTTATACCTTTTACAACATCACCAATTCATTACCAACACCATCAACCTTACCTTTACCAATCTTAATATTTTTACCAACCAACCAATTGCCTAAACCGTACTCAAGTTTCCCGATTCGCTCTCCCCGATCCTAAGGGAGAACTACATCGGCTCCGAGGCCCCTCCTTGCTTTGTGCAATGGGCTATGTAGGCAAGCACTTTGGAGACATGGGGTCTCCCAAGGTTAGCTCGACCATCCCCTACCATAACTTATCATGTGTGGTAAATATAAATATTTTTGTGCATTTTTATTTAATCACATTTTCTCTTTCCCCTTTTTTGAAACACCGAAAATCAAAACACCAACAATCTTATTATTATCATAACTCAAATCAACATACATATTCAGTTTTATGTTAAACAAATACATCTTCTCTATCATCGACACAAAGTCGGCATCCTTATTTATTCTTATACCTTGCTAACATTTACTCGGACCCTCACGCCTCATCCCGAACTAGGTGATGATCGTGATCGTCAACCCTCTCCTAGGGCCTCTCTGTCTCAAAGGTACCACGGCTATTGTACGCTTTGATCTCGCCAATCTCTCATGTAACATATGAATACGCCTTTACATGGAGGACTCCAGCCTCTAGTCTCCCCGCCCGTGACTCCGCAACTGCTAACAATCCTCTTGTCTCATTCACCTGCGTTTGGAGCTGCTGAACTAAATGCTGCAGACGATCCCTCTCTGCTGTAATCACAGCTATGTCAGGACAATCACGTATACCTCGCAGCTCCGCTGCCCACCATAATCTATAGGCCTCTGTCATTCCTGCGTCCATTACCCTGCGATCGGCTGCTACCTCTTCAGGACCTTCTGGAGGTGTTGGCTGGGGAGGTGAGAGTACTGCCTCTGCGTCGATCCTCATATATGGTCTATAAGCCAGGGGTATATCCTGCACAAATCCAAATTGTCGCCGCACGCGATCTATAGGAATCCTCTCATATTCACCTGGCCTGTGCCCCGCGATCCACCTCATTCGCTCTACACCCCTTAACTCCTCAGCTATGCTCTCTGTTACCATATAGTTACCGTAAGGCCTCCAACAGATGTCCGCAACCGTCACCCTCTCCCATACCTGCCTGTAATACACAATATCACCCGTCACGGCCTGGGATCTTGCCTCTTGTTCTGTCTCGACCCAGCGTCTGAATCCCAACCTCTGTACTCCGGTCTCTCCTGCCTGGATGGATCGGCCTACTGGTCACACACAAACAATGTGCTCATAGGCCCAACAGTGTAATAAGTATGAGCAATCCAGTGTCGTCCTGTGATTTCACCTACAAGCCCATAAACCCCTGTATAGCTCCGCCAAATATGCAGGTGCCCATGCAAAAGTCACGTTCCTTTCTATCATCTCCCAAATAACACACATCAATGCCTTTGGAAATCTTCCCCCTTCCGCCCTCGGTAACGCATAATACCCTACCGCTATCATTAATATCACTGCTAACCTTGTCTCCTCAGGGTGTGCTGCATACATTACCCCATATGTGAATGACAAACCTCGCTGTGTTAAGTCTCGTGCATATGGACCAAACACTTCTGTTATCGCTGCCCGCCCCGCGCTAGGTAACGCCTGATATACTAGTTTTCCTGTAATGGGGAGTCTCAAAATACGAAACACATCTTCCAATGTTCTCGTCATCTCTCTGTTGGCGGCAGATAAAAGGTATTTGTCTAAGGATTCCATCTCTCAATCAACGCTCGTAACATACCATGGTTACGTGCGATTCATGAATAATAACGGATTCCACTTAACCCCAAACGATTTATCAATGTCCATTCTCATTGCTTTGGTGTTACATCCGCCGGATTCGTGACAACAGCTACTGCACACTATCATTCATCCTCAACCACCGCCTCTCGCTGCATACACCAAAACAACAAACAACCATTCAATCCAGTGGTTTTTCAAACATTCTCGAAATTCCTCCAAGAACTGCAGTATCGGTTATACATAACCAGATCGTTTCAAGAATCGATACCGGTTCTCCTAACCGCCACCGGCCATGCCAATTACATACACCTTCCCTAAAAACAACCACCTACGACAATAAATTGATCGTTTATTCCTTTCTATATACACAGACATACCCAAAACCCCGAATTACCTACCCCATAACACTCACCTCATCTATACCCCTGGCTATCATGTTGTCTTTCTCATATCTACTTACCTATTCTCCTCTAGCTCATTCCCAAAACATGCAGTAGTTAAATCACAAACAAGCTGATACCTCTTGGGTTGCAGCAGCTTGAGGTGGCCCTTGTCTTCCCTCTTGTCCCTGCCTGCTGGATGCTTCTCCTCATTCTGCCATGATCACCACCCTTTTCAACTTTGTCTTTCTGCCTTCTGAATCTCGGATCACATTCACTTTCCTTGTCTCTTTTCTCCTTATCACTCAAATCTCTCATGCAACAACCTATCTCAGTCGCCAAAAGCGTCGCGTTTGCGTATTTAACCTCTTCGCATGGCTCTAAAATTAAAACTTAAGTTGCCACCCTAGCTTTTCTATTTTTAGAAAAGCTCATACCTAAATAACCGGTATCGGTTACTTAACCGATATCGATCCATCATCATCTACCGATATCGGTTCCTTAACCGATATCGGTTACACACCTATCTTTTCTCAATAGCATTCTTTTCTTCATTTCTCACCTAAATTTTTGTCACGCCCGCCTCTTTCCCCGCATAAACAACACAATTTACCACATTTTTTCATCCACCACACATAGCATTACAATTTCATTAACATCATTTATTTTATACAAATACACAAACCATCAACTACGGATATCAAGAAACTATCAATCTATACATCATTTGGATCCAACTCATCGCTTACATATATCACAATGTCACAAAAACCACCAATTCATCACATAACATGACATTCGTATATATATACGCAAAAAAACAAAAACATCAACATCATCCATCTATCAACATGTCAATTAAACTCATCACACATTCTATATATTACCACCATTAACCAAATATTTCAACACATTTTGAACATCGCATGTGGATCAAAACATCGCCTATATATATATATATATACAAGTTTTCAAAAATACAATGTGCCCTACATCGGGGCCTCTGTGATCTCATCATACAACAAAGCAAAGCACGCAGCCGCAATAATCACAACAAATCTCGACTCGGCTCGCAGCCGGTCCCTCGTATCAAAAATAGCTATATATTCGGCTCGCAGACCGGTATCCACTATACAACCCTACTCGGCTCGCGCAGTCGTATACAATAAATGAATGAATGAATACATGAATAATACATGTGCACGCAGCCTCTATCAATACACCCGGTTTGTTGCCGGTGCCCATCTCTAAAATACAACAACCATGTCTCGGGATCTCTCGGCTCTCCCCACCGCCCTCGGCACCTCTCCCGCTGGTCCTCGTGGTGCCTCTCGCCTCCTGCCGTCACGGACACGCCACTGTGGGCTGCACCTCCCGAGATCTTTGGTGTGAGAGGTCTCGCCTTATGCGCCGCATAAGCTCGATACTCAACTCCCGTACCATCAAGAATATCCCGATAATATCGGGCCTCTCGCTCTAACCTCTATATAGCGCTCTCGAGCCACCGACGGAGTGGGGTTGGTCCTCTGCACCTGCAACCAATGCCCTCGAGCTCGCTGCGCTTGCTTGGTGGTGCTGTGGCCGCGGTGGTGCTTGCGTACTGTCGCCGCCTCGCACTCGCACTGCGTGGTTGTGGTCTTGGTGGTGGTGCTGCTCGTGCTCGTGCTCGAGCCTAGGCTAGCTGCCTCGTAAGACACCTATTCGTGCTCGTGCGCGTGCTGCATTGCCGCTGCCTTGTAAGAGCCGCACTTTCGACCCCTAAGTGATCTCTCTCTCCTATAATCGCAGACCCAAGTCTCTGGCCGTGCAGTGCAGTACTATCTTGGGCCGCTCTCTGCCCGACCCACCACACACCTCGTATGCTCCGTGCACCCAAAGCATCATCTACACCCTCACTGCTGACCTCTCCGCTACCTAACTGGATCCAAGGCTGTGGTACGGGTAGTGGGGCTCTACATCATCCCTCTTGTGACCGAGGGAAGGGAGCTGGCTCTGCCCCTGCCACGACCCCATCTGCCTGCGTACCCTCTCCGGGGTATCCGCTCGTACTCTCGGCCTCCGTCCTGCTTATCCGTAATGTGTACTTTGGATTAGGCGCAATTGTAAGCGGGCTCTCGCCAGGTGGTGACCTCTGTAGGGTCTCCATACAATGTCTACTGTAAGGCCCTATAGCACATGTCTATAGTATGCCACATCCCGACTGTAATAACTACTCGTGGCTAGCCCACGACCCCCAACCACCTCTCGAAAGCCATATCGGTATATGACTGTGGCCTCGGGCCTTTGGGGTAACCCACCGGCCTCGATACATACGATGTGCTTGTATGCCCAACAATGCAACAAAAATGTAGAGCAAATACCGAATCGCCTCCTCCGTGATAGCCCCATAGCTCCTGTCAATTGCACCGGATATCTTGGTGCCAGTGTAACAGTGTGCTCCTCCACCATCTCAAGCAAAGCACCCCATCAATGCTGCTCGTGGGAAGCGGCCTCCTCGAGTCCGGGAGGCGAAGCGAGGTGATCCCAACCATCATCAACACATGCCGGCCGTGTCTCGTGTCGATGCGCACGGTACATGTCACTGCACCCGATACTCGCGCTTATGGTAGGTCGAGGCGCGGCCGCATCCCCAAAACTCTGCGCAGTATGTTGTCCATGGCGAGTCTCGAATCTACCGAAGACTCGCCTCTCCTCGATAGGTAACAAAGGATGCGATACACATCCTCCGATGTGACGGTCATCTCCCGGTCGGGAGATGGAACACATTGTCGCCGGATCCATCTCTCGATGAGGGCGACCATCAGCCGTGATCTCTCTCTATCGCTCTATGCCTCTGGACTCCACCGAGTCTCACCTCGCATGATGGCCCAATGAGCCGCGAGATACGTGTGGCCTCATCTGCACTAACAGTGGGGCATCCTATCCCGCATCGTCAACCCGCCGACGTGCTGCAAAACCAACCCACATCCTTAGACCTACTCTTTATTACAACATCTAATTTATCATCTAAACACCCTTTTTATCCCCCACCATACCCCGACTCTCTACCACCCCCTCTAAGAACCTACCACCCTAAAAACCCAAAACCCAACCCTACACCAAACCCAACTCAAACCCAACCCAACCCCCACACAAACCCTTCTCCACCCCCAACCCACACCCACCCACAACCCAACCCAAAAACCCAAAACAACCAACCCAACCCCCACACAAACCCACACCCACCCACAACCCAACCCAAAAACCCAAAACAACCAACCCACCCACACAACCCACAAACCAAAACACACAAGCCACCGACGCCGGCCGATACATGACCGACGCCGGTCACCAACAACACTCCCTTTCCCTAAAATTGTGCGACCGATGCCGGTCACTTAGTGACCGACATCGGTCACTGTCTTCTCCCGGAGCCGAACCCCCGCGCGGCCCCCAAAACCCATTTTTTACCTATTTCTACCCATCTACCCACCCAAATACCCTAAAAACTTACCCACCTACCCACCTTAGCCTATCTAGCCTATCTACCCTCTCCCTTTTTCAAATCATTTCCATTTTCTCATTATTTCCTAAAAAAGGTTAATTCCTACCCAAACCCCCAATTTAGCATAATACAACCAAATCACCAAATTAAAGAGTTTCGAATCTACCCGAATGATGACACGTCGTCGTGGTGGGATGGGTGGTAGCGGTCCAGCTGGTCCAGCCCCTCCAGCTCCTCCTGCCTGTGCCATGGCTCCAATCCTGATCTGCTGGGTCCCCGGCTAATCAACTGCTGCCTCCTCCTTAATCGGGCCCACTATCAACTCTCTCCGCCAATACAATAGCTCCACCTCACTCAATCAAGCCTCTAATCTCAACTCTCCACGTCAGACAAGTCGATTTGGTTTGCAAATAACAAAAGTGACAATGACAAGCCGTATTTTTCTTTTTATAGGTTTTTCACCTTTCACCGATATCGGTTTCATTTTGCCCTAAGGAACCGGTATCGGTCCCTTAACCGATATCGGTCATGCAGAATCGACATCGGTTCTCTACCCAACTTTCACCCCATTCTTTTCCCTTATTTACTCCTTGCCTCTTTTTCACCAATATCGCCTCTATCCACCTTTGCTGCACACCATTTGTTCACTTGTCCGGCCTGACCTAAGGCCTCAACCTACCTATTCGGCCCGACCTAAGGCCTCAACCTACCTATTCGGCCCGACCCAAGGCCTCAACCTACCTATTCAGCCCGACCTACGGCCTCAACCTACCTATTCGGCCCGACCCAAGGCCTCGCCCTACCAATTTGGCCCGACCCAAGGCCTCAACCTACCTATTCGGCCCGACCCAAGGCCTCAACCTACCTATTCGGCCCGACCTACGGCCTCAACCTACCAATTTGGCCCGACCCAAGGCCTCAACCTACCTATTCGGCCTGACCCAATGCCTCAACCTACCTATTCGGCCCGACCTACGGCCTCAACCTACCTATTCGGCCCGACCTAAGGCCTCAACCTACATTTTCGGCCTGACCCAAGGCCTCGCCCTACCCATTTGGCCCGACCCAAGGCCTCGCCCTACCAATTTGGCCCGACCCAAGGCCTCAACCTACCAATTGGCCCGACCCAAGGCCTCCCCTCACTATTCGGCCCGACCCAAGGCCTCGCCCTACCCATTTGGCCCGACCCAAGGCCTTACCCTCACTATTTGGCCCGACCCAAGGCCTCCTTTACCCTTTTCCGGCTCGACCCAAGGCCGCAACCCAACAACTTGGCCCGACCACGGCGCGCACCACTTCCATCCCTTACCCAAAATCAACACCATACACTTTTATCCACCCATCCAGGTAGTTTTTGTTCAATCGAGCTCACTGTTCGTGTTTTAGCATGATTAGGGTCCTTGACTTGATCTCGTCGACCAACTTTGCCCAGGACCTAGACCGTGGACGTTTATCTCAACCAAACCAACATTTTGGTACTACGAACATGCCTAAACGTTCTGTACCTTACCGTTATATACCCCAGGGCTACTTCCTATGCCTTGATACTAGGATTATATCACCCTTGTTTGGATAAACTATCGACCTTTGCCTCTGCTTTCTTTGGTTTGCTCGTCCAAATCATGTACCCTAGTCGTATCTTATGGCATTTCAATATGCGTCGCTTCCTTGAACCTACCCCACCATCTTACCATCCCCTCTACCCCATTTACCCGTTATCAAGCCTATCCACGATTTCTCGTTCACTCAATATGTGATAGATTTGAGGGGATTACCTATATCCTTACTTGAGTAACCACTTCATATTATTGTCCGTGCAGCTTTACAAAACAAGCTACACGACAATAAGGGGCTAATGTAGACACCAAATTTGTGTCTTACGACCCCTTGTGACCCGCATCTCATCTCGCAATCTAACCTCATCACCTAAACCTTACACAATTATTTATTAATTACCTTGTAATTGATAAATCCACATCACCTTACCCGCCACCTCACTTTGCCACCTCATCATGACCTAGCCCTAACCCTAAACTAACCTAATTAAGACCCATGACTTGGTCTAGACTCACATCCATAACTAATGCCTCCTTACTCGCACCCAAAGCCGACCTTCTAGCCACTTGACCAAGCCCGCAACTGATCTCTCGGGAGAAAAGCAGGGAAGGTGGGCTATTTTACTAAAAATAGCCTACTTTTTCCTTACCGATGCCGGTTCCTACTCGACCGCCATCGGTTACGTAACCGCCATCGGTTCCCTGTAAATGGGCTCCCCAAACCAAAACAACGGATCGGAATTTCATTTTGGAGATCAGTCAAAGGATTTCTGGATCAACAGAGAGCATTGCGAGTGAAAAACAGAGGCCAGATCTTCACTTGACAGAGCAGAGACGAGTGGAAATACCAGAAGTGTTTACAACCAAGGAGATCAACTTGCATCTTTGTCAAAACGAGTAAGTCACATCTTGCATGTCCTCTGTTATAACATTTCTTATGCTCTGTGAATTTCAGTCCTCCTAAATCCGTCTCTGAATCTACTACCCAACGTGTCATTGCATCTAACTGTTATTCTTTTGCTTCTAATCATCCCATTTCCTAATATCATCCATAAACCAGCCTTACAAAACACCATAGCTACTAAGAAGATCCTAGAACCCACCGGTATCGGTTATCGATGAATCGCATCGGTTATCGAAGAACGCATCGGTTCCTCTCGATCAAAACTAGAAAACCGGCCTTTCCCTACCCGGTTCAACGAAGCAACTTAATTGATATTTTGAGTCTTTTGTGTTAATTCATATTAGCAGGGAAGCCCGACCACCTTGAAAGGAAGTTTTATATTTCTGGGCCCAAGGCGGTTTCCTCATTTATTGTCTAATCAAAATCTTGTGGTCTTGTGTTCTTATTTGTAGGTAGTCCTTCCAAGACAAAAAGGAGTTCTTCGCAATCAGCCTGATCTTTCTCTACGGTACGTGCACACCATCTCGACATTCTACAGGTATTCCTCCTAGCCCCTAACCTTATCTGTTTCTAAAAGGAACGAAACATTACGAGCGAAACACCTTTCGATCTTCATCTTATTTCACTTCCTCTACATCGTCCTTCTCCCCATTTTACCTCACACTTCCTCCTTACTTCCCTGTTGAAAAACGACTCTTCAAGTATTATCCCATCTCCTTTATCATCTCATCATCTACATGCATTTCCATGTGGTCATTTCCATATTCTTTTCCTTAGATTTCCTCACTATGATATGTTTCCTTCAATTTTCTTTTCTCTATCATCTCTTTCATTTTCTATTACCTCTCTATTTTCCTCTACTCCATCCTTCATCATGTCTTTTTCTTGAATAACTCTCTCTCTTTTTCATAATTTCTTTTCTACTCTATTATTTTCTTGTCTTCTCTTTGTTTGTCCTTATTCATTTCCCCTTTCTCTATAATCCTTATTTGTTATCTTCTTCCTCCTTCCATTACTTATTTTCTCCTCCTCCATCTCCATCCCTCTATCCCATATCCCCTGTCACCTTCATATTTAATCTTTCTTACTATTCTCATAATCATCCTATCTATTCCCTTTTCTCTTTCTCAACATCCCTTACATCTAGCATTCTGATCCAATGCCAATGTTTCTCTATTTATGTATCGCCATCTATCCCTTTCATTACCATTCTTGTTCTTCTCTTTACAACATTGACCTCTTCTCTTTTTGAGAACCCTGTCACATCTTTTATCTTCGTCAGTCCTCTTATAGGGACATCATCATATCCATTTCTAAGAATCTCTTCCCATCTTCTTTTGACATTTTTGTCTTGGAAGATACCATAACGACCATCACCTATCTAATCTTGTTCTCTTCCATGAATATTTGCTTTACTTTTGTTTTTTCGCAAAAGTATATTTATCATACTTGTCGAAGAAGCAAGACTTCTTTGTCTTCTTCACCTTCTAATTTTCTAACACTTATGCATCTTTCCTATGAAACATGATTATCATTATATTTATTAACCTTTTAGGGCATTTTATCTCACAATTATATCCTATATATGTACACATTTATGATTATTCCCCTTGGGATATCTTATTTCAACATCTATCTATGTCTTATATTGGGGCATCTTTTCATCCTTGTACTTGTCAATGCATATAAATCAATTTGTGTCCTTCTTGTGCCCTGTGATGGGGTATCATTATCTTCATTCACGTCCATTTTTGGACGCATGATTTTTTTTGCACGATTCCTCGTAGACAAAGGATTGCACACATTTTTCACATTTAGTTGCACATATTTTGATGTTTTCCTATGACCCATTGGTCATATTGATTTACATCCACACTACGGTGGTTATCACACACTCACCGGTGCGTAGAACGTTGTCATCTATCTCCGTTAAGACCATAATTTTCCTCTCTTGATGTCATGTTGGAGTCACCACCATACTTTTTATTTTTATTACGATCTTTTTTTTGCTGGGGAATCTTGCCTTTGGTCATGTATTCATCCATCCTCGGAAACATCTTTCATCTAACTCTTTTTTTTTTGTCTCGTGGCTTGCTATCGCAAACCACTCGACAAAAAGGGGAAAATGTAGACACCTATTTTTGGTTATAGCGCCCCTCCATCATCTCACATTCATGTAATTTCCATTCTCACATCTCTTTATCTTAAATTAAATAAAATCCTATCTATTTCCTCACATTATTTGATTAATTATCAAATGGGCTCCATGTAGACCCATTTGATAATTCAACTTTTGGCATATTTCTGTCCTTCACAAATTATTCAATCCATGGTTATTAATACACCCATCAGACACCCTTTTTTAAAATGGAATCATTTATCTCACCTACCATTTCAATCATGCTCCCGAATCCATCTAATAATTCAAGCCATGCCCCATGTGATCACATCATATCCCTAATTCAATTTACTTTATTTAACCTTAGGTTACTGTTAACCCCAAGTCTAGCCTCACATCTAAGTTATAAATATGAGCTTCTCTCCCATATTTCAAGGATTGAAAAAAAGAAGAGGAGAAAGAGCTTAATTAGGTTTTTCTAGTTTAAGGAAGAAACCTTTACCATGGTTCATTATCTGTCCATCTTAATTCTGATTCATCTCCATAACATAGCACAAGCTAAGTTACGATCATTTTAGTTACTTTTCATTTTATATTCCATTACTACTTTGTTCATGATCTGTTATTATCTTGTCGACACTTTGGGGTTGACATCCTCCAAGAACTGCACTTTGTCAAGAAACCTGCATATTATGATCTAATCTTATTTGTTTTAGTTTTGTAGATCCAACTTCTTTATATCATGCATATATCAACTTTGCACCCATATCATCTATTGTCATATCCAAGTACTAAGCCCTTGTATACATGATAATGTTTAGTGTTTCTTGATTACTCGTACACTCATCTAGACAGAAGCAGAAACTCAGATTAACACATAAATCTACTTGCAATTGGTCAATTTCTTTTAACCTAGTTTATGCCCTTTAAACCCCTTTAATAAGGGTTATGCACTTTTTTATAAAAAAATATACTATAGTTTATCATTTTTATGAACTATATGTTGTTTTTATTTACATTCTATAAACTATATACATCTTTAAAAAAAAGTGTATATATTTTTACATTATAAATTATAATAGGCTATTATAATGTATTAAAATATAACCTCCCTAATATTATAAAGAAGAAAAAATTATGGAATTTCACATTCTAGAAATACACAACAAGTTTTAACTTCATTAAATTTGACGGTCAAATGACCGTCACAGTAGACCAAACATAAGACAATATGACGATCATTTAGATGTCAAATGTAAGCTCGTATGTTCTAAGAAACTTTCATAGTGTTAAAATTGATGGTTAAATGACCATCACGATAGACCAAAAAATAAGTCATTATGTTGATCATTTAGATGTCAAATTTAAAAGTCGAACTTTTTCTACATTAAGTTTTTCAAAAATTTGGAGTTACGCGTTATTAAGGGTCTCTTCTTCACTTCTATATGGTCGAAAAGATTTTTTATACAAATCTGTGGTATAATGCAGAACCCTTTATATTGCAGTTTATTATTTTGATCATAGTAGGGTAATTAGTATGCATTGTAATGACATAATTAGTTATGATCAAATAGTTTCTTTAGATATGATTCTATTAAAAGTGTTGTTTTTATTATCGATAAATATGTATCTAACTCTGTGGTACATTGTATATTATAATGGGGTGTGTTTTACAAGTTTAGGAAAACAATGGCATCCAGCTATTTCTGTCTTGAAAAAACCTAGATCTGAATGAAACCAACTACAACATTTGGGTCAAAACATAATTTATGGTGAGGAAACTCTAGATGATTGTTTCTAGATATGAGGTTTCTCCCACCGGTCGTCAAAGCAACTGTAGATAACATGAATACATTCTTGTAATGAATGTAGGAGGCTCTTTCTATGATTCTACGTAATGTGAACAATGAGTACCTTCTACAAATTGGTAATATCAAACATCCGAAAGAGGTATGGACATAACTAGAATCCATGCATAAATGATACTTGGTATATCAAGGTTAGTAATGAGAGTACAATAGATGAAGGGATTTGAGAAATGGTAAGTATATTTTTGATGATTTCTCTTCTTCATCTTGTTATATATCTCAAAGTTTGAATAATTCAAAACTATGGCATGAAAGGTTAGGACATATTAATTATCAAAGCTTATATGAAATGTCTAGATATAATCTAGTGAAAGGTTTACATGTGTTTTCTTATTCTCTTGACGTTACTTCATTAAATGCTTCTAAATGATGGTTTTGATTCTGATTTAGTAAATGGTCATAATAATGTTTTGATGCTATAGATGTTTCTAAAACTCTTATCTTCCTAGATAAGAAATTAAATTGGGCTCACTTTATGTTATAAATTTCAAATCCTATTAACCTTAGGAAAATTACCAACAACCATCATATGTATCATGCATTAATTACCTTGTATGAACCTGAGACGTAAAGTATTATAGGGTCTAGGTGGATATACAAAGTAAAATATAATGCTGATGGTAGTATTAACAAACATAAAGATAGAGTTATTACTAGAGGTTTCACTCAGAAACCTTGTATTAATTATGTTGAGACATTTCCTATAGCTAAAATGAGTACTGTTAGGGCCTTATTTGCAATTGCCACTCAATTTGGGTGGGAAATCCATAAAATGGACAAGAAAAATGATTTTTTGAATTGTGATTTAAAAGAAGAAGTTTACATGATTCAACCTAAAGGATTTGAAGAAATTGGTAAAGAAAACTATGTTTGTAAGTTGAGAAATCCTTGTATGGTTTAAAACAAGATCTCGAGATCTTGGTATGCAAAAATTATTTCCTTCTTTAAACTGTTAGGTTTTATTAATTGTTCTTCTAACAATGATATATTCATTAAGCAATAAGGCTCACATATTATCATTATATGTATATATGTTGATGATTTTCTTATGTCTATTGACAATTCTGATTTGATTCATAGGATTAAAGAGAAATTGAAGTAACACTTTGAAATGAATGAGTTAGGTCTCTCACATCATGTTATTTGTATTATTGTATTTCATTCTATTATTATTTTTTAAAACACAATATGCAACCATTGTATTGAAAAAGTTTATTTTTGATTGATTGTAAACCATTTTCTACTTCAATGGAAGTTGGAATAAATATTGATCCTAAATCTGCATATGAAAAAGGTTGATCCTATTTTATATACGTTGTTAGTTGATAGTTTGATTTATCTAACTATAACTAGATCAAATATTTCCTATATAGTAGGAATTACTTCAAGGTTTATGCAGGAACCTTTTTTAGAGATCATTGGAATCTTGCAAAAAGAATTTTTAGATATTTGAAAGGAACAATCAATTATGGGTTACATTATACTAAGAATGAAAATGCTATCTTATATGGATTTTGTGATTCTAACCATATTGATGTTGTGTTATAAAATATACTAGATATGTGTTCAAGTTTTTTGGTGTAGGAACTATTACTTGGAACAACAAATACAATCAACAGTCTCCATTTCTTCTACTGAGGAAGAGAAGTACAATGGAAGAAGTAAAGAAGCCATGTGGTTGCAATGATTGTTGGTAGAGATACACATGGAAGCTAAATGAAGTATTTCTCTTCTATGTGGTGGTCAAAGTTATATTACTCTTGATTAAGAATTCAGTTCAACATCAGAGGATGAAGAACATTGAGATACATATACGCTTCACTCGTGAGAAGGTGCAAAGTGATGAGATAAATATCAAGTTCATGTTGACTGAAGAGTAGGTTGTTGAAATCTTCACAAAGTCCCTAAGTGCTGTAAAGTTTTGTCACTTTCATGAAAATATTGGATTGTCAGAGTTTCCATTGAGGGGGAGTGTGCATGACAATGTCACATCCTAATGGAACTTTATTTTTGTAAAAGACCTTTAGGAATTTGTAAAATACCTTTGGGCAAGTGTAAAAAATACCTTCGGGCAAGTGTAAAAGACCTTCGGGCATGTATGCCTCCTCAATTTCTTTTTGATAAAGAAGTGTAGAAAGATCTTAAAGGTGGTCTTCAAGTAAAATCTTTAGTGTTATTGATTTTCTTGGTAAACATCGATCTGAAGCATATTGTGAAGGAGGTCCTTGGTTGTAAAAGACTCTTATATGCTTGGGTTCAATTACCTTTTATGAGAACTCTGTGAGAACATGTAAACATCAAAAATCATACTTAGCCACCGATCATGGGATGATCTTTGGGATTCCAAATCCTTTTGTACCAAAATCTAAGTTGAGTATGATAAAGGTGTTATAATTCCTTCAAATTGATATGCTAGCCTAAAACCTTTATGGTTTGAGGATTGTAAATTTTGTAGTGTACCATGGGTAGGTAATCTATTGGTATATGTTATGTTATCCCACTTAACAGTAAGGGGGAGTGTTGGAACATAATGATTAAGTGGTCTAGCTAACCCTTAATGTATATGGGTCCATCACTAATATATAGGTTAATATTTAATAATATGAAATATTTATATTTCTATTATTAAATATGCTAACCTAGGTATATACTTTAGGTTAAATATTTAATATCATGAAATGATAATATTTCTAATATTAAATATTATAAACCTAGGTGTATGTGTCAACCATTTAAGGTTGAAAAGGTGGGTTAGGAGACATACCCAATCACCTTATATAAAAAGGACTTTAGGTCATCATTTGATATATTTAGGAAATATACCAAAGGTGTGTAAATTAAGTGATTTGGTTTTACCCTTGGTAAATAGGGTTTTAAAGGAGGAGGTGATCTTATTGGATGTAAAATAAGTTCTCTGAAGTAAAAGGTTATTTTCAAAGTGGTTTTTACCCTATTAGGGTTTTCCACTATAAATAATGTGTCACTGTGTTATTTATTTCTTGTAAGTATTTCTTTATTTACTTATGTTATGATGTAATGTTTATTTAAATATTTATTGTAACATTATATACTATGTAATTTGATTAAATCCATGTTTATTAGAATCCTAAAATTCTAACATGATATAGGGTCCAAGGCAATTAGGAGAAAATTTTCCCGTTTACTTTTCTCTTCTTTGGTTACATGTTTATTTTCTTTCAGGACAAGGTCGCGAAACCCGAAAGGTTCGTTCATGGACACATTTTTCATAGGCACGTTTGATATGTTTTTGGTAGATTTGGAGATGGTTAAGAGCATTGAGATGAAATTTGTTTAATAACTCAAGTTCAAGGCTATTTAAACAATCTTGGCAAAATTCATTGTTGTTGAGCATGTCTTGTAGTGAGATGTGGAGAGATGGAATCGGACTTCGAGAGGTAACACAACCTCAGTATCGTATACTAGAGAAAAATGTGTGGCTAGAAGTCAAAGTGTGAATACTAGTGCGATAAGCCCACAAGGCAAAAGGAATGTGTGCATGCCAATCCTTTCTAGTATCATCAACTACTTTCATAAGAACTTTTTCAAGGTTTTATTGGTCGATTCGGCTTGGCCATTGGTTTACTGGAGTAATAAGGTGATGAGAAAGCGAGTTAGATGCCAAAAGTGTAGCATAGCTTACATAGGGTTTTTTTAATTGCTTCATCTTATCGGTGATGAGTTGGTGAGGAACACCAAAGCAACAAATGATGTGATGGTTGATGAATTCACATATTTTCTCAAAAAGCGTTTGTAGAAATGAGGGGAATGGATTCTACCCATTTAGTATAATATTTAGTGTTGGGACCCTATTGTAGCTTCCAATTCTTGAAGGCACATAGGTACGCATGGCCGGAGGGACCGCGCAAGTGAAGGCGCAAAAGGCAGGATTCAAAAGGGGTTCTTGGAGAACCAAGGATGTGCGCATGTGAAGAAAAATTTGGGACTTAGCCGTTTTTGGCCTTTTGGATGGAACATATGAAGAACATGTTCCGTTTGGATAAGGTTCCAGTCTGGCAATAGGGTGTCCTGGAAGGAATATATCTTACGATAGGAAGAT
Organism: Taxus wallichiana var. yunnanensis; assembly: GCA_018340775.1. Taxonomy (NCBI): domain Eukaryota; kingdom Viridiplantae; phylum Streptophyta; class Pinopsida; order Cupressales; family Taxaceae; genus Taxus; species Taxus wallichiana. Next base: position 442,140,297 of record CM031241.1, on the reverse strand, counting down.
CTAAAAAGCTAATCATGACATGGACATGCATGCGCCTGGGGTGACCCACACCTTGACACTTGGGGCCAGATTTGAGGTTGCAAAGGAGTTTGTTAGAGCTCAAATGCCTATTTATACGCGCGCCCTTGGAAAAGAATAGAGACACAAGTGAGGTAGTGGAGCTCTATAGAATTACTACGAGAACTATGGGATAAGAATGGGTAGATGATTATAGGAAGAATGTAATATGGGAATGGGGAATGAAAATTTTGTTTTGTGAGCATTCATGTATGGATCCAAATATGGCGCATGACTACGGTCTCCCTTCTGTAATATTTTATAAGTAATGCTATGAATGAACATGATAAGGTTACCATGACAATTGTATTAAGATCCTTTCTCTATATTACCTGCATGTTTCTACTATGCTTTTGGTCTTATATAATCATGAACCTTATTTGAATGTTAAGTCTATTTGTGGTTTTACAACTTCCTGGTTCTATTAATTTTGTTGTGCGCTTTGCTTTTGTTATGACTGAAGGGGTATAGAATCATTCTGAGCTCTATAGCTTTTTCATGTCTGTTAAATCACTAAGTCAAGATCATGAAGTATGCCTTCCACTGAACTCACATAAAAGAGAGACTCGGCTCCCTCTCATGCGCCTCGAGTGAGCACCCAATGCCTGCTAGGTGATAGGCTGATGTGCATGAGGTTCCCTTGTTCTTGGTGGGTGTAAAAATGACTACATCTTGGTTCCATTGCGGGACCTCTTTTTGAAGTTGTAGTGGAACATGACATACATCATGATCTATGCAAAGAGTGATGATGGAGATAATAACCCTAGAAGGTGTTGAAGGTTGGTTTAAAAGCATGAAGGAAAAATTTGCTCAAAGATTCAATACTGGACTTGGGTTTGACATGCAAAGATGGGTGTAAGACACTCTTTATCATGAGTTATACGAAACCTTCTTCTATGTTGTTTCCTAGTAGAGTTATTTGAATGGCTCTCGGCTTATACATCTAGATTAGGGTGGTATTATAAGTCACACCCTTGGACCCAAGAAACATATCAGAACTTGCAAGATGCTGATCTAACATGGAACCGTGCTATAAATCATTGGTGGAAAGGAGTCTTGACTAGCTACACTCTGGAATATGCAATTTCCACGTATTCCTATCTAGAAGTTGCTGAGTTTGAGTTCTTGTGGGAGCCCAGAGGATCATTTTTGCATGTTATCCCCCTGGCAATCAAAATCTTGATGGTAACCATGGGTTTAGAGGCATTTCCTATAGCCGGCTAAACCACTCGGAGCGCTTGGTGAGGAAGCCAGGTTGGGGAAAGATGGCTAATATAACGAATGAAAAGGAAAGGGAGGAGAGATGGCTCAAGTATAATGAAGCACGTGAAAGGGAGATCAATAGACAGCACAGGATTACAAGTGGGTTATGGAGCCAGACATGGTGGAAAGGAGTTGAGGCTCACGCCGAGGATATGGAACTTGAATAGTCTGTGGTACTCCATCTTGGTAAGCGCAGAGAGAAAACCTTGTGGCTTTTGATGAGAGTCCTTCACATAGAGAAAGAAGATTCATTGGTGCGTATCGGCCCACCTAACGACCAAACCTTAGCACTTGGTTTGTTCAAACAAGGAAAATTACAGTTGATCCATTTGATATCGGTGGAAGCAATCGATCGGCACCGTAAGATACAACTTCTCATTTAGGACTTCTATGGCTTCACACACTATTCCAGTATTTGGTGGAATGTTTAGACAAGGCACATATACAGCTGGTTTTGGAAGCACGTTAGGAAGTGGTGGAGGAAATACGATTGGGAGTGGCACTAGTTCACAAACTGTCAATGCGTAATTCAGTGGAATGACGGGAGCATTTGGCATGACAAACAAAGGCCTTATACCTAACACAAGAGGATATGGAGGTGGAAGTGGTGGAGTTGGTGGCTTAGGATCTAGTGGGTCCGATGGAGGAGGTAACACGGGAAACCAAGGGACTGGATTAGGAGGACAAGGGCCTCAGCCACCTCCTCAAGTCTTTTTCAAGATGTCTCTACACTTACTAGATTACAATGGGATAGAAGATGCCACAGAGCATGTGCATAAGTGTGAGTTGCTATGGCGCGTGAAGGGGATCACGACCCAGGATCAAAAGGCCAGTCAATTTGTGATGACCTTGCAAGGACGTGCACATAGTTGGTATAGAAAGTATGACCCTCATCAAACTATTGTGGATTATACCATGCTAAGAAATGTATTCTTGGTAGAATTCCACATACCTGAGTTTGAACAGAAGAGCATCAACTCTCTCAAAGAAATCCAGTAGGGAATGGCAGAGAGCGTGCGGGAATATGATGCATGCTTTAAAACTCTATTGTCTAAACTGTCTTATGATATCCACCCTTCACAACATGCTTAGTGGTTTGTTGGAGGGTTGATCACACCCTTTAGGAGGGATTTATCTCATAAAATATTCATGGACCCGTGTGAAGCATTGGAGGTTGCTTTGCACACTGAGGCAGTTGGTAGTGTTGAAACGGTATTAGCCCATTTCGGAGACCTAGATCGCTGCCATGGCTAGCGGTTGGAGAAATTATCGGCAAACACTGATTCTAGAGACTCACACGGTGGGATGTGTTGCATGGATTGTAACGTAGAAGGGCACACAAAGGATAATGGTGGGATATGTACTCGGAAGGCGGTATGCACCGCAGCGATAAATTGTGAAATATGTCACGGGGACCATGATGCAAGTAGGTGCCCCTGTACTGAGTGGGATCTGTAAAAACATGTCTTGTTATTACAAGATATGTACCTCAACCACACATGACACCAAGGATTGTAGATTGATTAACCAGATTCATGAGGCAATTGATCTTGGTGTGTGCTAGACTGGCATTTCCAATAGTTCCAAAGGAGATGAACACCGGTATGAAGAGCACGAGAGATGGAGGTGTGTATGAAAGGGAATTTTGTGGAGGATTTCATGGTCGTGGTAACCATGGGGGAAGAAGTGAGTTCCCACGTGAAACATGCTTTAATTGTGGAGCCACAAACCATTATAAGCGCAAATGTCTAGATCTTCTACAATGCTCCTAGTGTGGAAAAAACATAAGTACGAAGAGTTCCTAGAGTTATATGAACATATGAGTCAGCAGTACCGGAAGGATAAGGGTGCTGCCATGGTAAGTATTAAGAAGGCTGACGCGCAATGGCTCCTATGAGTAATACGTGAATTAGAACTAGATCCTGTTATGGTAATAACAAGCGTGGAGTCTGCATGCACAAGGGAAGCACCTAGGCAGAGACCTCTAGTTTCGAGGGAAGAAGTAGTACATGGGAAGTATCCAAACCCGGTTCACCAGAAAGAAGTCTACTAGGAAACCATGGATGTAATTCGGAGTTTACAAGGGGAGATCCAGTCCTTAAAAGAGCAAACTAGAAAATATGAGCAAAGAAGACCAATAGAAGCACCAAAGGATGACTTGGATGAATTTATGGAGGTGTGTAAACTGCTGAGGTAGGAGAATATTATTCCCTGCTTTGGGAGCATGGTTGAGAGAAAGGGTGCCATGCACCGAGGAAGAACATGAAAGGTAGATCCTGCATGCAAACCTTCCATCTCACAGCCTTGATTATGACAAAGAGATCACCTTAAACATAGTAGTGGATGGATGGTTACTTAGCAACATCCTCATTGACATAAGGCGCGTAGATTAATGTTCTCACTGGATGCCGACATCAAATGGGAAGACCTTCATTACAACCATCTTCAAATGTGCTGTATGTATATGGAAAATAAGATGAAGGCAATGCCCATAGGTGTCTTGAAGGATGCAACCATTACCATTCAGGGACTAAGTTCACTAAGGATTTTGAAGTCTTGGTGCTTTCCGAGGTAGATAATTTCCCAGCGTTACTTGGGCGCCGTGGTGCTATAAGAATAATGCAAATCTCCAGTTTAACAAGGGGTATATAAGCTTTGAAAATAAGGAAGAGAAGGTGGTTATACCGCTTGCTGATGGAAATTCCACCCCTATATTGAACCCCTTAGGGAGGAAGTCCTTGATAGAATATATGTGCACTCCATAAGAGACCCAGAGACCATCCACCCTATAGAAGGAATCATCCAGTTTGATGATGCTCAATCTATCAGTGATACTACCAGTATGGCATGTGATAATTGGGTGCATGGGACTTATGAATTGATTGGGTGACATCTAAAAGGATCGTTGAATAGGGTAACCATGGCGCATATACTGATTCGAAACCTAAGAGGAAAGGCAATAACCAAGTATTTTGGGGATGTATACCCTGAGGTCTTTTAAAGAGAAATGGAATCTCAATGGAGGGAGGATGATTGAAGAGGTATGCTAGGTTATGTTTTGATAGGCACAGTAGCCAGGTGGTGGGCTGCACATAGCAAAAAATTGTTGGAGTGGCATGAAGTTACAATTGTGCTCACTATCTGATTCTCGAAGAGCAATACACCCACCGTTATCAAGGATTACAATGGCAATAAACCCACCTCTTCCCTCATCCAGGAATGTGAGAGGGTCTGGGGAGAAGGCATGGAAGCTTTACCACCCTCCCTTTGGGTGCACAAGCTGTATTCAACACTACAAGGGTGCACACGCGCTTAGTACATCCATTCTGAAACTCACCGCTTAACAGGAAATTAGCAGGAATTAGTGGCTGACCTAGTTCACACATTCGAGTACCGAAGTACCATGCAACCGGTTGATGAGGTGTTGCAAGCTATCAAGCACCTCACTCTGGGGGATTACACCATGGTGGAAGATAGATTAGTAAACTTACTTGGTGGACCTATCTTGGAAGCACGGTTCGAAGAGGAGGAACTAGAAGACATACAATTCGAGCACATGTGTGTTGAAAAGGAGAAAGGAAATATGGTATACATTATTGATGGAGAGGAGATGGAGAGCCTGAATGTCAACCATTCGGTTGGGATGTGTGAGGTAGTTGACAGTGCGGATGCATGTGCGCGCGCATATCATGAACCACTCAAAACCAAGAAAGTTAACATCGGCTCAAAGAAGGAGCCTAAGGAAGCTATCATTGGGGACTACTAGTCGGACAAGGAAGTATCAAAGATCATCGATCTCTTGCATGAATTTGAGGATTTATTCCGTGCAAATACCATGATTTGAAAGGTGTCCACCATTCATTGGGGGAAATGAGGATAAAATTTAAAGATGGTGCACACCCAGTTAGGAAGAGGCCTTACAGGATGAATCCCAACATCCACATAAGGGTTAAGGAAGAGATAGAAAAAATGATAGCATCTAGTATCATTGAGGATGTGGAGGAATCAGAATGGATAATTCCAATGGTGATTAGCATAAAGAAGTATGGGCGGATTAGGATATGCGTGGCTTACAAGGAATTGAACGCTGTTTGTATCATAGATCCTTTTCCCACCCCCTTCACTGAAGAGATTTTGGAAGGATTTGTTGGGCATGAGGTCTATTCCTTTACGAATGGATTCTCGGGATATCACCAAGTAAGGATTGCCAAGGAAGACCAAGAAAAGAAAACTTTCACCACCAAGTGGGGAAGCTTTGCATACATGGTCATGCCCTTTGGATTGAAGAATGTGCCCACTGTATTTTCGTGCATAGTGGTACAAGCATTTAAGGACTTCATCCACAAGTTCCTTCAAGTATATTTGGATGATTGGACGGTGTATGGATTAGTAAGGGACCATTGTGATAACTTGAGATTGATGTTTGAAATATTTCGGTAGTTGAGGATTTCCCTCAACATCAAGAAATGTGTCTTTGCAACCCCTTTTGGAACATTGTTAGGGCATATCATATGCAAAGAGGGCTTACTGGTGGATCTCACAAAAGTTGTAATTATTGTGGGATTAGGGAGCCCACCAGCCAAAGCACCATGCATAAATTTCTTAGACACACTAGGTACTATAGAAAGTTCATTAAGGGATATGCCAAGATCACCGTACCTTTGGAAATATTGCTCAGACATAAGAGTGCCTTTCAGTGGGGAGAGGCGCAACAGAGGGCATTTGACACTCTAAAAGAAAGGCTTATCACCACACCTATTCTACGATTCCCATCATGGGATAAACCTTTCCATGTCCACGTGGATGCCTCTGGTACAACAATGGGAGCCATTCTTACTCAACCAGGAGAGGGAATTGTTGATCATCCCTTGTGTTTTGCAAGTAGAAAGTTGACACCAGCAGAACAAAATTATACAATGACCAAGTGCGAGGCATTGTCAATGATCTATGCACTCCACAAATTTAGACAATATATGTTGGTGACTCCCTTCATATTCTACACTGACCATATGGACTTGAAGTATCTTGTAAACAAAGAAGTGCTGCAAGGGTGCATATGCCATTGGGTACTTTTATTTCAGGAATTTGAATTCAAAGTGGTGGTAAAACCTAGAAAAAAAAATTGTGGGCGGATCATTTATCAAGGATTGATTTGGGAGAGGATGCGTAAAGTATCGAGGAAACCATGCCGGACGTGCAACTATTCAGGTTGCGGCGTGCACCCTCGGAGTTAGAAGACATTGTTGTTTTTCTCAAGGAAGGTGTGGCACCCGAAGGGATGAATGCATTGGAAAGAAAAAGGTTAGCCATACGTGTCGTGCCCTTCATGTCGATTGATGGGGATTTTTATAAAATGGGCTGTAATAAGGTTTTATCTTTGGTGTGTATTAGAACATGAGCGCGTGGCGAATAAAAGAAGCCCATGGTGAGATTGCTAGAGGAAACTATGCGGGGAACGCAACCATGCGTAAGATCCTAGTTGCCAGACTATGGTGGGAGACGATTCACCAGGATTTCATTGAGTTTTGAAAGGCCTGTGACCATTGCCAGCACCTTGGAAAACCTGGGAGAAGGGATGAGATGCCCTTGCGCCCCATCGCCAGTGTGGAACCTTTTGAGAAATGGGCAATATATTTTGTCGGACCAATCTCACCAGCTGCGTGAAGGACTAACTCGCGGTATATCATTACCTACACTAACTATCTGACAAGGTGGGCAGAGGCTGCGCCCACTAAGGATTGCACCATAGCCACGATTGCTAGATTTTTGTGGGAAAACATTATAAGCAGGTATGGGTGCCCATTAAGTTTAACAAGTGATAGGGGCACACACTTTTAAATGAACCCATCAGGATCCTATTGGTATAATTCACGGTAGCCCATCACAAGACTACCCCTTATCACCCTCAGTAAAATGGGACTACACAAGCATTCAACAAAATCCTTAGTCACACATTGACTAAGATATGTGATGTGGGTAGGCAGGATTGTAAGACAAGGTATCAGCAGTTCTTTGGGCATACAGGACAATGTATAAAAGATTGAACAAGGCCACACCATTTCAATTGGTGTTTGGCGTGGAATCATTTTTGCCAGTTGAATTCATTCTACCATCTCTGCATATAGCGCATGTAGGGGGTTGGACGATGACCAAACACTGGAAGAAAGAATAGATTAATTGATGAAGTTGGATGAAAGGCGCTCACTAGTAAGATAGAGCCAAAAAACTGAGAAGGCAAAGAAAAAGGCATGACATGACCGTCATATTAAGAAAAAACAATTTGAGGTTGGCTAGATGGTATTACTATATGATTCAAAATTTCTACGCCATCCTAGAAAGTTGAAGGTGCATTGGTTGGGTCCTTATGTAATTTCATACATCCTTGATTCGGGCACGTGCTAGTTACAAGCACTAGATGGAACAAAATTACCTAGACACTTCAATGGGAGTAGGCTGAAGCCCTACTATAAATAATGCTTCTTGGTGTTTGTAAATAAGGTAGTTTTGCCAGTTAGTTTAGAATTTCCTTTTATGCTTTTCCTTTCTTGTATTTCCTTTCGCGTTGTTGTTTTGTTTTACACCTTGGGCGCCGGTAACCTTATTACTTTTTGACTTATGAATGTGCAGAGGACCATGCATCATTTTAGTGTGGGGTGAGACTGAGATGATGAAGAGAAACTTGGAGTTATTCTGCTAGGAGGATTTAGATAGGTGGCAAGATATGGTTACATTGGAAATCCACGTACAAAGGTGAAAAAGTGCTAAAACATGAGGTAGGTGAAAGAAAGAATCATGACGATGGAAGAAGTGCCTTTGGCACCGATAACACGCATGCAAGATTCTTCTATCAAGATGGATTGTTTGCATGCTAGAAGGTTGGAAAAAAAATTCGCGCAAGGATTGGGCGCAAGTGGAAACATTTTCATGCAAAAATTAGGCATGGGTGCAAACATTTTCGCATGAGGATTAGGCACGTAAGGAGAAGCGATGAAGTCGGTTTTATTTGAATACACCGCATTAAACATTGTCATATGGTGTAAGGTAGCCTATCCTTAAATGCGTAAAAAAAGGAAAAGCTATAAATACAAGAGTGGGTAATTCATTATTTTACTTTGTGAAAACAAGAAGAGTGATTTTCTTTTAGAGCTAGGATTTTGAGAACTGATTCGTGTGAAGGAAAATCCCAAAAACTTAAGCACAATCAGTTTGTTAGATCTAAAAACTAGAGTAGAAGTGATTCATGGGTGTGAGGAACGTTGTGAAGAAGCACCGTGATCGAAGGAGAAAAATCAGAGATTAGGGTTTGTGTTCTAGGGCACGGGGCACGCATGAGGAAAATGTTCAAACAACTCGCAAGATAACTGGAATGAAAGCAAAGGGTGTAATGACGGCCACGAAACTAGTTGGTAAACCTGTAGAACAATCCAAGAAGGGAAAGGGTAAAGGAAAAGGAAAGAAGAAACAAGAAGAAATACCCATGGATACAAATGAGGAATGGTACTCAGAAATGCAATACCGGATGGGGTTTCTTGGGGCAAAGTGAGAGTCCCACATAAGACAGGATGGCCGTGACCGTGATCGACTACTGATCACCGGTCAAGAATAATCTTGAAAGAAATGGCGCTGGAGCTAGTGCACTTGACGAATAAAAGAAACACACGATGGGTTGTCAATCTACAATGACATGGTCAAGGTGAAAATGGAGAAGGCAGGGCTTCTCCAACTTTACGATTTTCCATATTTCAGGAAGCCTGAGCACTTGTACCAATGGTTGATGATGCGCGTACACGAAGACTTCTTACGCTTCACACGGGTACAAAATACACATAACTCCCCAACTAATTTCACACTTCATAGGCCTAACCTGTGAAGGGTACGCACTTATAAATGATCTCCAGGATGAGGAGGTAATTAAAGAAACCATAGCATCCTAGGAATTGAAGAAGGGATCAAGGTACTACAACATCTTGGATATTAGTGATCTGGTGATGAAGATGGCTGCACACCTTGTCTCCAAGCTAAATGGACAAGAAAGGTGGACCCAAGTTATCAAGCCATAGCTAAATGTCTGCAGGAAGGTCATGGAAGGCACTGTATACAACATATCCCAATACATAGCAGATGAAATCATAAGAAGTGCGGAGAACGGAGGAAATATACTATTTGGAAACATTACATTATGATCATGTTCTCGAAATCGGGGTGTTAGATGCATCCGACAAGTTCGTGTGGGAGTGCCCCATCGAAGATCCCTCACTGCAGAGAGATTTCAGAAATACACATGTGAATCAATGATAGGGGTACACAAGGCATGCTTAGACAAATGGTATAAGTGCCTTAGGAATGCATTTAGGGCTGAATGGTAGATCCTGAACAACTCCCCATGGTGACCAGAAGGAGAAGCAGAGTTCGTGGTCTACTAACACTTCTGCATTGGTAGGTTCATTTTGGTGGATGGCAGTTGGAGTCCATGGTGTAAACTCCCATTCTCGTTTACTACCCAATTTTTCCAAGCGGGGGTAAACAAATACAAGGAATCGAAGAAATTAAACCTGGAGTTGTCCACCCTTGACAAAGAGCACAGGGAGATGAGAAAGAAGCTGGTCTACCTAGAGAAGCATGCGTACGTTGAAAGATACATGTTGTAGGATGTGCATATTGTAAGGCCTTTGACCTTACCTATTGCTGGGAGCAATGCCACAAGGATTTACCTGCGCATAAGGCCAAAGTTTGAAAAGGGTGCATACGTGGAGAATGAGATATCCATCCCAGATGACCCTATTGGTAGAAAGAAGCCCGTGCCAAAGTGTAAGGAGAGAGAAGAGAAAGAGGAACCAAGGGCGGTGGAGGAAAAGAATGTAGAAACCGTGGGAATGAGTACCTATGTTTGGAAGAAGAGAACGGTGGTCGAGGCGGAAGAACGCTGCGGAGCTGTGAATCCATCATCCCCTGAAGAACCATCAGATGAAGAGAAGACCACATCACGACTCCAAATTTTTTAGAAATGGAAGAAGAGCAGGGGATAGAAGAACTAGATTCGAAGATACAGACGACCCGAACGCCTATATAGGGCGAAAAGGATGATGATGAAGAGGGGAGTTTGAGGTGGATGGGATCCGATCAAGGTCATATATAAATGATGCTTTCATCTTTATAAGGATGAAGGGAATCCAAAGGGAGGAAGGCGAGTGGAGCAAGGAAAGGAGCGAAGGGGCTAGATATGCCCAAGCTCACTCAGGAGGAGGTGGATGAGAAAGTGACAAGGGAGGCGGAGAGGATAATTAATACCTAGGTCGACGAGGAGTTGGAGCACGGTGTGGAGATCATGCTCGGTGATTTCAAGGAAGAGCAAAGGGAGAAGAGTGTGGGTAGCACAAAAGGCCCAACTCTTTTAGTGACTATTCCTAAGGGAGTGTGCATGGGAAGTAAACGCGTGGAAGGGGGAAGAATAATGATGGGATATGTTGATGACCCCAACAAAGTTTTTGTGCACATTTCTAGAGTACCATGCCCACCAAGGAGCTCACCACCATAGAGTCCTTTGATCCTGAGGGTGGTTACCTGTGCACAAGGAAGATGCTATCATGGGTGTTCGACTCCCACCTCGATGAGCCCGAGTTTGAAGTTAACCAAGGAGTGGTACTAGCATTGTCCGAAGGAAAGGGGGACAACCCCATTGTAAACACACAACAACTATCGGATGAGAAAGTGTGTAATGCGCTCAACAAGGTCTCCATGGAAATTGAGGCTAGGCTCTTCTACAGAAATGACAGGGTTAAAGTCTTGGAGGACCTATTGGAGAAGAGGAAGGAAGAAGTAGTCAAGCTAATGAAGGAACTCAGCCTTGAAAAGTTGATCAGTGCTCAACTATAGAGGGAGCTTCAGGAGGAAAAGGCTAGGGTATGCAAAGTTTCCAAGAAGGTGGAGCTCATCTCCCAAGTAATTATCATGAAGCACCTAGACCTTAACCCTCCGTGTAAAAGTATAGATCCTCCCTGGAGTGTCTAGAGGAATTGGCTCGGATCCTCAGCATGGAAAGGCAGCCTTTAGCCTTAGAGTCAGCAGAGGAGGTAGCTGCACGCTTAGAGAAGGAGGACAAATTGAAAGTCATCGTGGTTGTGGATGAATACGACAAGGTCCTTGCTGATGTGAAGATAGCCACATAGACCGTGGGGGTCACCTACGACCATTGTGTGGATCAAGACAAGGTGATAAGCATGCTACTTTCCAGTGATAAGGCAGTGGGGAATTTAGGGAAAAGAATAAAGGCAATAGAGCAAGTGAGAAATGATCCTATTCGAAGTGGAAAAGAAGTCTAAATCTATTGAGAACCAGAAAGTCTTGATCAAAACCTGGCTAAAAGAGTTCTATAAGGTCATCATAAGGAATATGGATGCCTGGAAGATCATGCTAAGGGCTGGAGACTATGGTGGACACCATTAACATGAAAAGGAAGGGTTAACATTCGGACGAGGTGAGCACCTTGATTACAGAGACATCTACACTAGAGCGCGAGGATGAAGTTAGCGCTTGGAATATCTTGGAGGCCGACTTTGCAAAATTTTCCCCTTTTTCTTCTTTAGGCGAGTTTTCCCTCTATTTTTTCTCTCCCCATTCTTTATTCTTTCCCTTCTTTCTTTTCAAGGCAAGGCCTTGCATTTTTTATCTTGCATTCTTTGAAAAGGTTCCCGAGGGTGGAGAATAGGTGAAGTGTGGGGTAATGTTGGGAACCTATTATAGATTCCAATTCTTGAAGGCACGTAGGCACACATGAGATGAAGGTAGCGCGTAAGTGAAGGCACACAAGGTAGGATTCAAAAGGGTTCTTGGAGAACCAAGGACACGCACGTGAAGAACAATTCAATCAATTTGCCATTTCGGCCTTTTGGACGGAAGCATGAAAAACGTGTTCCATTTGGATAAGGTTCTAGCACGGAAATAGGGTGTCTGGAAGGAATATATCTTGCGATAGGAAGATCGAAAAATCTAATCATGACATGGACAGGCATGCTCCTGGGGTGACCCACACCTTGACACTTAGGGCTAGATCTGAGGTTGTAGAGGAGATTGTTAGAATCAGATGCCTATTTATACATGTGCCCTTGGCAAAGAATAGAGACACAAGTGAGTTAGTAGAGCTCTGCAGAATTACTACGAGAACTATGGGATAAGAATGGGTAGATTATTATAGGAACAATGTAATACGGGAATGGGGAATGAAAATTTTTGTTTTTTGAGCATTCATGTATGGATCCAAATATGGCGCATGACTATGGTCTCCCTTCGTAATATTTTATAAGTAATGCTATGAATGAACATGATAAGGTTACCATGACAATTGTATTAAGATCCTTTCTCTGTATTACCTACATGTTTCTACTATGCTTTTGGTCTTATATAATCATGAACCTTATTTGAATGTTAAGTCTATTTGTGGTTTTACAACTTCCTGGTTCTATTAATTCTATTACGTGCTTTGCTTTTGTTATGACTAAAAGGGTATAGAAGCCATTCTAAGCTCTATAGCTTGTATGTCTGTTAAATCACTAAGTCAAGATCATGAAGTATGCCTTCCCTTTGAACTCACATAAAGAGAGACTCGGCTCCTCTCGCACGCCTCGGGTGAGTGCCCATCACCTCTTGGGTGATAGGCTAGCGCACATGAGGTTCCCTTTATCTTGGTGGGTGAAAAATTACTACATGGGAACCAAGATGTAGTCATTTTTACACCCACCAAGAACAAGGGAACCTCATGTGCACAACCTATCACCCGGTGGCACTTGAGTGCTCACCCGAGGTGTGCGAGATGAGACGAGCCTGTTTTATGTGAGTTCATTGAAGGCATACTTCATGATCTTGACTTTGTGATTTTGCAGACATGAAAAAGTTATAGAGCTCGAATGGCTTCTATACCCCGATCATAACAAAAGCAAAGCATGCAAATGTAATTAATAGAACTGAGGAAGTGTAAAACCACAAATAGACTTAGCATTAAAATAAGGTTCATGATTATATAAGACCAAAAGCATAGTAGAAACATGCAGGTAATACAGAGAAAGGATCTTAATACAATTATCATGGTAACCTTAACATGTTCATTCATAGAATTACTTATAAAATATCACAGAAGGGAGACCATAGTCATGCACCATATTTGGATCCATACATGAATGATCACAAAAAAAAATTTACATTCCCCATTCTTATATTACATTCTTCCTATAATCATCTACCCATTCTTATCCCATAGTTCTCACGATAATTACTGCGAGCTCGCTACCTCACTTTGTCTCTATTCTTTGCTAAGGGCACTCGTATAAATAGCCATCCGAGCTCTAACAAACTCCTCCGCAACCTCGAGATCTAGCCCTAAGTGTCAAGTGTGGGTCACCCCAGGAGCATGCCCTTCCATGTCATGATTAGCTTTTTTGATCTTCCTATCGCAAGATATATTCCTTCCAGACACCCTATGCTGAGATAGAACCTTATCCAAATGGAACACGTTCTTCATGTGTTAGTCAAAAGGCCGAAAATGGCTAAGTCCCAAATTGTTCTTCGCATGCACACGTCCTTGGTTTCCCAGAACCACTTTGAATCCTACCTTGTGTGCCTTCACTTACGTGCTCCCCGGCCGTGCGCACCTACGCACCTTCAAGAAGGTGAAACCTATAATAGGGTCCCATCATTACCCCACACTTCACTTGTTCTCCGCCTTCAGAACCTTTTCAAATATTGTAGTACAAAAATGCAAGGCCTTGCCTTGAAAAGAAAGGAGGAAAGAATAAAGAATGGGGGAGAGAAAGAATAGAGGAAAACTACCTAAAGAAGAAGAAGGTGAAAATTTTCTGCAGCAGTTGGCTCGCAACATATTCCAAGCACTAAATTCATCCTACACTATAGTGTAGATGTCGCCAACCAAGGTGCTCACCTCGTTGAAGGTTAACCCTTCCCATTTCTTGTTAATGGTGTTTGCCACGATCTCCGGTTCCTTAGCGTGATCTTCCAGGCATCCATCTTCCTCATGATGACCTTGTAGAACTCTTTTGCGAGGTTTTGATCGAGACTTTCGATTCTCAATAGCTTCGACTTCTTTTCCACCGGCTAGGATCATTTCTCGCTCGGCTCTATTGACTTTTTTAATTTCCCTGAATTCCCTCAGCTCGGCCTTGTCGTTGGCAAGCAGTATACTTATCACCTTGTCTTGATCCACGCAACGGTCATAGGTGACCCCGCGCATTTCATGCAGCTATCTACACATCTGCAAGCATCTTGTTGTATTTTGGCCACAAGCGTGACAAATTTCAATTTTTCCTCCTCCAAGCATGCAGCTACCTCCTCTATTGACTCTAAGGCCAAAGTCTATCTTTTGATGGTGAGGATCTAAGTCAAGTCCTCTAGAAAATCCATGGAGGATCTATACTTTTACATGGGAGGGTTAAGGTCCGGGTTCTTCATGATAATTGCTTGGGAGATGAGCTCCACGTTTTTGGAAACTTCACGTACCCTGGCCTTTTCCTCCTGAAGCTCCCTTTGTAGTTGAGTGTTGATTAGCTTTTCAAGTCTGAGTTCCTTCGTTAGACTGACTACTTCTTCCTTCCTCTTCTCCAACAGTCCTCCAAGACTTTAACCCTGTCATTTCTGTAGAAGATCCTAACCTCAATTTCCATGGAGAACTTGTTGAGCACATTACACACTTGCTCATTTGATAGTTGTTATGTGTTTATAATGGGGTTGTCCCCCTTTCCTTTAGAAAACACTAGTATTGCTCCTTAGTTAACTTCAAACTCGGGCTCATCGAGGTGGGAGTCAAACGCCCATGATAAAATCTTCCTTGTGTGTAGGTATCCACCCTAATGATCAAAGGACTCCATGGCGGTGAGCTCCTTAATGGGCATGGTACTCTGGAAATGTGTGCACAAAACTTTGTTGGGGTCATCAACATATCCCATCGTTATTCTTCTACCTTCCATGTATTTACGTCCCATGCGTACGCCCCTGGGAATAGTTCTTGAAAGGGTTGGGCCTTTGTACTACCCACACTCTTCTCCCTTTTCTCTTCCTTGAATTCACCAAGCATGAGCTCCCGTGCTACGCTCCAACTCCTCGTCGACCAAGGTATTAATTATCCTCTTCACCTCCCTTGTCACTTTCTCATCCACCTCCTCTGGGTGAGATTGGGCATATCTCGGCCCTTTAGTACTTGCCACTTCACTCCTTTCCTTGCTCTGCGTACCTTCCTCCCCTTGGAAACCCTTCCTCCTTACAAAGATGAAAGCATCATTTGTATCTTCTATCGCTTCTTCCCTGAATCATAGACCTTGATCGGCTCCCGATCCACCTCCAAGTCCCCCTCTTCATCATCATCCTTTTCACCTATATAGGTGTTCGGGTCGTCGTATCTTTAGACTCTAGTTCTTCTATCCCATGTTCTTCTTCCCTTGTTGAAAACTCTAGAGTCGGCGATGTGGTCTTCTCTTCATCTGATGGTTCTTGAGGGATGGTGGCTTTGTAGGCTCTAGAATCTTCTCACGACCACTTGTTCTCCTCTTCTTCTAGACATAGGTACTCGGCCTCACGGTATCCACATTACTGCTCCTTCACCACCCTTTGTTCCTCTTTCTCTTCTCTCTCCTTGCACTTTGGCGTGGGCTTATTTCTACCAATAGGGTCATCTAGGATGGATATCTCATTCTCCACATACGCACCCTTTTCAAAATTTAGCCTTATGCATAGGTAAATCCTGGTGGCATTGCTCCCAGTAATAGGTAAGGTCAAAGGTCTTACAATATGCACATCCTGCGACACGTATCTTTCAACGTATGGGTGCTTCTCTAGGTAGACCAACTTCTTTCTCATCTCCCTGTACTCTATCAAGGGTGGACAACTTCAGTTTAATTTCTTTGATTCCTTGTATATGTTTACCCCCACTTGGAAAAATTGGGTAGTAAATGAGAATGGGAGTTTGCACCATGGGCTCCAACTGTCATCCACCAAAATGAACCTACCAATACGAAGTGTTGGTAGACTACGAACTCTACTTCTCCTTCGGTCACCGTGAGGATTTGTTCGAGGATCCACCATTCAGCCCCTGAATGTTTCCTAAGGTGCTTATACCATTTGTCTAAGCGTGCCTTGTGTACCCCTGTCATTGATTCACATGTTTATTTCTTAAATATCTCTACAGGCAAGGGATATTGGTGAGGGTACTCCCACACGAACTTGTCAGATACATCTGGCACTCTGATTTCTAAGAACATGATTGTTAACAGAATGTTTCCAAATATGATCTTTCCTCCATTCTCCACGCTACTTATGATTTCATCTGCTAGGTATTGGGAGATGTTATATATGGTGCCTTCCGTGACCTTCCTGCAGACATTCGGCTAGGGCTTGCTCATGTGGGTCCACATTTCTTGTCCATTCAACTTGGAGACAAGGTGTGTGGCCATCTTCATCACTGTATCACGATATCCGAGACATCGTAGTACCTTGATCCCTTCTTGATTCCCCGAGATGCTATGGTTTCTTTAATTTCCTCCTCATCCTGGAGGTCATCTATGAGTGCATACCTTACACAAGTTAGAAATTTGAAGTGTGAAATTAGTTGGGGAGTTATGCACAATTTGTGCCTTATGAAGTAGAAGAAGTCTTCATGTATGCGGATCATTAGCCATTAGTACTTTATCGACACTAAAATTTTCCTCCGTAATTTCTATTTCATTAATGTATGTATTAGGAATAGGATGTTGTTAAGTGTAATTAGTAGTAGCATTTGATAGAAGATAACGGTGCCGTCGATGCGGTGCCACCAATAATGTAGAGTACGATAGGTCAAAATACAATAGGAATGTTGTAAAACGTAAATATTTGTCGTAAGTGGTCGAGTAATGTTAAAATGTCAAAGTTTGGGTAAGTAGAGAAGTAGGGTCTACATGATTAGGAATTAGAAATATTATATTAGTAGTAAGGACAAGGAGTGAGGTCATAAATATTTTGTGTATTTTATTTGTAAAAAGTCTAAAAGCATGGAACCCATGTGAAATGATAAGGTTTATCTTATCTTAAAAGATAAACTTACATGTATGATAAGAGTTAAGGTATGGAATATGATTTGTCAGAGTGGATTTCTTATCCTATCTTAGAGATAAGATGGATAAGCCTGGAATTTCTATAAATAAAGAGGCCACCCCCCTCATTTAGCATAGAAGGAAGTAGTGAGAAATATTGTATGAAGTGTGTAAAGGAAGCCATCCGTTTAAAGGTGTGTTGAAGAAGCCATTAAGAGGTGTAATTGTAAAGTTTCTCCCATAGTATTGGTGGAAGGCAAGTGAAGTCAATAACACTTGAAGTACCTCATGGGTGAGATTGTAACAATTTCATGTTAATATTATAATTTACTTTGATATTTCAGATTTGTCATCATTTTGTCTTATCATAGTCGATGGTATTCTTGTGTTATGTTTGTTGTTTTGTTTCCAGATTACATCCACCAAACTAAAGGTTGTGCATTAGTAAATAATCATAGCACGAGGAGTTCCCGGTGAAGAATTATCATAGTGCAGTTGGTGATGAAATTTTGGTTCCGTTGCGGGACCATTCCTCGTTGGTGGATTATGCGGAGAGATATTCCTACTTAGTCAAAAATCAATTGGAGGGTAACCTTGTTTTTTTGTGCATAGTAGTTACCATGGTAAAGTCATTTTTTCCACGAATAGTAGTTACCCTGGTAAAGTCATTTTTTTGTGAATAGTATTTACCACAAGTAAAGTCACTTTTTATTGTGAATAGTATTTACCATGATAACTTCACTTTTCTTGTGAATAGTGTTTACCACAGTAAAGTTTTTACATGATAAGTCAAGTTTTACCATAGTTTCTTGTGGTCATTTATATTTTCTATTATAGTGATTTTAATTATTGGTGCACATAAGTCTTGTTGATTGTACTTTTGGGTTGGTATTTCGGTATGGTTACTTTTGAAAATGGGGAAGATTCCTATTTTTCAGCCCAATCTAATGAAGATTCTTCCTCTTTCATTCAAGAGTTTAAACGATCTTGTATTTGTAATGGCCTTATAAGAAGGAAACAATGGACTGAATTTTTTCCTACCTTTTTGGATGGTTCGGCCCTTAGGTGGTTTGAAACACTAGGTGATAATGTGAAAAACTCATGGGATTTATTAAGCGAAATTTTTCTTGAAGAATTTGGTGAACAACAGAGATATGCGAGATCTCATGATCGATATCACAAAGCTAACCCAAGGAGAGAAGGAGAAAATAAAGGATTATTATGCTCGTGTTCTAGAGCTAAGGAGAAAGCTCGGCGCCCGGATCTGGAAGGAAGGATTAGCGGATGGGTTGATAAATGGCGTGGATAATCTCCTATGTAAGAACTTCATTCTTGGGATGAATCCGGAGATCGGACAACGAGTGAAGTATGACCACCCAGCTACCATTGAACAAGCAAAGGAGATTGCAAGAAGGCAAGAAGAAAGCATGGAAGAGGAGCCCAAAGAAATTGTTGCTAAAGTAGAACCTACACCAGCACCTTTGCTCTAGAATCCACAACCACTCTCGGTGAGCACAAATATTTCTCCTAGTACATCTACTGAGTATGAAGATCTGCTCAAAAAGATGGGTCAGTTAACTATTAATCTTCTTCAAGGAAAAGAATTTAGTTCTCAGGGAGGAGATAGAGGTCCAAA
Organism: Taxus wallichiana var. yunnanensis; assembly: GCA_018340775.1. Taxonomy (NCBI): domain Eukaryota; kingdom Viridiplantae; phylum Streptophyta; class Pinopsida; order Cupressales; family Taxaceae; genus Taxus; species Taxus wallichiana. The sequence goes on along the minus strand of CM031241.1, from coordinate 442,121,274 downwards.
AAGAAATATTTCTGAAGTTGTATGTTATGGTTGTTATAAAAAGGGTCATTATAAGTATAATTGTCCAGATAGAGCTTCTACATCTGGTAAAGGAGATAATGATAAAGGAAAAGCACCTGTGAATTCTTTTGATGTAGTAGATAAGAGCAGAAATAATGAAGTAGATGTTCTTGTAACAAAAAGAAAGAAAGAAAAAGATAATTAAGATGGAAATGATCCTAAGAAGATGAAAGGAGAAACTAGTAAGAAACATAGGAGAAGAAAGTTGGGTGTGCGGGATTTTCGATTTCACAAGGGCAAGGACCATACTCCATCTTAGAAGATCTGTCCAAAAGGCACCTGCAAATATTACATATGGTCAACTCTTGGCTATGTCCTTCGAGAAGAGGCGGGAGCTGCGAAGTGGACTCAATGCTCGACGAAGGAAGGAGGTTGAGGTCCTTGTTTTGGAGGCAGAGGCGGATCCCTATGCTCCACAAGCTAAGGTATTATGTAATGGTATTTCAATTCATGATGTCTTAGTTAATGGAGGTGCTTTGTAGTTAATGTAATGACCGAGTCTGTAATGAATATGTTGGGTTTAAAAATTGATAGCCCTTCAACACTTATGTTAAGGTTATTAAATAAGGGAAAAACTAAACCAGAAGGTGTAGTTTCAAATGTGGCAATATCTGTTATGGGTGTTGTATGTGTGGTAGACTTTCGGGTGATGAAAAATGGTATTGTTGTGTACCCAATGTTCTTTGGGAAGACCATGGCTAAAGAGAGTTCATGCAAGAAACTACTTGAATGAAGGCTTCATGACACTTGGACGTGGTAGAGAGGGTGAAGATAAACGTGATCCCTTGACATCATAAGGCGAGAACCTATGGATTCAAGTGATGGCGATGATTGGACATCCTTTGATTACTCTAGTACCGGTGAAGTGGACACGAAGATGAAGAAAGTGAGGTTGATGTTTGATCATGGATATCCTTCTAGTCACATCGACTCATGACCCCATAAAATTATCGAAGAAGAAGTTGATGATCGTCTCCAATAAATAAAGATTGGTGATGATGTGATGGAGAGTGAGAACTAATCCTACCTCCGGCTCTTCGAAGGTACATACACATATTCACTTTTGATTACAAAGAACTCCGTCAAGTAAGTTGGGTAGAACATTCTATTGAGTGGTAGATGGTGCTAAGCCTATAAATAAAATGCCATATAGAATGAATCCTAATTTTTCCAAGACTGTAAAAGAAGAAATAGATAAGTTGCTTGATGCAGGATTCATATTTGCTATGGAGAATTCAGAATGGGTTTCTCCCATTGTGATCTCAATAAAAAAGAATGGGAAGCTATGCATTTGTGTTGATTACAGGAAGCTCAATAAGGCAACAAAGAAGGATCATTACCCTCTTCCATTCTCAGATCAGATCTTGGATGAAGTAGCTGGCCAAGAGTGTTATAGTTTTGCTAATGGATATAGCGGATACAACCAAGTCCATATAGCGGAGAAAGATCAGCTGAAGACCACGTTCACCACTCCTTGGGGAACGTTTGCTTATAGAGTTATGCCTTTTGGGTTGTGTAATGCTCCAGCAACATTCCAACATTTGATGAATAGGGTGTTCGAACCCTACATTGGGACCTTCATCAGAGTATTTCTAGATGATTTTTGCATCTATGGGAGCAAGTTGGACCACCTGCACCAGATGGAGACAGCATTTCAAAGGTTAGATGAAGCACAAGCCTCACTAAACCCTACAAAGTGTGTCTTTGGATGTTTAAAGGTGTTTTGTTATGGCATGTTGTATCCAGAGATAGTATTAGTGCGATCTGATAAAGTTTCAAAAATCAAAGATTTACCATTTCCTATGAATAGAAGTAAGTTGAGATCATTTTTAGGCCATGTGGGTTACTATAGAAGGTTCATCAAGAATTTCTCAAAGATTGCCAGACCACTAACCCAATTCTTGAAGAAGGATGTTACTTATGAACCAGGAAATAAGGCACATGAAGCTTTTGGACAACTTAAGGAAACCCTGGTGTCTTCAACTGTTTTAAAGAATCCAGATTGGAGAAAGCCATTCATTGTGTACACTGATGCCTCAGATGCAGCACTAGGAAGTACTTTGAGCCAAAAGGATGAAAATGGGAATGAACATCAATTTACTTTGGGAGTAGGCAAATGAGCGAGTCTTGAGGTAAATTATACATGAATCGAAAAAGAGGCTCTAGCTATCATTTTTCTTGTAAAGAAGTTTAGAAATTACTTGCTAGGATAACAAGATGGATAATTTTGCTACAAGAATTTGAATTTGATATTATAGATATGCCGGGAAAGAAGCATGTCAATACAAATGCACTCTCTTGATCTATGATGGTTTAGGATCATCTTGTGATGATGATGATTTCCCCGATGCAAGCATTGTTATCCCTTGACACAATCCCTAGTGAATACATAGATATTTGGAATTATCTAAATGAATTCAAGTTTCCTGATGGTGCCAATGCAAAGACTAAGAGAAAGATTACTCAAGCCAGTCGTCCATATTCTATTCTGCATGGAGTATTATTTCGAATAGGACTTGATGGACAGTACAAGAGGCGATTGGATGTGATCAAGGAAGGAATTGCTAGAAGAATTCCACAATGGTACATGTGGAGGGCACTTCTCTGGACAACTTACAGTAAGAAGGATCTTGGATGCAGGTTATCACTGGCCCACTCTTTTTAAAGATTGTTATAATTATTGTAAGACATGTGATATTTGTCAAACACATGGTAACCGTAAGACTTCATCAGCTCCATTATGTCCTATTCTTCCACTTGGTCCCTTTGAAAAGTGGGGAATAGACATTGTAGGTCCACTTCCAACTACCTCACACCAAAATAAGTATATTGTAATTGCCACAGATTATTTAACCAAGCGGGTTGAAGCTAGGCCATTGAAAACAACTTCCATGGATGAGGTGGAAAGGTTCATATATGACGCATTGTCGCGAGATCTGGTTGTCCATTATAAATTGTAATAGATCAAGGAAGCCACTTCATTAATGAGGTAGTAGAAGCCCTAGTCAATAAATTTTCTATTAAGAATAGGAAGGCAACAACATACAAGCCAAGCACAAATAGACAGGTGGAACAAAAAATTTTTGTGTTGTGTCAAATTCTAGCAAAAGATGCGGCCTTGCGCAGTACATAAGTGGGATAAAAGGATTCATGCAGCATTGTGGGCATATAGGCAACATCAAAGTCAGCAATAAGATACTCCCCATTTCGGTTGGCTTATGGCATTGATCCGATTCTTCTATTGAGTTTGACATTCCCACGGTCGAGTTATGGAAAATAAAAGGATGGATGAAAGTGATTTGTAAAAGAAAGGATGGTACATCTTCATTTGCTAGAGGAAATGAGGGAAATAGCTAAGGATACAAGCTATAAGAAGAAAATGAAGCGAGAAGGAATACTTTGATCAAAAGATCCGGTGGTCTCCATTTCATGTGAATGACTTGGTTTTAGTATATGATTCCGAGATATAAAAAAAAAAAACGAGAGAAAATTTCTTCCAAAATGGATGGGGCCCTACAAAATAGCAGTTTGTGCGGGGAAAATGGTACGTACCCATTTGGAGGAATTGGATGGCACTCCCATTACGAAATGGGTCAACCACGACAAGTTGAAGATTTTCCAAGCACAAAATAGTCCACTCAGGGACGGAGTAGAAGCTAGGAAGGGGAAGATGTCGACACTAAAATTTTCCTCCGTAATTTCTATTTCATTAATGTATGTATTAGGAATAGGATTTTGTTAAGTGTAATTAGTAGTAGCATCGATAGAAGATAACGGCACCGTCAATCGATACAATGCCAAAGAATAATGTAGAGTACGGTAGCTTGATCAAAGTACAATAGGAATGTTGTAAAAAGTAAATATTTGTCGTAAGTGGTCCGGTAATGTTAAAATGTCAAAGTTTGGGTAAGTAGAGAAGTAGGGTCTACATGATTAGGAATTAGAAATATTATATTAGTAATAAGGACAAGGAGTGAGGTCATAAATATTTTGTGTATTTTATTTGTAAAAAGTCTAAAAATGTGGAACCCATGTGAAATGATAAGGTTTATCTTATCTTAAAAGATAAGCTTACATGTACGAGATAAGAGTTAAGGTATGGAATATGATTCGTCGAGTGGATTTCTTATCCTATCTTAGAGATAAGATGGATAAGCACTGGAAGTTCTATAAATAAAGAGGCCACCCCGCTCATTTAGCATAGAAGGAAGTAGTGAGAAATATTGTATGAAGTGTGTAAAAGAAGCCATCGGTTTAAAGGTGTGTTGAAAAAGCCATTAAGAGGTGTAATTGTAAAGTTTCTCCCATAGTATTGGTGGAAGGCAAGTGAAGTCAATAACACTTGAAGTACCTCATGGGTGAGATTGTAACAATTTCATGCTAATATTATAATTTACTTTGATATTTTAGATTTGTCATCATTTCGTCTCATCATAGTCGATGGTATTCTTGTGTTATGTTTGTTGTTTTGTTTCCATATTACATTCACCAAACTAAAGCTGTGCATGCATTAGTAAATAATCATAGCATGGGGAGTTCGGTGAAGAATTATCATAGTGTAGGATTGGTGATGACAAGATCTGAGCGCTCGGGCTTCCCAAAATATGGAAACTCGTAAAGTTAGAGAAGCCATACCTTATCCATTTTCACCTTGACCATATCACTATAGATTGGCAACCCATCAGGTGTTCTTTTATTTGTGGGCGCACCGGCTCTAGCACCATTTCCTTCGCGATTATGCTTGACCGGTGATTGTAGTCGATTATGGTCATATGTCTTATGTGGGACTCCCACTCTTACCCCAACAAAACCCCATCCAGGTATTGCATTTTTGAGTACCATTCCGCATTTGTATCCATAGGTATTTCTTCTTGTTTCTTCTTTCCTTTTCCTTTACCCTTTCCCTTCTTGGATTTTTCTACGGAGTTTACCAACTGGTTTCGTGTCTATCATTGCACCCTTTGCTTTCATTCCAGGTTTTCTTATGATTTGTTTGAACATTTTCCTCACGCACCCGTGCCCTAGAACACAAAATCTAATCTCTGATTTTTCTCCTTCGATCACGACACTTCTTCACCACGTTCCTCACACCCGTGAATCACTTACGCTCTACTTTGTAGATCTAATGAGACCGATTGTGCTTAAGTTTTTGGGATTTTCCTTCACACGATTCGAGTTCTCAAAACCCTAGCCTTGAAAGAAAATCACTCTTCTTGTTTTTGTAAAGTAAAATAATGAACTACCCACTCTTGTATTTATAGCTTTTACGCATTTAAGGCTAGGCTACCTACCATCATACGACAATGTTTAATGCGGTGTTTTCAAATAAAACCCGATTTTAGCTCTTCTCCTTACATGCCCAATCCTTGTGTGAAAATTTTTCCAACCTTCTGGCATGTAAATAATCCATCTTAACAGAAGACTCTTGCATGCGTGTTACCGGTGCCAAAGGCACTTCTTCCATCCTCATGATCTTGTTTTCACCTACCTCGTGTTTTAACACTTTTTCTCCTATGTACGTGGATTTCCAATGTAACCATGTCTTACCACCTATCTAAATCCTCATAGTAGAATAACTCCAAGTTTCTCTTCATCATCTCGAGTCTCACCCCACACTAAAATGATGCACGGTCCTCTGCGCATTCACATATTTTCTTAGCTTTTGTAGAAATGAGGGGAATGGATTCTACCCATTTAGTATAATATTCAATAGTGGTTATAATTCATTGGTGGCATTGTGAAGAATAGGGATTGATCTCACCAACAAGATCTACACCCCATTGAGAGAAAGGAAAAAGGTCTCGTGTGACCTACAATATATGAATAGGTGTGTGATAAAGATTAGCATGTTGATGGCATTTCACACAACATTTGACATAGTCACAATAATCATGGTTTAGGGTTGGCCAATAATAGCTAAGGCAAAGAATGCATTTTTGTGACAGTTAAACCACTAAAGTGGCCTCCACAAATTCCATCGTGAACTTCCTTGATGGTGTAGGGGATTTCAGAACTTGTAAGGCATTATAAGAGAATATTATCAAAGTCACACTTATAAAGGAGACCACCCATGATGACATAACGAGATACACTTTTAAGAAAATCACGTTGTCCATTACGAGTGAGATCGGTGGGTAGAATGGAAAGGGAAAGATAGTATGTAAATTACTCGTACCAAAGTTCACTTGGGTTAGGTGCTGCTTGATTTTGACGGAGTAGACCTCACGAGGTAAATAAGAGGGTGATTGCAGCCTTTGTATTATAACAAAGATTTTAGATTTGGCAAAGCGAGTATACGAGAAGCTAAGCAAGCCATGGTATCCGTAAACTTATTGGTAGAACGTGGGTTGGTTTAGAGTTCGTAACGGTCAATGGTGGTGAAAAGTATGTCTATGTGATGCTTATACTTTTGAAGTATCTCATTATGACACGGGTATATACTATTGACTTGGTATACAACCATTTGTGAATCACCAAAGATATTGATTGACTTAACATCCAAGGCATAAGCAACTTGGAGACCCAATACGAGTGTTTCTTATTTGGCAATATTGTTTGTATACTCAAAATTGAGTTTGAAAAACAAAGGCATAGGTTCACCATTAAGAGGAATGAGGATAACTCCAGCCCCACCTCCACGCTAACACTTGGATCCATCGAAGAAGAGTGTGATTTGGTAAGTGGGTTTGTCTAAGGAGAGGGTAGCTATGGATGCATCTAGGAAATCGAAGTTAAAGGGTTGATTCCCAGTAAGAGGTATGTCTACTAGCTAGTCGGTGATAGCCTAGACCTTGATAAACTTTTGATGAATGAATTTGAGGTTGAGGTTAGCAAGAAGCATAAGTTAACATGCAACACATTGATGTTGGTAGGGTTTGGTGTACTTATTGTGTAGGGGATTAGTATTTGTAAAAATGAAAGTTTTGTGGTTGAGGAGGTAATGGCAGATTTTGGCGGTGACAAAAACTAAGGCTAAGCTGTGAGTTTTTGGCATGGGTATATCTAGTTTCGTAGTCAAGAAGGGTATGACTTATGTAATAAACTGCTTGCTCTCTATGTTTCTCATCATGATGAGTGAGCATGAAACCTAAAGAAGGGTCAGTAGTGGAAATATATAGGTAAAAGGGTTGGTCATCCTTAGGAGGAATGAGCACGGGTGGTTGAAGAAGGTATTTTTGTAAGGCTTCAAAGGCTTTATGGCATTCATCATCCCATTTGAATGAAACATCCTTCTTGAGAAGATGATGAAATGGTTGACAATAGTCAGAAAGTTACGAGATAAAATGATGAATGGATTACTGACTTACCTTGTAGGATTAAAATTTGATTGAGATTAGTAGGTGGAGTCATTTCTAGAATAACCTTTACTTTAGCAAGATCAACTTCTATGCCATGCAAAGAAATGATGAAACCAGGGAGTTTTCTTGAAAGTACACCAAAGACGCACTTATTTGGTTGAAGAAGAACACAATACTTGATGAGGCGATCAAACATGGCCTTTAGGATGATCGGGTGTTCGACTCGATGTTTGGATTTGGCAATAATATCATCTACGTAGTCTTCCAATATGTGATGCATGATGTCATGGAAGATGTAAGTCATGGTTCACTAGTAAGTTGCACTCGTGTTTTTAAGGCCAAAAGGCATGACTTGACAAGAGAAGGTCACCTAAGGAGTGATGAAGGTGGTCTTGTGTTGATATTTTGGAACAAGTAATATTTGATTATAACATGAGAAATTGTCCAGTGAGTGATAACATTTCATGGGTGGTGGTGAGATCAACTAGTTGGTCAATACAGTAGGGGAAAATAATCTTTGGGAGAAGTTAGGTTAAGGTCACAAAAGTCCATGAAAATGCAGAGTCCCCTGTCGCCTTTATGATAGGAACAATGTTAGAAATCCATTGGGAATAGTCAATGGGTAGGATGAAGAAAATTGTGAGAAGGCGTTGAAGCTCTTCTTTGACAGAAGAGCAATGCGGGATGCATTTTCCGCAACTTTTGTTTTCCGGGTTTGGAATTAGGAATTGTTACAATATTACGGACCACAATTTTTGGGTCAATGTCGGGAAAATCAGCATAGGACTACGAAAAGTGTTGGTATGGTCCAAAAAGAAAGAGGAAAAATATTCATGTTCAAGTAACATCTAAAGATTGGCCTATCTTTAGAATGTGTGGGTCATCTTGAGTGTTAATGTTGATTTCAATGGTTGATTCATTCAACATGGTTTACATCTCAAAAGCTAAGAACCGGTGAATATAAGTGTAGACACTAAAATCGGGACACACTCCCCTTAGCCCCTTGTTAATAAATACCTTGAACACACCCACCTAGTCATGGTCCCCCTTCACCCCACTATAATATTAATTTAATTATTTAAATTAAATTAATTCATTAACCTCACCATATTTATTATTTAAATATCCTAATTGAGATAATGCCCACATATCCACCTCACCTAGACACCTCATCTAGCCCTTTATCGACATTAAAATTTTCCTCAGTAATTTCTATTTTATTGTGTATGTATTAGGATTAAGATGTTGTTAAGTATGATTAGTAGTGGCATCGATAGAAAATAACGACGCCATCGATCTTGTCGCTAATAAAGTAGAGTACGGTAACAGTCAAAGTACAATAAGAATGTTGTGGTAAAAAGTAAATACTTTTTGTAAGTGGTCGGTAATGTTAAAATGTCAAAGTTGGGGTAAGTAGAGAAGTAGGGTCTACATGATTATGAATTAGAAATATTATATTTGTAATAAGGACAAAGAGTGATGTTATAAATATTTTGTGTATTTTATTTGTGAAAAATTCTAAAAAGGTGGAACCCATGTGAGATGATAAGGTTTATCTTATCTTAGAAGATAAGCCTACATGTAAAGGCAAGAGTTTAAGCATGGAATATGATTGGCGGAAGATATTTCCTATCCTATCTTAGAGATAGGGTGGGTAAACCTGAATTCCTATAAATAAAGAGTCCACCCCCTCATTTAGCATAGAAGGAAGTAATGAGAAATAGTGTATGAGTAAGTGTGTTAAAGAAGCCATTAAGAGGTGTAATTGTGAAGTTTCTCCCATAGTTATTGTTGGAAGGAAAGTGAAGTTAGTAACACTTGAAGTACCTCATGGGTGAGATTGTAACAATTTCATGTTGATATTATAATTTACACTTATATTTCAAATTTGTCATCATTCCTTCGTATCATAGTCTATGGTATTCTTGTGTTATGTTTGTTGTTGTGTTTCCAGATTACATCCACCAAACTAAAAGTTGTGCATTAGTAAATAATCATAGCACGAGGAGTTCGGTGGATGATTATCATAGTGTCAGATTGGTGATGACATTTTGGTTACATTATTGGGACCATTCCTCGTTCGTGGATTTCTGGAGAGATATTCTCACTTAGTCAGAAATCATTTGGAGGGTAACCTTGTTTTCACTATGCATAGTAGTTACCATGGTAAAGTCACTTTTACCATGAATAGTATTTACCACAGTAACTTTACTTTTTACCATGAATAGTATTTACCATAATAACTTCACTTTTTACTGTGAATAGTGTTTACAACAGTAAAGTCAGTTTTTACCGCAGTAAGTTAAGTTTTACCGTGGTCATTCCTATTTTACTGTAGAAAGGTGTAAAGTCACTTTCTATTATAGTGATTCTAATTATTTGTGCACATAAGTCTTGTTGATTGTACTTGTGGGTTGGTATTTCACTGTGGTTACTTTTGAAAATAGGGAAGATTCTTATTTTTCAATCAAATCTAATGATTCTTCTTTCATTCAATTAAATGATATTGTATTTGTAATGGCCTCGTAAGAAGGAACAATGGACTGAATTTTTCCTACCTTTTTGGATGGTTCAACTCTTAGGTGGTTTGAAACACAAGGTGATAATGTGAAAAACTCATGGGATTTATTAACTGAAAGTTTTCTTGAAGAATTTGGTGAACAACAGAAATATGTAGATCTCCTGATCGATATCACAAAGCTATCCCAAGGAGAGAAGGAGAAGATAAGGGATTATCATGATCGTGTTCTAGAGCTAAGGAGGAAGCTCGATGCCCAAATCTAGAAGGAATGATTAGCGAGATGGGTTGATGAATGGCATGGATAATATCCTCTATAAGCACTTCATTCTTGGGATGAAGCCTTGAGAGATTAGACAATGAGTGAACTATGACCACCCGGTGACCCTCGAACAAGCAAAAGAGACCGAAAGAAGGCAAGAAGAAATCATGGAAGAAGAGCTCAAAGAAATTGTTGCTAAGGTAGAGCTCGCACCAACACCTTTGGTCTAGAATCCACCACCACTCTCGGTGAGCACAAATATTTCTCCTAGTACATCTATTGAGTATGAAGATCTGCTCAAGAAGATGGGCTAGTTAACTATTAATCTTATTCAAGGAAAAGAATTTAGTTCTCGGGGAGGAGATAGAGGTCCAAAAAGAAATATTTTTGAAGTTGTATGTTATGGTTGTCATAAAAAGGGTCATTATAAGTATAATTCTCTAGATAGAGCTTTTACATCTGGTACAAGAGATAATGATAAAGGAAAAACACCTGTGAATTCTTTTGATGTAGTAGATAGGAGCATAAATAATGAAGCAGATGTGTTTGTAATAAAAAGAAAGAAAGAAAAATATAACCAAGATGGAAATGATCCTAAGAAGATGAAAGGAGAAACTAGTAAGAAACATAGGAGAAGAAAGTTGGGTGTGCGGGATTTTCGATTTCACGGGAGGCAAGGACCATACTCCATCTTAGAAGATCTGTCCAAAAGGCTTGTAAATATTACATATGGTCAAATTTTGGCTGTCTTCGAGAAGAGGCAGGAGAGCTACGAAGTGGACTCAATGCTCGAAGAAGGAAGGAGGTTGAGGTCCTTGTTTTGGAGGAAAAGGTGGATCCCTATGCTCCACAAGCTGAGGTATTATGTAATGGTATTTCAATTCATGATGTCTTAGTTGATGGAGGTGTTGTAGTTAATGTAATGACCAAGTCTATAATGAATATTTTGGATTTAAAAATTGATCACCCCTCAACACTTATGTTAAGGTCATTAAATAAGGGAAAAACTAAACCAGAAGGTGTTGTTTCAAATGTGGTAATATTTGTTATAGGTGTTATATGTGTGGTAGACTTTCGGGTGATGAAAAATGGTCTTTATTACGTACCCAATGTTGTTGGGAAGGCCATGGCTAAGGAGAGTTCATGCAAGAAACTACTGGAATGAAGGATTCATGACACTTGGACATGGTAGAGAGAGGGTGAAGATAAACGTGATCCCTTGGCATCATAAGGTAGAACTTGTGGATTCAAGTGATGAAATTGATGATTGGAAATCCTCTGATTACTCTAATACTAGTGAAGTGGACACAGAAGATGAAAAAAGTGAGGTTGATGTTTTGGTCATGGATATCCTTCCAGTCACACCAACTCATGAACGCATAAGATTATCTGAAGAAAAAATTGTTGATCATCTCCAACAAATAAAGATTGGTGATGTTGTGATGGAGAGTGAGAAAGAATCCCACCTCCAGCTCTTTCAAAGGTACATACACCTATTCACTTTTGATTACAAGGAACTCCATCAAGTACGTTGGGTAGAACATTCTATTGAGCTGGTAGATGGTGTTAAGCCCATAAAGAAAATGCCATATAAAATGAATCCTAATTTTTACAAGGCTGTAAAAAAGAAATAAATAAGTTCTTGATGCGGGATTCATATTTGTTGTGGAGAATTCGAATAGGTTTTTCCCATTGTGATCTCAATAAAAAAGAATGGGAAACTACGCATTTGTGTTGATTATAGGAAGCTCAAAAAGCCAACAAAGAAGGATCATTACCATCTTCCATTCTCGATCAGATCTTGGATGAAGTAGGCCAGAATGTTATAGTTTTTTGATGATGCATATAGCGGATACAACCAAGTTCGTATAGTAGAGAAAGATTAGCTAAAGAACACGTTCACCACTCCTTGCGGAATGTTTTCTTATAGATTTATGCCTTTTGGGTTTTGTACTGCTCGACAACGTTCAATGCTTGATGAAAGGGTGTTTGAACCCTACGTTGGAAACTTCATCAGAGTATTTCTAGATGATTTTTTCATCTATGGGAGCAAGATGGACCACCTGCACCAAATGGAGACAACATTTCAAAGGTTAGATGAAGCACAAGCCTCACTAAACCCTACAAAGTGTGTCTTTGGATGTTCTAAAGGCTTTTGTTAGGGCATGTTGTATCCAGAGATGGTATTAGTAATCTTGATCCCGATAAAGTTTCAAAAATCAAAGAGTTACCATTTCTATGAATAGAAGTAAGTTAAGATCATTTTTAGGTCACGTGGATTACTATAGAAGGTTCATCAAGAATTTCTCAAAGATTGCATAGCCAGTAACTTGATTCTTGAAGGATGTTACTTATGAACTAGGAAATAAGGCACATGAAGCTTTTGAACAACTGAAGGAAGCTTTGGTGTCTTCACCTATTTTAAAGAATCCAGATTGGAGTAAGCCATTCATTTTGTATATTGATGCCTCAGATGCAGCACTAGGAAGTACTCTGAGCCAAAAGGATGAAAATGGGAATGATCATCTAGTTTAATTTGGGAGCAGACAAATGAGCAGTGCTGAGGTAAATTATACTGTAACTAAAAAAGAGGCTCTAGCTATCATTTTTACTGTAAAGAAGTTTAGAAATTACTTGCTAGGGCAGAAATTTATAGTTGTAATAGATCATTAGGCTCTAAAATATATTGTAAATAAGCCTAACCCATCAGGGAGGATAGCAAGATGGATAATTTTTCTACAAGAATTTGAATTTGACATTATAAATAGGCCAGGAAAGAAGCATGTCAATGCAGATGCACTCTTTTGAGCCTATGATGGTTTAGGTTCATCTTATGATGATGATGATTTCCCCAGATGCAGCATTATTATCCCTTGACACGATCCCTAGTGAATACATAGATATTTGGAATTATCCGAATGAATTCATGTTTCCTAATGGTGCCAATGCAAAGACTAAGAGGAAGATTACTCAAGCCAGTCGTCCATATTCTATTCTGCATGGAGTATTATTTCGAATAGGACCTGATGGATAGTACAAGAGGGCAATTGGATGTGATCAAGGGAAGGAGCTGATAGATGAATTCCACAATGGTACATGTGAAGGACACTTCTCTAGAAAACTTATAACAAGAAGGATCTTGGATGTAGGTTATCACTAGCCCACTCTTTTTAGAGATTGTTATAATTATTGTAAGACATGTAATATTTTTCAAACACATGGTAACTTTAAGACTTCATCAACTCCATTATGCCCTATTCTTCTTCTTGGTCCCTTTGAAAAGTGGCGAATAGATATTGTAGGTCCACTTCTAAGCGCCCCATGCCAAAATAAGTATATTGTAGTTACCACAAATTATTTAACCAAGTGGGTTGAAGCTAGGCCATTGAAAACAACTTCCATGGATGAAGTGACAAGGTTCATATATGAAAAAATTGTCACCAGATTTGGTTGCCCATTAGAAATTGTAATAGATCAAGGAATCCACTTCATTAATGAGGTGGTAGAAGCCCTAGTCAATAAGTTTTCTATTAAGCATAGGAAGGCAATAACATACAAGCCAAGCACAAATGGACAGGTGGAACGAACAAATTTTGTGTTGTGTCAAATTCTAGCAAAAGATGCAACCTTGAAGGTACATAAGTGGGATAAAATGATTCATGCAACATTGTGGGCATATAGAGCAACATCAAAGTCGCAACAAGATACTCCCCATTTTAGTTGGCTTATGGCATTGATACAATTCTTCCTATTGAGTTTGATATTCCCACTGTGAGAGTTATGAAAAATGAAAGGATGGATGAAAGTGATTCAATAAAAGAAAGGTTGGTGTATCTTCATTTGCTAGAGGAAATGAGGTAAATAGCGAAGGATACAAGCTATAAGAAGAAAATGAAGCAGAATGAATACTTTGATCAAAAGATCCGTTGGTCTCCATTTCATGTGAATGACTTGGTTCTAGTATATGATTCTAGATACAAAAAAGAAGGCAGAGAAAATTTCTTCCAAAATGGATGGGGCCCTACAAAATAGTAGTTGTGCATGAAAATGGTACATATCGACTAGAGTAATTGGATGGCACTCCCATTACGAAATGGGTCAACCATGACAAGTTAAATATTTTCCAAGCACCAGAATAGTCTACTCCGAGGATGGAGTAGAAGCTAGGAAGGGGGAAAATGTCCACATTAAAAATTTCATCCGTAATTTATATTTTATTATGTATGTATTAAGAATAGGATGTTGTTGTTAAGTATGATTAGTAGTGGCGTATGATAGAAGATAACGACACCATTAGTAAAGTGCAGCTAATAAAGTAGAGTACGGTAATAGTCAAAGTATAATAGGAATGTTGTGGTAAAAAGTAAATAATTGTCGTAAGTGGTCCGGTAATGTTAAAATGTCAAAGTTGGGGTGAGTAGAGAAGTAGGGTCTACATGATTAGGAATTAGAATTATTATATTTGTAATAAGGACAAAGAGTGATGTTATAAATATTTTTATATTTTATTTTTGCAAAATTCTCAAAAGGTGGAACCCATGTGAGATGATAAGGTTTATCTTATCTTAGAAGATAAGCCTACATATAAAGGTAAGATTTTAGGCATGGAATATGATTGGGTGGAAGATATTTCTTATCCTATCTCGGAGATAGGGTGGATAATCCTGAATTCCTATAAATAAAGAGGCCACCCCCTCTCATTTAGCATGGAAGGAAGTAGTGAGAAATATTGTATTAGTAAGTGTGTTAAAGAAGCCATTAAGAGGTGTAATTGTGAAGTTTCTCCCATAGTTATTAGTGGAAGGCAAGTGAAGTTAGTAACACTTGAAGTACCTCATGGGTGAGATTGTAACAATTTCATGTTGATATTATAATTTACACTTATATTTCAGGTTTACATCATTCCTTCGTATCATAGTCTATGGTATTCTTGTGTTATGTTTGTTGTTGTGTTTCAAGATTACATCCACCAAACTAAAAGCTATGCATTAGTAAATAATCATGACACGAGTTCCCAATGGAGAATTATCATAGTTCCGGATTGGTGATGAAACCACCTCACCCTAAGACCTACCTAAACCCTAAAAATCAATGCCTACATTCCCTCTAACCACATTCCTGCAGGTTAGAAGGAAGCTTCATCTAATCCACGGGGTAAACGAAATGTGATCTCAAAAAATCAAGGGGATCTCGCCGAGTTTAGTAAACCTAGAAAATCTTTCCCTAACCGATGCTTGTTACCCTTAACCAAAACCACCGTCGGTTACCATTTAACCCCAAAACAACCTTATTTTGAGTTTGGCACATTTCGAGGGAGAGATACATCTTCTAAGAACAAGTGACAAAACCGAGCTGCGCATGCAAGCATAACCGGCATATGTGCAAGCATCAAAACACCTATAACCAGTACTTGAAGAAATTACATAGCCACTTGCCTTCACGGGAGCATCCGGGAAGCACCAAAGACTACACCAAGTTCGATTAATCACCCACCAGTACCAACTAGGCATCAAGCTCATACAAATAGTAATTTTGTTAACCTACATTGGTTCCTTGTCATTTGAGCAGATCCTTTTACATTTGTTATTAGTTTCTGCTTTCATTTCCATTCCCCACCATTTTATCTCCATGCAAACTTAACCACCTCTTTACCCACACCATTGAACTATCCATACCTGTATTTTCATCATTCCTATGCATATTTAAGATCCATACGAATCTTACCATTGCCCTTCCATCTTCATTCAACCTCGGATCTATCACCCAGCTAAGTTTATTGAGTTTCTTGTACCCCGACCATACCAACGTTGGTCACCCATAACCATCGCCGGTTAACCTAAACTGACATCGGTCTCTGTGTATTTTACCAGAAACCCATATCAGAGCCTAAAACCTCTACCAAATACCCTAAACTATCCAAAACCTGATCTTGACCAATAACAGTATCCTGACAATGACCTTGACCTTCAGATTCAATCATAGCCTAGCCTGTTGTGAATGAATTTTCTTATTGTAGATGAATGAGATACCTAAATCATTTTAACTACAATAGGATTTACTTTATTACCAGTATTAAATTGTTTTAAACAGTGGATTGACATCCATCTAGGAAGTATCACACTTCCTAGATCTAGCACATGCTAGGCAATCCACTGCATATATTGTTTAAATTTTATTTGGTGGTCTTATGCTCCATTTTAGGTAGTTCCTCCAAGAAAATGGAAGCTCTCATGATCATTGTATATTCAAAAGTCATACGCGTGCAACAACCTATCAACCAACATTTCAATAGGTATTCCTCCTTGCCTATTAACCTTATTTGTTTTATCATTTTCTAAGAAATTCTCCAAAATCGATGAAACATTTTGGCATGCTCCGATGCCACCCATTCGGGGTTCCTTGCATTCATTCATTTCTAGGTGAAAAATTGGATGTTTGTTTCCTTTCTAAAAGGTTCTCACATTAAAATTTCTTCCTTGGAATCATTTCTCCTTCTATTGTCTAAAATTAATCGTACTTTGGTGCTTTAAAACAAACTCTTCTTCTATTTCATTTTCATTGCATTAGTGAAAGATCATACTTTCTCCTATTCCTCTTATTGTGTCATCAAATTCCATATTTCGATTTGGGCTTAAAAATCATTGCATTTCATTCTGCTTTTCTACATTAGCTCACATTAATTGAGGGAAACCTATACGTTGGAAGTCATGCCCAGCTGATGGTTGACAAACAAATCATAGAAAATAACTTCTTTCCTTTTCTCTTTCTCTGAGTCTTACCAAACCTCACAAAATTTAAAATACACACATTCTTAAACAACATCTTACCTGAAATAAGTTGTAGGTGATCACATGATCACGGTACAATGGGCACCCAGCTCACTACTTTGTTGAGTCATACTTCAGAGTGAGGCCCACCCCCACCATAACATACCTGAAACCTCTCCTTGTAGATATCCTTCTTCGTAGGAAGCCATCCTCACCAAAAAAATCTATTCTACAGTTCATGAGTCGGTCCTTAAATAGCATAAGCTAAACAAACATAATAGAAAAAGCACTCTTAGGATCATATTTTTCTTAGTGTTTCTGCTTGGCTTGCATTTTGAGGTGAGAGGTCACGCTCTTAATTTTTCCTTTTTCTCCTTGCATGCTCTTCATCATAGTTGGTGTATTCCATCTTCATCCGAGTGTACGGATCATATTCTCATCATTCTCGAACTCGGGTCTGATTCCACATCAAATTTTAACTCGTAACCATATTTTCTTCATCACTATTTCAATTTCCCGATCGGTGTCGGTCCAAAGCAACCATCATCGGTTATACCCAACCAACGTCGGTTCACTGTCATTTTGTTTAACCTACCCAAAAGGACACATATTCCACTTCTTTAGCTACTTAGAGTCCCTGTAACTCTTATCATATACATTGACCTGGTAAATCTCATCAGTATTTTGTATAGCTAGAAAATTTGGCCTTATACTTTATTTTTGACTAACTGTCAACTTTCCCATGCTGACCGGCGGTGGTTACCTGTGACCAACGTCGATTTATCCTAATCAAAATCAGTTACCTTGTGTCATCTCCAACTGAAATTTTAACCTCAATTCACCTACCACCACCTATTTATCCTACCTGTGCTATATTTTTGTGTCACTTATAGAAAGCAGTCTTACCACGTTAATACATGTTCACATTGTACGGACGCATCAAAAAGTAAGCATCATTATATTCCACACTATTTGTCAACCACTCCCACCTATCCCTTCACCACCTTCCATTTTATCACCAGCCATGGAATCTATCCAACCTATCTCTATCACTACCAGAGATGAGGAGTTCACACGAATCCTTGACCAAAATCTTGCCACCTTGCAGTTTTATCTTTCCCACTCATCCACTCAAGATGCCTCGGGTGAGTTGATATATGGCATGCCCGTATCTATCCCCACAAAACTCACTCCTACTGATCCAGCCCCGTTAACCCCGCGTTGTGTGCATCTACCTTACCCCTAGTCATTTTTCAACTAGGCCCTATACCCGTTATGACTTTTGTGTCTGTTACATCCTTTATACCTGCCACATCCATTATAACTTCGCCAACCACCCGAACACAACCTCATCCACCCCTATTGTCTCATATATACTCATAACTACACAACCACCTCCCGTGTCAGTGACCCCTACCCCTTTTCAAAATTTCATCCTTTGTATTCCACAATCTTTAGCCCCCATTGCCACTAGATTCACCATGACCCTTCCACCTTCATATACGTACTATCGTAGCCTCCTGTTTCATCTATTATTCACTCGGGTACATACCCCTATTTCATTGCATTCTTCTCAATCCACCTATTCGAAAACACCATATAATGGAATTCCACCCTTATTTACAGCCCAACACCAACCCTTTTACGCTACAGAGGCACCCATCCATCACAACCTACTAATGACCTAATTAAGTTAATGATGGACAAAATGCAAACATTAGAGGCATCGGTTTTGGCTCCGCAACACTCTCACCTACGAAGAATTTTTTAACGAGCCTATACACCCATCTATTCCTATTCATCCATATCCCATACATTGGGAAATGCCTAAATTTAATCGTTTTAATAGCAAGGAATACCCGTAACAACATTTGTGGTCTTTCAAACATGGGTACTACCTAATCACCCACGATGATGCTTTTCTCTTGAGGACCTTTCCCATGTCTCTGACTGGACCCACGTTAGATCGGTATAGTGGGTTACCTAGACACTCTATATTTTCATTTAATCAGGTAGCCCAAGCCTTCTTGGATCACTTCTCCATCAATATCATTAAGAAGGTTACCATGACTGACCTATACTCCACACATCAGTATGATGACAAATCTATCACAGATTTTGTTGCTTGTTGGCGTAGCCTGATCAATCAACTCACATTCCAACTACCGCAAATAGTACTCATCGAGCTATTCACGTGGGCTTATGTCAAACATATCTCGCCTACCCTATAGGTCCAAAATTTCTGAACCTTTGACAAAGCATTCACCATGGCACGAAAGTTAGAGATTCGGCCATCGAAGAGAAGAAAATCCAATTACGTAGTAAGAACACAACATTCAAGTCAAATGATACCTATTCTTCTTCCAAACCATAGAATAATTATTCAAAGGCCAAGGGGACTGCTAACACAGTGGTACTCAAGGCCGGCCCAGTTCATCCATCAAATCAAGCTAGCCCCTCATCTAATCTCTCACCCATTTAGACTTTTCAATTTAGACGGGAACACCGGAAATATACCCTAATTGGGGAGCCTTATTCTTCTGTCTTAGAAAATATCCTTAAAGCTGGGGCCATCACCCTTCCTCCTATAAAACCACACACTAGTTTTGATCCTACTCGCCCCACACCCGCATGGTATAAAGAACATGGCTTATGTAACTATCATCGAGTAAAGGGTCATAGTGACTGTAATTACATCACTTTCAAAAACATAGTCCAAGAAATGCTTGAGAAAGGTGAGTTAACCGTGGATAATCCTATTCAACCTGCCAATCAAAACCTACACATATTGAAGAAACCCTTTCCTAATCATTCCCCTTTGTCTGATCAAACCGATGAGACCTCAACTCATGATAGCCATACCTATGAGGTCCACACTATTTTCTAGTGATGCACCCGTTGCTTCCCAATTACCTCATATTCCTTCCATAGAGGAAATTCTAGCCCGAAGTCCTCCTTCTACATTGGAACCCACCTCACCTATTCCTCCACCCATAGAGGAACACCTTTCACCTCCTTCCTCACCCATGGAGGAGCCTTCCGCTAACATCGAGACCATTTCACCTTTGGCTTCTCCACCTAGAGAACCATCACCCATGATACTTCTTCAGTCCATGGAGGATACTTTTTTATCTCCTCCACCCATAGAGGAGCACCCATCATCTCCCCACCTACAGAGGAGCACCCATTTTCCCCTCCATATATTAAGGATTTAGTAGAGATACCTTTGCCTCTAGGTGACCATTCTCCATCAGCTACCCAAGATCCTGCAAACTTACTTTTGGCTCTCTTACCCATAGAAGTTGAAGCTAGAAAATTCCCCATCTCTAAGACACATTTTATGGGAATTACCATTAGTCCTCATCAACCTCACCTATAGACGTGGCGTTCTCATGCTTAGCCAATCAATTAGATTATGTGGATAGAGTCCTACTTTGGGGTGTCTTCGCTTCTGTCTCAACATAAATGCAGATGTCACTTGCTGACACTTCCATTATCTACCCAAAAATATTTTGACCAATCGAATCGAGCACAACCACCTCTATCACAACTTCTTCCATGACACCCATCATATCTCAACACACACCCTTACCCATAACCCAACATACATCTAATTCCAAACCCACACCTACATCATCTTCCTCGACTAAACCTATTACTACCTTAGGGGTCACCCCAATCACTAGTCTTACACATCCACCTATCAAACTAGAATTAGCTACATCCTCCAAAGTTAACACACACCTACTACTCGACACCCAAACAGAAAAAGCAAGCCCATAGAACTCATACCCTAGCTGCACCAATCATACCTTCATCACCTTCACCCTTTCCATCCATCTTAGGACCTCAATCTTCTAATACGGTCCAGAAACCTCCACCGTTAATAAACCAAAAACACAACAGCTCATTCCTTCCCCACAAACCTCTAACATACCTAGGTGCCCGACATGACTTATACCGCCCCTACGGCATCCTTACCACCCATACCTCCAATACCCTCAAGAACTTCTTCACTACCCCCTACACTTCAGTCTCTATCCCTCACACCCCCGCACGACTCATGTCATCTACCTTCACAAAGACCTCCGTTATCCCCGTGGGTAACTTTCCCTCTTCCCCATATGATTTTCCCTCTATATCTCGTACACCCTTATCATCTTTACCCAAGAAGGTGCAACCCAAAAACAAAAATCCGCTACCCTCCAATAAGGTAGTCAAAATGACTACACACCCTCCTGCCAGTTCATCTACCATACCCCTACCCAAGAAAACACGACCAACACCCAAGACCACTCCAGCACCTAAAACCATATCTCGACCCACTCCCCCTTCTACAAGGACCATTCCTCAACAATCAGCCACACCTACGCCCAAACCCACTTTCACTTCCCATTGCGACCCACTAGCAGGGTCCTATGCCAAAATCTTAACCAACCTCCTTGAGACTTTTGTCATCACATTACCACCACTCAAACCTTATGACCCCCTCAAACCCAAGCCAAAAGGGTTTGATGACACTAAAATTTACTCCTACCATCGTGTGTCGGGCACGATGTGGAGGACCGCAAGGATTTGAAAACCATCCTTACCCAGTTGTGTCCTCCTAAAGCAAACTTTGACAATGATGACCTTCTTGATGAGGACCCCGCTTCACCGACACCCATTCCCATAGTCCTTCCCTCACTACCTACTCAACAACCATGACCTCCACCCCCTCAACTCTTAGAACCACCCCAAGATTTGAAATTAACATGGTTCACATCAGAGAACTTACCACACCATCACCTAAATGTCGTTGCGCTCATCTCACTTCATAAGCATTTTCTCCACCAAGTAAGTTTTTTCCCATCATGTCATTATACCACTCATCCTACACCTTCTCCATTTACCAACTCCCCTCAAATCAACATGATCCATGTTGCTACCCATGCTTAGAAGGACAAAGGAAAGGAAAAGGCAACTGACTCACCAACTAATCCTATACCCAACATACCATCTACACCCACACCTAAAATCACTATCTGTGGCCCCACATATCCTATTTCTAATGGGGTCACACATCGTATAATTCTCAAACAACTTCACCAATCCCCCCTCAAAATATCCTTATGTGACCTCATCCAAACTTCGTAATCCCATCGGTAAGCTCTCATGGAGGTCCTGTAATCTATTCAAGTTTTTCCCAATGAATCTACACCCATATTTTCCAATATCACACCCCATCATGTAGCCTCTCTCACCAAATTTCCACCTTTATCCACACCTCACCCTACTCACCAAGTAGCCTCCCTTATCTTCTCGAGAGGAAGATATCGCACCACGCCAAATTGATGACCTAGACCCAACTCTCTTCATCTTTGTACACATCAATGATATACGTGTATGACATGGATTGATCGACGGGGTGCTAGAATTAATATCATTTCATCCCATGCATTCAATCAAATGTGCATACCCGACACTTGCTGCATAAACATCCTATCATGTTGCATTCATTCAATGACACTATCACCTCTACACTAGGCACCATTATCCTCCATGTTCATGTGGGCCCCCACACTATTCCGAGACTTATTTTATGTTTTGGAGGGGGAATTTAAATATAACTGTTGCTTGCTTGAGACCACGGATTCATGTCATCGGTTGTGTTCCTTCCACTTTGCATCGTTGTGTAAATTTTAAGCATGGAGGACACACCTATACTATTCCAGCTGATCCATAACCTTTTAAAACATGCAACATGCTTTACCAACCCAATGACGTGCTCATACCCACTAAGGCGTCTACCTCCATGACTATTACCACTTCACCTACACCTTCGCTTACCAAGACGGTCACTACCTTGACCGCACATGCCTCCCGCCTTCCTACCACTACCACAACCTCCACGGCCAAACCATTAGCCTCCTAATCCATTATCTCCACCTCCGTGTTCACCACCGACACATCATTTATTCCAACTACCCACATACCAAGCGCCGACCCCTTAGAAGACATTTTTCAATGCCTCACTCTATGGGAATATCGCCTATATACTTTCAACACATTCCTTACTCCACAAGAGTATGGAAGTCTTCACAAAAACCCTCGCTATGATCACCACATAGGAGAATGCCTCCTTTATGGTCCTCCTCACCTTCATACCAGTCTCACTTATAGGGGACTTGACACTACCACTTACACACTGAACCACTATCGCAGACACATCTGCTTTCTACCGACTTTAAGTCACTCACCAATCACCATTTCACCCACACCTTCTTGCACCGATGTGTGTGGAAGGGTTTTGGTTTTGGATTTTACGAGCAAGGCTACTAAACTGTTATTCCATGTACTACCCAAAAACATAACGACCGTAGTGGTATCAACTTTGTTGAACCACCTACCAAACAGCCCCCATTGAACTCGTCAAGGACATCATCCCTTCTCCACCCTATTCACCCGCTCCACCTTCATCACCACCTCACTAATGGAGTCGATGGATCCGAGAATCCATCCCTCATAACTTTGTTCTTTTTATAAACACCTTTTCCTAGGGGTCTCGACTTATCAACGCAAGGACGAGACTCCTTCTCTCTCTTCCCTTCGTATCCTGAAATGATTGATGATGATACACCTTTAATTAACATCGTTCAATGTCGGGATGATGAATCTTTACTCACCTACCTTAAGGAAGAAGAATCATTTATTCATCGATGTAATTACCCTCGAGACACAAACCATGTTGAATGAATTGACTATCAAGATCAACATTTATACTCGGGACGACCCGTACATCCTAAAGATTGCTCAATCTTTAGATGTTGCTGAATAGGAAGCCATCACTTCTTTTCTCAAAGATCATAACCATGCTTTCACTTGGTCTTACGTAGACATGCCCGATATTGAACCCACCATAGTGGTCCATAATATCGTAATTGTTCCTGATGCCAAACCTATAAAAAAATGAGGAAAATGCACCCTCGTATTGCCCTTCTCATCAAAGAAGAAATCCAAAGTGCCTTCTTTCCATTTCCTTCATCTTACCCATTAATTATCCTCATTGGATTTCTAACATTGTCCCTATCACTAAGGTGAGAGGGGGAATCTTCATTTGCACAAATTTTCATGACCTCAATCTAGCTTGCCCAAAAGATGACTTCCTCTACCCGGTATTGACCAACCTGGTTGTTGACCTTACCACTGGTCACGAGATGCTATCATTCATTGATGGTTTCTTGGGTTATAACCAAATCTTTCTTTCCCTAGAGGATCAACACAAAAATGCATTCATCACCCCTTGGGGGACCTTCTTCTACCGAGTCATGCCTTTTGGCCTTAAAAACATTGGTGCCACATATCAGTGGGCTATGACTTATATCTTCCATGACATCATGCATCGTATATTGGAAGATTATGTTGATGATCTCCTAGAAAAATCTAAATGCCGCTCCGAGCACCTTGTCGTCCTCAAAACCATTTTCAACCACCTCATTAAATATTACATTCACCTTCAGTCCAAGAAGTGTGTCTTCACGGTTCTTTCTAGAAATCTCTTGGGATTTATCATTTCCCTACATGGTATAGAAGTTGACCCTGCTAAAGTCAAGGCCATTCTCAAAATGCCTCCTCCCACTAACCTTATGCAACTCGTAGCCTGCAAGGTAAGTAACATTCTATTCGTCATTTCATTTCACAATTGTCTGATCGGTGTCAACTATTCCATCATTTGATCAAGAAGGATGTCTCATTTAAATGGGATGATAACTGCCATAAAGATTTTGAGGCCTTAAAATGATACCTTCTTCAACCACCCGTACTTATCCAACCTAAAGATGACCAACCCTTCTACCTATACATCTCAGCTACCGATCACTCCTTGGGAGCCATGCTTGCTCATCGTGATAAAAAATAGGGAGCATGTGGTTTATTACATAAGTTTTACTCTTTTAGACTACGAAACCCGATACAACCATCCCAAAAACTCTCTTTAGCCTTATTTTTCATTGCCACAAAACTTTGCCAATACCTACTCAACCATAAAACCTATGTTGTGACCAACACCAACCCCTTACACTTCATGTATGCCAAATCTTATCAAAATCAGCGTCTTTGCGCATGATGGCTTATGCTTTTATCTAACCTCGACCTCGAATTCATTCATCAAAATTCCATGAAGGGACAAGCTATCACCGACTAATTGGCCAACACACTTATTTCGGGATCAACTCTCTAATTTTGACTTTCCGGATGAGTCAATTGTTACCCTTTCCTTGGACAAACCAGCTTACCAAATGACACTCTTCTTCAATGCTTCTAAGTGTCGGCATGGTGGTGGGGCTGGTATTATCCTCATTCCACTTGATGGTTAACCCATGCCTTTGTCTTTCAAACTATATTTTGATTGTATAAACAATATTTCCAAATATGAAGCACTCGTATTAGATCTCCAAGCCACCTACGTTGTAGATTCTAAATCAATCAACATCTTGGTGATTCTCAATTGGTTATAAACCAAGTCAATGGTATATACCAATGTCGTAATGAGATACTTCACAAGTATAAACATCGTGTAGGCATACTTTTGATCACCTTTGATCTGTTATGCTCTTACAACCATCCCCCTGTTCAACCAAAAAATTTATAGATACCATGGCCTACTTGGCTTCTCAAATACTCGTTTCGCCCACTAATTCTAAAATCTTTGTCACTTTGTACAAAAATCTAATCACCCTATTATTTACCTCACGACATTTACTCCATCAAAACCACTACACCTGATCCGAGTGACCTTTGGTATAAACAATACTCCACTACCTTTCTCTCTCCATCTTACCTTTCGATCTCACCCATAATGGATAACCCGCCTTCCTTAAAAAGGTCTCTCACTATATCATCATGGGGGCCTCCTCTATAAGTGTGACTTTTATGGTATTCTCTTACGATGCCTCACGAGTTTAGAAATTCCTTATACATTAAGGAGGTTCATGATGGCATATGTGGAGGTCACTTCAAATGGCCTCACTATTGCTAAGTGTATTCTTCACCTCAACTATTCTTGCAAAACCTCAACCATGATTGTTGTGACTATGTTAAATGTTGTGTACAATTCCAACAACACACCAACCTTAATCATACACCCAGTCATGTCTTACAAGTCACCCATGACTTTTGGCCTTTCTCTCAATGGGGTTTGGATCTTGTCGAAAAGATAAACCCCCATTATTCCCAACGACATCAATGGATCATCACCGCTACCGAATACTACACAAAATGGGTTGAGGCCATACTACTCATCTCCAAAAATCTAGAAAATATGTGATTTCATCAATCATCACATCATTTGTCACTTTAGTGTTCCTCATCACCTCATTACGACAATGGAAAACAATTCAAAAACAAAACATTGCAAAAATTTATGATGCCTTCGGCATTCGGTTCTCATCACCTTATTACCCACGGACCAATGGCCAAGCCGAATCCACTAACAAAACCTTGAACAAATTTCTCATGAAATTGGTTAACGATACTAGGAAGGATTGGCATATGCACATTCCTTCACCTGTGGGCATACCGCACTAGTATTCACACTTCCACACTGCCACACATTTTTTCTCGGTCTATGGTACAAAGGTTGTTGTACCTCTCGAAGTCCAGATTCCCTCACTCCACATTTATCTCCATGACATGCTCAATGATGATGACTTTTGTCAAGACCGTTTAGCACAAATTAAGTTATTATATGAACGTCATCTTAATGCTCTTGACTATCTTCAAGTTTACTAAAAATGTATCAAACGTGTCCATGAAAGAACCTTCCAAGTCGGTGACCTTGTCCTAAAAAAAAAATCGTAGAAAAAAATTAAACAGGTAAATTTGCTCCTAATTGGCTCGAGATCATACATCGCGACCCATACTTATGGATTAGGTCCTTATTGTTTATCTTCACTCAATGGTAAACCCGAACTTGATCCCCTTAATTCCTTGCATCTTCGACCGTTCTACTTTTGAATTTTAGTCCTACATCACTTTTTGCCTCTTTCCATGCTTGTCCCTTGAGCGCTATCCACTTCTTACACCTCACCAACGATTAAACAAGAATCATGTGCATACCCGTCACTTATTATCTTCTCTTAAATATGTGTACCATAGCGCTACACATAACATGATTCTCATGGATACTTTTCATCTTCTTTTAGATGAGATCCCATGGTCATTTCACCCTGCTTTTTGAACAAGAGTCCTATTCTTCACCTTGGTCTTGTCCATGACTTAAAAATCCCTCACTTGGGATCCAACTCCTTGAGTCAAAATTCTAATAAAAATATGACTCCCTCAAAAGGACATCTTCCTCTCGGCAATCACTGCTATAAATAGACTACTCCCTCGAAGGAAAGATATGTAAAGATCTTTCAAATAGAAGTGAGAGAATCGAGGCTTCTGCATCGATCAACTTCACAAAGACCTCATGGAGTCACTTTCCTAATCCCATATAGAATTACCACATCGATCAATCTATCTCAAATATCAAGTCAAAACAGAAAGCCTTTTAGTCATGGACTTGCCCATTGTGCCCTTGGATCTCTTGCCCAAAGAGCATGCTACCTCATACCATATAAAAAATTAACCACCTTTTCATACCTCTCACCATTCGCACTCCCATTTTCCTACCGCCTCAAGGGACCTCTTAGAAACCAGGACATTTGGTGATCATGTGACTACTTTTCACCCTTAGAAAAATCAATAATGTAATGTATTTAGGGTCTTACGTTCATCACCTCCTCTAAGGTATGACTTACTCGGTATGATCCTAACCAATCAGGTGGCTTTCTTGCCACCTTCTATTTTAACCATCTTTATTATGTTTTGATTACCTTATAAAGGACTTGGC
The DNA here is from genome assembly GCA_018340775.1 of Taxus wallichiana var. yunnanensis. Lineage (NCBI taxonomy): Eukaryota > Viridiplantae > Streptophyta > Pinopsida > Cupressales > Taxaceae > Taxus > Taxus wallichiana. Next base: position 442,093,496 of record CM031241.1, on the reverse strand, counting down.
CCTTGATGCTTACCTTTGTGGTAATCTTCTTCTTCTACCTTCATCAAAATCACCTATACTAATTTTCCCATAACCCACTCACACCTAACCGACCTAAACCCAAATCATGCCTAAAACCTACCAACTCATTTTCATACCTCCTCATATTCTTCCTATTGGTGTCGAATCGCAGCACCCCTGAATTTCTACAACTCGATGGGTTGAGACTCTCAGTGCGATTGCATAACATGGAGCTTTTCCCAAGTGTGGGACCTTGCAAAATCAAAAGCTCTCTGGATGAAGGCTGGTTCCTATTCCTCTATTCAGATGCACACGTAGAAAATGCAGAGGGTTTACTAAAAACCTAATCTAACTTGCCAAGGAGACAGGGTAAGAAAATGCATAAAATAAAACCTAAACTACAAAGGTGATGCACCGAGGAATGAAGAACACCTGTCTTGCCAATAAACACAGACCATTAAAATGCAATGCAAGATCATGCACAGATAGCCAGATTCACAGTGAAAGATCAGTAGGATGCAAATGAACACAGAGAGGGTTGAGAATCATCCACAGACATGCATTAATTTTCTCCAAAGATTGATACAACACACTGCACACGAGGAAAGGTTGCATTACAGTTTCAAATGGGAGGTTTTAACTCCACAAGTTCACCTGCCAAAGAGAAGAAGGGAGGGGCAAAACAAAAATGTCCAACCTTTAGAAAGAAGCCCCTCCTTACAATTTATAGGAAGAATGAGAGAGGGAAGAGAGAGGAAATCCAAATCTACCCCAACCACTTCAGGTTGCATTTAATTCATCTCATTATGATGGTAGGTGAGAACCCTAGCGAACCCAAAAAGTGGCGAATCGTATTTTGCATTTTAAGAACTTGTTCCCACCCAATTAATCTTTCCGAAAATTCCAACCTTGCATGAATCTGAGCTCCCATTCAAAAGTTATGGCCATCTGAATATCTGCATCAGGGTCTGCTTCCTGTCAGCGCTCAAAATGTTGTGCCTCCTGAAGGTGCGCCATAGGCGCATCCATATCTGTGTCAACATCCTCTTACATGCACCAAGGTGCAACTTTTACCATGTCGACACTCTGTGTCATGCGCCATTTACGTGCACCAAGGCGTAACTTTTACCATGTCGACACTCTGTGTCATGCGCCATTTACGTGCGCCAAGGCGTAACTTTTGCATGTCAACATTCCTTGTTGAGCGCCTTTACTGCGCCTTGGCGCATCCTTTTGCATGTCGACATCTCTTTTCATGTGCCTTTTACCTGCACTTGGCACATTAAACATCAGGCTTTGTGTTTCTTTGATTTCCATTTCCTTCTACTTGTCTATATCTACCCAGGGGAAGATATTTACAACACTTCCTAGCTTATGGGAGAACTACATCGGCCTGAGGTCCCTTTTCACTAGGACTATGTAGGTAGCACTCCAAGGGCATGGGGCCCTTGGAGGTTAGCTCAGCCACTCTCTACCCTAACCAATTCATCTTTCATCTTCCTAAATTACATTCTACCCCACTTAGTTTCCTTTTTATATCAACAATTGGAAATCAAACCAAATAGACAACAAGTTGCTTAACATTTTTATCATCATCACAACATACATTTATTATGACTACCATTTCTCTACCATCATCATGCATATATTATAAAGCATCTTAAACATGACCCATATCATCATTCATTGCACAAATTAATGAATCACAACTTAAATTTAAACTCAACCATGCCTAGACCCAAAACCTAACTCAATCCATGCCTAGACCACGGACGACTCAATCCATACCTAAACTAACCTCGACTCGATCCAAGCCTATAAACCTCACTCAATCCATGCTTAGACCACAGACCTAACTCAATCCATACCTAAACCAACATGGCTCAATCCATGCCTAAACCAACCTAACTCGATCCATGCCTAAAAACCTGACTCAATCCATGCCTAAACCAACCTGACTCCATCATGCCTCACTCCCCTAGTTTTTGTCCATATCATGATACAAAATTAAAATTATCATAAAACACCAACAAATCAAGAATCTCATCCATCTCATCATATAAACAAATATGTGTGTCTCAATACAATATACATGGATATCCAATCCTGTCCATCTCTCAAAATCGTCAGCACGCAGGCCGATACTCAATACAAAATGTCATCAAAATGCAAAGCCAGTATCATATACAATAAAATAATAAAACAATACAAAATCTCTTTGGCATGTAGGCCAGTATATGCTCAATAATACAAAACTCTCGTACATCCTCACTCTCTTTAGTACACAGGCTGGTATGTGATAAAAAATATAACAACGCTCAACACGTAGGCCAATATATATCAAAAATAAAAACTATGTCCAAATCGGGAGCCATATTGCAAGCATCCTCTCGGTGGATATCCCCATATCTATATTTCCTATCCCCTTTACCTCCTCGGCCCCTATCGCGCAGATTGCTAACATCTCCCCACCCATCATAGGTGGTGGTTGGGTCCTTGCTAGTGCATCAAGTGGAACTGGCCTCCAAGAACTGGTGGCCTCACCTTGACCATGTCTTGGGGCTCACTAGCCCCCTGTACTCTCCACGTTATGGGTGTGTGATTTGGTCCTCTCGCTAGAGGCCTACTGTGCCCTGTACTCGGCATATGATAAACAATTTATCCCTACCACTGTCAGCTAGTCCTGATAAAACCTGGTCCTGATTGGGAAGTAGGTGAGTCAGCTGTAGAGGATGTGCTGACAATAGGAATAACATGGTTAGATGTGGGAGAGGCGATGGCAGACTTGGTGGATAGGCTTGTGGGTGAAGGTGAAGTGGGGGTAGTGGTAGATGCCTTGACTTGTACAATCACATCATTGGGTCGGTATAGCATGTTATAGGTCTTGAAAGGAAATGGGTTAGCTGGGATGGTGTAGTTATGTCCTTTGTGTTCAAATTTGAGGTAGCGGTGTAAATTCAAAGGGACACAACCCATGACACGGATCCAAGGTTTTCCAAGCAATATATTATACTGGAACTCCCCTTCTAGGACATAGAATAGTTTTGGGATGCGGGATGTACGTAGACATAGAGAATGATGGTACCCATGGTAGAGGTCATGGCATCATTGAAGGAGCGCAACATAACTAGGTTACCATGCATGTAATTAGTAGGTATGCACATTTGGTTGTACACATGGGAGGAGATGATGTTAATAATAGCACCACCATCGATCATAATGCATCATATGCATATATTATTGATATAGATGGAGATGAAAAGAGTGGGATCGGGGTCATCAGACTAGAAGGGAGTGATCTCTTCATCCGAAAATCTGAGGGTGGCTACTTGGCGAGTAGGTGGAGGTGTAGAGGAAGGAAACAACTTAGTGAGAGAGGCTACGTGATGAGGGGTAATGATGGAGGCTACATGTGTGGGGTCATTTGGTAAAACCTCAATAGATTGAAGGATCTCCATGAGGGCTTGACAATGTGACTCAGAGGTTTAGATGAGGTCATATAAAGACATTTTAAGGAGGATTGGTGTAATTGTTTTAGCATTATGTGATGTGTGACCCCATCGGAAATAAGATACACAAGACCTCGAATGGTGATGGGCTAGTGGTAATTCAGATCATGTTGATTTTGAATTTTAGGGGTGGATAAAAGGGTTGTGGGGTGGAGATATTGGTCATTGAGTAGGTAATGGAAGAAGATTTGGGGAGATTGGCGAAGGTAGAATGGGTTCCTCATCAAGAAGATCATCATCACCAAAATTTCATTCAAGAGGACATAACTAGATAAGAGCGGTTTTTAAAGCCATATAATTCTCTACATCGTGTAGTGACACACGATGGTAGGCACACATTTCAATTTTGTCAAACCCTTTTGTTTTGGGTTTGATCGGGTCATAATGTCTAAGAGGTGGTAATGTGATGACAAAGGTTTCAAGGAGGTTGGATAGGATAATGGCATACAACCCCGCCAATGGATCACAGTGTGAGGTGAGTGTGGGCTTGGGTGGAATAATGGGTGACTGCAATGTGAGAGGTGTCACAAGTGAGGGGTCTTGAAGAGGGGTAGGCTGGACCATCGGTTTGGGGAGTGGTACTATCTTAGGCTTGGGTTGCTCCTTCTTAGGTAAAGGAGAAATAAATGAATTGGTAATGGGGGGAACAATAGGTCTAACCACTTCAATGGAGGGCATTGGGCTTTTCAATTTCTGTTGTACTTTCTTGGGTAGAGGTGAGGAAAGAGTACATGACATAGATGGAAATGCAGATGGTGGAAGGGGGTGAGTTACCCATGGGGATAATTATAGTGCAGTAGCGGTTGTTGGCAGAGATTGCATGGAAGGTGCGAGTGGAAGAGAGGAGAGTGTCATGGGTAGTGAAGAAGTTATGGAAGGTAGTGGTGGTATGGGTGGTAAGAAGGTCACGGGTGATGGCGGGGTTGTGTGGATCACTTGGGTATATTAGAGGGTTGTGATGAGGAGGTGAGTTGTGTTCTTGGTTTACTAGTGGAAGAAGGTTGCTTGGCCAGGGTTGAGGGGTGAGGTCCTAAGATGGACAGAAGGGGTGAAGGTGACAATGGTATGATAGGTGAGTTTGGTTTATGATGACTAGAAGGTTGGGTCTTCCTTTTAGGTGTAGGAATGAGTTTAGTGTTGGTTTGGGAAGATGTGGCTAAATCTAATTTGATGGGTGGATGAGTAAGGTTTGATGTTGGCATGACCCCTAAGGTAGTGATGGGTTTAGGTAAGGGAGATGATATAGGCATGGGTAGGTGTTTGGGTATAGGTGTGCATTGGGTTATGGGAAATGACATAGAAGGTGTTCCAATAGACATAGTTATGTTTTGTTTGGTTGCTTGAAACACTTTTGGATAGATTGTGGAGGTGTCGGTGAGTGTAACTACATTTGGGTTGAAGCGGGAAGTAGAAAACATCCCCAAGCAAGGATTTATCAACATAATCTAGGTGATCACCAAGCATGAAAATGGTACTGTTGTAAGTGGGGCCAATGTGGATCGAGTAGCAATCCCCATAAAATATGTTTGAGAAACAGGGAAATGGTTAGCTTTAGACTCTGTGGGTAAGAGATCCGAAAGCAGTCAACATGATCTTGGAAGGCCGATGGAGAATGGTCACCTAAAGGAAATGGTGTTTCTACAGGATCCTCTATGGGTAAAGGATATGATGGGAAAGATGAGGTAGACTCTCCTTGTGATGGTGTAGGGAGTGGACATGTGTCCCCTATGAGTAGGAGAGGTGCTACTGACGACTGCTCGGTAATTTGAGAGGTAAGAGGCGAGTGCTAATTATGGGCTCTTTCACGGGTGAAGGAGAAAATGAAGGGGGTTCCTCTGTGGGTGGAGGAGTAGATGAAATAGGTTCCTGTGTAGGTAGGGGAGTTCGGGATAGGATTTCGTCTATGGAAGAAATAAGGAGAAATTGGGAAGCAACTGGTATGTCATCAAAAATAGCGTGGACCTCATAGACATTACTATCATTGGTTGAAGCATCACCAGTTTGGTTGGAAGATGGGGCATGATTAGGGAATGGTTTTTGAAGATATGTAGGTTTTGGTTGGCTGGTGCATTTGGGTTATCCAAGACTAGATCTCCATTGTCTAACATTTCTTGGACGATATTCTTGAAGGTGATGCAATTACCATCATTATGACCTTTGACATGATGATAGTTACAAAATTCATGTTCTTTATACCACACAGTGTGGGGTAATCAAGGTCAAAACCAGTGTGTGGTTTTATAGGTGGAAGGGTAATGACACCAACCTTAATAAGATTTTCCAAAACAAAAGAATATGGTTCCCCTATTGGGGTGTACTTTTTCTCTTGTCTGAACTGGAAAGTTTAGATGGGAGAGAGATTAGAAGAAGGTTTGGCTTGGTTTGATGGGTGAGAGGGTCCAACCTTGAGAACCATGACATTGGAAGATCCTTTGGATTTTGAATAGTTGTTCTGGGGTTTCAAAGATGAAGAAGCATCATTTGATTTGAACACGATTTTTTTGTTACATAGCTGAATTTTATTCTCTTTGATAACATGAATCTCTAATTTTTGTGCCATGGTGAATGCCTCGTCAAAGGTGCAGAAGGTATACACCTGTAGGGTTGGTGAAATGTGTCTAGCACAGCCCAAGTAAACATCTCTATGAGCTCAGTTTGAGGTAATTGGAATGTGAGTTGGTTAATTAGGTTGCACCAACAAGTGACAAAGTCAGCAATAGACTCGTCGTCATACTATCGAGTGGAATAGAGATCAGTCATGGTGACTTTCTTGACAATGTTGATTGAGAAGTGGTCTAAAAAGGCTTGGGATACTTGATTAAATGAGTAGATGGAATGTCTGGGTAGCCCATTGTACCAGTCTAATGCAGGTCATGTCAAGGACATTGGGAAGGTCTGTAGGAGTAAAGCATCATCATGGGCAATCAGGTAACACCCATGTTTGAAGGACCAAAATGTTCTTTGTGGGTCTTCTTTACTATTGAAGCGGTTGAATTTTGGCATTTCCCAATGTACAGGGTATGGGTGAATAGGAATGGATGGATGAATGGGCTCATTACATATTTCATTGTAGGTGAGGGAATTTCGTGATCTAGAACCGATGCTTCTAATGTCTACATATTTTCCATCATTAACTTGATGAGGTCATTGGTAGGTTGTGATAGAAGGGCACCTCCTATGGTGTAAGAGGGCTGGTGCTGAACATGTGATGTGGGTGGCATTCCAGTGTATGGTGATGCCGAATAGGAAGGTTGAGAATGGGGGACCGACATGGAGGGCATATACCCAGAATGAATGATGGACGAGATAGGGGGTTGTTGATAATATGTATATGTAGGTGGGACAGTCGAAGTGACTCTCGTAGCTATTAGGGGAAAAGCTGCAGGATAGAGAGGACAAGATTCTGGAATGGGTATGTGTTACAATTGGTATATGTGTTGCAATTTGTATATGTGAGATAATGGGCACGAGATGGGGTTATGCTCTAGGTGGTCAATGAAGGAACAATTGATACTACGATTACGAGAGATGATATAGATGCGGCGGTCATAGTGGGTGTGGGGCCTACTTGCGAAACCACCGGGGGAAAAACAGGTGAGGGTAATGCTAAACTAGTAGGGGCTGATGCAGAAGTGGGGACAAGGGCAGGAGAGATAGATACGGGCATGCCATATATCAACTAACCTGAGGAATCCCGAGTGGATGAGTGGGAAAGATAGAATTGTAAGGCTATGGGATTCTGATCGAGGAGTCGTGTGAACTCCTTGTCACTGTAGAAATGGTGGTAGGTGGAGTCGGATCCATGGGTGATAAGATAAAAGGTGGTGAGGGACTAGGTGGGAGTGGTTGATGGTGGTGTGGAATATAAGAGTGTTAGTTTGGCTATGAGTCAACACCATGTGAATAAGTGTTGACCTAGTAAGACTGTATTCTATAAATGACACTAGAAAACAACAGGAATAGAAAAATGAGGCTAGGAGGGTGAATTTAGTCAAGGTTTGGATTTTGAAAACAAAACACAGACACCGAAGATGATCAAGTTGATGATGACGTTAATGGGGAATTTATGTCGGTCATAGAAACCGATGCCTGGGTTCTTATGGAAAAACATCGATTTCGTAGAAAGTGAAACAGGACTGATGAATGTGCAAGGAAGTAGTTTTGTATGACAGTAATACCAATAGGAGGAAAATATGCTAGTGCCCTGAGGGCCAAAATCATAACAAAATGAGTGAATGAAGATTGTCCGAAGAAAAATACCCAAAAATCCAGAAGCCGACACCATTTATGGTTAACTGATAATGGTCAGATGAAAGCGATAATGGTCCTTTGGACCAATCTTGGTTACTTTGAAATTTAGCGAGAATGAAGAAAACTAGGGGTGAATAATCAAACTCAGGAATCTAAGAATGAGAAGATGGGGCCCTGGCACACTCAAATAAAGTCTAGAATACTCCAACTATGATGGTGGAGTGTGCAAGAAATAAAAAATGTAGAATCATAGCCTCACACCTCAAAATGCAAGCCAAGAAGAAAGATAAGAAAAACATGATCCTAAGAGTGATTTTTCTTTATGTTTGTTTAGCTTACACTATTTAGAACTGACCGTGTGCATTCAAAATAGATTTTTAGTTGGGAAGGCATCTTACGAAAAAGGATATCTAGAGGGTGAGGTTTTAGGTTATGTTATGGCAGGGGCGGTCCTTCCTCTGATGGGGTATTAGATAGAGATAATCAGTTGGGGATTACTTATCAATCCTCCGATTGTCTCGATCATTGACATGCGTTCAGGTAAGATGTTGTTTAAGGTGTGTATATTCAATTTTTTGTGTAGTTTGGAAAGAGAGAGAGAGAGAGAATTTTCTTTCTACGATTATTTTACGTTAACCATCAGATGGGCATGACTTCCAGCATATAGGTTTTCCTCAATTTTATTGTGAGCTAAATGTAACATACAATAAATGCAATACGAGTGTTTTAAACCCAAATCAAAGTGTGATGTTTGATGTTGCGAGATACTTAATAGGAAGGAGGTTGCTCTTTCACTAAATGCAGAAAACAATAAGAATGATTCCTTTTAAACACACTAAAAAAGTGTTTCATTTAGAGCAATTAGAAAGAAAAAGAGGATTACTAGAGAAGAAGATTTAGTGAATAATGATTTAGAAAGGAAACACACAAGATGCAACCTATATGAAAATAAAGGGAACCCATAAATGACGGTCCCACCGGGCGTGCAAAATGTTTCACCATTTTCTTGACATTTTGAATGTGATGAAACAAATAATGTTATGGTTTGAGGAGGAATACCTGTTGTGATGGTTGGTTTGAAGGTTACGTATGCATTCTGACCTCTTGATCAAATGCTAACTGTGATAGCTTCCTTTTGGCTAGGAGGAACTACCTGAAATAGAAAACAAGACCAAAAAAGAAGAGTTAAATAATATATGATAGTGGACTACCTAGTGAGTGCTAGATCCGGGAAGTGTGATACTTCCTAGATGGTTTTCAATCCACTATTTAATACAACTTAATGTGAGAAATAACATAAATAAACAAATTCCTACTGTAGTTGATATGATTTAGGTATCTCATTCAAATACAATAAGCAAATCTAATATAACATGCTAGGTTATGATCAAATCTGGAGGTAGGGTAAGGGGTCAAAGTGCTGGAATAGGTTAGTTTCAGGTTCGGGTCACTTAGGTTGCTTGGATAAAGATTCTTAGGTTCTGTTATTGATAGGATGGCCAAATACAAAGACTGACGTCGGTCGGGTATGACCGATCACGGTTTAGGAAGAACTGACAAAGGTTATGGGTAAGCAGGCGTCGGTAAAGCGGTGATAAAAACTCAATATCTAGTAGTGGGGTTTGAGCTGAGGTTAGACAGAGATGAAAAAGGGAATGGCGAGGTATGTGGGGATCTTAGGAACAATCAGAGATATGAGAATTTGGGTATAGGTGGTTTTATGGTGTGGATGGAGGAATGGTTGAGTTTATAGGAAGAGGAATGGTGGGGGAATGGGAATGCAAGTCGTAAATAACAATAAAGATGACAAAAACCTTATAAATATAATAAAGATGGAATGAAACAGGTGATAAAAACATGTACCGATATAGTAGGTCCAATGGTTGGGTGGTGATGGTGGTTGATTGGTGGAAAGGTGCTCAATGCCGCGCAATGCTCCCAGGATGCTACCGTGAGAGTAATACCTCCGGATCTTTCTTGATTCTGCTCATGGCTACTTGGATGTGTGAAAGAGCTCTGGTTCTTCCTTACATGAAGATCTCATTTTCTCCCAAATTTGAGAATGTGGCTAACCTCTCAAATGAGGTTCCAAAAATGGTTAAATGGTAACCAACGATGGTTTGGAGTTGACCAAGACGTCGGTTTCGGGATGACTAGTGTCGGTTAAGGAGGGATTCTCTAGGTTTACTAAAAATGATAGATCTTGTAATCATTTGGGTCAATTTTGTCCATTTTCATGGGTTAAAATGGAAGTTCTCTTTTAATGAGTGGGAATGTGGTTAGAGGAATAATAGGTATTGATTTTTAGGGTTTAACTAAGTCTTAGTTAGTTATGGTGAGTAGATAGATACTAAAAATAGGTTTATAATGAGGTGTCTAGGTGAGGTGGAAATTGGTTTAGTTAAGATAATTAAATAATGAATAAAGTGAGGATGAGTATTAATTTAATTAAAGTGATTAAATTAATATTAATGTGTGATGTAAGGGTCATGGTTAGGTAAAAGTGTTTAAGTTGGTTATTCGAAAGGGGACGAAGGGGAGTGTGACCCAATTATGGTGTCTACACCTATAATGAAGTCTCGATATGGGTATCAAGATGATGGCTATCAAGATACAAAGATGTACCAATACACTTTCAACATTTATCATCAAGTCTCAAGCAAAGATGAACGTAAATAGGCACATAAGTGGTGGAAACAATCAATTGATCTCACTACATATGTATATTTTATTTTATCCCAAATGGGAAATAAGAAAACAAAGGAGTAGACAAAGTCGTGATGAAAAATACTTGGTGTAAATTTGGTGGAGTTTTTACTTGTCTTAAGAAAAATGAAAAATTAGGACAAAGTAACCCCTTATAAATTTCGTGATGAAACAAAATGTGTTTTCAACTTAAATGGACTCTCCCCTTGTTCAAATAACAAGGTTTGGACTCCAAAAAAATTTTCACATTATGAGAGCTCTTTGAAATGTGATGGATAAAGTCCAGTTGGCTCCAAGACATAAGCTTCCTATTAGTTCACTCTATAGGTGTTACAAACTATCTCTACGAGCATGGTTTCCCAAGAAACTCACATTAACTAAATCAAGGAGTATACTAGATTTACTTTACCCCCTTCGATACAATGATCAATAAATTGCATTCAATTGTATCTCACTAGGGTCATGTGAAGAAAATTTTTACGTTAATCTCACGAAGGTGTATTATTCAATTGGGTAGCATAGCACTTCTCATTTTTTCACCATCTCTCAAGGTGTGAACTACTTTAGGGTTCCTAGGGTAATCCTCATAATTATTTGTATGGCTTATGTCTATATACTTTCCCTAGTTCAAATTGGACGATTTGTAGGTCTTAATTGAAAAATATAAATATAGTGTGTTGTATAATGTGGTGTGTTTTTATCTTTTGGATTAAGAAATTAGGTTTAAAACGCCATTGGAAACCTACAACACACATGTAGTTAGACTTTTTTTTAAATCCCAAGTATTTGACAATTGTTAGGTCCTGCACACAAATTATTTTAGTGGTTTCCAATAGAAAGTGAACCAAGGTTGATTCGAGACTCTCAATCTCATCCAAGGACGCAAGAGAAGAGAATACACAATTATTTGATTCAACTAGATAAATGTAAAGTAAAAATTTAAACCAAATGAACTTTAAACAAAGTGTTTTCGCACGGAATGTTTCGGCTCTGCAGAATAGACTTGCTTCTATCCTATCATTCCTTTGAGAAACAGATAAGGGTTAGGGCTAGGAGGAATACCTGTTGAATGTTGAGATGGTGTGCGCGTACCATAGAGAAAGATCAGATCGACTGCGAAGAACTCCTTTTTGTCTTGGAAGGACTACCTGCAAGTAAGAATACAAGACCACAAGATTTTAATTAGACAACAAATGAGGGATCTGCCTTAGGCCCAGGAAATATAAAAACTTCCTTTCGAAGGTGGTCAGTTCCCCTTTTAATATGATTCAACACAAATGATAATATAGAAAGCTATTACAAAATCACGATTTAGGTATCTCGTTACCAAGCAATAGAAACTAAACTATCAATAATAAAGCGTCACGTTGTTTGTTCGGTTACTGGTCGTTGATACGTTCAGGTTGAGTTATAGGGATAAACCAGGCTGAATTTGGGGTTGTTAGGTGGCTAATAGGCGAGCAAAAGGGTTTTGGGGTATAAGTCACAGTGACCGACGGCGGTCACTAGGTAACCGACCACGGTTAGAGAACCGCTGCCGGTAGAGGATAAACGATACCGGTAGGGGCAGCAATCTAAGTGCTTCTGGATAGAAGTTGGTTGTAAGGTGATTGTGGGGTTATTAGGATTGGTGGATGGCTGAGGGGGATGATGGGAGGATAGGGAAGACTCAGAGTGTGGTAAAATGGCCTTCTGGGCAATATCCAGTGTGTGGGTGAAGGTTAAGTGCAGTTGTAGCTGGTAGTAGATCTAGGAATAAACTTATGATTACTATTAATCAACAGGCTCAAGAAAATGGTGCTTAGAAACATATAACATACTACTTACTTGCCCCTGATGTAGATGCAAGTTTCAGGACTGTGATGATGAAGACAGGACCCAAGTTGGATGCAGTTTCCTCTTCTGATGCTCGGATGAGTGTTACTGGGCTCTGGTTATTCAGTTGCAGTCTTGGGCTTGATGTCCTTCTCTGCAATCTCTTCTTGTTTCTTCACTTGTCTCTGCTCGGCCAAGCAAAATCTGGATTCTCTCGATGATTTCTCCTTCTCCCGATCAAATGAAAATCTGATCTTTGTTTTTGGTTGGAAGTGGTCATTTACGGGGAACCGATGGCGGTTACGCAACCGACGGCGGTCGAGTAGGAACCGGTATCGGTCCGGTCAAAGCGGGCTATTTTTGGTAAAATAGCCAGCTTTCCCTCCTTTTCTTCCGAGGGATTGGTAGCGGGCTTGGTCAAGTCATTATGAAGTTGGTTTTAGGTGCGGATGAGGAGTAATTAGTCATAGGTGTGGAATTGGACCAAGTTATAGGTCTTAATTAGGTTAGTTTAGGGTTAAGACTAGGTCACGATGAGGTGGCGACATGAGGTGGCAGGTATGGTGATGTGGATTTATTAATTATAAGGTAATTAATAAATAATTGTGTAAGGTTTAGGTGGTGAGGTTAGGTTGCGAAATGCGATGCGGGTCATAAGGGGTCGTAAGACACAAATTTGGTGTCTACACAAAGCTTGATGATTTGTTCCTTCCATCAAGCCAAAATGAAATATTAAGTTTCTAATTCAACCAAAAGGTTAGAAGAGTATAACTAAAAGCTATTTTTGACTCTCAAGATCACCCTAAGGTGCAAGAGAAGAGCATACACAAAATTCTAGACTAGCTTCCATAAAGGATGGAAAAAAACATTCATCAAAAATTAATAAAATTTGTTAGAAATATGATTAGAAATGTTAAAAAATTGTAGAAAATGGCTACAAAACACGGAAACAACAGAAACACAAAAAATCAAAAACTAAAACCTCAAAATTAGTGTAAATTTTTACATATCATGGTAGCTCTCCCTTGCAATAGTAGCATGGACCTTTGAAAAGAAGTGCATCCACGACAACACCTACACGACCATTTAAAAATCAGCACACCTCGATAAAAACACAGGGTGGAAATAAACGAGTGTAATGCCGGTGTGCCTAGAGAGAGAGACCAGCGTGGCCTTAGTAACAACAACATGTCCTAAACACAAAAAGCTAGAAAATAGTGTAATGTATACGTGGCTAGATAGACACTAGTGTGGCCCTGGTAACATGAGTGCAGCCATTGTAACACCAACACATGACTTTAGATAGGAGTGCGGATCATAATAACACTAACACACGTTTGTTGTAGATGACCAAAGTATGTGGGAATTTTTGACAAAATTTGTCAAAAAGCTCAAAACTTTTCCAATTTTCTCAAAATTTTACAAGACCTCACCTCCTTTGATCCTACAAAGATAAAAAACAAAGAAATCCTAACTAGACTAGTTAAGGAACTTCATATTTATCTAAAAAAATGCAAAAGAGGGTTAGTAAATCAAAGCTTTGGAACTAATCTACAAAGCTTGAAAATGAATGCAAATTACAAGTGGAGTATGTCCCACCATGTGTGAAAAATGTGTTCATACTAAATTAACTAAGCTATAGCAAAAGAAACTAACATCAAGTAGCTTCTAAACTAAATTAATTTAACATTGAACCATCATGATTAAAGCTTAATGGAATCTAGCTAATAAATGAAGAACATCATCTAATTGCCAACTATTCCTACTAGAATGAATAATTACATATTAAAATGGACATAAGAAGATCACAATAGATCAAATTTGTGTTGTTTCTTGAAGATGGTGAAGATATCTCTCTAAGAAATTGCTACTGAGGCCCTCTTTAGTCCTTCTCTTACTAACCAAGCTTGAATAATTGGATGCAAAAAGAGATGATTAAGTTATTCTAAATCAATGGAGAAGGATCTTAAATCATGTTACGGTATGTATAAATATTTAAATATGTGTGTGGGATCTTGGTCCTTTTTATAGGATTTTCATTTGGAAAAGGATTGAATCCCAATGAATGTGGGATAAAGGATAAAGAAACCTTAGCCTAGCTAACCATGATTAGATGATTTAACTAGTGGGTTAGCAACTCATGGGACTTGGGGATGCTTTAATAAATCAATTGGGATTAATTAATAGGCTAAAATAAGCCTTTAAATCTTTTAGAGATGAATTTGATAGGATTGAAAGAATTTGAAAATGGTATTTAGCCAATAAAAGGGTTTATTGATTAAATGCTTGTTTAAAAGGATTAATTACCTAATAATTATTAATTGTTGATTAGGAGAGGATTGTAACTAACGATGTGTTGTTAATTGGCATCAGAATGTGATAGAATTTAGTTAATTAACAATGTGTCACTAATTGACCAAAATAGAGTGAAGCGTTAGTTAATTAGTGGAAACCACTAATTCTAATGGAAATGATGAGATAGAGAAAATTGGTACCAATTTTGCATTAAAACTATGTAAGCAGATTTTAGGCATCTACACTAGACTAGAATTGTTAGTAGATTACACACTATCTTCTTTTTGGGTTTTCAAATGTTTTCTAACTCGCCATTATTTTCACTTGTGTTTTGTAGCCATTGTTGATGGATGACGAGATTTTATTCATCAGATCTTCATTGATACATTGTTTATTCCCATGGGGAAGACACACAAGGAGTTACTTATAGATGTGGGGCATCCATAGATGGTCGGGAATCACTGTGATGTATTTTCACTAGTGTGGCTATCCACATAGATTCTATCCTTAATGAGGACTAACTTACTACATAATTGATAGCTGAGAGGAGACAACATTGAGGTCATTCCTACAACGAGACTTCTCTTGGGAGGTCAACAACCTCGTCTCATAGTCACTCTCATTGTTCAGATCATAGAGGCTCCCACTCACATTGTAGGATCCGTAGTAGGAGTCCTCACCGTATTCCTTCATACGGATCAATTAAGGAGGGATAGGCCATAGGCCTTTATAGCTTTTTTATGTTTTTGGACACATATGTCATTTTTTTGTATTTTTTCTAATTGCAAGTGTTTTGGCCACACCCAAAGTGTGACAAAATTATATACAAACTCGATTATTTATAGATATATACATATGTGATTATTTTTATCTTGGATATCTCGTAAGAGTTTACTTTTTATGACTAGTTTCATCTATGTACTCTTAGATGTGTAGAATCTCTAATTATTTTTATATGCTTTTATGAATGCATGTATGGATGATGATGATGATCCAAATGCAGAAAAAATGATCTCTTTATCTTTTCTTTCTTTTGATGTATATATGATGGACATAAGGAAAAATTGTAAACTTATAACTTTGGTTTTCAAGTAATATTTGGTATTTCTGTTTCATTGGAAAACTTGATGAAAATGATATGATAATGAAATGAACCCACTCCATTCTTAACTCCATGCAACTAGTAAGATGTAAGGGCTCAACACCGAGAATCAAGAAGGACGTGAGTTATATGACTTTGATGAATGAAATTAATGATATGAAGATAAGGTTTTGAAAAAAACCCAATTAGAATACTATGACTTAACTCCTGGAAAGAATAACTATCCAAATTAGAATGTACTTTTAACTAGACTTAAACTTTGTGAATGGCATACTTATTAATTTATTTGAAAGGAACCCCTACGGCCTTTACCAAGAAGAAGCATGGGCTCATCACCAAGGAAAAATCATAGGAAAGTAAGGTCACTTCCCTCCTTTTCCAACCTCGTCTTTACATATAACAAGCACGGGCTCATCACCCAGACCTGGTAGGGAAAAGAAGTGTAGTATTATTTGTAAAATGAAATTGTTTTTGTCTTTATTTTTCTTCATATATATTTTTAATTGGTTTGAATGTTTTTTTAAAATATTGTACCTTTTGGAGGAAAATTTTTCCCTAGCCTCAACCCCATGCAACCAGTAGGATGTGAGGGCTCACCAAGGTTGAATTAGGTAAAAGAAATTCGGGTGAAATGTTTTAGATTGATTTGTCAAAAGAGATATTTTTGAGGAAATATGTGACACCAAGAATCTTCTAGTATAGACTATGGGAAAAAACAACTAAGATATAAGCATTCATGAATAGAACTAAGTATGTAGGTCTTGGTAGGATCAATGTCAAAACTTCATCTAGCAAGATGATAAAAGATTGAATAGTCTAGAGATGATATAGTGAATGTTTGAAGAAGTATGATTAAATGTTTTCCAATTCTTAGAAATTTTTAAAATTTACTTAAAAATAAGTTTCTTGTTTTGCAATGTTACAATATGATTATGCAAATGATATGCAGTGTGAATGCAATAATGTACATGTGGAAATATAAATGAACTATACGTAGAAGCGTTTAAGGTGAAGTGAATTGACTGATTCACCAAACTCTTCACCTTCTAAAGTACATAGACGATATGTTCCATTCTTATAGTCCTCCATGACTTGATATGGACCTAACCACTTTGGTCTAAACTTTCATCCTTCGCTAGTCTTCTTGTCAATCTGGCTATCCAGTCTCAAAACTAGGTCTCCTACCTGTATTTCTCATTCATAGACCTTTTTATTATACTAATGACACATTTCTTCAACATAAAAGCGTGGCATTGCTAAACTCTAAGTCAAACTACGTCAAGGGTTTATAATTATATTAATTATGCTTCGTGGTATGTGTCTTTGTTCAAATTCTTTGTAAAGATATGCAAAGGCTAGGTAGATCGATTTCAATGGTAAGACCGCTTCGCACCCAAAGACTAAAGAAAAGGGGTTTCCCCATAGGTATCCATATCGACATCCTATAGGCCCACAAAGCCGTAAATAGATTTAAATTCCAATAAAACTTATTCTCATTGAGTGTTTTGAGGATTATGAACTTTAACATTTTATTTCTCGCCTCATCCTATCCATTTGCATGAGGGTATATAAAGACGTTGTGCGGTGCAAGATTTTGAATTGTGAACACAACTCACACACCTCTTCATTCTTGAAATATGTGCCATTATTAGAGATAATAACCTATGGGACTCCATACCTACAGATGATCTAATTCAAAATAAATTTAGGGATCACAAACCTAGGTACGATAGTGAGAGGCATGGCCTTGACCCACTTTGTGAAATATTATGTGGTTGTAATGATAAAGTTGTGGCCATCGGTTGATGAGGGAGAAAAATTCCCTATCAAATCTAGACCCCAAGTAGAGAAGGGCCAGGGTGTCACAATCATTTGTAAGGCCTGAGCAAGAATGTGTATTTCATGTGTGAATTCTTGACATTTATGACACCTACGTACATACTCTACAACGTCATGCTCTAAGGTGGGCCAAAAATAACCCATCGATGAATTTTTTGAGCAATAGCATGCCTTCTAAACTAACCCTCAAAAACTCCATTGTGGGCTTTGAAGAGAATTTTTTTGATTATTCTTCATCTACACACCTCAAAAGCATGCCATCAAAGGCTCTATGATAGAGCACTTCTTCTATAATTACATACTTGGCAGCTATGATGTGTAGCCATCGCCTTTATTGTGAGGTTTCTCCCTTAGGATACGTACGATCCATAATGTGATTAATGATATCAGAATACCATGGACACGATGCAATGGGAGGCTTTGTTTCCATATAAAATACACACTCATCAAGGAAATCTAGGTCTACTAGGTCCCCATAATCTATCGGGTTATCCGCTAACCAATCAGCAATAATTTTTCCTTTAATAGAATTCTAGTTGATGAAGGTGAGTTTGAATTCACCCATCAATGTGAGAAAATGTCCAACCTTTTTAGATAAGGCATTGTGAGTAAAAAGGTTTGTAGTTGGTCAGACTTGAAAATCACTCGCATTTCCGATTAAGCATGTAATGCCTTAATCTTTTCTTCACAAAGACAATTTCCAAGCATTCTTTCTCCTCATGTGTATAGTTTGCCTCATAGTCAAGTAGAGTGTGACTAATGAAATAAATAGAACATTCTCGGTTATCATCATCTTCTTGTGCTAACATACTAGCTAGCGAGACTTTGGTGGCTCAAGAGTATAATATCAGTGGACAATTGACTTTGGGAGGCATGATTGTAGGTGGTGACTTGAGAAAACATTTGACTGATTCAATTGCTTCATGAAATTCAGAAGTTTCTGTTTACTACACTCCTTTTTAGGTTTTTGATGGGATGGACGATGTAATTCAACTCAAGAATAAACCTGTAGATTACCCCAAGTTTACCCAGAAAGTACCTAATGTTTGACTCGTCGATGGTGGAGTCATTTCTATAACCACTCGAATATTTTTTGGATCTACATCAATTCCTCGAGAAGAAATTATATACCCTAGTAGTTTTCCTCCTATTACTTTGAATACGCACTTTTCCAGATTCAACATTACACCATATTCGATAAGACGAGAGAGGATAATATGAAGCACCTCAGGGTGATCACAACATTTCCTAGCCTTATCCAACAGGTCATTGATGTAATATTCCACAATATTATGGATAAGATCATGGAAGATATATGTCATTGCTCATTGGTAGGTGGCTCGGCATTTTTCAAGCCAAACGACATGACTGCGTAGCAAAAGGTCCCCCAAGGAGTAGTAAAGGTAGTCTTGGTTTGATCCTCCTTGGAGATCCTTATCTAATTATAGTTGGAGAAGCCATCCATAAGTGATAACAACTCATAACTAGTCATTACATCTACAATGACATCGATGGAAGGAAATGGAAAGTCATCCTTAGGACAGGCTTTGTTGATGTCTCTAAAGTTGATACAAATATGTATCTTCCTGTTATTTTTAAGAACCAGGACAATGTTAGACACCCACATGGAATAGTCCACTGGTTTAATGAAACCTACCTGAAGAAGCTTCATTACTTATTCCTTGACCATTAAAGCCACCTTTGGCTTCATGGGTCATGACTTCTACTTTACGGGCTTGACATTGGGCTTTGTGATGATTTTGTGAACCAGCACATCAGGAGTTATTCTTGTCACTTCCTTTTAACTGAAGGAAAAATATTTTGAATGTTCTTTAAGCACCTTTGTATGTGATTTTATCTCGTCCAGAGTAAGAGAAGAACAACGTTTTAAGATCTTGGGATCCTCCTTCATGCGTATGTTAATATTTATGGTATCTTCAAACAAAGATTTGTTTCTTCAAACATAGGTGGGCACGGAGATAGTTATAATTCTTCTTCCTCTACTTCATAGATCTAGAGACCTTAGGTGAGGAAGGACACAATGTGTGATCCCTAAAGTAGGATGAATATCAATATATGCATTAAGAAATCCTAGGATTGCCTCATCATTCTCCATAAATTCCATGGTGGTAGGCTCATTCTTGGCTTAAACATATGCCAAAATCACATTGGTTGGCACTTTTTGAACTAAGGGGTCTAATTGAATCGATACATCTGTAAACTCGGTTTCCTTTAGGCCTTCGTTCAAATTTTTTTAGAGGAATAAGTATCCATTGAATTGGATAAGAGGTTCTACTCTCTAGGTATGACTTCGATAGAAATAAATGTTAGGATTATAGAGCTGAATTTCATCACAATTAGCATGATTTACACCTTGCTAGTTTACTTAGTAACTGGTGCCAATCATGGTAACGAGCACCGGTCAGGGTAACTGGCACCGGTTACCTGTGCATGAAATTTTATATTTAACTCACAGGAATTAGATCTAAATTTATTATATAAAGTTGATTCACCTAATTCACAAGAAGACCAAACTTTTTGATGTAGAAGTATTATTTGATAAGAAGGAAATAGTTTATATTTTCTTTCATTTTTATTTCTCATTGACATATATAGCTTTTGAGCTTGGTGATTAGAAGCAGTGCAGGGGAGTTCAAGTTAAGTGGGAGCAAGCCATGGTTATTGGCATTGCAGGTTGGACATATATGCACATGCGGAGTGAGAGGAGTATGCTACATTTTTGTGTGGCATGAGGCACAAGTTGTTTTGGAGGACAGTCATAATTTTGCATGTATTTTGAGTTTATTGCATGATGATGTCACTTCTAGTTTTATTTATAGTTCCTAGATATCCCTATGGGATTTCAGTTGATGGTTGTTCAGTTGGGTTAAGAAGAGAGAGCAATGTTATTGACATTGAAGGGTAAAGAAGGAAAATCTATTTGTTACAAGTTATAGTGTGACAAAGAATGTATATTTACATCTTATTGATGTTGCCCTTGTTTTCTTTCATCTTAAATGGTTGTATAGTAGGTTGATGAAATTTTTGTAGTATTTTCACTAATTATTAGTAACATGGTTAGCATGGTCTTTATTGTTGATATTGAAGAACACGGGATTCATATATGGATTTGGAGTTAGTTGGTGAGAGAATTGGAGCTTCTAGAGATCCTGATGATATAGATGGATGCATATGGTGAGTTTCTACATGTGGATAGATTCAAGTTTGTGATTCTATGATGATACTGAGATGATTGATTTGCACATAGATTCCTTGAGCATGAGTATGGGATGCTTATATTTCCTCTTGTTACTATGTTACTCCTTGATAGATATATTATCTACAAATGGGCCTCTTGGGCATGCTAGTTGTTTATGCGGGGTTGGACTTGTAGAATGTAGTATTTGGATTCTTTCGGTTGTGTAGGTGTTGTGGAGTAATTAACCACGAGGTTGTAAGTAGAACTCATTTGGGATGTCTTTATCGAGGGTCTTTGCTTCCTTTTGCATATTCTAGTTTGAATTTTCTATGTCAAGTTGCATTGGTTGTTGAATGGACACATGAATAGATGGATGGAGAACATGGTTGGTTTTATAGGTATAGCTATTGTTGTAGTTGAAGCTCAATATTTTAGATTGAGTGGGAGCTCTTATAGGTGTGTTATTCATGGTGGCTTAGTTTCATCATAGGATTGGTGTTATGACTCGGTGGGAGCTTGATGTATGGATAGCTCCTATATCATGGATCAATAGTAGCTTCGTGAAGGTATACGGTAAATAATTGGTTTTAGAAGATGGTTTATTCTTCCTGATTTCATTTGAGAGAATTGTTGATATAAATAATAGATGGTCTTCATGGTATATAGAGGACAGTGATGTATAGGTATAGGTTCAGAAATTTATCTCCAAGTGGAAGATTTTAGGATTGTGGAGCTATATTTCTTCATAGTTAGTATGATTTACACCTTTTTGGTTTACTCAATAATCTGGCGCTAGTCAAGGTAAGCGGTGCGGTCGGGGTAACTAGCATCGATCGGCATTAGGGTAACTAATGTCGATCAAGGTAACCGAGTATCATTAGGGTTACCGACACTTTGGTTACCTGTGCATGAAATTTTATATTTAACTCATGGGAATTAGATCTAAATTTATTATAAAGTTGATCTAAAGGTTGTAAATGCATAGCTAAGGTGCCCTAAGTTTGTCTAAGCTTATATAAGCTAGAAAAATAGGGTTAGAACATAAGGATAGAGGAAGAATGTTAATTCTCCTTGGTTGAAGATGAAGAAGAAGAAAAAATAAGAAAAAGGTTGCACTGAAGACAAAGTTTCAATGAAGAGAAGTTGGACGATGGAAGGAAATAGAAAGTACATTTGAATGTTGAGAAGGTGGTTATGTCGTCTTATGTATTTCCTTTGTATTGTCTTATCTAAATTTAATGGTTTGCATAGTATGCAAAGCACATAGTATTTCATCTTGTAGATCCACAGGTTGTTGTGAGATCTTGTATTGTAGATCCATAGGTTGTTGTGAGATCTTGTATTGTAGATCCATGAGATCATATTGTATTATTGATCCATAGGAATCTAGTATTGTAGCTCGTTGGAGAGATTATGGATACATATAGTATTCATATTGTAGAGGAGGTTGTTTTCTTATTTGTAGTGGAAGATGTAGTGAGATGGAGGAGAGACTTACTTCTTGGTGCACATATATGGTTGCACATTGGTAGACCCATGTGAGAGGTCTTGTTTACAAATTCACAGGAGAGCTTGGTTGCATAGTGGGAGATACAGTATTTCTTGATATATGATATTTGGTGGTTTTTGGAAGCATGGTTGTAGTGTACTCATGGAGATCTGTTTACATTTACGGAGAGAAGATACTCTTGTAGAGATGCATTTTACTCTTATATTAAAGATTTGGATTGTACTCTTGTTATATTATATATATGAGATCTCTATCTTTGGTGGATGTATTTCACATTAGGTGAACCATGGTACATGTTGTGTTATGTGTGTGTACTTTGTTTTGATTTAGATTTATCTAGTTTACACTTCCACTACTGTAGATTTTGGGGAATTGTTTCCATTTCCATAGTCCTAATTCCCAACAATAAAGTCAAAACCTTTTCTAAGTTCAAGTACGGAAGTTTTGTAAAGTTGTAGGTGCTCATTAGCTATAGTAGCCTCTCAAAGCATGCTTTACGTTGAAGAACAGTTAGTTTCTCCATAGCTTAGCTTCGAAGAAATGAGAAAGGAACTATGTTGATGACATCTCCATTATCTATCATCACACATTTAACATATTTGTTTTATATCCAAACCTAGAGGAACAACATAGGGCCACCTCTTCATTCCAACTCATCATTGGTTGGCATATTTCTAATGTTAAATATGAAACCAACATCCCTTATGAGTTTCCAAGGAGGATAAACATGAAAAATTATATGGTTCACTTGGGCCTCTAGAGGGTGTTAATGTGAATTAAATGGCCAATTCCTAATGCTTCTAATAAACCCACTCGATAAGCGAGACAAGTTCTTCAACAAATCCAAAAAGGAAATGTGAGAGAAGGTCTTGGTCAAATCCGTAATTAAATCATAGGCCCCCACTAGTTTGGGAGCCACCGGTGTATTGTCCAACATTGAGGGGTAAACCGAGAAGAGATTGTGAGCAATAATCTTGGGTATGATTTTCCATGTTAACCTCATGTTAGAGTCTCCAACTCAACCAAACATATCTTCTTAGTCCTATTTTGACTATCTAAAAGAGGAGCTACCAATGGGTTTGATGAATTGGATTCTTCATGATAATTGTTTCAAGTGGGAGCCCCTTTATTATTCCCACGAGGATTGAACTTATCATTCTCGGAATGTATCGAGAAGATGATCTCTATAAACCCTAAGGTTATAATTTTGAGGGAAATAGGCCCCATGTGAGCATTTTATGTTGATGTAGTAGGTTTGCTAAAAGCATCTCAACAAAGAGGTGCCTTTGGTCTTCTATAAGTTGTTGTATAAACTTGTTGTAATCTGTCACATACAACCATCATATCCTCTAACCCTATGAAAACTACGGTATAAATAAGAATAGTAATCGTGGGGCCTTTGATTTTGGTTTAGTTTCTATTATTGTTTTGGTGTTGGTTATTAAAATTGAAGCTTGGGGGCCTTTGGCCTTGTTTCTAATATTGATTTAGAAAACTACTTGGGTATTGAACCAACATTTGGGCTTGGACTTGCTAAGGTGGGGTAGGAGGATGAATAAACTCAACCACGTTAATGGAAGGAGTTAAGTTATTACTCCTTTGATTGTTAATATTTGCATTATTGTCACCATTATTCACATTTCCAGTATTGACAATGGTTGGCTTCTTGGATTGGTCAGTTACATCATCCGTCATAGTACCAACGGTTCTTATTGAGAACTTTAGGTCCTTAGTTATTGGTTTTTGAACCGTTCAAGTAGTTTGAATTACCCTAAGAGGGGTTGACCAGTCTTCCATTTGAGACGTACATTTTCGACCAATTTCAATCACCACTGGTCAATGCAAAGAGCACCCTCTAAAACCTCCTTGCAGCTTCTAAGAGGAAACCTTTGAACCTATTCATTGGTCCCTTAATTGAGAGAATGAAGGAACGAGTCACAAAGCTCTGTTGGGTCCATGTTTGGAACTCTATCTAAGGACTAGATAACTTGCCACCATATTTGAATGTAATGGGTGGAAGACTCATTGTGCTCTTAGTTAATGTGGAGGAATTCTCTAATTCTTGTTCGTATCAAAATCCTTTCTAAACTCATAAACATGTTTATTTAATGAATGGATTGAGGCTTATGTTATCCTATAGTACTAGTTGAGAGTGATCCCCTCAAGACTCTTAGGGAATATATTAGCTACAATTTCATCACATGGGAGTAGCTCTTTGATGTAAGTTGCATACACTTTAATATGTGCATTTAGATCCCCCTCCCCTTTGAACATTGGTAAATCGGGAAGTAGTCACGGAAGCATTAAGCTTCATATCGTGAAGTCAAGGGGATACTTAAAATATTCAACATATGTGCCCAACATATAGGACTCTACCATGGACAACCCTTGATGGCAAGGTGGGGGAATAATATGAGGCTGATATGGCCGATGTAAGCATTTGCAGGGGCATAAGGCATACCCTGAGGCTGAGCATATGAGCCAGGAAAGGAAAACATGTCCCACTGCGGTGATTTAGAATACATATTGAGGTACGGGAAACATTATTTTGGTACGAGTTAGAAGGCATGAAACTAGGGAATGTCACTTTTCCAGTTGGAAGAGAATTTGAGAACACACTTCCCATTGGCACATGTGGAGGAAACTCGTATGAAGTGTGTGAGGTCATGCATAATGTTCCCGATCAAGTGAAAATATCTCTAAGGCTAAAAATACCCATGTAAATTGGAGGATTTAAAGGTGCAGAGGGCACATACAAAATTTCTATCCATGGTGAGGGATCTTGCTTTTCCGCATAAAATTTGTAGCACTAGAAGGTTGGGAAAGCTCTAGCTCCCTAACCCTATCCACCAATGTTGAAATTACATCACCTGTAGATGGTGTTACATTTATGTTAGGTGCATTCTAATTACGGATAGGAAGCGAAGGCACATGATGTCCTACTATGGTCTAATCTTCACAAGGTCGTGCCTTTTTGGATATGCTTTCTATAGGAGGGCTAGCGAATTTGTTTTGAAGAATAACATTAATGTATTATTGCATCTTGTCCAAGGAATGGTTTATTTCATTAAATATTTGTTCACTTAAGGTGAAGTGTACCATGAGTTCCTTGTCTTGCAATTGGTAGGATAAAAACTAATCAAATTACATGTTGATCTGCGGTCTAAATAAGACCCGAGGATTGGACCCTTTCTCTCCTATAAAATTCATATTGTTTGAGCTTGAGAGCTCGGGTTGTGGGTTATGCATAGGTTAGTAAATCTCCTTGATCTTGATTAATGATATGGTATTGGCACATTGAGGAGGAGGAGTGCAAGGATAAGTTAAATTATATTAATAATTATCAACCCACCTAGATAGTGAGGGTGACTTATGTATACCCATTTCATAATAATATGCCTCGAGACACAAAATGGGAAGACATGTATTCCTAACCTAACATATTCAGGGGTATATAAATACCCATAGAATAATGGTAGAGGAGAAAGATGAATGAAAGAAGGTAGAAATAATAGAAATGAAAAGGAACTAGTCCTTCACGTTGGGTTCACCAATTTTGTACGACGGAAAAATCAACACATGACTATTAGGCACACTCAACCTCCCGAGGTCATGTTGGGACATCTTATGTGGAATGGATAAATGGCTATGTGGAAATTATTGATATCAAAAAATCATAGCACCCTCCAATTTGCAAAAGTGTGTGTGCTTGAGCTCATGGTGTGACTGGGTAACATGGGTGCTATCTCCAAGCTATGGGGCTTGCTACTTAAGATAGACCTCTAGAGAAGGTTGGTCCCTCTTCCTACTCGTAGTGAAATTTAACTCTAATAAAAAAAACTACCTACTATCCATATCCTAAAATTTACAAGAGATACGGGGGAGAGAGAGAGAGAGAGAGAGAGAGAGAGAAGTAATAAAAACCTACACTACATAGTTGATGCATAATAAGAAGGGTGTGAGAGAAAATTCCCAATATGTGAAAATGGAAGCAACATGTAGATTAGAAAAGGTGATAATAGTTCTCCAAAATATAACAACAACATTCATAATAACATTTCCATGCACACAAAATGATATTGAATCCATGCAAGAGCATAGGGTAGACACAATACACATATAATAAGATTGAAGAGGTAAGAGGAATGCAAATAAATGCAACAAGGGAAGATACATCCACAATCTGGCATCTATTGCTTCATTGATATGAAAAGTTTACACTATTACAAAGGAAAGTCCTAAATAACCATGCAAGGAGTCCAATACAAATATTAGTAGCACATTAGCTTCAAAAACCAAAATGACATAGTTTTGCTACTAAAATTATCCCCCTTATAATGAGACAACACTTCAATTTATAGAATTTGGGAAGAGAGAGAGGGGGATGTAATTCCTAAAATTCACTTTCCAACCAATTGTAAGTCATGATAAATGAGTGTAGTTGGTGATGTAATATCAAGGTGTCCCATAACCTACAATAGTGAAAGAATGATTTCTGTGCTCATTAAATGCCTCTAAAACCACTATCTAATCACAAATCTGAACTAGGTTCTTTTTCCTTAAACTTTACCCCCAATCCTCATAAAATTTTGAATTTCTTGGTTTTTGTAAAAATTTCTCAAAACCACAATTCCAATGAGACCAGTTTTTCATGATTTCATTGATAAATGTTCAAGTTATGATCATCTGAGTGCATGCAACCGTTTTGAGTTTATCATGCATTTCTTCACTCCATGGATCGAGAATTAATTCTTTTGGCTGGAAAATTATTTTTAATAAATTCCTCTCCTTTCAAATGTTTTCTACATATTTTACAAGATTTGGGTATTTAAATTCTTTGTGGGCCCATCATATATTTTCATGTTTATATAAGGAGGGGTTTTAATGTTTTATCTTCCATCTTAGCTAACTCAACCAAGTTGGCTCTTCTCTTCATGCATTATCTCTATTTTGAGTGTTGGACTCAATCATTTTACACGTAAAACCCTTATGTCTCCCAACCACCTTGGTTCCATGTTACCAACTCGCCATACATGCTTGATTCGAACTTATCCCTTTATTACCAACTTGGATCCATATACACCATTGACCTTTTACTACCTCTCCAACTCGTCATTTGGGAAACATGGCCTATCAACCTCCTTTTAACTTCACACTATGTGGAGCTCCATTTGTCATTTCTCTTGTTATATAGGCATTTCATTCTTTTTAGGCCCATGATGCATTATTTTCACTTGGGATACTTGGGCCACACGACCTTGTCATTTCCACACCACATAGACTCGTGACGGTGTCAAGTTTTCCGCATACTCATGTCCTAAATCACCTAAGACATTAGTATTGCTCAACTCGTATCATCCACAATGGGATCTTGAGATCTATGCCCACCGAATCAGCCGACTCAGGTGCTTCATTCACCTCTCGCACCCGCATTAATCCTTGGGGTGTTTTTACTTTTTTCGGCCCCCATATCCCACATATCATAAATACCTCCTGGGCCATATTTTTCTGCCATCCCCACATCTCGTTCACTATGGATGAATCAATATTTTCAAAAAATCATGGCCCAACTCACTGGGCCATTTGAACTGTCGTCTTCCGCATTTTCCAAGCATGCCTATCTAAGCTTGGTGGTGGCTTATCATGCGCTCGGTCCTTCTTTAATCATCATTCATATTGACACTTCTTACGGTGCTTCTCTATTTTGGCTCAATAAATCTTCCTCACCGCACCACTCGAAACCCGGCCTCCACTTTGCTCGAGAACTCATTGATTGAAGCCTAGTTTTCTAAATTAGGCCAATGTCTCATCCACTCTACTTTTCTCAAGCTGATTTTCATGCACACTCCTTCCTTGGCATATGACTCATTGTTCACCATTGGGACAAGTTTGATGATACACTTTGAAACATTGAAGTTCCCATGCCTATCTTGATGCATTGTACCACTATCATCGACCAACAACTTGGTCTTCATAGATATGAGCTCGGATATATCGATCACCCATAACCGAGTGTAACTCAGTGGCCCCTTTTTATTTTGAGCTCGACCAACATTAAAATATCTCAATTGTTTCCAACTGAGCTCGCCCCTTCTTTGACTATGACTTGGTGAGTGATAAAAGACATCTTGGTCTTTTTCATTCATAATATAGTTCAATGGACATATAAAACTAGCTCGATAGCTCTTTTTAATTGTAATAGCTCAGTTAAGATCCCATGACTTACTTAATGACCATTTTAGAGCTTGATTGCTTGTCAAAATAACTCGGCCACCATTTTATGAGCTTGGTTAGTTGTATAAGAACCCAAGACACAATTTTTAAATAATTATTCTACCCTTTTCTAAATCTTGTCAATCTTCATGATCCCCTAGGTGCATTAGGAACTATGTAGAGTTATTGGATGAAGGACGCTTTTTCCATTTCTACCAAATAGCCCCTTTTCCCGTGGTCACAATGTAAGCTTGCCGGTTGTCTAATTTCACTAGGATAGTGAAATTGGATAACAATTTGGTGACTTGCAGGTGATTTTCCTACTAAATAGTCGACTAGTTTACTTGAAGCTATCCATTAGCCATGGAGTCTCACTAATCAACATGAACTGGTCTCCATCTGGAAAATTTGACCCCAGAATGCTTTGAAACACCTGTTGTTTTGGCTTGGAACCACCATCCACTACGTGCACTCTTAACTTCATAAGAAAATCTTGAAATTTATTTTGTGAGAGTAGAAAATTGTTTTAAAACTTGAATTTCACCCATTCTCACAAATGTGATCCATAAGGTCAAATGATGAACACTTGTAACCATCACCTAAACATTTGATTTTTTACCAAGCATGGGACTGATTTTCAAGGAAAGTTGAAGCATATTGCAGAATGGAGTGAAACAGATATCATCTCGAACATCATGGAACTTTATTAAAGTATAATTTTTCTTCTTCTTCTAAATGTTCCACTTTGAATTCCTACGGGATATTGATCAACCCCGCAAAGATTGTTATCAAACCTTGGAGATATGCATGGTTGATCATGTTTGTTTCTTAAACACTGATTAAAGGCTGAGTGAACACTAAGGAATTCCATTTCTCGTAATATCAAATCTTTCCCCAATACTGATTTCTTGATTTGGTGAAAGGCATGAGAAACTCAATTGCTAATATGAGGAAGGAAAAGAATGAAGATTTAAAATTTTCCTCTTGACTTGATTTTAGTTTCTCTTCATTTGAGTTCTCTTGAAGACAACAATTGTTTCTTGTAAATTTGAGTTTCCTCACTGTAATTTCTCCTCCTTGAGCATGGTGAATTGAATACAATGCATACATTAGAATTAATAGGACATGTGCACCATCACTTAGGGAAATTAAAACTTATTCTAACAATAGTAACAATGTGCATAAGAACTTAGAGGAATTGAAAATCCTAGACTAATATGTACAAGGGTGACAATTTTTTCCTTCTGGTAGCAATGTTTGAGATATATTCCATTGGATGTAATCTACAGTTCTTCACCATCTAACTTATCCAGCTGGAATTCATTGCTACTTTTGTATTCAGTGATCATATAGGGGCCACTCCATATTACATCAAACTTGGAATGTTTTCTCGGATTTACTCGATCAGTATCCCACTTTAGCACCAAATCTCCTTCTTGGAATGTCCTGGCTTAAGCTTTCATTTCAAAGCTTCTCTTGATCAATTATTGGTCTTTCTCCATGGTTTGTATTGCATGATCTCTTGTTTCTTCCAATTCTATCATCTCTACATACCTGGCTTCCATAGACTCAAACTTAGCTAGTTCCAGTTGCTTCATGAGCTCTAATGTCGGCAACTCAAGTCATATAGGCATCACTACTTATTTTTTGTATACAAGCTTGTATGTAGAACTACCCATAGACATATCGGGTGTTATCATATTAGCCCATAAAGCTTATTTGAGCTTAATATTCCATGTTTTTTCATTCTCATCAAGTTTTCTTATTATGATCCTCAATAGGTTCTTGTTCATGGACTCTACTTGTCCATTACCCTAGGGGTTATAATTAGAAGAGGTGCTGAGATAAATCCCATTCCTAACAACCCATTCGGTGTTTTTATGCCAAGAATGCCAATGCATTATATGATATAATAGTAGCATGGACACCGAATCTTGTGATTATTCCCTTGTAAAAGTCCAAGATGTTAGATTCATTTGCTTCTTTTAGTGCCACCACTTCAGCCCTATTTAGTGAAGTAGTCTCTTGCTGTTATTAGTATACACTTATCACCTTGGCTGAAATTTAGATCGATAACCCTAATGAATTCTTATTCCCATTCCATGAATGGATGATCCACTGAAATTGGATGAAGGGGCAGCACTGCTAGCCTTTCCTTCCTTGCTAGCCTTTCCTTCCTTGTGAATAATGCACTTTTTTTACACTTTTTAATCCATGAGTAACAAGCACCAAACACTGTAGGCCAATAGTAACCAACTTTCATGATCCTGAGAGATGTTATTCATGGAGCAAAGTCACCTCCAACTTCTCCTTCATGGAACTCATGCAATACTTTCTCAATTTGATTTGTTGGGACACACCTCAATAACACCCTATTCACATCCTTCTTGAATAATATGTTGTCAATGACCATGTACGGAATGGATTGCAATCTAAAATATTTTATTTTAGCTTTTCTCCTCTTTAGAGGACACAAACCTATTTGAAGATAATGCATCATGTCTTGTGTCCAACATGGACATGGGTGCATTATTTGTTGGTTGTTCTTGATCATTTTGTGTCATCAAAATAACTTCTTTCTTATTTACCGGATCAACATGTTGTTTGGAAGATATCATCTCGCATAAGCCCTTACCCTGAACGAGTTTAGTCACTTTGATTTCAATGTCATACTCCATCACCCAAGTAATCCAACATGTCATCATCTCATTCAAATATTTATTAGGAGAAAATCTTTGACGACATGAGACACCAATAATTGAATCTTATTGTTCAAGATCAAGTGTCTGAAATTCTTCAGGATTCTAATGACATCAAGGACATGCTTTTCAATGAAAGAATACCTTACTTTGTAATCTTCCAAGATCTAACTAAAGAATGTTATGGGTTTCTTTGAATCTTCCTTATTCGGTTGTACCATGATAGCTTAGATTGTATCCAAACCTACAAAAGCATATAACATGAAGTCATTGGATTAATATGGGTTGATAAGGGTTGAAACTTGAGATATAGCATGCTTAATGGACTAAAAACACTCTTTGCCTTATGTTCTCCACTTGAATTCCATGCTCTTCTTCAACATCATGGTCAATGGATTCACCAAGGTGGCAAAATCAGGCATAAATCTGCAGAAATTTTTTATCTCCTAAGAATCTTTGGAGAACTTTCTTGTGACTTTGATATGGAAAAGTTCGGATATCTTCAAGTCTTTCAGGATCAATTTTCAATCCTTCCTTTGAAACAATGTGGCCCAACAATTTTCTTTCATGTGTTAAGCATATACATTTTTTCAAATTCAAAGATACTCTAAATCTTCTACACCTTTGAAACACTTTCCTAAGGTGAAAGAGGTGGTTTTATACATTATTTGAGAATAGGGTGATATCATCTAGATATACAAGCACTATCTTGTTTATTATTCCCTTGAACGCCATATCCATAGCTTGTTGAAATGTTGCTCTAGTATTTGATGAGTCCAAAAGGAGTCTTCTTGTAGGTGTAGGTACCTCATTTCATATTAAAGGTTGTCCTAAACTGATCTTCTTCCTTCACTATTATTTTATTATAGCCTGAGCAACCTTCTAGTAATGAAAACCTTTCTGAACCACCTACTACTTGCAATATTTTCTCCATTGATGGGAGTGGATAATGATCTTTGAGTGAAGATCTATTCAAATCACAGAATTCCACACAAAACCTAATCTCTCTATTTTCTTTCTCACCCGGTACCAAGATTTGCAACCCAACTTGAATGTTTGATAGGAAAGATGATGTTGGAATCAATCAGCTTATTCAACTATTTTCTCATGAGAGTTTCAATGTGAGGATTTCATGGCCTTTGTTTCTACTTGATGGGCTTAAATTTTGAATCAAATGTCAATAGTATGTTTATCCAATTTTGGATTAAGGCGTCTTAAATATTTATAATTCCAGGAAAATACATCACAAAACCTTTGTGAGTTGGACAAAATTATATTTCTCTTATTGAGTATTTACTTTTCCAATTTGTAATACTTTACCTTCACCCACCGAAATAGGCTTTGAGTCTTCGCCTTTAACTTTAATGTTTGTCTTCTCCTTCCAAAATCAATCATTTGAGTTAAATATTGACTCCAAAGTCACCAAACCCTTTGCTAATTTGTTAGTCTTCAACTATACTACTTAGTCACCATATTTCTAATCTAACTTATCTTGGTTTCTAGCAGAGAACTCACTTCTTCTTGCAAGAATTTTATGATTTGTTGATCACTTTCAAAGACTTTCCAACTTGTATTATTGTCTAGGACAACTGGTCTTACCATAACCTTGATATGAGGCTGATTTTTCTCACTTTTGATACTTTCCACAATGTCAAACACTACCCCAATTACTATAATTTTGTCTATTACCTTGTTCTTCTTTCTAGGGATGGAAATGATAATAAATGCTTTAGAAGATTAAATGAGATTCCATACCCAATTCTTGTAGTTCTTTAGAAGATCATTCTTACCAGCATTTTGTCCTCTAAATTGGTTCAAAATCAACTCACTGTCACCAAAGACTTGCTAGTTCTTAATGCCTCTTTTTATTGCCCAATGAAATCCTTGGATCAATGCCTCATACTCAACTATGTTGTTTGAGAAAGCAAATTGAAAATGGAAAGTTGGGTAATATTTTGTACCTTGTGGTGAAACAAGTGTAGCTCCTCCTCTAACACCTTGTCTACTCCTTGATCCATAGAAGAATAGCTACCACACTTCATTATCATCTTTATGATTTGGCTTGGTGAGGCTAGGGAGAGGTTTATTTTCTTCAAGCAATAAATAAACTCCTAGTTGAACTTCTTCCATTTCTTTATAAGGATTGAATGCATGCCTTTTGTTTTCCCATTTATCAAGATTTAAGTCTGGAATGTTTCCAACCTTAGTATATATTTCATAATTACATGGGAAATATTCTTGATCAAAAACCAAATAGTTTGCATTGATTGGACTTGGTGTATGAGGCTCAATATGGAAGTTTGCAATAGGTTTAGTTTTGATAGTAGCCTATGGCTCCATACCTCATTCGAATAAAATGTGTGTCTAGTAAAAAGACAAGTATCCTCAAATTTTAGCTATGAATTCCCTTGATAATCACAATGAAAAGAGTCGTGGAATGTCTATGAATGATACATCTTGCAATACCATAACATTTGGGCATGCATGCGTGTAAGGCTCAATCCTCTCGATCACTCCAACCATTCATTGTTTTCATTTCCAATTTCTTTACACCCATAGAATTGAATTCATATTGAAGGCCTAATTGATCAACTATTTATTTAGACATCACAGTAACTACTTTTATCTGAATCAATCATGCAATTATGCATGAGATTTTTCACAATTATTAGAGATATATAAAATGGAGGAGGCTTCATATTTTTACCTTGTTGACCTCCTTGATTTCCTTCCTACTCAGTTGCATTTCGAGAACCTTTTCTTTATCTTTGTATGACTGATTTGATATAGACTAATTTGCCATGGTAGTTTGCAACATATCTCTTTGGCCTAGGATACCTAACGACTCCCACATTGAAATGTTCACATTCATTTTATTCATTTACTCAATTATATTGAATGGGGATGAGTTATCCTTCTACTTCCATTTTCCTTGCACAACTTTATATTCCACATAGGTTGTTACAACTGGTGCTTGAGCTAGTCTAGAAGATGGCTTGGGATGATTTTGCATGGTCGAAGCTGCACTTTGATTACCAATTCCTTATGGAATGGTTAGAGGGTTAACAATCAATTGAATTAGATGGCTTCCCTTCCTCAAGTATTCCTCTTCTTAGACCATCTATTAGTTACCACACTTTTATATGGGTCCTAATTTATACCACATAAATCTTCAACTTGCCAATTCACTAGTGTGGTTTCACTTGGAGGTGCCTCTTGAGTAGCTTCCTATTGTTGATTTTCTTCTTGGTTTGTTTCTTGTTCCATGCATGTCATTGTCACTATTAGAGCTTGATTCAAGGCACCATTGAAACATGTTGAGTTATTTTGAGTTTGATTGCATGGGAAACACAGTCATATTCTTGAGCCATGTTATTTTCAACTGGTACCAAGGCTCTAGATGTGGATGCAACATTGGGATTATAAGCCTAAAATGTTCTATTAGTAGGAAGTTTTTCTTGGTTTTGATTTACATCTTGTGTAGGTGGCCTATTAGGCTGGTACAGAGGTCTATTGGGTTGGAATTGAGGCTAATACGCTCTAAATTTTTTATCTTTTTTCCTCTTAATTATCACCAACTCATTGCCTAAGTTTTTTAACTACTTCATAACTTCTTGGAGCTCGTTTGAGGTACTAAGAGAAGAGGTAGAAAATTCAGTGGAAATTTGATTTTTTGGGGTAGGAATGGGAGCTAATGTAGGTGTTTGGCTAGAGTTTTGGATTCCTAATTATAGATAAAGAGGCATGGGTGGCCTAGGTGTAAGTTTACCAGCTTGAATCAGACAATTTTCAGCTCTAATAGTGGTACTATAAGCTGCAGGTAAAGTCATACCTCCAATAGATTATAGCATCATTACAATATCAGAATTTAGGGCTTTAAGGGAGTAGAGAAAAACACCATCAGCTACTGGTCTCACAACAAGTGGAATCCTATCTCATGTCCTTTGAAACCTGAAGTTGAAATCAACCATATGCTCACTTGGCGCTCTCTTGATTTTGGTTAGTTGTTCCAACAGAGATAAATTGTCTACCTTCTCCCCAAATTGACCACAAAGAATTATGCACAACTGATCCCAATTGTTGATTGATCCTTCTCCTAGGATCCTGAACCATTGTAGAGATTTACCTTTGAAAGAAGAAGCCAATAATTTGATAGCCACATCCATTTCATTAACCTCATGTATAGCACAAACATTTTCAATGTCTTGAATGTGATCAATCAAAGTTGTATGGTTCTCCCCAGTGAAATATGGGATGTTCTCTAATGTTGTAACTGGGATTGGGTTTTATGCATTGAGAGTAAGTGGGTCTGCTACTAGGTGAAATTGACATAGGGGTTTGGTGGACTTTGTGTTGGTTTTTATGTGTCATTCGATTGGTCCGAGATTTCTAATTGACTGAATGAATGGCCTACTAGGTGGAGGTGTTGATAATGTTCTATTTTATGGAGATGGAGACCTTCAAGCTCTTCTTCCCATTCTTCATCTTCCTCGAGATAGTTACAAGTATTCAAAAAATCCTTCCTCTTTAGTTATTGACCTTTTTTGAATTCTTCTCATTAGTTTTAAAATATTGGATAGCCAATACCACTAAGTTCTTCTTGTTTGGAGTCACTAGAGGTGAAATTTCAAAGCCTCTTACGGGATGGAGTTTTACAACAAGTTCACACCAATCTTGTTGGAATCAAAATGAAGATTTCTTACCCCACCGGGAATGCCGAAACTATTATCACCAAATCATAACACCCTCTTATTTGCACAAGTGTGTGTTCTTGAGCTCACAGTGTGACTGGGTAACATAGGTACTATCTCAAAGTTTTGAGACTTGTTACTTGAGATAGACCTCCAGAGAAGGTTGGTTCCTCTTCCTAATCCTAGTGCAAACTAACTCTCTTGAAAAAACTACGACTATCCCTATCCTACAATTTCCAATGGACCAAAGAATAATGCAAGTAATAGAAACCTACACTACAAAGGTGATGCCAGAAAGAAGGGTGTGAGAACAACTTCCCAATGTGCGAAAATAAAATCCAAATGCATATTAGAAAAGGTGATAAAAGTTCTCCACAATATAACAACAACATTTTAAAAACATTTTCATGCACACACAACAATAATGAATCCCTCCAAGAGCATAGGGTAGACAAGTACACCTACACTAATATTGAAGAGGTAAGAAGAATGAAAATAAACACAATACGGGAAGATACATCCACAAACTGACATTTATTACTTCATTGATATGCATAGTTCAAAATATTACAAAGGAAAGGCCTAGATAACCATGTAAGGAGTCCACTACAAATGCCTACAATAGATTGGATTCACAAAACCAAAATTTGAAAAAATTCTACTAAAATTATCTCCCCTTACAATGCGATAACACTTCAATTTATAGAATCTGGGAGAGAGAGAGAGAGAGAGGATGCACTTCCTGAAATTCACTTTCCAAGCAATTTCAAGTCATGATAAATGAGTTTAGTTAGTGATGAAATCTCAAGGTGTCCCATAACCTACAGTAGTGAAAGAATGATTTCCCATGCTCATTAAATGCCTCTCCAACCACTATCCAACAACAAATATGAACTGGATGTTTTTCCTTAAAATTCACCCCTAAATCCTTATCAATTTCATAATTTCTTATCTTCTCTGTGAAGGTCTCGAACTACAATTCCAAGGAGACAAATTTTTAGTGATTCCATTGAGAAACACTCAAGTTATGATCATATGAGTGTGGGCAACTATTTTGAGTTTGCCGGGCATTTCTTCACTCCAATGGGTGAGAATTATTTATTTTGGCTGGAAAATGATTTTTAATAAATTCCTCTCCTTTCTAATGTTTTCGCATATCTTAAAATATTTGGGTATTTAAAGTTTTGTGGTCCCATCAAAAAAATTTATGTTTATATAGGGAAGGGTTTTTATTGTTTAATGTGCTAGCTCAACTAGCTCGGTCGAGTGGGTCTTATATTTTATGTGTTGGCTCTTCCTTGATTGTTTTACTCACCCATCTTGCATGTAGTCTCCTTATATCTCACAACCACCTTAATGCCACGTTACCAACTTGCCATGCACATTTGACTCAACGCTTACCCCTTTATTACCAACTTGGCTCCATATACACCGCTAACCTTTTACTACCTCTCCAACTTGGCATTTATGAAACATGGCCCACTAACCTCCTTTGAACTTGACACTATGTGGAGATCCCTTTATTAATTATATTTATATGTAGGAATTTCATGCTTTTGGGCCCCGCGATACATGATCCACATGACCCCACCATCACTACACCACATAGACTCATGACGATGTCATGTTTTACGCATACTCACTTCTTAACTCACTCGATACATTGGGGTTGCTCAACTATGCATCGGCCGCAATGGGATCTTTGAGCTCTATACCCATTGAATCGGCTGACTCGGGACCTTCTTTCACCTTCGTACCCCTATTACTCCTTGTGTTGTTTTCATGATTTT
Organism: Taxus wallichiana var. yunnanensis; assembly: GCA_018340775.1. Lineage (NCBI taxonomy): Eukaryota > Viridiplantae > Streptophyta > Pinopsida > Cupressales > Taxaceae > Taxus > Taxus wallichiana. Next base: position 442,055,877 of record CM031241.1, on the reverse strand, counting down.
CGGCCCCCATGTCCCACATGTCCCAAAGATAGCCAGGACTAGATTTCTATGCCATCCCCGCATCTCATTCATTGCAAATGAAATAGGGTTTTCACACACTCATGGCCAAACTTTCCCAGGTCATTTGAGCTCTTGTCTTCCACATCCACTACAAATTCCGACCCGAGCTTGGTCGTGGCTTTTCATGCGCTCAATTTCTTCTTTTACCATCATTCATATTGAGACTTCTTACGGTGCTTCTCTGTTTTGGCTTGATAGATCTTCCTCATAACACCAATCAACCTTGGCCACTCTACTTTACTCGAGTCAATTCACATACACACTCCTTCCTTGGCATGTGGCTCACTATTCACTATTGGTATGAGTTTCATGAGACCCTACAACATTGGATTTCCCATGCCTAGCTCGATGTATTGTACCCCTATCATCGAACCAACAAATCGGTCTCCATAGATATGAGCTCGGACATCTCGATCACCCATATCCATTGTAACTTAGTGGCCCCTTTTCATCTTGAGCTCGACCAACATTAAAATAGCTTGGTGCTTCCCAATGAGCTCACCCCTACTTTGACTATGACTTGGTTAGTGATAAAAGAGAGCTCTATCTTTTCATTTATAATATAGTTCGATGGAAAAATAAAACCATCTCAATAGATATTTTTAATTGAAATAGCTCAATTAAGATCCCATGACTTACTCGGTGAGCAATTTAGAGCTCATTCATTTGTCAAAATAACTTGGCCACCATTTCATGAGCTTGGTTAGCTCTATAAGCACCCAGGACACAATTATAGAATTCTTCTACCCTTTTTTGAATCTTGTCAATCTTCTAGATCCCCTAGGTGCATTAGGAACTATGTAGAGTTATTAAAGGATCCTTTTTCCATTTCCTCCAAGTATCACCTTTTCTAGTGGTCACAATGCAATCTTTTTGGTTATCCAATTTCACTAGGATAGTGAAATTAGATAACAATTATATAAGGTGAAATAGGATAAATGTGAATAAGAGAAGATCAAAGTAATCTTATGTCGTGGTACGGACACTAATGGGATATGTTTGTCTAAGGAAGAAAAATATTGTCTTACCTACGTGATTGAAATGAAATGGTATAAGAGGATGGTAGTACAAAAATGGTGGTCCATATCTAGGTCATGGAAGATGTTGGCAATGGGTTGGGGAAAGCGAAGGAATTTTCCTACGTTTTCCTTGTAGAATTTTCCATATAAGTTCATGAAAGTGAGAGAGATAATGTAGGGATAGGACAAGTGTGTGGATTACGGGAACTAGTTTCATCCAAGATGGTTCTTCTAGAAGTTGTAGACCATGTCAACTTCTTCATTAAAAATTGTCAATTGTGAGATCATGATAGGTGGAAGTGGTGAAGATCGGAAAACCAAGATTCTAATGCTGTGTCAATTTTTGTATGCAAGTAAGATGCACTTGGTTATGGTACTCAAGGATCATATGCTTAGAATCTTGGTTGTTGAGGACCTTGAATGGTCATATGGGACGTATTAAAACTATCAAACTAGAGAAGCAATAAACTCACAAAGTATCTATCAAAGGCAAGGTTGATGTTTAAACCTAAGCCAACTAAAGACACATGGGGAATTGTATTACTTTCTATCTAATTAATCTATGTTCCTAATTAACAAAATAGAAACAAGAAGATTTAAACTAAAATGATTCAATTACTTTCCTCAAATTAATTAAACCTACATGTGGCTAAACAATTAACTAATTAAAAATAAAAGAAACAAAACTATTCTATTTGTTTTTGGATTTTCAATTATATAAAGGAAATAACAATAAACAACAATCTAATTAAATTAAGCTAATGTTCTTTGGTTTAAATATTTTTGGAAAAAAACTAAAGAAATACAAATAAAAAAATTGCTTCTATGGTACTATTAACAAAACTAAACAAATAAATAAACTAGTGTGACTATATATCTCGTGTAGAATAGATCTAAACTGCTCACATAAATCAAAAGCTTTTCCAATTTGTATTTGTGGATTTAAATATTTTATTCTACCTCAGAGACACATGAAGAAGTAAAATATTCTCATAAGCACTTCTTCCTCTGAAACTTCCCCGATAGAAATAAACGAAGATCTAATGAAGATTGCAGATTGAAATGGAATTAAAATTTCTTTAAACTAATGTAGGAGCCTTCCTCCAAACAAACTTCCCTTGTAAACCCATAGGGATAGGAAAGGAAGCTTTGTGCTACGGTAATGAGTTAACTATTGAATTGAATTGATTTAACTACTCTAGTCAAATTGTGCATACAAATGGAATAAAGAAATCAAGAAAGCTTAAGGAAAACCAAGTACATCCCCAACCTGGAATTTGTAAAACTGTGACAAAGCTAGTGATGGTTTACTCTGATGTCCCCTCAGTTTATTTTCCAACTTTAATGCTCAGATGAATCCAGAGTAAGCTGTGCTAGGTAGTGCGGAAGAAGCAATGAATAAGTGTTAGAGCAATGGTGGGTTACAGGAAATATGGTAGCAATGCGGGTAGGAGAATAACAATGCAAGAGAACTAGATTGATTGTGTATTTCCTAGCAAGATCACGATAGCATAACGATGCAATTCACAATAAAAATATCCAACCAATGCTTAGGGTAAAAGATTGGATCTTACGGAAAAATGACAAGGAAATGGTGAAGCCATTTGGCAGTCAAGAAATGCAACCTCTCTCAAAGAAGGGGTGGTTAACTCCAATTAGTCAATAGGAAGGAAGGAAAAGTTGATATGTATCAAATGAGCCCAAGAATAGCTAATTTGAATAAGAAACATGTGCTAAAATCATGTTTGAATAAGTTGACACACATTTTGAATACACGAGAGAAGATTTTGTAAATGGCACACGCAACCACACTGTATGTACATAGGGGTAGTTGTGTAATTTCTAGGGTGGTTACGGAGCCACTTCTTGGGGTATATTGGTAGTTTCATTACCACTTGGGTGGTTGTATAAGCTGGCGCTGATTAAAGTAACTTAAAGTTAAAGGCTAAGGAAAGAGCTTGCAAAAAGCTAAAGGAACAAGAAAATCCCGGAAATGAACAAGGAAAGAATTATAGGCTCAAATTTACACTAAAAATGGAAAATTGGATTCAAATATCATTGTGAAATATCTTAATCATCATTGGTGATTTTGAACCATTCGACAATATAGCAAGTGCAAAATTGGGTGAATATAGTCACCTTGAAATTTGAATATTTACTTTAAAATATGATTTTTATTTTTGTTTATATATTTCCAAATATATTTAAGGGTGCACGAGGAAGATATCTCGCGAGAAAATTTACCACAAACCTGTTGGCAAAATAATTTTTCATGTTGCAAATTTTTGAGTTTTCACCAACGGTCATGGGGCTAAGCCTCTCCTTCTTATGTATGGGGAGGATCCAATTATTTAATATAAACTAACCTAAATTTATGGGTGGTTTTTAGGCCAAGGATCACATAGGAATACTCCACTAAACTTTGTGAAAATTCTTGTATAAGTTACAAGGGATGCATTTCTAGCAAAGAGATGTAAATGAGAGTTGGGAAAATAAGGAGTGAAAGGGTTACTATTGTGAGTAGGGTTACAAAGTTCACATACAATAAACATAGTAGGTCCACATTCAATTAGAATAGAAAAAATGCTAACAATGATAAAACAAAAAATCATAGACACATAATTCCATTATCTCATTTACCAAAGTTCTAGACACCTTTCTATGTTTTACAAGATTATCATGTTTACAAAGTTAGAAAGAGAGAGTAGATTAACATAAAACAAGAAATCAAATAATTTCATCTTTTATTGCTTGGTGTATAAGTGGTAATCCCAACAACATCCATTCAATCAATAATTACCAACCCCTTGAAATGGAGAATCCATTCCAATTTATAGAATTACAAATTGTCTCTTCATCTACCCTCCACATGACTTTTCCCCTATCCCCATCACTTGTGATCTTTCACATTCCTATGAGGTGAGTATTTTTCTTATTGATGAAAAAGGAATTTTACAATGTTTAATTTTTGGGGTCACTTAAGTGAATAGGAAAAAATAGCAAAAAGTAAATTCTTAATTGAAAATTAGAATATGGAGAGAGAAGGAAGAGAGATAAAGAGAGAGAATATTTGACCAATCCAAATAAGATGAAACCATTACTAGTGAATAATATGATTTTTGAAGGATAATTCCTGAAACATGCTCCTATCCTTTGAGGAAATTCTTTATGGATGAGAATCTTGACCTCTCGAACACGAGTTGAATTGAAACAAAAAGATTGCATATGTTTCCTCTTGTTGTGAGATGTGAGAACACTAATAATCACTCAATAAGTGTTTAGAAACACTTTTGTGAGGCATTACACAATGAAATCTGTATGACCACTTACATCACCCATGATGATCTTCTCTCATCATACTTCTTATGACTATCGCCTTAATGACCTGAATTTTGATGTCTCAACACCCACATAGGCTTCATAATGTCTTTGATATCCCTTTCTTCCTAAGTGACCATATATGGAATTAGAACACCTAAATTAATCTTCTTATGAGATATAGAGACAATCCAAGACATTGAATTAGTGTCAAAGAACACTTTTATGATATCTACACTATGTAGTGAAATATGATGGTTTCAATAATAGGAGTTAGGAAATAAGGATAACTTTCATGTTTCTTAGAATTCCACAATTTACCGCAATGACCATAAGAAACAACTCCATGATGTTCAAACTCTTTTAATGCTTGTTCTCTTCTTACTAAGTTGGGTCTTCATTAGGCTGGTCAAAGGAAAACCCCTGGGTGAAATTCATGTCATGTGGCCACTTGTTGGAATGAAATTAGGAGATGGAAATATCATTCCTTATTGAGACATTATAACACCACAAGGTTTGCATGAGTGTTTAAGAACACTTATTTCTCATATTCTTGTCATGAGATAGTTTCTTGATTATTCACACATGGTGATATTGAGTGCCTTGATAGCTCAATTAACTATTTTCAACATGTTCCTCAGAGAAATGAGGGAAGATTCAGGACATGATGACTCTTGATCTGTTCCATATTCTTCACACTTCAATATTCAAGAATATGACACCCTTTTTATTTTCACAATTCACTTCCTCGAATGAGATGCCACTTGAGTGGAATCATGTCTATCACATCTAGACAAATTTTTGATCAATTTGCTTCTTATGGAAATGGACTTCATTCTCTATATGGGAGGATTGACCTTTGAATGGAGCTTGATGATGAGTTAAATGCTTTGACCTCCAAATTACACTAAGACACCACAAATTTCACCTACTCGACTTGAAATATGATATCTCATTATAGAGCATGGATTAAGTGTTTAGAAACACTTTGTGAGGTATATATTGTTTGAAATGACCTCCATATCTCACTCATAATGAGATTATATTATCATGTTTATGATTATCATCATCTTGATGACTTTAAATTTTAATGAATATCATGTCTCTTTCCGGACTCTTTATCGACCTCATAATGTTCCTAGTTTCACTTGTTATGCCTTGATACAAATGTGATCAAAATGATTCTTTGGTATCCTTTAATAGCTTATGAAGGATTAATTTTATTTTTGATCCATTAAAATTATTCTTGACTTTAAAATGATGGAAAAAGACACAATATAAGAAAAATGGGAGTTGTCACTTATTTTTCGGTCAAAATTGGAAACTTTTTCATTTTTAGCAAGTACGACCAAAAGTTATTATTTTTAACAATTTTGCCTTGGTTTCACTTCCTCATGTTTCTTTCATATCTAGGGGATGACATTTTACCAATTGATATTCTTATACATGACCCATTATGAACACATGATAGTTTTAGTAATTTCATTGCAAGTGTCGATTGCAACAAAAATAGTCTTGAAATTTTGGGCTTTATTCTAAGATTCCATTCTTGAAATTTCAAATGATCATTCATCGGATGAGTTGTAAATTATTTTTATAGGGGGTTAGAATAGTGAGAAAATTCATTTCTCCATATCTTGAAAAAAACAACCCCATCGATAAAAAATGTCTTAGACAAAACTATATTTTTAAAGGATCCTCGGTTCTTTCGAGATCTTTTTGCCTACCAAATATTTTGGAAATTGAAAAACTATTCAATGATGGTATAATTTTGAAAGGAAACACAATACTCAATATACCTAAAAATTAGCTACTTCATGGTGAAAAAATTGGCTTGCATGAAAGTAGAATTTTTTATGATCGTTTGCTCCAATTTTCAAGTGATTTCACCCATTAGATCTTTGGGAAACAAAGAAAGGTATCACTATCCTTGTATTTCTATGGCATGGAATTCATTAATGGATGTTGGAAGGTGTGAGAGAAGAAAAATTGATAGAATGGAAGCATGTAGTCAATTTTACACCCACCACTGAAACAAGGGAATCCCATGTGCTCCGGCCTATCACCCGGCCAGGCACTAGGTGCTCACCCGAGGAACACGCGGGTGTCGAGTCTCTATTTTATGTGATTTAAGTGGGAAACATCATATATAATAGGAACTTAAAAAGAGTGAGTGGAAACGAGACATTCATTAATCATAGAACGTAGAACGGCTTCTAGCAAAATGCGAGTTATCCTGCATGAATGGTACTTATGCATTATAGATAAGAACCAAAATAGAAAGGAAATGCATAAGGATTTATATTTATTCCATAAACATTCATGAATCAAAATTGTAAGCTATAAATATGTACCAGAATCATTAATAATCATATTCAATCAAGTTTGGTAACCTCATTACATCCATTGGATCTATTACAGACTACCACAATTGTATGCGGCGAAGTCATACATGATGAGAGTCATCAATCCTCACCATTGATAATGTCAATCCGGGTTGGCGCCCAAAGGTTTTATGTATTAAGGGAAGAAAATCTTGGAAATTAACTCCTTTAAACACAAACCAAACTTGCATAAAATAAATCACACTTGCGGAAATTGAAAGGCACACTTACGAAATAAAGTTTGCATGAAAGAAACACACTTACATGAATTAAAAGGAACACTTGCATAAATGAAATTTGCATGAAATAAAAACACTCGCATGAATTGAAATTACTAAATGGGAAATAAGAAAAATTAAATGAAACACTTGCAGGTTTACCACAGACTGAATTTTCACAATACAAATATAAAAACAATACAACAGAATGAATTAAAGATAAATGAATAAACATAAACATAAATTAAAAGATCCATATTCCTTGGAATGAGTGGCCATCTCATTCCTTGTAAGAGAATTTAAATCATACTTCTGAGATCTTAAAACTACAGACTATTTGAGAGGAAAGAACAAATCTTTATTTCTTGGGAGAAAAGCATTACATATCTAAGTGTGGAAGGTTGCATTTATAATTCATGCATCCAACTAGCTCCTTATTTTAGGAAATACAGTCTGATCTTATCTTTATTACAATCCTAACAACTAAGATCTCCATCTCCACAAAATATGGAGAGAGATATATTATTGAAGTCAAATCTTATCTCGCTTATTTTAGGAAGATTTGCGCCCAAATTTTCTCCTTGATTTTTGGTAACAAGAATCATAATGATTTTATTCCTCTACATTATTGGAAGTAATATTTTCCTCAAAATATGATTTTGACCAAATACCTTTCTCGGATTTTCCATTTGACTTTGTTGTTTTTATTGTGGAACTTTTGACGCTTGTCAAATATGCTTTTTCCTCGGACTGCAATTCACTAAAATTTAGATTTCTCTTGATTGGTAAAACTTGTAGAAAATATGAATGAGGTTTTTGTTAAACACATTTCTATGAACAAAAACCTCTCTCATATTTTCCATTTTAATTTTCTATTTCTGTTTATGGAATTTTTAGTGCTCGTTTGATACACGTTTCCTCAGACTACAACTCACTAAAAGTTAGATCTCTCTTCATTGGTAAAACCTGTAAAAATATAAATGAGTTTTTGTTAAAAAAAATTATATGAACAAAAACCTCTCTCATATTTTCCATTTGACTTTTCTATTTGTTTTTATGGAACTTTTAGTGCTCGTCTGATACATGTTTCTTCGGACTACAGCTCACTAAAAGATAGATCTCTCTTCATTGGTAAAACCTGTAGAAAATATGAATGAGGTTTTTGTTAAAAAATATATATTAATAAAAACCTCTATTATATTTCCCATTGGAATCTCAAATTTTTCACAATCTCTAAAAAATTATCATTTCGTTGATGCAAGTTCCAAAATTAAAGCTGTCATTCCTTTTATACAAGTTAAGGAACTAAACTGCAAGTTCCGAACTAAATTTGATTTGGCCACAAATTAAAAGTTATGGAACAAACTGTCATTCAATTGATACAAGTTCTAGAACTAAATATGTGAGTTCCGGAACTAAACCTGTAAGTTCAGGAACTAACTATGTGAGTTCCGAATAACTATGTGAGTTAGGAACTAACTCTACGATTCCGCATGACTAACTTAAAACAACTATAACTTTTGCATGCGACCTTGGATTGAGATGATTTTATTTTTGAACTTGCATAATTTTTTGAGAGGAGTCTAGAGATGAAATTAGATCTGATTTTAAATGTACTTTTCATGATCAATTCCAATTTTCCCAATACTAGAATTTTTTTCCTTTATGGCTGCGTATATAAAAAACTTTGCATCTTTTCCCAAATAATCAATAAGATTAGTCAACAAAATAGATAAAAAATATTTATAAAGAATGAACAAAATATATATCCTATATTCTATCTTAAGAAAACTATAAGTTCCTAGATTACATTTAAATCCACTTTCAAAGGTAACTTGGAAGGACAAAATAATGGTAATTTATGGACAATTTATGGCCTCATCAATACATCATAGTTGGATTTCTACCCCTCAATTCTTAAGAGAAAATTTACAATCCTAAACCCTTATTAAGTCGTTTTCCTATAGATATGTACCGACCCTATAGATTTCCATGTAGTATATCACAGAGCTTCTCTCTCCACCAATCTATATTTGTCTATCCATTTATCTTCTCCTCTATAAGCGCTTGTATATATAGGCCTCTTGAATCACCAACTTTCCTTTCTGTGGCTTCAGATTTGTTGCCAAGTGTCAAATATAGTCCTCCATGGGGGCATGATCCTTCAGACCGAGCTCTCCACTCCTTGAAATGATGATCTTATGGAATCTTCTATTATGAGGTATATTCCTTTCGTGGGCCTCAAGTTTTTAGGCTGACACCTTATCCACTTCGCATGTGCAATCGGGTCACGCTTTTCTCATGTTCTACCTAATGCGTCAAATATGGATAAGTCTTGAAACCTTTGTTCCGCCTTATGCACACACCTTTTGTTCTACTAAACCCTCCTAGAACCCCATCCTACACGTTTTTGCCTTGCGTGCCCTTCTTTAACTATGTTTTATGCGCCCACGTGCCTTTTTATACTTAGCCAATATTTTAGGGGCCCAACATCACCCCACACTTCACATGTTCTCCACTCACGTTAACATTTTCTCAAAGAATAAAGAATGACCATTCTTAAAATGGCTTGGGAAAGAATAAGGAATGAATAATCTTGGGGGAGAAAGAAAGAATGAGGAACTATGGTTATTTCTACAAGAGGAGAGGGAAATATTTTGTTAAGTCGGCCTCCAACTTATTCTAGGTGTTGACTTCATTTTGTGCTCTTTGGCAGAGGTCACTGACTAGGGTGCTTACCTCCTCAAAACCCAGTCCATCTCCTTGAGTATTCATCGTTTCAACCACTCCTTCCAGTTGCTTGCCCACATCCTCAAGTACATCCATCCCCTTTGTGATTTGTGGGTACAACTCCTTCAATCTGGTTTTTGATTGAACCTCGTAAGGCTTCAATGGCTTCTAACTTATTTTCAACCTTGGCTAAGATCCTATCCCACTCCGCTCTATTCCCTTTGTTCTTTTCTTGGAATTATTTGAGCTCTGCCTCATGAGTGGCGACTAGAATGCTCGCCACTCTATCCATGTCTACACAGTTGTCATATGCGGCCTTAGTAGTTTGGGTAGCAATTTTTACTTTAACAAGAACCTTTTTGTACTTGGCAATGGTTGCTACAACCTTTAGTTTGTCTTCCTTCTCCAGGCATGCTGATACTTCTTCCATAGATTCTAAGGCCAGTGGTTGCCTTTCCATGGTGAGGATGCGTGTTAAGTCCTCTAGGCACTCTAGGGTAGATCCATACTTTTGCATGGGTGGTGCTAGGTCTGGATGCTTCAAAATAATGGCACCTGTGATTGATTCTACCTTCTTATATACCTCGTGCACCCTTTCCTTTTCATCCCTTAGTTCATGCTTTAGCTGAGTGTTGACTAATTCTTCGTGTTTTAACTCCCTAGCTCTTTCTAGGAGATCCTTATCCTTCTTCTCTAGCTCTGCCTCTAGATCCTTCACTCTGTCGTTTCTCCCAAAATCATAGCTTCTACCTCAACCGAGACTTTGTTGAGTGCATTGCAGATCTACTCATCTAAAATATGTTGGGTATTTACCAAGGGGTTGGTTCCTTTATAATCGGTATTTGTATTAATGCCCCTTGGCTCGCTTTAAACTCGAATCGTCAAGGTCGGACCCAAATTCCCATGAAAGAATTTTCCTTGTCTGTGGGTATGCACCTTCCACATCAAATGATGTCATGGCCAGGAGTTACTCTGTTGGAACGGTGCTTTGGAAACATGCACATAACACCTTGTTTGGATCATCAACATAGTCCATTCTTGGTCTCTGGATCTTCGTGCGCTTTCCTCCTATGTGTGTTCCCTTAGGAATACATACCATCAAACTGGGGCCTCCTCCTATGCTACCATGATCTTTTCCCACACTTTCTTCTTTATCTTCATTCATTATTAATTCAGCGTTGTGCTCCAACTCTTGCACTACCAAGGCTTCAATGATTTTTCCGCTTCTTTTCTTTGACTGCCTTGTTTATCTGCTCTTGCGTGAGGCTTGAAGTCTGATTTTTCATACTCACTTCTTTGCTTTCTCCCTTATTGTGGGCACCTTCCTCCTCTTGGATACCCTTCCTCCGCACGAAGAGAAATTAATTTTCCTCTTCTTTTCCCTCTTCCTCTAAATCATGCACCTCAAACATTGGTGGTCCTTGGGCTCCTTCAGGTTCATCTTCTTTGTCATCATCCCTCTCACCTCTCTGCGGGGTTTCAAGCTATTTTTTTCCTTCAAATCAGCCTCCTCCATCACCTTCTGTTTCTTCCTAACTGGGGATTCTAGTATAGGAGATTCTTCTCTTTCTTCTTCCTTCTCTGGTGACTTCTCTTTTGTGATAGGATTTTCTTGTTCTGGTGCCTTCTCTCTGATTGGAGACCTCTTCCTGCGCGTGTAAGTACTAGTCCTAGCACTTGTCCCTGGGGCACCCACTGTTGGTGTATCTTGGAAACTTGGTGCATTTTTCCTTAGCACCTCTTCTCTTCCTTTATTTTTTGGTGCGGGCTTCTTTCTGCCTATGGGGTCATTCGGTATGGAGACATCATTTTCTAGATATGCGCCCTTCTCAAATTTTTTCCTTATGTGAAGATATACACCCGCCGCAATCCTCCCTGCAATTGATAGAGTCGGGGTCTCATCATTTGAACTTCGTGTGACATGTAATTTTCCATGTACGTACGCTTCTTGGGGTAGACCAACTTCCTGTGCATCTCCCTGTGGTCCTGATCCACTTCGCTAAGGTCAAACCTTAGTTTCTTAGATTCCTTGAATCTGTTTACTCCCACTTGGAAGTATTGAGCGGTGAAGGAAAAGGGGAGTTTACACCATGGGCTCATGGTTTCATCTACCAACTTGAACCTACTAATGTATAAGTGTTGGTATATTGTGAATTCAGCTTCTCCCTCTATAAGTGTTGGCAGTTGTTCTGGGATCCTCCACTCCGCCCCAAATGCGTCCCTTAAGTGCTTATACCATTTATATAGGCATGCCTTGTGAGCATCCGTCATGCTATGGTGCAAGTGTACTTTGTGAATATTTTTGTGGGTGAGGGTCTTCCTCTAGATATTCCCAAATAAACTTATCTTCCGCATCTAGCACTCCGATTTCTAAAAACACAATTGTCAAGAGGACATTGCAAAGAGTATCTTGTCTCCTTCCTATGTGCTACTGATAATTTCATCTGCGATGAAGGTAGATAAGTTGTAGATGGTGCCTTTTGATATTTTCCTATACACATTTAACTAGGACTTATTTACTTGCATCCACCTTTCTTGGTCATTTACCTTTGTCACCAGGCACGCGACCATTCTCATGAGAGGGTCTAGGATATTTGTGATATCAAAGTCTTTGTGACCCCTTCTTATAATCATATGCGAGACAATTGCTTTAATGGCTTCCTTATCACTCAGGTTGTCATCTATACTCTCTCCTTCACAGATGAGGCCTATGAATTTTGAAATCAGTTGAGGAGTTATGCGCATCTTATGCCCCACAAATTAAAAGTGGTCCTTGTGTATGCGTGACATTAACCATTTATAGAGGCACTCAGGTTTTCCAAAATAAGGTAACTCATAGATTTGTAACAATACCCCCTTCTCTAACTTTAATTTTACCTCATCACTATAGATAGGTAAACCCTTTGATGTCCTCTTGTTTGTCGGGCACTAACTCTAGCACCATTTCCTTTTCTTTCATGTTTATGTGATGGTTGTAATTACTCACCATCATTTTTCTTAAGTGGGACTCCCATTCCTTCCCGAGCAATACCCCATCCGGGTACGAATCTCTGTGTACCATTCTTCATTCATGCTTATGGGGGTTTCTAGTTGTTTTCCCTTGCCCTTTCCCTTCGGATTCTTAGGTGATATAGTTGGTTTCTTAGGTGCCATGGTTTAGGTTATCTTAGCACTTAAAATTCTCTTACTTGCTCTACTTTTCTACCCTCTCTAAGCTCAGACCTCAAACTTGTGAAGAAACCCTTTTCATCCTGTGCCCTAGTTGTCAAACCCTAACTAGAATAACCTCTTTCACAAGATGGTGCTTCTCCACAATTTTTTTTTCTACACCCGTGAACTTCTTTCCTTCTAGTTTTCAGATCAAATCTAGTCACTCATGCCTTAATTCCTCAAACTTTTCTTCACACAGATCAACTCTGGAAACCCTAGTCCGCAAGAGCTCTTTTTTTTTTCTTCATATTCGCAATGTCAATAATGAAGTGCCCAACCTCCTATTTATAGTTTTCCCTTATTTTTAGCATTAAATGCTACTTCACCTACCACCATACTTCAACACTTATTGTGTATTTTTCCACTAAGTCAGACTCTAGCCCCCACTCACACGCCCAACCTTGCGTAAATAATCCTACAACCTTCTACAGTGCGTAAACAATTTATCTAATAGAATTCTCTTACATGCGTGTTACCAGTGCAAAGGTACTTCTTCCTCCCTTATACATGGAACCAAGATGTAGTCTTATCCTGACACCAACCATCCTCATTCACCTTTTTTCATGCACTTCCTTCCACATGGCCATTCAACTAGGATTTCCAATGCAATCCTTCCTGGCACTTCGCATCTTACACTTTCTTTCACATTATTATACCCCACACTAGAATGATGTGCGGTCCTCTACATATTCATAACCTTTAAAAAGTAATGAGGTTACCGGTGCCCAACACACAACACAAAACAACAATGAGAAAGGGAAATACAAGAAAAGAAAATGCATTAAAGGAGATCCTAAACTATCTAACAATACTACCTTATTACAAACACCAAGAAGAATTATTTATAGTAGGGCTTCAGCTTACTCCCATTAAAGTGTCCTAGCAATCTCATTCCATCTAGCGCAGAATCGGAATGTGCCAGATTCAAGGATGTATGAGATGATTTAGGACCCAACCCATGGACTTATAACTTCTTAGGATGGCGCAGAAACTTAGAATCATATAGTAACACCATCTACCCAACCTCAAAATTTTTTGTTCTTAATGTGATGATCATGCCATGCCTTTTGTTTTTCTTTTTCAGTCTTCTGACTCCACCTGGTAAGTGATCATCTTTCGTCCAACTTCATTAACTTATCAATTCTTTCCTCCAAGCACTTGTTCATCGGCCAATCCTCTCTTGTGCGCTTATGCTATAGACAGAGAGAAGGTAACATGAATTTAACTAGTAGGACAGCCTCCATGCCAAACACTAATTGAAATAGTGTGGCCTTATTTAACCTCTTGTAGGTTGTCCTATATGCCTAAAGAACAGCTAATACTTTGTCATCCCAATCTTGTCTACCAACGTCATAAATTTTGGTTAGGGTATGACTTAGTATTTTGTTAAATGCCTCCGCATAGTTCCATTTGCTTATGGATGGTAAGGGGTAGTCTTGTGATGAGCCACCATGAATTCCACTAACATAATCCTTACTATCTCATTTAAGAAATGTGTACCCCTATCACTAGTCAAACTCAAAGGGCACCCATACCTTGTAATAATGTTTTCCCATAGAAACCTTATTGTAGTAGTTGTTATACAATCCTTAATAAGTGGTGCATCTACCCACCTTGTTAAGTAATCTATGTAAGTGATTATATAACATGGCCCAATCCTACGCATGGTTGGTGCAATAGGGCCTAAAAATTCTATACCCCACTTTTTGAATGGCTCGCCAAGACTGGGAATAGGTCACAAAGGAATTCCACCTCTTTTCCCTGGTTTGCCAATGCACTGAAAATGATCACACGCCTTGTAATACTCCTTGCAATCATGATACAAGGTCTCCCACCATAATCCATCCATCAATATTTTTCATGTAGTGGTGTCATCTACATAGTGCCCACATGTACTACCTTTGTGTGCCTCTTCAATGTTGGCTAGGCACTCATGTTCTAGAACAAGCGGAAAAGAATATCATCACATCCTAAATTGTATAAATCCCCATTAATCAACATGTAGGGTGCGACATGTATAGCTAACTACTTTTAATCCAATGCTTTTTATCTAACACATATCTTCGAAATACCGCAATATCTTATAAGTCTAAGGGCATGCGCTACAACATAAATAGTTGTGCATCTAGCATGGTATCCTAAATGCTCGAGTGTCCTCCCTAAATCAATTCTAGACAAATGTTCAGGTCTGGAATTACTTTTTCCTAGTTTGAAAACCACCGTGGACTCAAATTCTTGGAACAATAGTACCCTACAGACATATGCGCCCTTGTAGAATGGGCTTGTTCACTAAATATTTCAATGTTACATGGTCGTGTAAAATATAAACGAGGTTTCCAACAGATATTATCTAAAATTATGAAGTGTGTAGATCATGACAATGCCTCACACTCAATTGTAGTATAATTTTTCTCTGCTAGTGTCTACTTCTTGCTTGCAAAGCACAAAGGATGATCAAAAATCCCTTCACCAGGTTGTATAAGTATTACTACAATGGAGGTTCCTGAGGCATCCACATGAACATGGAAGAGCTTATCCCAAGAGGGGAATCATAGTATGGGCGCAGTGACAATGTTATCCTTTAGAGTGTCAAATGCCTTTTATTGCACCTCTCCCAAAAGGAAGGCACTCTTGTTTTTAAGTAACTATTATAAAGGCATGGCAATCTTGGCATATCCCTTTATGAACTTCCTATAGTAACCCATGTGTCCAAGGAATCTGCGCACACTGCACTTTGACTAGTAGGCACCCCAATCCCACAATTACTACAACCTTGGCAGGATCTACTAACAAGCCTTCTTTAAATATGATATGTCCCAACAAAGTTCTAAATGGGGTAGCAAAGACACACTTCTTAATGTTGAAGGATATCCTCAATTGCGAAACCTTTCAAACATCAAGCTTAAGTTGTCACAATGGTCTTTCACTAACCCATATATTTTCCAATCATCCAGGTAAACTTGAAGAAATTTATGGATGAAATCTAAAAATAGTGCACCACAATACACAAGAACACAATAGACGCATTCTTTAACCCAAAAGGCATGACTGTATAGGAAAAAATTCCCCACTCAGTGCAAAAATTTTCTTCCTATGGTCCTTCTTTGTAAGCCTTACCTGGTGATAGCCCAAGAATCCATCCATGAAAGAGTAGACCTTGCGTCCTTCCACTTCCTCTAAGATTTCTTCAGTAAATGGGGTTAGGAAAGGATCAATGACACATACTACATTCATGTCCCTATAATCAACACAAATCCTTATCCTCCCATCCTTCTTAATAATAATCACCATTGGACTTATCCATTCGACTCTTCCATAACCTCAATGATACCAGATGCTATCATTTTGTCTATTTCCTCCTTGACCTTTACACACAAATTGGGATTCATCCGGTATGGTCTCTTCTTAATTGGGCACACACCTTCCTTGATTTATCCTCATCTCCCCCAAGGAATGGTGGATGCCTTTAAGCTCATGGTACCCACGTGGGAACAAATCTTGGAATTCGGGTAACAGATAAATGATTTTAGAGACTTCTTTCTCCGACTAATAGTATCCAATGATAGCCTCCTTGGGTTCTACTTCTAAGCTGATGTTAAACTTCTTCATCTTTAAAGGTTCATGGTAGGTGTTCTCCCATTCATCAACACTATCTATGACTTTGTGTGTCCTTATAGAATGGTTAACATCTAATATTTCTACCTCTTCCCCATCAATAACATACACCATCTTCCCTTTTTCATTTTCCATACATGCATGCTCAAGTTGTATCTCTTCTATTTCTTCTTCCTTAAAGCATCTAGGCTGTCTCACATGCTTAGATATGGAAGGAAGTGGTATCTTTACCATGGTATTCTTTTATAGCTGTGGGCGTATTGCTCTTGTAAAACCTTACAAAGAAGGAAATTCTCACCTCGTGTCATTCCAAGACTTTCTCCCAATGTGTTTCCCACCACGTGTAATAGTTCGAGTAGGTTGTAGTTAAATATTTTCCTCCTTTCCTTCTCATTTCTCCATTGGGCCTCCATTTATCGCAAGAAATCTTCCGATTATCCCCTCTCGAGTAACTTGGTAGTTTTCTTCCTCCTAGGTTCCGAACTATACGTGCCTTTGTCACCTTGGTTATTGATCCTCTTAAATGTTGTCTGATCAACTCATAGGTCCCATGTGCCCAATTATCGCATGCTATACTAGTAGTGTCACTTATGGACTGAGCATCCTCAAACTAGATAACTCCTCTCGTGGGATGAATTATCTCAGGATCCCTGATTGAGTACACATATATTCTATCAAGGAATTCTTCTCCCAAGGGTTTGGTATAGGGTGTTGATTTCCCATCAGCCTAGGGGTATAATGACCCGTTCCTCCTTATTTTCAAAGCTTATGTATCCCTTATTGAACCACAGGTCAGCATTATTTTGGTAGCACTAGGGGCGCCAAGCAACGCTAGAAAGTTGTCTTCCTCGGTGAGTGCCAACACCTCAAAGTCCCTAGTAAACTTGGCCCCTTGAATGGTGATAGCCGCATCTTTTAAGACACTCGATGGGCATTTCCTTTGTCTTTTTTTCCATATACAACACATTTGAAGATGGTTGTAATGCAGGTCTTCCCATTTGATGCCATGCATCCAAGGTGAGAACATTGACCTCCGCTCTTATGTCAATGAGGATATTACTAAGAAGCCACCCATCAACAACTGCATTTAAGGTGATCTCCTTATCATATTTAAGGCTATGAGGGGGAAGGTTTTATGCAAGACTTGCCTCTCATGCTTTGCTCTGGCGCATGGTACCTTCTCCCACAACCATGCTCCTAGCAAGGGAATAGTATTATCTTTTCTTAGCATTTTACATACTTCTTTGACCTCATCCAGGTCATCTTTTGAGGCCTCGACATTCCTCCTTTGCTCCTCCTTCCTGGACTTCTCTTTTAGACATTAGATTTCTCCTTATAAACTCTGAATGACATCCATGATTTCTTGATATACCTCCTTCTAATGCATAGGGTCTGGGTACTTCCCATGTACCACTTCTTCTCTTGAAACTAGGGTCCTCTGCTTTGGTATTTCCTTGGCGCATGCCGCTTCTACTCATGTTGTTACTAGAATAGGTTCCAACCCTAACTCACACATTACCCATGGCATCCATTGTGTGTCAGCCTTCTTTATGCTCACCATTGCAATGCCCTTATCTTTCCATTGCTGTTGACTCATGTGCTCAAACAACTCAGGGCACTCCTCATACTTGTGCTTCTTCCCACACCATGAGCACTACAATAGCTTTGGGCACTCATGTTTGTAGTGTTCTGTAGACCCATAGTTAAAACAAGTTCCTCATGGGAACTCACTTCTTCCTCTATGGTTACCACAACCACATAATCCTCCACGAAAACCCCTTCCACACGTGCCTCCATCTCGTGTGCTCCTCATAAAAAAGTCAACTTGCAAGACTAGTCTGGAACACACCAAGATCAATAGCATCATGAATCTAATCAATAATCCTATAGTATTTAGTTTCATGTGATGTTGATGTATAGATCTTACAATATCAAGACACATTCTTATGAATTGCGTGTTATAGTAGAGGGCACCTACTTGCATCATGGTCCCCATGGAAAATTTCAAAATCTACAGCTATGGTGCATACCAAATTCTAAGGGTATATATCCTTCGTATGCCCCTCCACTTCACAGTTTATACACCATATACCACTACGAGTCGCATGGGTTGAGTTCGCAGAAAATTCTCCAACTTATTAGCCATAGTAGTGATTTGAGCTTCCAGAAATGGGTTAACACCAGTATTAATGCTTCTAACAACTTCAACATGTAGAGCATCTTCTAGCGCCTCATGCAGTGCATGAAAGTATTATGAAATAATTCTCTTCTAAATGGTGTTATGAATCCTCTGACAAACCATTGAGCATGTTGTGAAGGGTGAATGTCATCTGAAATTTTTGACAGGAGAGTTTTGAACCGTGCATCATACTCTTGCACACTCTTTTCCATTCCCTATTGGATTTCCTTTAGAGTGTTGATGCTCCTCTACTCAAACTCAGGGATGTGGAATTGTACAAGAAGATGTTTTTAAAGTAGTATAATCCACCACTGTCATCGATGAGGGTCATATTTTCGGTACTAGCTATGTGAGTGCCCTTAAAACATCATTACACCGGCTTTCCTTTTGCTCTAGGCTAGTGATCCCTTTCACATGCCATAGTAACTCACACTTGTGCACATGCTCTACAACATATTCAATACCCATATAGTTTTGTAAGTGTAAAGACATCTCAAAAAACACTTGGGGGGTTGGCTGGGGTCCTATTCCTCCTGAGCCAAAGCCTTGGTTTCCTCCAGTGTTTCCTCTATTGTTCCCTCCACTAGATCATCCAGGCCCACTAGGTCTTGTTCCTCCTAACCCACTAGATCCAATGGATCCACCAAGTCCTGTTCCTCCTGACCCACTAGATCCACCAGGTCCTATTCCTCCTGACCCACCAAATCCACCAAGCCTTGTAATGGTCATGCCAAGGGTTCTCAAAGTTCCTCTGAACTATGCACTGATGGTCTATGATGATTTCCCACTACCAAATAGTGTACCCTACGCCACTCCCGGATGTGAGACCCAAGGCTTTTATATCCGTAATTTGCCTAAAAATTCCTCCAAACACTGGAATGGTATGTGCAGCCATAGAAGTCCTAAATGAGAAATTATATCTCTTGGGTGTAGATCGGTCACTTCCACCAATACCACTGGGTTAACAATACTCTTCCCTAGATTTGAAAGGCCAAGTACTAGGGATCAGTCACTAGGTGGGTTCAAATGCATGTCGATGGATCTTCTTTCTCCATCTGATGAACTCTCATCATAATTTAAAGGGGCTTCTCTTATGTGGTTGTCAAGATGGGGTAGCACAAACTTCTCAGGCTCTATGTCCTCCATGTGAACTTCAATGCCTTCTCACAACATCTACCTCCATAGATCCATCACACTTGCTACCTCATGTTGTCTAGTCATCTCCCTTTCATGAGCTTCATTATACTTGAGTCGTCTCTCCTCCCTTTCCTTTTCAGCCACAACGTCCTCCATCTTCCTCCACCCTAGCTTCCTTTTCCCAGCACTCAGAGAGCTTAGCTGGCCATGGGGAATGCTTATAAACCCAAAGTAATGACTAAGATCTTCATAGCTAGAGGGATAACACATAAAAATGATCCTCTAGGCTCCCTCAGAAAATTGAACTCAGCGATCTCTGGGAAAAAATATGTCGAAATGGCGTATTCCAAATTATAGCTAGTCAACACACTTTTCCACTAGTTATCAATAGCACGTGTCCATGTTAGATCTGCATCTTGCAGCCTTTGGTACTCTTCTTAGATCCATGCATGCGATCTATAATACTTGTTTGATCGGATGCATATTCTAAATGCCATTCATACAACTCTACTAGAAAGCAACAAAAGAAATTTTTATACAACTCATGGTAGAGGTTCTCTTCTACCCATCCACACATACTAAACTCTAGCTCAGTCCTGAATCTCTGAGAAAATTCTTCATCCGTGCTCTTGAACCATGATTCAAAACTTTCTAGAGTTAGATGTTTTTTCATCACTCATTGCATAGATCATGATGTATGTTATTTCCCACTACAACTTGAAAAGATATCCCGAAAAGCAGAACAAAAATGTATTCAATTTTACACCCACCAAAGAACAAGGGAATCCCATGTGCATCAGCCTATCACCCAACGGGCATTGGGTGCTCACCGAGGCATGCACGGGTGTCGAGTCTCTCTTTTATGTGAGTTAAGTGGGAAACATCATCTATGATAGGAAATTAAAAAGAGTGAGTGGAAACAAGACATACATTTATCATAGAACTCAGAATGGCTTCTAGACAAATGCAGTCATCCTAGACCAAATGGTACTTAACAGATTATAGATAGGAACCAAAATAGAAAGGAAATGCATAAGGATTTATATTTATTCCATAAACATTCATGAATCAGAATTGTAAGCTATAAATATGGACCAGAATCATTAATAATCATATTCAATCAAGTTTGGTAACCTCATTACATTCATTGGATCCATTACAGACTACCATAGCTGTGTAGACCGAAGTCATACATCATAGTTGGATTTATACCCCTCAGTTCTCAAGAGAAAATTTACAATCCCAACCCCTTATTACATCCTTTTCCTATAGATCTCTACCCAACCCTATAGATTTCTTTACAAGTATATTTATATATCTCTGCTTTCTGTACTAATTTATATTTTTCTATCCATCTATCTTCTCCTCTGTGTGTGCTTATATATATAGTTATCTTAAATCTCCAACTTGCCTTTCTGTGGCTTCAAATATGTCGCCAAGTGTCAAATTTTTTCCTCCCTGGGGCATGCTCCTTCAAGCCCAAGATCTCCACTCCTTATAATGATGGTCTTCTAGAATCTTCTATTGTGAGGTATATTCCTTTTGTGGGCCTCAAGTTGCCAGGATGACACCTTATCCACTCGCATGCGTAGTTGGGTCACACTTTTCTCGTATTCTACCTGATGTGTCAAATATGGCTAATTCCTAAAACTTTTGTACTACCTTGTGCTCATGTTACTTGTTCTACTAAACCCTCCTAGAACCTCTTCCCGTGCACTTTCATCTTACATGCCCTTCTTTAACTATGCTTTACACGCCCACGTGCCTTTTTGTACTTAGCCAATATTTTAGGGGCCCAACAAATCATGTATAGTAAGAATGAGAAGAAAAAGGTGTTTTAATTTGTTTTATTTCACTTTCATATCACCTTGCTAACTATGGTTTAACATCGAGTTAAATGAGAGCTTGAGTGAGGTTCAAATATCGTTTTCATTGTGAACAGGGAAAAAAGAGATAAAATTGGAATAAAAGGGCACCTTAGAGAAAGATGAGGACAAGTTTTGTAGTCTTATTATTTCACCAACAACCCAAGGCATGCTGACACATCACTCAGGAAAACTTGAGTGCTCACCCGAAGCACAAAAGGGTACCAGGTCCCTCTTTTATGGAAGCTTGTTCAAGGAGTTAACATGATCATACAAATATTCCAGATCCATAATATCGATTCATAGAATAAATCATAATATGAACTAGATCTAGATCTTAACCATATGCAATATTAACTCATACAAGAATCAAGATTAACTTTACCATGCAAGAACCAGTCATAGATATGTCAACAACCAATATCCAACCACAAAGATCCATTATATTAATTATTGTAAAACAAAGAAGCTACATACATACATAGTATTATCATCGTAAGTCATGTGTTACTATGAGCTAGCAACATAACTCTATTACAGAACTCTCTCTCTCTCTAAATCGTTCAAATCAATACATATTTATAGGTAGTGGGGACTTTCCCTTCACTACTCATGCACTCTCCAAAAATAGGATACATGCTAAGAATAGCCATGCACCCTTACATGATAAATACAAAAGCATGCAAGCTTTTAATAATAGATTATCTAATAATAACTACAAGTATAATCCTATTAATAGCTCCAAAACTATTCATGTTTCTTGATCTTTCACTTTTCCAAAATATCCTTGCTTCACTTCCAAGTCTTGATTTCATACTTTCCTGTGCACAACCTATTCCAATATGATTATGTGCACACCTATGAGCCCTATGTCCATGCACCCAATCCTTATGTACCTTCAAAGACTTAGGTTGTAATTCATCGTCCCAACATTACCCCACACTTGCTTCATTGCCATCCTTGACAATGGGTAATCATGATCCATCTCTCCATGAATAAATAATAAATAATGAAATAATATCTACACAAAAAGAATGAAAGAATAATTGGGTGCTCTATCCTTCCGCAAGTAGAATTAACTCTAGATATTCAACTTTGACCTCTGCTTCTAACTCATTCCAATCACTCAACACTTTATTAGTTTTATTAGGGATGTCTGCTAGTAACCCATCTAAATTCATGTTCTCACCTTCATTCTGCAACACCTTGAGAACATTTTCCAGGATCGAGATCATCCCTTCCATAACATCCATCCTTGCACTATCAACTTACCAATTTCCTTTATCTTTTCCTTATGAGGGTCCTCGCTACCGTAAGCACATCATGCTTCTCCGCTACTAAAGTGATCCTCTCCTCATGCCTAAGTGTCTCATTCTTCACTTCTTTAAGGACCTCATCCTCCTCTTTCATAGTCCTTATCTTTATTATTACATCAGGGGCCGTGCACATATTCAATGCCAAATCTACCTTTTTCAATTCATCCTTCAAGGTCTATAGTATAGATTCATAGCTAGTAATTTTTCATGTAACCATTGCCTTGGCCTTCTCTACCTGATTTGTAGTGTCCTTTAGTTTTGGAATGCACATTGGACCTTCATCCATCACCATATGAACAAGTGTGCACAAATAGTGCATTATAGAGGGGAAATTTTCTAGAACTTTATCTTCCAGATCTGGCCTTTCCTTCAAAATTTCATCTCCAACTTGTTCTTCCATACTCACCAATGTGCTCACCTTTGCCTCAGCTTTCTCCTTTTCCTCTGTTAGGTGCTTTATCTCAGTATCTTTATCTTTTTTATCTTTTATAAGTTCTGAATAGTTATTACTCTATCTATGTTCCAAGCATGTAACCTCTGCAGATACCTTTACTAGTGCATTTCTCACTTGCTCATCGAAATATGAGTACACTTAATAATAAAATTACGAGAGTGTAGTACTTTCTTCATTCTTCATGACACACATGACTCTTCACACACATCAAAGATTATATTCATACATGTGATTTTGCATGGTCCATGATTGTTTCTTCCATGTGAGCATGATCTCCATTTCAAATTCCATCAAATCCCAGCCATACAGGTCTTTGGGCTCTAAAGAGCTTTGGAACCTAGAGCGTATGATCTTGGTTGGGTCATTAACATACCCAATTGTAGGATTTTCATATGTTTATTCCTCCTTCACCTTTCCATATCACTTACCCTTAGGAATGTGTATTCTGAATCTAGCACTGGTCCTCCATCATTCTATGTATCATTATGTTCCCCAAAAGGTTTTCCCTTATCCTCGGTAACCTCGTATTAATGGCACCACTATCTATCTCCCACTCTTTCAACTCCTTTATATCATGTTTTAATTCTTCCTCCTGAGGTTCTTCTACATCCTTAGTGTTGACCAAAGTTCTTGGTGTGTTGTCCTCATATTTCTCACCTTCATCATCCTTAACGAGGATGTGTTAGTGCAAATCCACAGCACCCCAAAATGAGTTATTGATCTACTTTGCTAAGTAAAACTCATCTGGTGTGAATGCACAACATTGAGTTTTCTCCAAGGTGTGGGACCTTGCAAGGTGAGAAAACTCTCCAGATTGAAGTTGGTTCTTACTCCTCTATTTAGGTGTATACATGTAATCTTTGCAAAGGTTCTGATTCAAAAATTTTACTTTAAGACTACCAAGGAGACAGGATTGAGAGAAACAAGGAAATGGAAACAAAAACTAAGCAAATTAGAGAGGTGATACACCAAAGGAGTGTTGAAATCCTTGCCTTGAAAAAAAATTAGACATAGATCATGAAGATACAACAACAAATTTTCTAAAATATAAAGAAATATCGAAGGAAACAAACCAATGCAAGGGACAATTGGAAAATCAATCATAGAGCATGTATTATCAATTCGAATTGATACAATACATTACAAATGACAAAGAAGGTAAAAACATGTTACAATCTCTAGGGGAGGTCTGAAAATTCTTTAAATCGACCTGCTAAGGATAAATGAAGATCTCGCAAGTG
Organism: Taxus wallichiana var. yunnanensis; assembly: GCA_018340775.1. Classification (NCBI taxonomy): domain Eukaryota; kingdom Viridiplantae; phylum Streptophyta; class Pinopsida; order Cupressales; family Taxaceae; genus Taxus; species Taxus wallichiana. The sequence goes on along the minus strand of CM031241.1, from coordinate 442,031,131 downwards.
CAAGAATCATCCAACCCCTTACAAATGAGCCAAAATTGGCTTTTTATCACGAGCAAGAATGGAAGAAAAGGTAAAAACGTGGACAAATCGATTTGAGACTTCAACCACCAAAAATATTCATCCAATGGGCTTGTAAAATGATGGGTTTCCACAAAAAGCCCATACTTCGAAGTACATTGCCTTACAGGGAAAAACAAAGGTCCATACTTCATTAATTTTGGTGGTTGGAGTCATTTTCTGTTTTTTACATGCCAGAGACGTTTTCCTATTTTTCTCCCACAAATATCCATCAAAATACAAAATTTAACCCTCCATTGTGTAGATAATTTCACCAGCTTTCCAATGACACCAAGAACACAAAAATCGAGCTCTGGATCAAAAGATATGGCCCTCTGAAGATTTAGGGCAAAATTAGGGCAAAATTGGATTGGCGGGCCAAAACTTTAAAATTTTCCCCTTTTTTGAATTTGGGAAAATTTCCCCAAAAATCCCTGCACCCCGCCGCTCCACTGCCACGTGGCACTCTCTTGATTGGTTGATGGGATCACGGGCCCAAACCTCACTTTTCCCCCTTTGATTTTGCATTAGGAAAATTTCCCAACTTCGCTCTACGCTCCACTATCCCAGTGACACGTGTCACTTCCTCATTGGTTGGCAGGGATGCGCTTCCAATTTTTCCTTTGCACATTTGACCACTTTGGCAATATTGTCAAATTTCTCCCCGCCTTTGAATTACACCAAAAATAGGACACGTGGTGTGCTCCTATTGGTTGTGGGATTTTGGGCTAACATTTTCCTTTCACCCCGCACCAACCCTTTGGCAAATTTTATAACTTCACTCCACTCCTTTGACCTCCACCGCCATGTGGCATGTTTCTCTTAGCCACAGCCTTGGGCCAAAATTTTCCTTTGCGCCCGCACCAACCCTTTGGCAAATTTTCTAACTTCGATCCGTTCCTCTGACCTCCGCTGCCACATGGCATGTTTCTATTGGCCGCGGGCCTTCGGGCCAAAATTTTCCTTTGTGCCCCGCCAAGCCCTAACTTGCAAAATATAAGGAGTTAGAAGGAAAATTTTACTATTCTGGAAAGGTGAGAAAATTCTCTATCTGATGAAGCCATTTCTAGAAATTTTGAGTCCATGAAGCATGCCAAAAATTCATTTAAGTGCTAGCAGAGGAGAAGGAGGAGGAGTTAGCCAAAAAAATAAGGGGCTTATTTTGGATAACAATTTGGCAACTCAGAGGGGTCATCTACCTGCTAGATGAATGATCAGTAGCCTTTGAAGCATCCATTGGGCATGGAGTCATGAGTAGTAGCCTACAAACTGATATGAACTTTGAAAACTTCCTTCTGAGCCACTTGAAACCCACTGAACTTGGAGTTGTTCTCACCAAAATGCCACTGAAATGAACTATGCAAGAGCAAAACCAGCAGCACCAAAAACTATGTACAAAATTAGAAATCATACATACCCCAAATGGGATATGTAGAGTGTGCACAAGCACTTCTTCTATTGAAAGAAAACCTACCTACTCTAACTGGAAGCAAAGGTGAGCTAAATAAACCCTACAACTGGTTGTACAAAATAGCTTCCTTTCTTCAAAATTGGTAGCCATGTAAATGATTTGAAGTTTAGTATGACTATTAGGATGAGTGGAAAATCAACAAGAAGCCGGTCTTCTACCAAAATTAGCAAGGTTTCAATTGAAAACAAATCCAATACCTCTTTTAGTTGCTCTGCATTTATATTGAAGAGGTATGGCAGCTGATCCTTGGAACTTTGCATATCATCCTCATGCTTAGAGGCAAGCATGACTGGTTGTGACTTCTCCTTTGGCTCCAATGAAGCCAAATACCTTATTGGGCAAGGTTTGGTCCATTTGATATACCCATAGCTCTAAAATTCAACTCCAAAAATGGATTCTTCTTCTAGACCTTCTTGAGGTAATGATATGGAAGAAGTGATGAAATTCTTCTGTTGTTCTCCTTCCTTCATGGCAGCATGGAACTCTTCTACAATATGCAGCTCCTCATTATTGATTGCAACATCCAATGAAGTTGCTTTTGCATTGTTGTAACCTGCTGCAATACATTGTTGGCTTTGGAGTTCCTCCATTGTAGTTTTTGGAAGATCAAATTCTTCCAACTTTGATTCAAGAGGCATGTTGCAAACTGTAGGCTACTGTCCTTGAATTCTCTCGTCCATGGCAGCAAGTTCTTGTTGTTGGAGAATGAATGGTGAAGAAGGAAATGTTGTAATTTCAGTTGGCTCTTCATCCAAACATTCTTCTAAGTCTGATGGCAAATCAAACTCTTGAATGTCTTACTGCAGCAAAGTCTCTCCCTCTTGTATGGTGGCCTCCAAATCTGCATTTTCTTCACCATGTGTAGTTTCATTTTTAAACATGAAACTTGTCAATCCAAACTCATCCAAAAAAATAGATTTTTGGAGAGATGAAGTGGGAGAGAAACATAAAATTTCTTGTGCCTCTTGCTCAAAATTTGGACCTATTTTGTTCACCTCCATAATGGCTTCATCAATCAAATCAGCCCCTTCAAATGAAAGAAAAAATGTATCAATAATGCTTCCTTCTTCTGCTGTTGTAAAAACTAACTTGATCTCATCCATTTGCTCCTCTTCAATGGGATTTGGAGCTGGTTTTTCTTCTTCCACAGCTTGAAGACAATCTTGCTCTTGATTAAACTCTCCCTCTAGCATGAAGTTTGTCAAATCAAACTCTTCAATCTGTTGCTCTAGAGGACAAGTTGGGACTGCAAGATCTTCTTCTTCCATGGCTGATTGTGCAACTCGAATTGGATCAACATTTCCTTCAAATAAAGTGCCAACATGGACACTACATTTCGAAAGCAAACTGATTCGATCCGCTTCTTATTTTTTCTCTCCTTCTGCTACAACAAAATTAGTCCTAACCACACCTGCTCAACTTTCACCTCCTCTAAAGGATTAATCATCAAGGGGATATTTGTTATCCCAAATTTGAGAGCCAAGCTTACCAAACTTTTGATCTTTTCATCCTTGTTTGACTCTTCTTCTTGCTATTGTTTTCCTTGACTGGCATTCTGATTTTTATCTTCCCAACATAGATTTGGCAATGCAAGATGAGGGGTGGGTTGTGAATCAGTAGACTTTGCAATTTTTGTGGTGTTAGAGGAGGTAGAAATTCTTGTTTCTTTAGAGGAACGGCTATTTGGAAGGGAAAAGGACAAAAGAATTAAGATGGGGAGGAAGGCTAGGGAATGGAGAAATCGAATTAACTCTTAGGGCAGCATTGGCTAGATTAGAATTTGGCATTCAAAATGAGATGGTGCTGCTTGAGGAATGGAAAGAGAAAAACCAGATGATGGTGTAGAACTTACCCATTGACAAGGTTGTTCAACACCAAGTTTATAGGCCTCTATCTTTGTTGTCCATTGTGCAAGTTGGGGAAGCATCTCCATCATGAAGTCCAGCTTCTCCTAAGGGCTGAAGTGTTTTGAAAGAGGGCCTCCCCATGGACAAGGAGTCTTGCAACCAATTCTAAAAGCCTTCATTTGAGTGTTTCTCTTGATTGCACCATTTTTGCCTCCATCTTTTGGATTTTCTCCACAAAATCAGCATCTTCCATTTGATTGTCTTCATTGCATGCATACCCTTTCTCTTGATATGCTTCACAACCAAACTGATTTTGGTATTGCTCATATGGGTAAGCATGCTGATCTTGAATTTGATCAAAATGCTGATTTGAAGGAGTTGTAAAACATGTTGGAGGTGAAATATATTGCTGCTGTTGTAAATGTGAATTCCATGATGGAAATGAAGTCATGATTACACAACTTCATGGAATGAAAGAAGATGGAAGAGATGGAAAGAAGAATGGATGAAAATGGATGGAAAACAGGTCTGCAACTCAGAGAATGAGTTATTTACTAGATGGAGTCACCAGATGTGCTTTTGAATATGCCTCCAAAGGCTGAATCCTTAACAGGAACACACTAACCTATCAAAAATAAAGTGGAAGACCTCTAAGGTCCCATTGAGCATGCCAAAACTATTAGTGTAAATCCATAGCACCCCTAAATGAGTTATTGATCTACTTTTCTAAGGAAAACTCATCTGGTGTGAATGCATAACATTGAGTTTTCTCCAAGGTGTGGGACCTTGCAAGGTGAGAAAAATCTCCAGATTGAAGTTGGTTCTTAATCCTCTGTTTAGGTGTATACATGCAATCTTTTTAGAGGTTCTGATTCAAAATTCTTACTCTAAGACTACCAAGGAGACAGGTTGAGAGAAACAAGGAAATGGAAACAAAACTAAGCAAAATAGAGAGGTGATACACCAAAGGAGTGTTGAAATCCTTGCCTTGCAAAAAAATAGACACATATCATGAAGATACAGCAACAAAACATGCACAAATTTTCCAAAATACAAAGAAATATCAGAAGGAAACAAACCAATGCAAGAGAGGATTGGAAAATCAATCACAGAGCATGTATTGTCAGTTCCAGAATTGATACAATACATTACAGATAACAAAGAAGGAAAAAACATGTTACAATCTCCATGGGAGGTTTGAAACTCCTTCAAATCCACCTACTAAGGAGAAATGAAGAGCTTGTAGGAGCAAGAACATCCAACCCTTTACAAATGAGCCAAAACTAGCTTTTTATCACAAGCAGAATGGAAGAAAAGGTAAAAAAGTGGGAAAATCGATTTGAGACTTCAACCACTAACAAAATTCATTTAATGGGCCTGCAAAATGATGGGTTTCCACAAAAATCCCATACTTTGAAGTACATTGCCTTACAGAGCAAAATAGAGGTCCATACTTCATTAATTTTGGTGGTTGGAGTCATTTTTTGTGTTTTTTACATGCCAGAGATGTTTTCCTATTTTTCTCCCACAAATATCCATAAAAATAAAAATTTAACCCTCCATCATGTAGATAATTTCACTGATTTCCAATGACACCAATAACACAAAAATCTGAGCTCTGGATCAAAATATATGGCCCTCTGAAGATTAAGGGAAAAATTAGGGCAAAATTGGATTGGCGGGCCGAAACTTTAAAATTTTCCCCTTTTTTGAATTTGGGAAAATTTCCCCAAAAATCCCCATGCCCCACTGCTCTACTGCCACATGGCACTCTCTGATTGGTCGATGGGATCATGGGCCCAAACCTCACTTTTCCCCCTTTGATTTTGCATTGGGAAAATTTCCCAACTTCACTCCGCGCTCCACTGTCCCGGTGACACATGTCACTTCCTCATTGGTTGGTGGGGATGCACTTCCAATTTTTCCTTTGCACATTTGACCACTTTGGCAATATTGCCAAATTCTCCTCGCACCCCTACCTCTACCAAAAATAGGACACATGGCATGCTCCTATTGGTTGTGGGCTTTCGGGCTAACATTTTCCTTGCACCACATGCCAACCCTTTGGCAAATTTTCTAACTTCGCTCTACTCCTCCAACCTTCGTTGCCACGTGGCATGTTTCTATTAGCCATGGGCCTTTGGGCCAAAATTTTCATTTATGCCCCATGCTAACCCTTGGGAAAATTTTCTAACTTCACTCGCTCCTCCAACCTCCCGCCACGTGGCATGTTTCTATTGGCCATGGGCCTTCGGGCCAAAATTTTCCTTTGCGCCCCCACCGAGCCCTAACTTTGAAAATACGAGGAGTTAGAAAGAAAATTTTACCTTTCGGAAAGGTGAAAAATTCTCTATCCGATGAAGCCATTTCTAGAAATTTTTGAGTCCTTGAAGCATGCCAAAAATTCATTTAAGTGCTAGTAGAGGAGAAGAAGAAGGAGTTAGCCAAAAAAATAAGCAGGGGGCTTATTTTGGATAACATGATGTACCTATGAATTTTCTTTACTAATTCTACCTTGATAGGAGAATTCCTAGGTGACCTCATTAACAAATGTGAAGGTCCCGTGCCTTGAGTTTTGGTTCTTCTCAACACTCTTTTGTATTGCGGGTCTCTAGCATTCTATTCTATATTTATCTCCATAGAATCGATTTCCACCTCTTTTTCTTCCTTGCCTTCTTCTTTTCTAGGAGGTGTTAGATTGTGCGCTCTTTTTTTCTCCCACATTTTTTTATTTCCTACTCCCAGTCTCTAAGCCACCACTTTATTCTTTGAGTTCCTCTTATTATTCTTCATCTTCATCATCACTAATAGGTGAAATGGGATCCTCATCCTGCATCGTGCCCACAATATGTTTCCCCTTGGGTGGTCCAAGGAGCTTGAATTCATTTTCAACATACTTTCCATTTTCCAACTTGGGCCTAAGGTAAATGTATACAAGATTTTCCTCCAGACTTCCCAATTTCCAAACTCATAGCTTTAATATTAATATCATCTGAAATCAGTTTTTCAATGTACACAAAATTACTTGGGTAGACATGCATCTTCCAGATTGTATGATAGTCATAGTCCACTTTGTAGGTATTAAAGATCAACCTTTGCATATTTGAGAACATGTGTACTAATGATGAAAGTAGTGTGTAGTGAAGGAAAAGGGTGAGCTTCCACCAAGGGCTCCACTTCCCATCCTTCACGCCAAAGAGACCTATGCAAACAATTTGGGAAATGGTAAACTATGCCTATTTATCCAACATTGAAAGAAGATCCTTAGGTATTCTCCACTCATGCTCAAATGCGGTTTGCAAGCACTTTTACCAAATTTTTATTCTTTTCTTTTAGACTTCACTCATGGATCCATCACATGTGTACTTCACAAATCTATCTACAAGGGGCCTCTTTTCTTTTGATTATTGCCACAAATTATCTTTTGGTCCGTCGGGAACTCCAATCTCTACAAAAACAATAGACATGAAGGATCACACCAAAACTTATCTTCTCACCTTGGTGCACCTCTTCAACAATGGTCTTAGTAATGAAGTTGGCCAAATTGTATACTACTCCTTCTGTCATCTTCTTTGCAATATGTAACCATGCCTTATTCACCTGTGACCAATGCTCTTGATTATTCAACTTAGTGAGAAGGTGTGTTGCCACTTGAATAACTGGGTACTTCTACAACTTGGGGATATCCATTCTCGTGCCCTCCCTTCATGTATCTTAGCACTTTCTTAGTTACTTCTATTACCTCCTTATTAGTGAGGTAATTGCTTAAATCTATGCCTAAACTCCTTAATCCTGTCAGTCTCCTAATCAGGGGTGTGGTAAGCCTCATTTATCACCCAACAAAGTAAAATAAATCCTCATGGAATCTGCTCATCAACCATTAATACAAATTTTTTGGTTTTCCAAAGTAAGGGAGTTCATAAAGTTGTAAAACTCCCACATTTGACAAAAAAATTTCCCCCACATCATCATACACAACCATATCATTTTTTGTTCTCATAGTTGTCTTTACTACCAGAAGCTTGTCTAATTCATCTTTGTTATCCTTAGTTTTATGGTTATAGTCACTTACTTTGCAACATCGAACATGTGACTCCCAATCGCAGCCCATAAAAATCCCTTCTAGATTACATTTCTAAAAATCAACTTTCAAGGGTGTCTTTAACTTCTATTTTGACTTCCTTCTACTTTTTTCCCCTTGTAGCCACTCCAAGTGCTCATTTTGGCCATAACAACTATAAAAGTGTGTTTTTATAACTAATTTGATCTCTCGTAACTTAAACCCCACATGACCTAGCTCAAAATTGAACCCTAACTACCGATTCTCCTCCCCATATTCCTTTGTTTCGCTCAAACACCTTCTCCAATGGAGTGCCAATCAATCCCGTACTCAAATCTGTCCTTTTAGTTTTGTATCGCAGCTCTTCGCACTTCACACACAACTCTCTCTTAGCAATTGTTTAACTCACTCAAATGCTTCTTAATCACAGAGTAAAAATGATATCACAACACTTCCTTTTATAACCTTCATAAAAATTTTGCATTTATTACTCTCCACCTACCACCATACTCAACATTAAATGATGTTTCTTTCGATTTCCGTGTTGATTGTTTCACACCCCAGTCATAACCTTATGGCACGCCAACCGCCGCTCGGCCACAAACCTCCTTTTGTATGCCTTCATGAGCTGAAGTACCTATCCATTATACCTTTCACCAAGTAGTCCTTCATGATGTAACCTACCTCGTGTTACACCGTGAATCCATTCATCCATACGTGGTCTTCATTCATGAGCAATATTTTTGTATCTGCACCTTTACTCCAAGCACCTACACAATTTTTCTCTATGCATATCCATCTTTCAAATAACATTTAAAATTGATCCATTTATCTTGTATATACTCCACCCCACACTAAAAGTATGCATGGTCCTCTATGCATGAATTCAATAGATAGTAATTAGCTTCTAGCACACAAGCACGCTTATTACATAAAACACTGAACTAAATTGACAAAGCATAACAACGATGAAAGGAAACACATATAAAGGAAATGCATTAAAAGTAAATCTAATCTAAATGGAAATACTACCTTATTACAAACACCAAGAAGAATTATTTATAGTAGGGTTTCAGCCTACTCCCATTGAAGTAACTAGGAAACCGTGTCCCATCCAATGCCTATAATTGAAAAGCATCTAAATAAAGTAGATAAATCACAACATATGGTCCCAACCATTGCACTTTGAGCTTTCCATGGGGGTGTACGAACTTGGAATCATAAAGAAGAACCATATGTCCAACTTCAAGCTTCTTATCCTTAATGTGCTTATCATGTCACACCTTTTTCTAGGCCTTTTCTTTCTTCGACTCCATTGGGAATGGCACACGCCTTTCATATAATTGCATTAGTTTATCAATACTCTCTTCAAGTGTTTTCTCATCATCCAAACCTCCTGTGCGCACAATATGTACAAAAGGTAACATGAATTCAAGGGACAAAATAGACCTCATGCAATCGAAAGGGTGTGGTTTTGTTTAATCTTTTATAAGTTGTCATGTATGCCTAAAGTAAAGTAGAGACTTTATCATCCCATTTTTTCCTTCCAATATCACAAATATTAGTCAATTTATGTCCCAATATCTTGTTGAAGGCTTCAGTAGTTCCATTTTCTTGTGGGTGATAGGGTGTTGTTTTATAGTGTGCCAACATAAATTCTACCAACAATATCCATATAGTCTCATTAAGAAAATGAGTACCCCTATCACTTGCCAAACTCAATAGGCATCCATACCTACTGATAATTTTCTCCCACATAAACCTTACTGCCATAGCTGTTGTGCAATCCTTTGTAAGTGTTGCTTCTTCCCATCTTGTAAGATAATCTATACAAGCAATAATGTAGCATGATCCAGTCCTACATGCGGGTGGGGAAATAGGACCCACAAAGTCAATTACACACTTTTCAAAAGGTTATGCACTAGTAATAGGCCTCAAAGGCATCTCATCTCTATGCCCATGCTTTTTAAGGCACTGAAAATGTTCACATGCCTTACAATATTCATTACAATCTTTATACAGTGTTTCCCACCATATGCTTTGGCCAATAAAATCATGCATATAGTAACATCTCCTACATAATGTCTACCTGTAATCCCACCATGAGCTTCCTCCATAATAGCTTCATGCTTATGCTCAAGCACACCCCGACGTAAAACTTCATCCCGATCTAGTTTGTATAAGTCTCCACTGATCAACATATAAGGTGTGACACATATGGCAAGTTATTTCTTATCTAAACTCTTCATCCCTTCAGGCACCACACTAGTACGCAAAAATACAACAATATCTTCTAAGTCATAGGGCACGTGGTTCAACATGAACAATTATGAATCTAGTATAGTATCCTCAATGCTCTACATGTCCTCACCGAATTAATCCTTGATAAATGATCTGGTCCATAATTACTCTTTCCTATTTTAACCACCACTATAAAGTCAAATTCCTAAAACAATAGAATCCAATGGCATATGCGCCCTGCAGAATGGTCTTGTTCACCAAGTACTTAAGTTCCATGTAATCATTATAGAATGTAAATGGGATAGCCAACAAGTATTGTCTAAACTTATGTAGTGCATAGATCATGGACAAGGCCTTACACTCTGTATTTGTATAATTTTGCTCACCCATGGTTAATTTCCGCTTAAAAACAAATAGAATGATCAACAATACCTTCTCCGGGCATGGTTGATACCACAACAATGGTCATGCTAGAGGAATCGACATCCACATGAAAAGGTTTGGTCCATGAAGGAAAGCACAAAATAGGTGTTGTAGTAACCATTTCCTTCAATGTCTCAAGTGTGCCCTGTTGCACATCACCCTAATGGATCTTGCCTTTACTCTTTAATAATTCTATTAATAACATGTGTGCCTTAAGGATCGGTGCACATCTCTCGGTTAGTAGGTTCCTCTAAGCCCAAAATAATAGAAACCTTAGCAAGATCCACTAACAAGCCTTCTTTACAAATAATGTACCCCAACAATGTCCTAAAGAGTGTAGCAAAATTGCACTTCTTTATGTTTAAAGAGATGCTTAACTATCGAAAAATTCAAACATAAGTCTTAAATTATCACAATGATATTTTACTAGCCCATAAATTGTCCAATCATCCAAGTAAACCTGTAAAAAATTATGAATAAAGTCCTGAAATGCATGTACGACAATGCACAAAAATACTGCAGTGCATTCTTCAATCCTAAAGGCATAATCAGTATATGCAAAACTTCCCCATTCACATGTGAAAGTTGTCTTCTCGTTATCCTCTTTGGCAATCCAAACTTAATGTTGGCATATAGGCCTAATAGGTGTTATCATTAGTGAAAACCACATTAATGACAAATTAGATGTTGTAGGATGATGTCATGATGTTGTATGAGGTGTTAAAATGATGGTTCGAGATGTTTTTGATTTGTTACAGTGAGATTCGGTGATGCATGCCTCGCTCTAGCAAACCCATATAGGTGGCTAGGACGTGTTTCTTGGAAGCGTAAGCTTCTTGGTTTCTTAGGAAGCATGTTCACATGATGGTTAGCATGATTTGAGGGTTCTTGAGCACTCATAGTAGTGGCATAAGTACAGAGTTCGGGTGTTTCACTTGGCTACAGGTGCTCATTGGGAGGATATATGCTTGCTTAGAAGTGTGACAGAGTGTTTTTGAACTATATGAGCTCATTAAAGCATGAAAACAAGTAAATTTTATGATATGAGGTAATTTTGTGTCATTTTTAAAGGTTACTTGATGACTTATTTCATTATTTCAATTAGTACTAGTTCTTCAATGAGATTCTAGCATGTAAGCATAGGTAAGTCTTAATGACTAGATAGATTGGGCCATGGTATTAATGTTATGATGATTTTATATGTTATAGGGATGAGTTATTATTCTCTCATAAAAACTTAAGGTGGCCATGATGTGAATTTTTCTAGTTATGTTAGGTTTTTGTAAGACAGGTCAAGAACAATGCAAAATCTAGCTTAAAGTGAAACTTTAGATGCTCGATATGAATCATGTGATTTGCATGGGATATTATATATTTTAGAGATGTTCCTAAAGTGAGTATAGAATATTTCAAAATAACAATGAGTTTGTTTCATCATCAGGTTTTTTTGAATGAATGCTAAGAAGGTGAGAAGGTCAAAAACCCTAGCTAGGAGCAATTGTCGAAAGAAGGTGACTTGTGACCCTGTTTTGATTGATTCATAAAATTTGATGATTGGATGTTGTATAGGAATATTATATAAATTTTGAGGTCATGGTGATGAGTGGGCCATACCGAAAATAGCAGTTTCGAAGATATGTAGTTTGAAGAGAAAAATTCCAAATGAGGTATGGACTAAATTACTAGTATGTGATTTATGTGAATTTTTTTATATATTTCCATGGATTTTTTAGATCAATTTCATGCAGTTCATGATTTTTTGAGGTCCAAATAAGTTGACTAGTCAAAGGGAAATTTTGGGATAGCAAATAGTAGATTTCGAGTGTTTTGGCCATATCTTGAAATATAGGGGATCTTTTGAGATGATTTAAGTTGTGTTGGAAAATAGAATCATAGATATTTCCACTGATATATTTCTTGTCTATTAATGAGGTGATTTGATAGGATTTCCAGGGAAATCCTTCAACAAGAATATTTTTGGTAGTTCAAGACAACATTTGTTTTGATTCAAGTTTCGTTGTGTGAAGCATGAAACGGATTTGGTGATGCTTACTATAACCTGGAAAGATAATAGGGATGAATTTTTCATCAATTTAATCCATTTTGAGGTATTGAATGTTTATATAATTTATATTATTAGTTAACCATTTGAAACAACATTTATGGTAGGTTGAAATTGTGAAGGAAAATGTTGTTTTTGTTTGTAGTGAAGAATGTTTCATAACTTATAAGATTCTTAGAAGTGTTATAAATGATATTTCATTTCTTATTAGTGGTTACATGATATGGTTTGTTCATGTTTAAGTGTTTTAGTGATCGGATGAAGTTTCCTGTGGTGCTAAAGGGTGTAAGAAACATTAGTTTTGAGAAATACAAAGGACACTGGGCCCATTAAATGAAATAATATGATTGGTTAACGAAAATTGTGACCATGGTTAATGTTTAAATTATGTATTTATCATGTTTTATTATTATGAGATCTTGAATAAGAATATTTTTTGAATGAGGAGAATTTTGGCATCCCAATGCATGTGTTTTAGTGATTTTGGATCATGAAATGAAGGGTTTTTTCTAGGCCAACCTACTTGGGTCAATTGTATATGTTGTTAAAAATTTATGGGATATTTTTAATGATGCATGGGTCAAATTTATCATGAGGGACCGACCTCCTTTGAGTTCTAATCAAGAGAAGGGTATAAAATGGAGTTTTTGGGCATAATAGTTCTAGCTTTTGAAACCCCCTTTTATCTTATTTTGAAGAAACCTTTTCTGAAAAAAAAACCTTTGGGAATACCCCAAAACACATGGAATATCATTCGGAAAAAAAAATTTAGGTTTCATGAGGAGAATTTGAGCAAAGGAAAATTTGGTGTTGTTTCCTTGAGAGTGAGTTGGAGAAGGAAGACAAACTTGGGTGCTTGAGTTTGGATGCTATCCTCATAGCATGTTGATGATATTTGCAGGTTTATAAGGATTTTTCAGATCTAATTTTTAATTTTGAAGACATTCTCATAGTTTTATCTCTTCATATCTATTCATGAGACATTGATTGTATTGAGAGCACTTTATTGTATCTTGTGGATCATTGTTGAAGACATTATTTTATGTGATCTGATTTGAGCATCTATATAAGTGTGTTGATCTAATATTATTATCCATATATTTGTGTTTTAGATCATGTTATGTTCCTTGCATTAATTTTACTTCATTGAGAAGGTTGTATGCTTTGATGTGTTGTATATGAGCATGTGTGGTTAGGGTTTGAAGCACAAGTGTTGAAATGGTTTTATTGGGGACTGATTCACCTACCCCCTTCTTAGCATTTTTCACCTCCAAAAATTGGTATCATATAGATCCCTTAGAAGTATACTAACAAGCTAGAGGGAGATCTTTTGTGATAAGATGACACCTATAGATTTGGAGAGAATTCAGATTAATACCTTCATGATAAGGCAATGGGTTGGTGAGCATGGTGACCATATTTACAAGATGTATAGAACTAATTATGAGATTATAAAATTCATAAAATATCAAGTTAAAGAGGCTCAATATGAGTTGAAGACCAAGAGAAAAGAATGTCTCAAACATGAATCTGAAAGAGAAGAAATAGTCAAGGTCCTAACAAAGCAACTTGAGGAGACACAAGATGAGTTGAAGATCAAGAGGAAATAAATAGACGATTTGAATAAAGATATAGACACCATGAAAACTAATGTACTATCCTTTCAAGTAAGTTTAGAAAATCTAAGTAAGATGTTAGAAATCAAGAGGCCTATGGTGATAAGATAGGCCTAGGATTCAATGAGGGCTCATTCAAATAAGAAAACAATGAAGAAGAGTCAAGTCAAGGATCAAATGAAAGAAGGAAGCCAACAAAAGGAGAAATTTCAAGGCTTCCACCACCTATGTGATCACCTACTAGCTAGCCAAGTGCATATAGGTATGGTATTTGTCATGGTGACTGTTATAAATGTGGTGATTATGGACATAGGGATAGTTTTTATAGCCCCAAGGTTGAAAATAAGGATGATGGCAAAGGAAAGGAACATTACGAAGAGAAGAAAGAAGAATAATTTCAAGACAAGAAGGAGAAAAAAGTAGGTCAATGGTATGGGGATAAATTCCATCACTGCAAAGAAAAGGGACATCTTGCAAAACATTGCAAAAATGAGGCATCAAACACTAAGAGGTATGTAAGAAAGTTTATTGGGTATTGCTATTCTTGCAATAGATATAGTCATAGATCTTATGAATGCAAAGGAAGGCAAGTAAAATGTTTTAGGTTCCGCATAAGATTGGACACATTGCAAGGTTTTGTAATGTAGTTAAATTAAACCTAATCCATGAGCTCAAGTATACAAAAGGAAGGATGAAACTAGTCAAAGTGTTATGGAAGTTTCCATGTAACACCCTTGTCATTTGTTATATTCCTCCTTTGTATTTCAAGTGTTGACATGTGATTTCTCCTTATAAAGATGTGTTCTTTTGATTATAGGAAATCATGCTTGAAATGGATAAATCATTTTTGTTCTTTAGATCAATTGACTAAAATAAAATGGCTTCTTTGAATCCATTTTTTTTACTTCTTGTAGGTAAGTTGCAATCTGGTTTAGGAGTTGCAAACCTAACTCTTAATCTAACTCATCCTTGGATCAATTCCATTGATCCAAGGAGTGTTTTAAAATCTTCTTTGTTGAATGAACGGTAAATTGACATTCAATAATTTAAGGAACATAATGGACTGAAATTTGTTGTTACAAGTTCTTTGACCGTGTGTGAACGTGTTTCAATTCAGTTGTCTGGTTATGCTTGGGTCTTTGGAGATCGATCTTGGCAGGACATTCGAGCGTAAATGAAATACAGTCGTTTCACGACTTAAGAAGGATTCAGAATCCTAAGTTGGGTAAGATTATTTACTTCTCAGCTGTGTTATTTAAATGGATTCTATCCTAACCTAAGCCTTTGTGCTAAATAAATTTAATATGGAATTCCTAAGGTTGATAGACTAATTAAATTAATCTAATGCCTAATTATATATGGTTATGAAATTAATCTAACCTATTTCCTAAAACTATGTATAGTTGTGAATTAATCTAATTTAATTCCTAAAACTATATAATTGAGAATTAATCTAATTAAATTCCTAAAACTATAAAGTTGGAAATTAAACTAACCTAAGTTTTTAAAATGACCTAACCTAAACTAAATGTAAAGGGGCCTATGGTCGCATGTCATAGGCGATGGTTCCAAAGGGGCATTTATTTGGTGATAAGGTTTTTAATGCTCAAGGACTGCCAGTTTTGGTAGGGGCTAGTTGGCATTGGTGGAATGTTAAGTGGAAGCTCCACTAAACTTGGAAATGCATGTTAAGTTTGTTTTGGTGATCACCGGATTTGGAAGGCGGTGGAAAATAAGGATAAGCAGAAAATTACATTTAATGAAATTAAATGGCCTCGGTTTAGGTGCTCAAACAACCTTGGAAACTTGGAAGGTAGATTTTGGGAAGTTATTTCTTTTCACACTCTCTCCAAATTTTACTTTGCATAGGGCCAACTGGTTCTTGAACCAACAGTTTGACTTGCACTTTGTTGTTATTTTTGGCTCTTCTGATCTATTTTTGATCATGGGAAAATATAAGAGGCATTCGAGGAAAGTTTTTTGTTGTTTGATCTTGCGTGGAAGAGAAAGGAAGTTGGAAGCTCATCTTGGAAGCTCCTTCGATTTGGCAGAAGCACTATCAGGCATGATAGGCTCTAACCATTAAGATTTCTTGCTTTCTTCGAAATGTTTCTTTAAATGAACTCTGCTTAAATGAGATTCTTGACTTGCATGTTTTAACTAGTTATTTTCTTGTTGGGTTTTGATATTTGGTGAAATCTGGGTATGAAACCCACTGCAAATAATGATAAGTTTGGAAACTTCTTTTGTGTAAGATATTAGTGAATCATGCATGAGAATCTCGATTTTGTAGCTTTGCTTGTCTTTTGGAACTAGAATATGAGGTGTTGAGTGGAACAGACCTTCGTTGTTTTATTTATGTCATGACTGGGAACTTTATTGAAATCTGGGTTCTGTCTGTTCTTGTTTGAAGCTCGAATTCATGTACCATGTTGAGATTTAGTTTGTATTTGAAGCTCGTGTTGAGCCATAGCTTGTAATGAAACTGTGTTTTTGTTTTAGCTTGTATTCGGCCATGTTGGGCTTAAGCTTGTATTAAACTCATGTTTCTGTGAGTTTTAATGGGCTCGTGTTTGAATAAGTTGTAATCAGTTTCGTGTCAGATAAGAGCTAGTACTGTAGTCTCTTGATGTTCGAACTTTAATGGAAATAAGGGTTCTGTCTGTTCTTGTTTGGAGTTTGTGTTTTAGTTTGGGGCTTGAAATTATATTCAAAGCTCATGTTCATTTGAGCTATAGCTTGTGCGGAGCCTGCGTTTCACTTTAACCTGTATTTGAAACCCGTGTTTCATTGAGCTTGTTTTGGGCTCGTGTTTTGGTTAAATTTGTATTCGGGTTTCGTGTTGATAAAAGATTGCACTGTAGTTCTTGTTGCTCTGAACTAAGGAATGGGATAGTGGGTAACTCGGGACTGTTGTTGAGGTATGTACATGGCTCTGTACTCGTATATCATTCCTTGTATGGTTCTAAATTCTTGTTTGATGCTCATGTTTCATTTTTATACTGGTTTGAGTCTCCTCTATTTTGGGATGTAAACTGGAATGGGAACTAGTTGTTACCCTGAAATTGTGATTAATCACTTGTGTAGTCTTGAACCAATATGAGAAATCTATGTTCGATATGGTGATTTGGGTTTTGAAATTTGAGTTCTGAACTAGTTTTTTTATCGATATGTTCAATTTAGTTTTGATATGGAATTGGGATTCTCCTTATACCTACTTAAATGTTTTAGTTCATAACTCTATTTTTAAACTCGAACTACTTAAAGAGATCTGGGAGATTGGTTTTTCTAAACTATTATGAAGATCTCTTTGAGATCTTATCAGAAATGTCTTGTTGATGAACGGTTTGTTCTTCTTTGAGACTGTTCGTTCTTTGAATTTGGAAATGGTGTTTAATTTGGAGATAGTCTTTTCTTCTTGTTTTGAAGAAACCCGCATCATGGGTTGTGTGTTGTTGGAGAAAGGTCTCCATTTTTGGAAACATGAAATGGTGAAAGTTGTTTGGATTATTGTCCTTCTTGGAACCAAGACCTGCTTGCTTATGTAATAAGATGTTGAAATTTTATAAGGAAGTTTCAGTCTTTGCGATGAGCTCTTAGGCACTTCTGAATTAGTTGTTTATCTATTTTAGTTCTCTACTCTTATTGGGTTCGTTAAGTTATTACCATTTTTTAAAATAAGAAAGGAAGTTGTGAATCCTTAAGGGCATAGTCTTATTTCGTACTTTTGTTTATATTATTCGAATCGAAATATGAAACTTATGCTTCTATATAATAAGGAATGCAAAAGGGACTTGTAGTATGTCTTCTTCTTACTTGGAAATGATCTTTTCTCTTTTTCGAAACTAGTGTAGGAACTAAGTTGTTTGGATTAGAAAGGGAATTTTTTTATTAAGTACAATGAAATGAAATAATTGACTTTCTTGAAATGGAGATTTTATATTTATTTGGTCTTCCTTATTTATTTCATTTGAAGAAGTAATGTAGGAAGAGATTAGATGTTCGGTTTTGTGGAACAGGAAATGTAAACACTTATTTTGTCTTTGGTGAAGATAAATGTTGTGTTCTAAGATGATAGAATTAGGAATAATGATATGATGATCTATTGTTGTTTAAAAGATAATTGATAGGTTCAATTAAACTTTAATTGGTAAGGCAGATGTTGTAGAATATATTTTGTCCTTCTCTTAAAAGGTGAATTCAGTTTTACTAATGCACTTCTTTTCTGATTGTTATTACTTATGCTTTTGTGTATGATATGTTAATTGTTTCATTAAAGCAGAGTTGTTTTAATGGAACAATTAGTGGAAAGCATTTAGTTTTAATGTTTGGTACTTATCATGCTCAGTTCTTTGAACTGACCCGTGCTAGCAATTTTTGCAGATGGATTTCGTAAGTGGTAAAAAGAAGGCAAAACTTATATGATACATTGGCTGATTTAAGTTTGATTCTTGTGAAGAATTATCATTTCTTTCTTGAGTTGTATTTAAAAAGAGAATTTTTATTCTTGTTGAAGGAAGGCTATTGTATTGGAAGTATGCCTAAAATGCATAGTATTGTAATTATATAAGTTTACAAAGATGAATTGAAAGTTGGAAACTTACTTGCATTGGTTGTGTAAACTATCTTGTACCTTTATGAAAGAGATGGAATTCTATCTTGTTGATATTATTCATATTATTTATATACTTAATTGGATATCTTTTGATAAGTTGGATAAGGGAATTTAGTTCAAACTCCCTAATTAAGATACAACTTGATAAGTTGTAGAATATGATGTTCTTTATCTAAACAATTTAACATGGTAATGTGATGTGTAATAAACATGCAGTAAAACTATAGAAATTGTAAAAGATAATAAGGGTGATAAATACTAATATTTAATCACAAAGAGGAAGACTCTTCCTCTCTCAAAAGAATGTAAACAAAAAGGAAAGGTGATATGATTGTTAATTCATTAGACTTCATTTCAATGAAGTCTACTTAGTTAAACCTATGTGGTTACTACACCTCCTTGAATGGATAAGTTGCATTTAAACGGAACTTATGATGTTGTTGTCCTATTTTTGGTTAACTGCTTGTTAAGCCAATTAAATGAACTTAAAAAGCAATCTTAAGTTAAGTAAAGTTCTTTAATGATTAATTGAATCATATTTTGGAAAAGAACTTAAGGAGTGTGGATTATAACATTTCACAAGGATATGTAAAATGAATCTTAATCCACTAATTAACTAAATGTTAACGTTCTCCTTGAAGTATGTACATCTCGATGAGGTAGTTCTGGTAGATGTTGGCACACGCCAACTGCAGAACTGTACCTTCGAGAAGACTAAGGTCTTCTCAAAGATACAATACTATAGTTGACATGTGGCAACACCCTTCTACATTTGACCATCCAAATCTACATATGTTGGGGACTTGTCTTGGTTTCCTTCTAGGCTGAATTAGAAATATGATCTAGTATAGGGGATGACTCCCACTATCTAGGGGTAAGTAGGCACATTCAATCGACTTAGGTTGATTGAATATGTCTAAGTACCCTTAGTTAATGTGAATGATCCAATATACTAAATCATGTCACTAATCTGGGTTAGGATAAAATCTTGGACAAGTGGTGCGTAAGTCAGTAAAGACCATTCTAGATAATAGAAGAGTGAGGTGAAGGACATATTTCGTTGACGTGTATGTCATCTAGGAATAATCACATAGACAATATGTTGAAAATCTTTGGCCAAAGTATCACAAGCTGCTGGTTGCGTTGTCCTATATCACCTAGTTTAGTAGAATGTGATGTCGGATGAATATTGGTAACAAATATTCAGATAGGTTCTTTAAACAGATCACTCGAAACCTAGAATAGGGTAAGTAACCAAGTATACGTAGTATACACTATGTGTTCATATTAGCATGAGAGATCGGATTGAAACCGAGTCATGAAATGAGAGATCAGAAGATACCGAGTCATTACAGTTGCATATGGTTATCTGTTATAAGATTGATTGGCATAGAATGTGTGTTCTAAATGATGTATTATTTAGAATAGAGAACATTGATTTTAAAAAATTTTCCCTTATTTCTAAAGTCCTAAAATGGGAATGTTACATCTTGGTATCAGAGCTGAAGGTTGCAGCTCTTAGACCTATTGAGTCCATAATCTGATAAAAACTTAAATTTTCTTGTTAATAGAAAATGGTTAGAACAAGAGGAAATGTTGCGAATAACCCTCCACCTATTGATGGAGTAACAATAGCCCAAAAACTTGATGAGATCCTTGCTGCCCTATTGGACACAAGAGATCATTTGGCTGTACTGGAACAACAAGTGATGGGTAACGAGGAGGAAAATGATGTTGGTAATAACAATCAGCCACCTCCTGAGGACAACGCCAATTTGGGTGTTGATAATAACAATGTTAACGTGCTTGTTCCACCAGAGAACAAAAAGGCAAGGTTAGCAGCTGAACTCACCAATGACATAAAAAGGATAAGTCCACCTAAATTTGATGGCACCACTTTGGGAGATGGAGCTGAAAATTGGCTCAGTGAAATGGAGAAGTATTTTTCTATACGAAACTTCTCTCGAGGAAATGAAAGTGATATGGGGAGCATATCAGCTTTCTCATGAGGCATCTTCATGGTGGGACAACCGAAAGGCTGAGTTAAATATTGATGAGTCTAATATTACCTGGGATCAGTTCAAAAGCTATTTTAGGCAACGTTGGCTGCCACAGCTTTACTATGACCAGAAAATGATAGAATTTCAGAACTTAGCTCAAGGGAAGCTAACTATAACGGAATACTAGGAGAAGTTTACTAAACTCCTTAAGTATGTCCTGCAGTATCAAACTGATGAAAATTTTAGAATAAGGAAATTTATCATGGGATTGAGTCCCATAATAGGGGGAGAGGTGGATGTACACAGTCCAACCATGATGGAAGGAGTTGTGGAAAAATCCATAAGGCAGGAACAGAAATTGAAGGCAATTTCTGCTCACAAAGAGGAAGTAAGGAAGAAATTTCCAAACTCCTCTTCAACCTCTCTTGCACCAAAGAAGGGACCGTGGAAGAAATTTGGTAATAAAAATAAGTTTACAGCTGATAACAACAAGAAAGCAGTAATGAATAAGCCTGCTGGAAATACACGGAGCAATTTTGTAAAGAACAACAATAATGGATAGAAGTCCTATGGAGGTCAAAATAATAATTTTAAGGCTGGAAATAACTTTGAGCCTAAAAAGGGACCTATAGGAGGCTGTTATAACTGTGGCAAGGATCACTATGCAAATAATTGTCCTTTGAAAAAGGATGATCATGATCAGTAGCACAAGATACATGTTGCCGTAGCAGACAAATAGGCTGAAAAGCAAGTCATGCCTATAGAAGTTCCTGGTAAGTTATTTGGTATACCTGTAACTATTCTTTTTGATACAGGAGCTACTAAATGTTTTATTTCTAATAAACTTGCATCAAAACTAAAACGAAAAGCTGGAAAAATGGATAAAACATGGACTGTACATTATGGGAATAATGTTGTTCATATAGTTAGTATGTGTCTTTTTGGTGCTAGTCCTTGAATTACCCACTTTTTCCACTGAGGTTGATCTGTATGTAGCACCTTTGGGATCTTATGATGTAATTATAGGGGTTAACTGGCTAGCAGATCACAAAGTAAAAGTTGACTATTTTGAGAAATATATTAGTTGTTTAGATGACCTGTAGAAAACAACAGAGATTCAGGGTGTGAAACATGAAATTTCAGCTAGGAAATTGTCTGCTATGCAACTTAAAAAGGCCAAAAATAAAGGTTGTACCTTGTATGTAGTAAAAATTTCTGAATCTGTAGAAGAAAATAGTGATCTCTTGGATCATTATCCACTGTTACGAAACTACAGTGATGTGTTTCCGGAAGAATTACCAGGTCTTCCACCTAAAAGAGAATTTGATTTTACAATCGAGATCAAACCTGGAACAGAACCTATTTCTAAGGCACCATATAGAATGACTACTACAAAATTAGTAGAGCTTAAAGCACAATTGCAAGAACTTTTGTCAAAAGGGTTGATCAGACCAAGTGTTTCTCCTTGAGGAGCACCAATAATTTTTGTGAAAAAGAAAGATGGGACACTTAGGTTGTGCATTGATTACAGGATGTTGAACAAAGCGACAATCAAGAATAGGTACCCACTTCCTAGAATTGATGATTTATTTGATCAGATGCATGGTGCATCAGTGTATTCTAAGATAGATCTTAGGTCTGGTTATCATCAGATTGTGAATTAAAGATGAAGACATTCATAAAACTACTTTTAGGACAAGGTATGGGCATTATGAATTTACTGTTTTACCCTTTGGGTTGACAAATGCACCTACCGCTTTTATGAATCTAATGAATAATATCTTTCAAGAATATTTGGACAAATTTGTGCTTGTATTCTTGGATGACATTCTCATATATTCTAAGAGTGTTGAGGAACACCATGAGCACTTGAAGATCATTTTGGAAATCCTGAGAAAGAGGAAGTTATTTGGTAAGTTGTCTAAATGTTCTTTCTATGATACGAAAGTACACTATTTGGGTCACGTTATAAGTAAAGATGGGATTGTTGTAGATCCTTCTAAAATTGTAGCGATAATAGAATGGCCTGCACCTAAGAACGTACATGAGGTAAGAAGCTTCATGGGACTTGCTGGTTATTATAGAAAATTTGTTAAGGATTTTTCTAAGGTAGTTGCACCAATAACTTTGTTGCAGAAAAAGGATAAGAAATTTGTATGGAGTGAGAAGTGTGAATCTACTTTTGAAACTTTGAAAAATTAGTTAACTTCTGCACCTATTCTGGCTGTACCTGATCCTAATGGGGATTTTACAGTTGTGACGGATGCTTGGTGAAGGTCTTGGAGGAATATTAGTACAAAATGATCATGTCATAGCTTATGAAAGTAGAAAACTTAAGTTACATGAGTTGAATTATGCTCCACATGATTTAGAGCTTGCTGCCATTGTTCATGCACTTCAAGTATGGAGACATTATCTGCTTGGTAAACCTTTTGAATTGAAAACTGATCATCTAGGGTTGAAGTATATTTTCACTCAACCAAATCTGAATGCAAGACAATGTAGATGGTTAGATTTTTTGTCTCAATATGATTTTGACATAAGTTACATAAAAGGTAAGGAAAACAGAGTTGCTGATGCTCTAAGTCGTAGGAAGCACATTTCTGCTCTTATAACATTAAGAACTCAGTTTAAGGATGAAGTAAAAGATGTTATGGAATCTGATTCTTATTTTCAGCAAGTGAAAATAGCACTTGTTGCAGATCCAAAAGACGTAAGGTATAAAGGTTTTCACTTTGATAATGAAGGAATATTACGGTTTGAAAACAGAGTATACATACCTTCACTTAACGAATTGAGAAAGAAATTACTAGTTGAATTTCATAGCTCACCTTTTTCTGGGCATCCTGGCATCACAAAAATGCTCACTGATATAAAACAACAATATTTCTGGAAAGGAATGAAAAAGGATGTTATTGAGTTTGTAAAGCATTGCTTGGAATGTCAACGTGTTAAAGCTGAACACATGCACCCAGCCGGTTTATTATATCCACATAGCATTCCAGCAGTACAAATGGCAAGTAATAAGCATGGATTTTGTACAAGGTTTGCCTATGACAAGAAACAAACATGATGTTATTTTAGTAGTTGTTGATAAACTAACAAAAGTAGCACATTTTATTGCTGGAAATCTGAAAGATGATTCTCCTATTTTGGAAAAAAGGTTCGTACATGACATTTTCAGATTACATGGAGTACCTGAGTTAATCATATCTAATAGAGATCCTAGAATGACGTCAAGGTTTTGGCAAACACTTAATGTAACTCTAGGAACTAAGCTAAATTTTAGTTCTACGTATCATCGGAAATGGATGGATAGACTGAAAGAGTGAATCAGGTTTTAGAAGATATGTTACACATGTATTGTATGGATCAGCAGTATAAGTGGGAAGAGTATCTTCCACTAGTTGAATTTTCTTACAATAATACATATCACGCCTCTCTTAAGATGGCACCTTTCGAGGCACTATACGGAAGGAAATGCAGAACTCCCGTCAGTTGGGACAGCATTGAGGATAGAGAAGTAATTGGACCTGAAATCCTTATGGAAATGGAACAACAAGTTAAAATGATTCATGGATGCTTGAAAGAGAAAGCAAATAGAATAGACAAAGAGTTATACTTGACTTGAAGCGGGTTGATAGGAAGTTTGAGCTTGGTGAGAAGGTCTTTCTTTGAGTAAAACCAAAAAAGAGTTCAATAAATTTTGGCAAGGCTGCCAAGTTATCACCTTGCTTTATGTGGGACCTTTTGAAATTGTGGAAGTTATCAACCCAGTAGCTTATCATTTAGCATTACCTCCTGCTTTATCATGAATGCATGATGTTTTCCATATTTCTTTGCTTAAGAAATATGTTTCATATTTATCACATGTGTTAAATTGGAATTCCTTGTAGGTCTAAGACCCAGAATAATCGTGGTTAAACCATTACGAGTGCTAGAAACTCATCAGTTGCATTTAAGAAATCATGAACTGAGGCAATGTAAGGTCAGTGGGACCAGTTTAATGAGGAAAGTGCAACCTAGGAAAACTTGGAGGATATGAAAACTACTTTTCCATTCTTATTTGAACAAAATTAATTCTACAAACTGATAAAATTTGAAATTTTATACATTTATGTCAATAAATCTGCCAGTTTTGGGTAGATGACTATTTAATTCTTTTGAATAAATAGTTGTGTGAATGCTGATTTCTAGAACTATAAGATTCTGATATGTTTTTGTCATATGAAAAGAAAAGTGAATGAATTGGTTATCCTTGATATTAATTGTTAAAGCAAGGTAATCATCGGGATGATGATTCTTTTAGGAGGGAAGCATGTAACACCCTTGTCAGTTGTTATATTCCTCCTTTGCATTTCAAGTGTTGACATGTGATTTCTCCTTATAAAGATGTGTTCTTTTGATTATAGGAAATCATGCTTGAAATGGATAAATCATTTCTATTCTTTAGATCAATTGACTGAAATAAAATGGCTTCTTTGAATCCATTTTTTTACTTCTTGTAGGTAAGTTGCAATCTGGTTTAGGAGTTACAAACCTAACTCTTAATCTGACTCATCCTTGGATCAATTCCATTGATCCAAGGAGTGTTTTAAAATCTTCTTTGTTGAATGAAGCAGTAAATTGACATTCAATAATTTAAGGAACATAATGGATTGAACTTTGTTGTTACAAGTTCTTTGACCATGTGTGAACATGTTTCAATTCGAGTTGTCTGGTTATGCTTGGGTCTTTGGAGATCGATCTTGGTAGGACATTCGGGTGTAAATGAAATATAGTCATTTCACGACTTAAGAAGGATTCGGAATCCTAAGTTGGGTAAGATTATTTACTTCTCAGCTGTGTTATTTAAATGGATTCTATCCTAACCTAAGCCTTTTGTGCTAAATAAATTTAATATGGATTTCCTAGGTTGATAAACTAATTAAATTAATCTAATGCCTAATTATATATGGTTATGAAATTAATCTAACCTATTTCCTAAAACTATGTATAGTTGTGAATTAATCTAATTTAATTCCTAAAACTATATAATTGAGAATTAATCTAATTAAATTCCTAAAACTATAAAGTTGGAAATTAAACTAACCTAAGTTTTTAAAATGACCTATCCTAAACTATATGCAAAGGGGCCTATGGTCGCATGTCCTGGGTGATGGTTCCAAAGGGGCATTTATTTGGTGATAAGGTTTTTAATGCTCAAGGACTGCCAATTTTGGCAGGGGCTAGTTGGCATTGGCGAGAATGTTAAGTGGAAGCTCCACTAAACTTGGAAATGCATGTTAAGTTTGTTTTGGTGATCGCCGGATTTGGAAGGTGGTGGCAAATAAGGATAAGTGGGAAAATTTCATTTAATGAAATTAAATGGCCTCGGTTTAGGCACTCAAATAGCCTTGGAAACTTGGAAGGTGGATTTTGGGGAAGTTGTTTGTTTTCACACTCTCTCCAGATTTTTCTTTGCATGGGGAAAACTGGTTCTTTGAACCAGCAGTTTGACTTGCACTTTGTTGCTATTTTTGGCTCTTCTGATCTATTTTCGATCATGGGAAAATATAAGAGGCATTATGAGGAAAGTTGTTTGTTGTTTGATCTTATGTGGAAGAGAAAGGAAGTTGGAAGCTCATCTTGGAAGCTCCTTCGATTTGGCAGAAGCGCTATCAGGCATGATAGGCTCTAACCATTAAGATTTATTGCTTTCTTTGAAATGTTTCTTTAAATGAACTCTACTTAAATGAGATTCTTGACTTGCATGTTTTAAATGGTTATTTGCTTGCTGGGTTTGATATTTGGTGAAATCTAGGTATGAAACCCACTGTAAATAATGATAAGTTTGGAAACTTCTTTTGTGTAAGATATTAGTGAATCATGCATGAGAATCTCGATTTTGTAGCTTTGCTTGTCTTTTGGAATTGGAATATGAGGTGTTGAGTGGAACAAACCTTCATTGCTTTATTTATGACATGACCGGGAACTTTATTGAAATCTGGGTTCTATCTGTTCTTGTTTGAAGCTCGAATTCATGTACCATGTTGAGATTTAGTTTGTATTTGAAGCTCGTGTTGAGCCGTAGCTTGTAATGAAATTGTGTTTTTGTTTTAGCTTGTATTAAACTTGTGCATGTTTCGTGAGTTGTATTGGGCTCATGTTTGAATAAGTTGTAATTGGTTTCGTGTCAGATAAGAGCTAGTACTGTAGTCTCTTGATGTTATGAACTTTAATGGAAATAAGGGTTTTGTCTATTCTTGTTTGGAGTTCATGTTTTAGTTCGGGATTGATATTATATTCAAAGCTTGTGTTCATTTGAGCTATAGCTTGTGTGGAGCCTGCATTTCACTTTAACTGTATTTGAAACCCGTGTTTCATTGAGCTTGTTTTGGGCTCGTGTTTTGGTTAAATTTGTATTCGGGTTTCTGTTGATAAAAGCTTGCACTATAGTTCTTGTTGCTCTGAACTAAGGAATGGGATAGTGGGTAATGCTTGAGGATTTGTTGTTGAGGTAAATGTACGTGGCTTTGTACTCGTATATCATTCCTCGTATGGTTCTAAATTCTTGTTTGATGCTCGTGTTTCATTTTTGAACTAGTTTGAGTCTCCTTCGTTTTGGGATGTAAACTGGAATGGGAACTAGTTGTTACCCGAAACCGTGATTAATCACTTGTGTAGTCTTGAACCAGTATGAGAAATCTGTGTTCGATATGGTGATTTGGGTTTTGAACTTTGAGTTCTGAACTAGTTTTTTTATCGATATGTTCGATTTAGTTTTGATATGGAATTGGGATTCTCCTTATACCTGCATAAATGTTTTATATCAAAAATTTGTTTTTAAACTTGAACTACTTAAGGAGATCTGGGATATTGGTTTGTCTAAACTGTTATGAAGATCTCTTCGAGATCTTATCGGGAAACATCTTGTTGATGAATGGTTCATTCTTCTTTGAGACTATTCGTTCCTTGAATTTGGAAATGGTGTTTAATTTGGAGATAGTCTTTTCTTCACTGTTTTGAAGAAACCCGCATCGTGGGTTGTGTGTTGTTGGAGCAAGGTCTCCATTTTTGGAAACATGAAATGGTGAAATTTGTTTGGATTATTGTCCTTCTTGGAACCAAGACCTGCTTGCTTATGTAATAAGATTTTGAAATGTTATAAGGTAGTTTCAATCTTTGCTGAGCTCTTAGGCACTTCTGAATTAGTTGTTTATCTATTTTAGTTCTCTACTCTTATTGGGTTCATTAAGTTATTACCATCTTTTAAAATAAGAAAGGAAGTTGTGAATCCTTAGGGGCAGTGTGTTGTTTCTATACTTTTCTGTTTATATTATTCTAAACTGAAATATGAAACTTATGCTTCTATATAATAAGGAATGCAAAAGGGACTTGTAGTATGTCTTCTTCTTACTTAGAAATGATCTTGTTCTCTCTTTTCTGGAAACTAGTGTAGGAACTAAGTTGTTTGGATTAGAAAGGGAATTTGTTTATTAAGTACAATGAAATGAAATAATTGAATTTCGTGAAACAAAGATTTTATATTTGTTTGGTCTTCCTTATTTATTTCATTTGAAGAAGTAATGTAGGAAGAGATTAGATGTTCCGGTTTTGTGGAACAGGAAATGTAAACACTTATTTTGTCTTTGGTGAAGATAAATGTTGTGTTCTAAGATGATAGAATCAGGAATAATGATATGATGATCTATTTTTGTTTAAAAGATAATTGATAGGTTCAATTAAACTTTAATTAGTAAGGCAGATGTTGTAGAATATATTATGTCCTTCTCTTAAAAGGTGAATTTAGTTTTACTAATGCACTTCTTTTTTATTGTTATTACTTATGCTTTTGTGTATGAATTGTTAATTGTTTCATTAAAGCAGAGTTTTTTTAATGGAACAATTAGTGGAAAGCATTTAGTTTTAATATTTTTTAATTATCATCCTCAATTATTTGAAATGACCCGTGCTAGCAATTTTTGCAGATGGATTTCGTAAGTGGTAAAAAGAAGGCAAAACTTATATGATACATTGGCTGATTTAAGTTTGATTCTTGTGAAGAATTCTCATTTCTTTCTTGAGTTATATTTAAAAAGAGAATTTGTATTCTTGTTGAAGGAAGGCTATTGTATTGGTAGTATGCCTAAAATGCATAGTATTGTAATTATATAAGTTTACAAAGATGAATTGAAAGTTGGAAACTTACTTGCATTGGTTGTGTAAACTATCTGGTACCTTTATGAAAGAAATGGAATTCTATCTTGTTGATATTATTCATATTATTTATATACTTAATTGGATATCTTTTGTTATGTTGGATAAAGGGAGTTAAGTTCAATCTCCCTAATTAAGATACAACTTGATAAGTTGTAGAATATGATGTTATTATCTAAACAATTTAACATGGTAATATGATGTAATAAACATGCAGTAAAACTATAGAAATTGTAAAAGATAATAAGGGTGATAAATACTAATATTTAATCATGAAGAGGAAGACTCTTCCTCTTTCAAATTGAATGTAAACAAAAGGAAAGGTGAAATGATTGTTAAATCATTAGACTTCATTTCAATGAAGTCTACTTAGGTAAACCTATGTGGTTACTACACCTCCTTGAATGGATAAGTTGCATTTAAACGGAACTTATGATGTTGTTGTCCTATTTTTTGTTAACTACTTGTTAAGCCAATTAAATGAACTTAAAAAGCAATCTTAAGTTAAGTAAAGTTCTTTAATGATTAATTGAATCAGAATTTGGAAAATAGCTTAAGGAGTGTGGATTATAGCGTTTCATGAGGATATGTAAAATGAATCTTAATCCACTAATTAACTAAATGTTAACATTATCCTTGAAGTATGTACATCTTGATGAGGTAGTTCTGGCAGATGTTGGCATACACCAATACTGCGAAGCTGTACCTTCGAGAAGCCTAAACTCTTCTTGAAGATACAAGATCCAGTTGACATGTGGCAACACCCTTCTGCATTTGACCATCCAGATCTACATATGTTGGGGACTTTTCTTGGTTTCC
Organism: Taxus wallichiana var. yunnanensis; assembly: GCA_018340775.1. Lineage (NCBI taxonomy): Eukaryota > Viridiplantae > Streptophyta > Pinopsida > Cupressales > Taxaceae > Taxus > Taxus wallichiana. The sequence continues at coordinate 442,001,721 of CM031241.1, read as the reverse complement.
TTCTAGGCTGAATTAGAAATATGATCTAGTATAGGGGATGACTCCCACTAACTAGGGGTAAGTAGGCACATTCAATTGACTTAGGTCGATTGAATATGTCTAAGTACCCTTAGTTAACGTGAATGATCCAATATACTAAATCATGTCACTAATCTGGGTTAGGATAAAATCTTGGACAAGTGGACTGACAAAAGTCAGTAAAGACCATTCTAGATAATAGAAGAGTGAGGTGAAGGACGTATTCCATTGACGTGTATGTCATCTAGGAATAATCACATAGACAATATGTTGAAAATCTTTGGCCAAAGTATCATAAGCTATTGGTTGCGTTGTCTATATCACCTAGTTTAGTAGAACGTGATGTCGGATGAATATTGGTAACAAATATTCAGATAGGTTCTTTAAACAGATCACTCGGAACCCAGAATAGGGTAAGTAACCAAGTATATGTAGTATACACTATGTGTTCATATTAGCATGAGAGATCAGATTGAAATCGAGTCATGAAATGAGAGATCGAAGATACCGAGTTATTACAGTTGTATATGGTTATCTGTTATAAGATTGATTGGCATAGAATGTGTGTTCTAAATGATGTATTATTTAGAATAGAGAACTTTGCTTTTAAAACAAAATCCCTTGTTTCTAAAGTCCTAAAATAGGAATGTCACATTCCGAGGATGTGTTTGAGAAAATAGAAGGATCGGTGTAAAAATGAGCGATCGGATGAGGAGGACTCATTCCATATACAAGAAGAGGGTTTGATACCTACTAAGGTCTCTCATCAAGATCCTCCATGGTGGTATATGCCTATACTAGGGTTCTTAGAGGTATATATGTACAAATGAAGTCTTCAAGTGAGGGGAAGTTGATTAATTAGTATGAGTCTCTTCCATGTACAAAATGTATGTCATTACGTGTCTCTAAGTATGGTGTCAAGGTTCAAATTGATTATTTTCATGTGAGAATTCATGATCTCAGTTATGTGGTATTAATTTGCTCATACAAGTCAATTATAGTTAGTATCATGGGCGTGATGTATAATGGAGGAATAATTCTCTAAGTCATCTAAGCTGAATCAAGTCAAGAAAGTAAAATGAGGTGCAAAAGTGACAGAATCAAAGAACTTTCATACTTGTGCATGTCTAATGCCTTTAGTTGTTTCTCAGAGTTGGGGTATTATCATTATGAATGCTTGTCCGCACTTCTCAAGGATATTTTAAGGTTTTTCAGTGTCATGTGTTATCCCGGAAGATATATAGTATATGAGATTTTCTACTAAGGTCTACAAGAATTGGTTGTTGTATAAATCATCCTTCGTGTCTTCAAGTCATAATCACTCGGTCATGTCTCGAGTTCGCAGAGGTTCTTATAATGTATCATGAGTCTATGCACCAAATTTTCTCTCAGTATTTTTCTCAAAGTTTGTGGAAGCTTGTGGCATGCATATCCAGTGTGCATAGATAACATGAAGCATAAAATTGGTTTTAAGGATATAAATCATGTGTATGAAGTTCAAGAAAGCCTAAGAAAGTATAAATAGTGAGTTGTTAAAGTTGATATGTAAATACAACGTGAATGTGAAAGGTACATTATGCAAAGTATAGTATAAGGGTAGTGAATTTATGCAAAGAGAACTAGAGAAAACTAAAAATATTGTATCATGAGTTCTAAGGTCAATGTCTTCATAAGGAGAGTATGCTATAGTAAAGCAAGGTACAAAGATCCATGGAGTGAAGTATTACAAGAGGTGAATGCTACAAGTTATTTTTTACTATAATAGTACAAAAATACATAGTTATAGGTGAATATTGATAAGATGACATCAAATGAGTACGCTTCACGAAAAGAAAATGGTACTTGATCTAATTCAAAAGCTTGTACATATAATTAGAGTTAAATAGGTGTCCTTGGAAGCAAGAATAAGTTATGAATTATCCTTGAAAGATTATATGACTGTGACAATCATATTACATCTCTACAAGTTTGAGAAGTTCTCAAAACTATAGGATACTATGATCTTTGATGTTTCCAAGACAATGGTATAGCCCATCACAACTAAGAAAAACATGTAAATGTCAAATAAGACTTTGGTCTCTCAAATTTTCATCAATAAGGTTGATCACCATTCTTGTTAAGAAGTAAAAACTATATTGGGGTCTAAGATGTTTGAGATAAGTGTCTACATGGAAGAAAAATCTACGGTAGATATTTCCTATAATAGTGTCCTTGACATCTATGCATGTGAAGAATCCTAGCTAAGATGAAAGTGTATCAAGTATCAATAATGTCTCACTCTGAATTTGTAAGTGTCATAAGTTCACAAGGAAAGTGTTACTTTTGAATGTGTGTGTCTAGTAGTGTCTTCTTGTATTCGGGTTAGTTCATATTGTCAAGATCTATGGGGTTTATGGTGTCCTTTGTCAAGATATCTCGATATGTTGTCAAATTTAGAATCAAGTTTATCAAATTTCAGGTCAAATTCATGATGTCTCTTCAAAGTAAAATGTTCCAAGTATGTCAAGTCAAAATAATGTTATGACTGTAAATTTTGAGAAAGTTAATAATTCATTTCAAAAGACATTGAAGGATAGAAATTTTTAGTTTATCATCATCTATCCTACATAAATTACTTTTGTGTCACATTATCATGGTTCATCAAAGTTATGGTAAATAATCTAAATATATACAAGAAGAGGTCTTGATGTTATGTCTCTTGTGAAAATGTTGAAGGTTCTCAATGTATAAACCAAGGTGATTCTAGTTCTTGTGATAGGTACGGATATGGTGTAAGGGTTTGGATATATAAACCCTAGTAATAGTTCTTGTGTGTTTAATGTGCTCGGATACTCAATTATAATCATATGTATGAGTCTACAAAGGTACAATATGTCAAGAACCAAATGAGGGATTCTACTAGCACAAGATGAAGGTCATAGGTATAAAAAAGTGATTGAAACTTGAAAAAGATTATGAAAATTGAAGAATAGTGTGAGTAATGTTGATCTTGATGAGTAAGGCCTTGAAATGAACAGAGTATAGGTCATCATGGACCATAAGAAGTTTTTTTATATTCATTTAAAGTCTTCATCCATTCTAAGCATACCGAGACTTAATGAAATTTTATGTATTTGATCCTTAAGTACTAGTACTTGTGTCACGTGGACCACAAGGTTCAAAATTTCATTTGAATCAATCATGTGAAGCCTAAAAGTTATTATATATGTCAATGACCACAATTGAGGTTGAAATCTTGAATGTGCTAGTGTTGAGAAGGTATTTATGGTCTAGAAGGTGCCTTATAATGTCTATCTATAATAGTAGAGGTAAAGATATGCTACAATATACAAATATGGCTAAGAATTGCCATCTCCAAGTGGCAGAGGAGAATGTGATGGTTCTAAAATCTTCTACAAAGCATAAATTAAATGATGTTTTGTCTAATTCACATCTTGAACCGAGAGATTAGGTTGCTACATGCACTGTGAAATCTCAAAATTGTTATCCTTACCTAAGAAACTGGTACGAAAATAAAGTGTAGTGAATATTAAATGTGAGAGGACGCAAAAGATACTATTTCAAGCTCATCCATGGTCCGACTATGAAGATTTATATATTTTTCATCCACTATGAAGTTTGTGAAAGAATGCAGGCTATGAGAAAATGACATAAGTAGGTTGGGGTTTTAAAATGCTATAGTGACAAGAAAACTATTTCTACAAGGGCATAAAGTGATGCTTGAGCTTTTTCATGCTAAGGGGAGAAAGTATTTTTTCTTCTATATGAAGAAATGGAGGTCTTAAGACAAATACAAGTATGCATGATGGCAACCTTATATGACTATCTATAATTGACAAAGATGTTTGGGAATTGGAAAAAATGTTTAAAGTGATTTCTAATCAAGTTATCAAGTCAAGTTGTATGTTTTTATGCTTGGGAGATAGATATAGTGCTCATAAGTCTAGGGGGAGTGCTACTTTTCCAAAATATGAGTTGAGTAAATATTATCAAAGCATCAAAGTTGGCTGAAAATTCTCTAAAAGGTTTGTTTAGGGATATATGTTCTTGAGACAGTATGAGGAGTAAGAATATGCATTGAAGAGCTTTTATTGGGCCTAGAAATGATAGTTCATGGTAAATAATGATGGATAAATGTTGAGGTAAGGTCTTTCACTAGAAGTTTTTTCATGATGGACATAAGAATGAATCTATTTCAGATTTCTATAGTGATATTAGGGAGCTCAAAATAGGGCATAAGGTGAAAGTTGTTTGGTTTATATGCCTAGATGATGGAAATTGATGCTCTTGATCCAAAGGTTAGAAGAATTTTTTTATGCTTGAATAATGAATTTCAGATGTCGAGATGCTCTTTTCGTGGGGAGCTCTATGATTGCATGCTCAATTGAATTCAAAATTCAAATTTTGGAGCAAATCAAGAAGAAGAGGCTTGATTGAGACCTTTGGTTGATGTTTCTAACCAAAGCATGAAGGTATGAATTTGATGCAGGTTAATTAGTTAAGCTATATGTTATAATTTTTTAATAATGTAAAAAGGGGGAGAAGTTCAGTGTGTTTTCCATCAATGAAAAATGGGGAGACTATTGGAATATAGGCCTAATAGGTGTTTTCATTGATGAAAAACACATTAATGAAAAATTTGATGTTGTAAGATGATTTCATGATATTGTATGAGGTGCTTACATGATGGTTCATATGTGTTTTAGATGCTATAGTGAGATTGATGATGCATGCTTGCATATAAAGAAGCCCATACATGTACCTAAGAGGTGTTTCTTGGTAGCATGAGGTTCTTGGTTGCTTAGGAATCATGTTGGCATGATGGCTATCATGAATTAATATAGTCTATGCACTCACATTGGTGGCATAGTGTAGGTACATGTGCTTCACTTGGCTACATGTGCTCATTGGGAGTAGGTATGCTTACTTGGAAGTGTGAAAAGTATTTTTGAGCTATATGAGCTCATGAAAGCATGAAAACAGGTGCATCATAGCATACAAGGTATGTTTGGGTCATTTTTAGAGGTTACTTGATGATTTATTGCATTATTTTAGTCGGGTACTAGCCGCTATTATGAGATTCTAAAGCATGCAAACATAGCTAAGTCTTAGTGACTGTACATATTGGGCCATGGTATTGATGTTATGATGATTGGAGATGTTAGAGGTATGAGTGATAATGCACTCAGAAAAAATTCAAGTGAGCATGATGTGAATTTTTCTAGTTATGTCAATTTTTGTAAGACATGGTCAAGAACAATGTGAAATCCAACTCAAAGTGCAAATTCATATGCTCATTGTCAATCATGTGATTTTCATGGGAACTTTTAGATTTCAGAGATGTTCCTAAGGCAAGTCTATAATATTTCAAAATAATAATGAGGTTGTTTCATTGTGAGGTTTTTATGAATGAATGCTAAGAAGGTAAGAAGGTCAAAAACCCTATTTAAACCCTAGCTAGGAGCAATTGTCTAGAAAAGGTGACTTGTGACCCTATTTTAATTGCTTCATAAAATGTGATAATTTTATTTTTTATTTCTTTGAAATATTTGTATAAATTTAATTTTGACGTCATGGTGATGAGTGGGCCCCACCTGAAAACAATAGTTTCTGAATATTTTCAATTTGAGGAGAAAGCTGCCAAATGAGGTGTAAAATAAATTACCATTATGTGATGTATGTGAGTTTTTATAGATTTACATGGAGGTTTCAGATCAATTTCATGTAGGTTCATGAGGTTTTGAGGTCTAAACAAGTTGACTAGTCAAAGGGCTAGTTTTGGGATCTCAAATAGGAGGGTCCAAAGTGTTTTCACCATATCTTGAGATACATGTTGATCTTTGAGATGATTCAAATTATGTTGGAAACTAGATTCAAAGATATTTCTATTGATATATATATATATATATATATATATACTCTTTATGATGTGATTTTATAGGATTTCTAGGAAATCCTTCATCAAGAATATTTTTGGCGATTCAGACAACATCTTTTTATGCAAGTTCGAGGTTGTGTGAAGCATGAAATAGATTTGGTGATGCTTCCTATCACCTATAAAGTTAATAGTGATTAACATAGAATACAATTAATCCATTTTGAGGTCTTTAATGTTTATATAATTGATTTTATGAGTTAACCATTTGAAATAACATATTTGGCTAGTTAAAATGGTGAAGGAAAATCTATTTTTGTTTTGTAGTGAAGAATGTTTCATGACTTATAACATGTTTAGAAGTGTTATAAAGGTTCTTAAATTTATTTTGAGTGGTTACATGACATTTTTGTTCATGTTTAATTTTTTTGGTGATCAGAATAATTTTTCAGGGTATTGAAGGGTGGAGGAAACAACTGTTTTGAGAAATACAATGGACACTAGGCCCGTTAAATGAAATAATATGATTGGTTTACAAAATTTGTGACCATGGTTATTGTTTAAATTATGTATTTCTCATGTTTTATGATTACTAGAGCTTGAGTAATCATATTTTTAGAATGATGACAATTTTGGCATCCTACCGCATGTGTTTTTTTGTGATTTTTGGATCATGAAATAAAGGGTTTTTGTTAGGCTGACCTGCTTGGGTCACTTGTAGATGTTGTTGAAAAGTTATGGGATTTTTTTAATGATTAATTGGTTGAATATAGCATTAGGGACCAAAATTATTTTGAGTTCGATCAAGATAAGGGTCTAAACTAAAGTTTTGGGCATAATACTTCTAGCTTTTGAAACCCCTTTTATCTTCTTTTAAAGATTCCTTTTGCTGAAAATAAAAACCCTTTGGCCTAGAAAAACACATATAGGATAGCTTCTGGTTGAGTTTTAATGGGGATAATTTGAGAAATGGAAAATTTGGTGTTGTTTTCTTGAGAGCGAGTTTGAGAAGGAAGACAAATTTGGGTGTTTGAGTTTGGATGTTGTCCTCATAACATGTTGATTATATTTGTAAGTTTCTAAGAATTTTTCATATATGATTTTTAATTTTGAAAACATTGTTATAATTGTATCTATTCATGAGACATTGATTTTATTGAGATCAGTTTATTGTATTTGGTGGATCATTGTCGAAGACATTATTTTGTGTGATCTATTTTTAGCATATATATAAGTGTGTTGATATTATATTATTATCCATATATGTGTGTTTGAGATCATGTTATGTTCCTTGCATTAAGTTTACTTCATTGAGAAGGTTATATGCTTTGATATGTTGCATATGAGCATGTGTGGTTATGGTTTGAAGAAAAATTGTTGAAAAGGTTTTATTGGGGACTAATTCACACCCCCTCTCAATCCTTGTCACCTTCAAAACTTGATGATATCCATAAAATCCATTAATCAAGGAGTAGATCTCATTCCTACAATTCCTTCTAGAATCTCTTCAGTAAAAGGTGTGGGAAAGGGATCTATTATGCAAGAAGCATTTAGCGCCTATAATATACACAAATTCTAATTCTTCCATATTTATTTATACCGATCACCATGCGGCTAACCCCCTCGACTCCTCAATGGGCTCAATGATTCCAAATTTTAACATTTTTTCAATTTCTTCCTTTGCTTTGACATGTAAATTATGATTCTTCCCTGTAAAGCCTCTTATTAATCAGCGTGCACCATCCTTTAGCTTAATCCTCATCTCACCCAACACGTGATGTTACCCTTTTAACTCATGATAGCCTCTAGGAAATAAGTCTTGGAAGTTACACAGTAGCTCAATTATTTTACCAACCTCTCGAGTCATACCAATAATCTCCCATGATGGACTCTTTAGTTTCATCATCTCGTCCCAATGTTGAATTTCTTCATTTTCATGGGCTCATGATATGTGTGCACCTTCTCATCTGCAATTTTTAAGACCTCGTGCATACCCTTAGTATGCTTAACATCTATATTCTCCACTTCTTCATCATCAATTACATAGACCATCTTACCTTTTTCTTTTTCTAGGAAGGCATGCCCAAATTTTTCGCATCTATCTTTTATTCTTCAAAGCACACCCCCATATCTGACTCACCTAGTAATTCTTGAATAAGTTCCTCATCCTTTGCACTATCTCCCATAGTCAAGCACTTCATAACCTATAATGCCTCATTCACTAGAGGTTTAGTATAAAAATAGTCAAAGGTATGAATCATAAATGCAGTCAATTCTTTTCAGTTCTATGTTTCCCTATTCAACTCTCCATAAACATACCATGCACACACACAACCTTGTAAAGTGAATTAGAACTTGTGCACCCATAATGAATGTGGTAAGACCTCATACCCCTCTATCTACATTCTCTCACATTATTGAACATGATGCAAAGCATAATCCTTTCCATGGAATTCACATGTCTTGGTAGGCACAATGCTTTAAATAAATCTAGCATAGAAGGTGATTCTCACTTATTGCTAATCTTAAAGGCCATCTCTGTGTACCATCCACTAGTACATGGTTGTCCCACGTAGGTTATACACCAACATATTCCTTCATTCCACCTAGTTTTTCCTTTGGGATTCCATAGCATACAAAAATACTTCTAGATTTTCCTCATTAGTGTACCTTGGTACCTAATTACTACCCAATCATCTAACACAACGTGGCCTACTTACCCACATGACTTGCACTCCTTATCTTGCACCGAATAATTTCATAAGTCACATTTACCTAGTTATCACATGCAACACATGTAGTATCACTCATAGATTGTGAATCATCCCATTGAATAACCCATTCTTTTGATGGCTTGATTACCTAAAGGTCTCTAATTGTGCACACATAAATTTTGTTCAAATCCTCTTCACTTAAAGGTTCTACATAAGGTGCATATTTTCCGTCCATTAAAGGAATGATGATACACTCTTCCTTGTTCTCAAAACTGATATATCCTTTATTAAATTGCAAATCAGCATTATTCATATAACACCAAGGGCACCCAAGTAATGTTGGAAAACTATCTACCTCTACAAGCACAAAGACCTCAAAGTCCCCAATAAACTTGGCCCCTTGTATATTAATAGTATCATCCTTCAAGACTCCAATGGGCATGGCTTTACTCTTATTTTCTATAAACAACACATTTTAAGACAGCTATAATGGTGGCCTCCCCATCTAATTACACATGTCCAAGGTAAATACATTTACTTATTCACATGTATCAATCAAAATATTACTCAAGAGCCATCCATCAAAACTACATTCAAAGTGATGTCTTTGTCATAGCCGGACTATGAGGAGGTAAGTTAGCATGTAGAATTTGCCTCTCATGCTCAACTTTGGCACGCAATATCTTCCCCTTAACCATTCCCCCAATAAAGGAATGATTTTTGATTTTCATGACATCTTAAAACCTCCTTCAAATCGTCAAGATCCTTCTAGGAATCTCAACTACTTTTTCCTACTCCATCTTCCGCGATTGCTCTTTTAAGAATTATATCTCACCCTATAATTTTCTAATAACCTTCATGGTTTCTTGATAAAATTAATTTCAATGAGTGGGGTCTAGATACTTTTCATGCAATACCTCTTCTTTTGTAATAAAAGGCTTTTGTTTAGGAACCTCCTTGGCGTGCACACCCTCGGTGCGTGTAGTGACCAACATGAGAAACATCTTAGGATTAGGTGCTACCTTTGGCATCCACAGATCTTCCACAACACGTTGTAATCTAACCATCCCCACACCCTTATCCTTATTGTATGTATTTCTTAGGTGTTTATATAAATCCTCATAATTCTGGTTCTTTTTGCAAAAGGAGTAAATAATATTATGAGCACATTCGTGCTTATAATGATCAAGGGATCTGCATGTGTAACATGTTCCACAAGGTAACTCACTTCATCTATAGCCACAACCTCAGCCTCTGAATCCTCCATGGTAGTCTCTATCCCTTCCTCTACCACTACCATCGAGAGAACCCTTCATTATAACCATGATCATGATGTTCACCTTGTTCCTTGGTATTGTTTGTAACTAATTGGTATGACATACACCAATATCAATCACATCATGAATCTAATAAATCAACCTAAAATTCTTTGTATCATGAATGGTGGACCTGAAAATCTTACAATAATAGGATACATTCTTCCTTATCGTATGTTGCAACAGTGGGCACCTACTTGATTCATGATCCAAGTGACAGATCTCATAGTCCAACAACATGGTGTGTACCGACTTACAAGGGAAAATATCCTTGGTATGTTCTTCTACTTCACAATCCATGCATAAAAAACCATTGCGTTTCTCATGAGATAAATTAGTGTACAAATTCTCCAACATTTTTTCCATAGATACAATCTAAGCCTCTAAAAATGGGGTAATTCTAGTATCTACACTTCCAACTACCTCAACGAGTAGATCAACCTCAAGCACCTCACATGGGTCTATATAAAACTTGTGTGAGAACACCCTTCCAAAATATGTGATCAACCCTCTAACAAATGATTGAGTATGCTAACTCGGGTGAATGTCATATGATAACTATCATAGTAGAGTTTTGAATCATGCGTCATACTCCCTAACACTCTTATCCATGCCCTACTTTATGTCCTTTAATGTGCTGATGCTCTTCTACTCAAACTTAGGTATATGGAATTCTTCTAAGAAAGCATCACACGACATGGTATATTCTACACAAGTCTAGTTCAGATCATATTTCCTATACCAACTATGCACGTGCCCTTGTAATGTGGTATAAAATTTACTTTCCTTATGCTAGGGAGCTATGAACCATTTCGCATGCCATATCATTTCATGCATATGCACATGCTCAGTTGCATCCTCAATCCCTCTGTAATCTGGGAGATGAAGAGACATCTCTAGATATACTTGTTGGGGTTGGTGTAGACTGTGCCCACCAAATCTAGAACCTGTATTACCTCTTATGTTTCCTTCACCACCACATCCACTAGATATTAAACCACCTAACCCTCTCAATCCTCCTCTTGTAGAGGAAAATAGACTAGAGGATGTGATACCTTATGTTCCAATATTTGTACTAAACTAATCTCCTAGAGTCTACAAAGTTTTTCTACTTTTAAACGTGATACCAATGTTTTGCATTCCTACATTTTGTATTGATGACGTGACATAAAATATAATGCCAATCAAACCTCAAAATAATAAAAATGATGATTTTACTTCTATAGATGAATGGGATAACTAATGAGCTCTTGAACTTACTAGAAATTGAAATCTATTTTTGTTTACCAAGCACCTCCACTAGCCAAACTCTCAATAATTGTCTCATTAACTAGAACACCAAGTGCAAGGGCTAGGTTTCTAGGTAGGAATAGATGCGTGACCATGGTTATAATTATTTCCTCAAAAAACTCTCATATGAAACCAAATATGGTTCTTTACCATGCTTTTCCAAATGGGGATTTCTAGATACTCTTGCTCCACATCCTCCATGTCTTCCGTGTGAGATCTAAATCCTTCGCAAGCCATCTCTCTCTATAACACCATTCATTATGCAATCTCACGTTGATTTTCCAAGTCCCTCTCATGTTCTTCATTAAACTTACCCCATATTTCTTCTCTCTTCCTTTCTACCACTAGGTCCTCCATCTTTCACCACACCTACTCCCGGCCCCATGTGTGGTGGAGTTTAGTTAGCCATAGGAAGCTACTTGAAATCCAAGGTCACGATAAAGATATTAATCACTAAAGGGATAACAAAAAAATAATATCCTTTGGGTTCATGCAAAAACTAAAACTCAACAACCTCTGGATAGGAATAAGTAGAAAGTGTGTATTCCAAAATCCAACTATTTAGCACACCACTCCACCAATGATCCATAATGTTTGTCCAAGTCATATCAACATCATGAAAATTCTATAAATATTCCTATGTCCAAACAAGTGATCTATAAATCCAATTTCTCTTCGATGCATATGATATCATCCACTCGTAAAGCTCTATAGGAGAATAGGAAAAATAATGTTTCATAAAGCTCATTGTATATATTTTGTTCAATCCGCGTGCATGCATAAAAATCAGGTCCTATGTTAAATATTTTTGCATACTCTTCCTCTAAATTTTCTAACCAATTCTCAATGTTGGCCAAAGACAATTGGTATGTCTTCATCATGCAACATCTTGGAAAATAACTGGAAAAGAGGTTTCGATAATGGAACTAAAATCTAGTTGTATTAGTTCACCAAAATCCCAATGCATGACGGCACATCACTTAAGAAAACCTAAGCACTTGCCTAAAGCATGCAATTGTACCATGTACCTCTTTTATAGAAGCTATTTCAAGGAGTTAGAATTATCATAAAAATATTCTAGATCCATAATATCCATTCTAAAATAAAGCCTAATAGGAACTAGATCTATGTCTTAACCATATACAAGATTAACTCAAACAAGAATCAAGATTAACTTTACCATGCAAGAACCAATCACAGATATGTCAACAACCAATATCCAACCACAAGGATCCATTATCTTAATTGTTGTAAAACACATAAGATTCATATATACATAGTATTACCATAATAAGTCATCCATGCCTATGAGCCATCAACATAACTCTATTATAGAACTCTCTCTCTAAAGCTGTGAAAATCAATAGATATTTATAGGTAGTGGGGAAGTGCCCTTCATTACTCATGTACACTCCAAAAATAGGCTACATGTTAAGAATACCCATGTGCCCTTACATGATAAATACAAAAGCATGTAACCTTGCTAATAATATAAATACAATCTAACCCTATTAATATATCCAAAACTATGCATGTACTTTGATCTTCCACTTTTCTCAAATAGCCTTTCTTTGCTTCCAAGTCTTCATACAATTGTGTGCTCTGCACTCCATGTCCATATTTAGCCTCATAATGAAAATGGCCAAGTCCTAATTTCATAATTTCCTTGCACACCCTATTCCAATATAATTTCATGTGCACCTATGTTCCCTACGTCCATGTGTCCAATCCTTATGTGCCTTCATTACTTAGGATGCATTTTATCAGCCCAACAAGTGTCAACACAAGATTGAGGGTGAGTGAGATGGAGGAGCTGGGAAAACACCCTGCCAAGCCGGGAGAGGTCACATGACTGATCAAGAGCTGGTGGTTGGGATTGGTAATATTTTCTTGTCCCTTCTATTCCCTTGTACATGGGGGTAATGGGGAAAACATATTTTACCAATGGACAATCATAGATACAAGTTTGAGCATGAGGGGCTAAGTGGATGAGCAAGGGGGCTGAAAACAAGCCTATGGAGCCCAAAGTGGAGGTCATGTGAGTGAAAATGGACAAATAATGTGAATGAGGCACATTTTATTGTCCCCTATATTTTCTTGGGGAAATTATGGATAGAAAATTACACCTTGGAGCAATGCGGTGACATGTGGTGCTCTGGAAAAATGGCCGTGTATGGAATCGCACTCACCTAACTAAATTTAGACTCAACCTAGGTTATCTTGACTACACATGGGTGGCTGAATGGTTATAAGGATTTCATGTGGCACACCTTATTTTCCCCTCTATCTCCATTGGGTAAAAGTTACAAGAGGTGTAGCAAAGTGCACCTTACCCCATTTGGAAAGTTAGGTTTTACACTAGCTTATCCAAAATGACCTAAAAGCATAAAATCTTCACCTCAAAATCTCGTGATGGAATTTTAAGGAAAAATTTAATATGAATATAAATCCCAAATCCATCCTAATACTAATGGAACATGTTTTAGACCTTAATTCTTCCTAAAACTCTAAAAATGGCCCCTTTTATCGGTACATCAAGGTACACCTACAAAGTTTGAAATTTCTCAAGAAACCATTAGAATTTGGATCAAATTTGATGTTGCTACCATGTAGAGGATAATTTAATATTTCCATTTCCTAAATTTTTTCCTTCTAACTCCTTACGAAGCTCCGAGAATAATTCATAGAAGTCCTTGTTCACATTTTGACTGTTCATTTCTTACACTGAAAACGTGTTTTGCAGATAGACTACCCCTAAATCACCAAATCATCCTAAAATAATTCCAACATATTCAAGGATATCCAATTCTATCTCCATATATTTATGACCTTTTCAAACCCTCTCGAAGGATGCACACAGCCACGAAATGGAAAAAATTATCCTTTTTGGGCTTGCTGAGAACTAGCCTTCGATGTTCTTCACCAAAAAAATAATGGACCTTACCACACCATTATGAAAAATCATAAATGTTTATTCAATGTATTAAAAGAACCTACATTGTCAAGATGATCAAAACACGAGAAGATAGATGACCATGAGAGTAATTCAAGAAGGTTTTAAAGTAAGTTTACACTTTGGTAGCTTGGTTATCAATGACAAAAGACTTACATTTTATGGGATTGTTAATTCAAATGAAAATATGTGACAAGACATTCATATGTAAAAATGAAACTTGTGTTAGAGTTCACCAAAATAATATTCTCATAGGCTAGAACAATTATGTAAAATCCACCTTCGCCTCTTTAATAACTCCGCAATACCAAATATGTGAAAAAATAATGAAAACTATAATATGGGCTCAAGTGCACCAAGAGTCAAGGGGTTAGAATGAGGGGGTGAGTGTTATTTTATATTTTTGAGTGTATAAAACAGATTGTGACACATTTGGATGCATTGTACATAGAGGGTTGAGATGATAACGGTCTATAATGCATAGAAAGAGAAATGGGTATGTGGAGTGGATGAAATTAAATGTGAATGGGTGAGGATTAGTAAATGAATGATGAAGTGTCTTGTATCACATTTTGTGGGATTTTATATTTTTATTTACTTTATGAGATTATTTTATTTTTAGGTATTTTATATTGTTTTGGTATTTTTATCTTAAGGTACATTATTTGCAAGGTAATATTCTAGTGTCTACAAAAATGGGTCACCAAAAGGGGGAGGTAACAATGGTGACTAAGTCAATGGGGGTGGTGGGTTATCACTAAGTGAATGACCTTGAAAGTATGATCTCGACATGAATCATCATGGCGACTATGGAAATATTATATAGGTGTATTGGCATGTTTATTTGTAATGGTGGATGGTAAGGGCTCATAAATAGGGTGAGGTCACTATGAAAACCAAGCCGGTGGGGGTAGAGATATTGACGAAGGGAGGATCTCAAAAGTGCATGCTCAATGTGTTTGACCATGAAAACTAGTGATATTTGGCATGTGTCTCGGTGAGTATCTCAATAGAGTTGGATTGAAAGGGCTTGTGAAGATGTGGATATCGCTAGGTAAAAAGATCTTATGGGGATTGAGTGAGATCAGAAATTTAAGGAGTGATATGGTCTAGTCAAAGTTCTAAGGTGACCGGAGGCATGGAGAAATTGAGAGGGGGTCAAAGGTTTTCTAAGTAATTATGGTGATTTTGGTTTCATGGCATATTAGCATGCTCGATGGGAGGTTTGGTGATTGGGTGTGGAAAATGAGTATAGTATTGAGTCAAGTGGGGATTGATTGGTTGTTAGAAAGTGTAGTCATATTTTATACCCTTAGACCAATAGTCTAATCCCATGCATGTTGGCCTATCACCTAGCGGTTTTTAGGCGCTCACCCAAGGCACACACAGCACCGAGTCTCTCCTTTATGTGAGTCTTATGAGAATGCATCATCTTATAACAGATATTCAAATGGAAATGAGCAAAAATAACCATGCCATATTCTAGAACGAGTTGTTATCTTATTGCATCCAAAAAGAGAAGTAACAAATACCATAAGGAAATGGTTCATAATGAAAGAAAATACACAAGTATTATTCTCCTGAACACTTATATGATTTATAACAAAGCCTTATATTCATCTTAATAGGTTCAATAACCACATTACAATCCCTTGAGATTGTGGAAAACCCTTATATAACTATGTGGAGTCAAGTCATGCATCAGAACTACATTATGCTCGCCATATTGAAAAAACAACAAGAATGCAGACCCATCCCTCTAGATGTGCCATTACTTACAAAGATATCTTAATCCATAACCCATAACATCCTTCATTCTGTTTATGTAGGGCTTCACCTCTCTTTTCTCTTCTCCACACTCTCCACACACTCTCTATATCATATCCTTCTCTTTTCTCTTATCGGGCGCTTGTATTTATAACCTCAACATCCACCGCCATGCCTTTCAGAAGTTACAAATTGGTCACCAAGTGTTGAAGTGGTCCTCCATGGGAGCATGCCTTCTTAGATCTGAGATCTCCACTCCTTACAATGATTTCTTCTAGAACCTTCCATTGTATGCCTGAAATATTCCCTTTTGATCCCATAGTCGTATTTAGGATGACACCTTATCTATAAGGGTCATGATTTTCTCGTGTGATGCCGGGATGTAGAATGTAGCCAAGTACAAAACTTGTTTTTCCTTGCGTGCATGCCATATGTTTTACAACCTACTACTAGGACCCTTCCCTACGTGCCTTCAACCCACGCGCCCATGCAACTTCTTGTACTTAGCTAATATTTTGGGGTCCAACATCACCCCACACTACGTTTGTTATCTTTCCTCGAAAACACTCTCCAATAAAGAAATAAAGAATGGTGGATCCTTACAAATGGTTGGAATGGAAGAATAAAGGAATGAAGAAATGGGGAAAATAATGAAAGAATGGGGAAATTTACTTTTGGAGGAGGAGAGGGAAATCCTTCCCTAATTCTTCTTCTAACTTTCCCCAAGTGTCGACCTCATTCTGAGCTTGCTGATAGAGGTCACCCACCAGGGCGCTCACTTCTTCAAAACTCAGCTCCTCCCCCTTAGCACTCATTGTCTCTATGATCTCCTCTATTTTTTTCCCAAATCCTCGAGCACGTCCATCCTCCGAGTGATTTTGGGGTACAATTCCTTTAGTTGGTTCTTGATTGAGCCCGCAAGGTCTCAATGGCCTCCGATTTATTTTTCATTTTGGTTAGGACTTTGTCTCATTTAACCATGTTCCCTTGTTCTTTTCTTAGAACTCCTTGAGTTTCACTTCATGGGTGGCAACCAAGATACTTTCCACTCTATCCTTGTCTATGTAGTTATCATAGGCAGCCTCAAAGAACTTACACGGAGGCTTTTACATCAGCGAGGATCTTGTTGTACTGAGAAACAATTTCCACAACCTTCATATTATTCTATTTTTCTTGGTGTGCCAATGAATCTTCTACAATTTCTAAGGCAAGTGGTCACCTCTTCATAGTGATTATGCGGGTCAAGTCTTCTAGGCATTGCAAGGATGATCCATACTTTTACGCGGGTAGTGTTAAGTCTAGATGCTTTAAGACAATGGCATCCATGATCATCTTTATCTTCTTGTATGCCTTGCGCACTCTTGCCTTATCATCCTTTAACTCACACCTTAACTGAGTGTTGATTAGTTCCTCCTACTTTAGGTCCTTTATTTTCTCAAGGAGATCTTCCTCCCTTTTCTCCAGCTCTACCTCTAGGAACTTCACCTGTCATTTCTTCCGAAGAGCCTGGCTTCAACCTCAACTAAAACTTTGTTGAGTGCATTGCAGATTTGATCATATGATAATTTTTGGCTTTTGAATAAAGGGTTTACTCCCTTTATTTTTGGCACCTTCAACAATGCTCCTTGGCTTACTTCAAATTCATGATTATCAATGTGGGACTCAAATGTCCATGATAGCATTTTCCTATTTTGAGGGTATGTACCATCCTCATCAAATACTAGAAGCACACATGAAACACTTTGTTCGGATCATTGATGTAGTACATTATTTTACCTTGCACTACTTTTGTGCTCTTTCTACTGTGCGTGTGGGCCTTGGAAAGATTATAGCCAAACTGGGATCTCCTCCCATGATGCCATATTATTTTCCTACGCTTTCCTCCTCAACTTTCATTAGCACCACATCCGCATTGCATTCAACCTCTTACTCTCCCAAGTCCTTGCTTATTTTCACCACTTCTTTCTCCATGGCCTCATCTATCTGTTCCTTCGTGAGGCTTAGGGTCCTTTGATCCTTTGTATTTTCTTCCCGCCTACCTCCTTACCTTGAGCCTTAGTTTCTTCTTCGTCATCCTTCTCCTAATCTCTTTCATTATACTCCTCATCCCCTTCTTCCTCGAATCATGTACCTCATAGACTTGATGGTATTCACCTTCTTCTAGCTCATCATCATCATCCTTGTCACTGATGTAGGCATCTAGATTCTTTGTCTCTTCTGAATCTACCTCATCAGTCACCTTCTACTTCTTCTTTCTTTGGGGATTCTAGTATAGGAGATTCTTCCTTTTCCTTCTCTTTGACAGGTGATGTCTTCCTTGGTGATTCCTCCTAGGTGAGGGGCTCTTCGTGCTCTAGCGCCTCTTCTTCTGGGGTCTTTTCCTTGACTGGAGACTTCTTCCTCTACACGTAAGTACTAGGCTTAGTGTTTTCTTCCAGCATGCTCACAGTTTGTGTGGTTTGAACACTTGGTGCCTTTTTACCTCTTCTCTTTCTCTCTTTCTAGGTGTGACCTTCTTCCTTCCTGTAGGGTCTTCAAGGATGGAGACATCATTCTCCAAGTAAGTTCCTTTTTCAAATTTTGGCCTTATGCACAAATACACCCTTGTTGTGGTCCTTCCTACAATCGAAACATTAAAGGCTTCATCATTTGTATCTCGTGGGAGACATATCTCTCCACATACGTGCACTTCTTTGGGTAGGAAATCTTTTGGCACAACTTGTAGTGGTCTACATCTACCTCATTAAGGTCGAACCTTAGTCTCTTGGATTCTTTAAACCAATTAACTCTTGCTTGGAAGTATTGCATGGTGAAGGATAATGGTAGCTTGAACCATGGACTCATATTCTCATATGTCAATATAAATCTACCAATGGATAAGTGTTGGTATACTAGAAATTTTGTCTCTCCATTCATGAGTGTGGGAAACTACTCTAGGATCCTCCATTCAGCCTTGAATGTGTCACACATTTGCTTATAACACTTCTCCAAGATTTCCTTGTGAGTGGGTGTCATTGTTTCACAACTATATTTCGTAAACCTTTTTGTGGGTGAGGGATCCTCTTCTAGATATTCCCAAACAAAATTTTCTGGCCCATCGAGCACTCCAATCTCTAAAAATACAATGGTGAGGAGGACGTTACCAAAGATTATCTTCTCTTCCTCTTGTGCGTTGCTTATAATCTCATCTGCGATGAAATCAGACAAGTTATAGATGGTTCCTTCGATATTTTTGGCACACATTTAGCCATGCCTTTTTTACTTGTGTCCATCATTCTTGATCATTGAGCTTGGTCACCAAGCATGCGACCATCCTCATAACTGGGTCTGGAATCTTAGTGATGTCAAAGTATCATGACCCTTTCTTGTAGTCATATGCAGCTATAGTCTCCTTTATAGCCTCCTTGTCACTCAAATCATCATCTATGTTATCTCCTTCACAAATGAGGCATGTGAACTTAGATATCAGTTATGGTGTGATTCGCATCTTGTGCACCATGAAATAAAAATGATCCTCATGTACACATGACATAAACCACTGGTAAAGGTGCTCAGGCTTCCCAAAGTATGGCAACTCATATAGCTGCAATAATACAGCCTTCTCTAACTTGACCTTCACCTCATCGTTGTAACTAGGAATTTCGTCTGGCATCTTATTATTAGTTGGTCGAACCAACTCCAACACCATTTCCTTCTCCATTTTTCTCGTGTGATGGTTATAATCACTTATCCATTTTTCATAAGTGTGATTCCCACTCTTTTCCTAGCAATACCCCATCTGGGTACTGCATTTCCATGTATCATTCTTCATTGGTGCTCCTGATGGAAGTGATTTGCTTTCCCTTTCCCTTTCCCTTTCCCCTTGTTTTCTTTGGTGAAACGGTTGGTTTCTAGGTGCCATATTTTTAGTCAAACTAAAATTAAATAATCCTTCCTCTTTCTCTACTCTATTACTCTGCTCAATCCCAAATCTTACTCCAAAGATTCAACTCCTGAAATGAATCCTTCTTTCTCCATTCCCTAGCTACTAAACCCTATCCAAGAAATCCTTCCACAAGACAAAGGTGCTCTTCACACAACCTTCCTCATGCCCATGTACTCCCTCCTTCTGGTTCACAGATCTACTCTAGATACACACTCAAATTTCTTAGATTCTCCTTTCTTTGCACAAATTTATCTCTGGATGCTCTAGTTCGCAAGAGCTTCTTTCACTTCGTAATTGCAAGGTAACAAATGACTTGCCCGACCTTGTATTTATAGTTTTTGCTTCTTTCCAACATTAAATGTTATACCACCTACCAACATACTTTAACATTAAATGCATTTTTTTCACTAAGCTGACTTTAAGCGCCTTTACCCACGCATCACATCCTACATGAAAAATCATTTACAACCTTCTAGCGCACAAAAATTCAACCCAGCCAAAGACTCTTATACACGCGTCCATAGTCCTACATGTGCACTTTTGTCCTTTACCCTATTTTTTCCCTCTCCTACCTCATGTTGTTTGTGCTCTTCATCCTGTCTACAAGTGGTTTTTACAAGGCCTTTTTGACACCAACCATTCTCATCCACCTCTCTTCTACGCGCTTCTTAACCTTACACAATTTTTATCCTTCAACCGGGCCATTCACCGCAACTTCTACTGCTAGCTCAAACTTGTATTATAGGCCTATACTTCATATCACTCCACCCCACACTAAAATATATGTGCGGTCATCTTCACATACACAATCTCAAGAAAAATAATGTGGTTACTGGTGCACAAGGAAAAAAATGAAACAAAAAGAAAGGAACAAGCAACGAGAAAGGGAACACACAAGAAAGAAAAAGCATAAAGGTAAATTCTAAGCTAATTGGAAATACTACCTTATTACAAAAACCAAGAAGACTTATTTATAGTAGGGCTTTAGCCTACTCCCATTTAAGTGACCTGGTAACCTTGTCCTATCTAGCGCCAGAATCGGCAAGCACTGAATCAAAATGTACGAGATGATGTAATGTCCCACCAATGGACTTTCAACTTCCCAGGATGGTGCAAATACTTGGAATCATACAACAATACCATCTACCCAACCTCAAACTTCTTGTTCTTGATATGATGATCATGACATGCCTTTTTCTTTCTTTTTTTCGTCTTCGACTCCATCTAGCAAGTGATCGCCTTTCCTCTAACTGAATCAACTTATCAATTCTTTCTTTCGGTGCTTGTTCATCAACTAACCCTCCGCGCATGTTATACGCAGCGATTGTAACATGAGTTCCACTGTAAAACAGCCTCCACGCCAAACAAAGAATTGAAATGGTGTGGCCTTATTCAACCTATTGTAAGTTTTCCTATATGCCAATACAACAACCGATACTTTATCATCCCAATCCGTCTTCTTCCAACTTCACGGATCTTAGTTAACTTGTGACTTAGTATCTTATTAAATTTCTCAAACAATTCCATTTGTTTGAGGGTGATATGAGGTAGTCTTATGATGGACCACCATAAATTATAATGACATAATCCCGACTATTTCATTAGGAAAGTGTGTACCCCTATCACTTGTTAAACTTAAAGGGAAACCATACCTGATGATTATGTTCTCCCATAAAAATTGAGCGGTTGTCATTATGATGCAATCCTTCATAGGTACTACCTCTTCCCACCATGTCAAGTAATCAGTACAAGTGATGATATAACACAAACTAGTCCTTTGCACGACGGGTGCAATTGGTCCTACAAAGTCGACAATCCATTTTTCAAACAATTTAGCACTAGCTATTAGTCACAAAATCATTTCATCTCTCTTTCTAGGTTTTCCAAAGCTCTCAAAGCAATGGTCACGAGCCTTACAAAACTCAATACAATCCTTGTAGATGGTTTCCACCGTTGTCCACTCAAAATTCCCCGCTCTGATAAGAGTAAAAATTTCAAAATTTTGAGTTTAAGTGTTTTTCTCTGAAGTGCCTAAGTCGTGAAATTAAAAAAATCTGTGTTTTGGGTCATTTTGTGTGATTTTCGGGCCTGTCGGAACTTTTTGTCCCAACTGTCCCAAGTATGAAAGTGCACTCTGTTCCCCGATCGGCCGAAATCCCCGAAGTTGTCCCATTTTCGGGCCCGTCGGAAAATTTTGTCCCAAGTGTCCCAAAACTTTTTGTGCGAGTTGTTCCAATTTCAGCCGAAACACCCGAACCGCGTACTCACGACTTTCATGTCTCAAATGTCCCAAAGTTAAAAAGTGCGAGCTTTCCAATTTTCAGCCGAAACTCCCGTGTCGCGTACTTCAGAGCTCCTTGTCCCAAATCGAAAAATGCAAGCTGTTTCTATTTCGCCCGAACCGGCCGAACCGCGTACTCCGGAACTTTTTGTCCCGAATGTCCCAAGTCCAAACGGGCCCACTGTTCCGTTTTCGGCCGAATCACCCGAACCGCGTACTCCGCGCATTTTCATCCCAATCGTTCCAATAAGCATTTGTGCATCCTCTCCCTGTTTCACCCGAATCGGCCGAGCCGCGTGTTTCGCGCATTCGCGTCTCACATGTTCCAAGCGTACCAAGTGTCATTCACACTTAGTTTTTCCCGCTCGCTCCGAGTATGATGCTATTCAAATTGGTGGTTGTGTATTCAATGCGCATTAAATTCATTCCTCTCTCCAAGCGGCTATATAACGAGCATTTCCCCTTTGCATTTTTCGCATTGCTTCCATGCTATCTTTGCTCGAACCCTTGCAATTTGAAAACCTGCGCAAATATCCCCTCCCTTTGCAAATTCCTTCCCAAGTCTAGGTTGCAGCTCCGAGACTATCAATATGAAGATCAAGTTTCAGGGACAGGAGCAAATTTCTCCGCTTGAGTCTGCTGTTAGCAATATTGGGGACAGCGAAGCTCGTCATCTCGACTTCGGTGATTTTTGGGCAAGAATGGCAGATGCAAACCCTACACCAATAGCACAAACGATTCATGATAGCGGTTTGGCTTTTGCCGGTGGTTTCCCAATCTCAGTACAGTGTGCTGATACTGTGCTTTCATGCGGAGCTCACTTCGACCCCGCTTCGAGTGAATTGACAAATGTACATGGGGAACTCATTGCCAAGCTGGACGCTGCCGCCATTGGCACTGCTCTGAGGATTCCGGAGTTGGATAATGCTATAGTCGTCTCCCGGGATCAAGCACAGACCCTATTCGATCAAGACAGTGACAAATATAAGGCGCGAGTGGCGAAGTCTTGGTTGAAGAACCCTAAGAAAGGTGCTTCTCGCCTAACCAAAACCCTCTTCCGAGCAGATTTCAATGAGGAATTGTCAGACTTTATAATCCTGCTGGCTCGGGTTATGGGTTTGCCCTCCACCAATGAGTTTCATTTCTGGATGTGCCCGCTCATCAGCATGGTGTGCGAGGGAACACAAAACATCAACTGGGCAGAGATCATCAGTATGAATTTGGCGGAGCAGCTATCCAACGTTCAGCAAACAAAGAAGTTCTATATGACTTCATACCTGATGTATACCCTAGCAGCATCAAGGCAGTGGTTTGGTTTCTCCTATATAGATGCACAAAAAGATGACCCAGTGTATGCCTATTGCCCACAGTTCACCCTGGAGACCAGCAATCGGAATTTCAGAAGGGTCAGTGATGCTTTCACCATGTACGTGGTCAGATTGCTCGAAGGTGATACTGCTAGAAGGTTTTCAGATGAAGCCATGAACCTGATATCGCAATATGGAGCCTATTTCATCCAATTCAGGAAATTTTCCTATATCAGGCTTGCTGGCTATGAAAGCACTCCTCTACGGCTTCCCATGTTCTGCAATGATAAAATGGCCTTGATAGAAATATGCAGGCAACTAGACAAGTTTGCAGAACTTGCAGAGACAAGAAGATTTCTGGCTTGCACTTTCCCATCTCTCTGGGAAACTACACATGCAAAACAGCTCTGGATGCTCAGAACATAGAAAGAGCCCTGGTCCCTATCACTGTTCATTTCTTCAAGCCAAGAACCTGCTTTGACTTGAAGAAGTTTATTGAACAGAACATCAAGATAATCTACCATCATAGGGCAGATACAGAAGACTACTGGGCTGACTGTGCAGATGATTTTGAAGCCAGGAGAAGGCATTGTGGCAGGTTCTCCCTGCAATTGATTCAAGAACTCGGTCTGTACCAAGTTCCTGAAGGTCTCCAGGATGACAATTCTGACCTATACTCGTATGAGTATGAAAATGTGATTAAGCACACCCCTCTGGAGGACCTGGATTGGAACAGGAAAGAGAGGGATGATCTGGCTGAGATTCTTGCTCCAGTCTTAGTCAGGACTAAGGTCTGGTTCAGTAAGAAGATCCGAGAATTCAAGAGGCACTCAGGAGAATCCTCCTCCAAGGATGATTCGACACCAATAAGAGAGGCATCAGTTCCAAGGTCTGAAACACCAATGCAAACCCCTCCTGCCTCATCAACACAAGGACCTACTGAATCTACTCCCTCTCCATCTACCCAGGTATATAAGAAGAAACTCAAAGAGGTAAAGAAGGAGCCTGCAGAGAATGACCCTCCAAGAAAACAGGCAGAGTTGCCTATAGGGCCAGAGAACATCATTGTTCTCAGTGAAAGTGAAGAAAGTGAGATGCCAACTCCTGCAAATGTTCCTGAAGATCCAGCAGATAAGGACAAGGAGGTCCAGAGCACTGAACTTCCAGGTGCTACTGATTCTTCTACCGCTATTGCCTCCAGTGCTCTACTCACATCTCAGCTTGAGTCAACAGCTGCGCAGACCCTGAGTGTCATGAGCTCCCTGTCTCTTGGTCCCCTTGCTTCTCCTGCAGATTCTTCTTCCTCTTTTGCTTGGGTGCAACCTTTGGTTGACAAAAGGAAGAGAAAATCCTCCTCTCAAAGCTTGGGACCAAATTTCGATGCTGTTGCAGCCTTGTTGGGCACCACTCCTTCTCGTGCCAAGAAAGCCAGAACCACTTCCAGAATAGTGTCTGATGCCCAAGGTCAGCAATTCTTGGAGATTGCTAAGCCCACAGTAGACAGATCAGAATCAGACTTGCTGGCATCTGACTTGGAGCTTTCAAGAATCCCTATGGGAGAGTCTACTCCTGAAGGTGAAATTCACAACCTCCAGGAAACAGTCACAAGAGTCATTGGAAGGGTTGAGAAAGGGCAGCAAACTATTGAACAGTTGGAAGAACAAGCCCAGATTCTCACAGGATTCATCAAGTCTCTTTTATCTAAGGATAAAGTCTTGGACCCTACCCCATTGACTACTCTTCCACCTCCTGTAATCCTAAGCCAAGATGAAGTGCAAAGTATCAAAGATATGCACAAGTATTCTGTCTATGGCAGAGCTATTGAAGCCATGGTGGATGACATGCTTGTTGCTGGATTAAACTTCATCGATGAAGCTTTCAAACTCCATGAAAAGGTGAGTAATGTGCAACTGAAGCTCTCCTCCACTATCAATACCATGGATAAAGAACTAAAAATCTGGAGCAGTTGTATAGTAGACCTTCGCCTTATGGGACAGACAGATGAGAACATCTTACTGGCGAATAAGATTTTCGATGATGCTAAGGACAATCTATCAAAATCCTGGGTCTACAGTGTGGAGTGGAAGATCAGAGTTTTGGAGGAAGCTGTGGGAGAAATGAAGAACAGCTGGCAGAAGGGAGAAGCTTTCAAGACACTGGTTGTTGCTGCTTTCAAGGATATACATTGTCATCTTCAGGATGAAAATTCTGGTGTTTCCCTGTCCTTGCAAGAAATCAAAGCTCAGTTCAGAGCTTTTGTCAAAGATAATCTATTCAAGGAAAGCTCCATCTCTAAGGAAAAGATGAAGGAAATTTGTTCTCTTCAATCTGCCATTGAAGAAGCAAATAAAGATTATCATACTCACGTCGAGTTTGATAAAGAGATGGAGAAGTGTCTGGGATTTTGGACTCAGTCTGCAGCCAACACGTCAGTTCCACGTGGCAGAGACATAGCTGAGGCATTGAAGAAATTCGTTAAGCGGATTCTCAAGACAAGGTGGGTCCCCAGGTGGTGGCCACTGTCTCCTTCTCCTTTCTTTTCTCTTCTTCCCATTCTTTTCGTATTCTTTGTAATTAGTTAAGGTATTGCAATTGGCGATCCTTAACTATTCTTTAGTTAAAAGAAATGGTTACGAAGAGTAACTGACTTGTAAGCTATATAATGGCCTTTCCACGCCATTTTGATGGAGAGGAAGAACTTGGATTTTTGCTGAAAGTGTAAATAGATCTGAAAGAAATCAATACAAAAGGGCTTTCCATTCTTTGTCTATCTAATTCTTGTTATCTCTGTGTTTTCCTTTAATATTGTGGAGATCATTTTGTTCCTAACTCGTTAGTCTCTCTGATTGCATACTGTTCAGTTTTGCAAATACAGTGATCTTGTACAACCAAGAAGGAACTTTGTGTCCTTGATTAATAGATCTGAAGAAGGTTATTTATGGAACTTTGTGTCTTTAAATTTAATCTCATTCACAAACGCAAATGATCTTGTCTTAAATTCTTTGAAGCTTCACATACACGAAGAATTATTCTGCTATCTATAATTCTAAATGTTGCTATTCTGCTCATCTTCTTATTCCCTTTCCTCAGTCCTTGTGTAATTGATGATCCTTGTGGAAAACACTTTCGTAAAATCCAAGTTTGACCATAAAACAATGTTCTGTACATTTGTAAATAAGTTCGTTTCTGAATAAGGGAACCTCTCCCATTAAAGAGGAGGGACTTCTTGTCCCCTGACTGTTGCTCTTCTAAAAAGTCCTATTTGACGACCAACAGTTTTTGGCGACTCCGCTGGGGAAAATCGCATTCCAGTACTACAATTTTTCGATCATCCTTTGATCTGGCGACTCCGCATTTCACTCGAGGGAGAAGGACCCTTGGTATCGAAGATTCTTAGTTTCATCTTTTGGAGCAACAGGGTTTTCCTTTCCCTTCAAATAGAAGAACTCGTTCGACGAGCACTCCACCTGTTCAAGATAGAAGTCCTACGGGTGGTATTCCTTCGAACCCGCTGGTCCCAATCTACGAGCTTTGATCCTAGCTGGTGTTACGGTTCCCCCTCCAAGTTGTATTTCCAAGAATGGCGGCACAATTGCCATGGGGTCAACGTGTCGGGCCCCCGGCCCTTAATCGCCTTTTTTGCATGAGTTACCTAGAGGTAACCGAAAGAACTTCCCCAAATTTAAAGGAGATGGCAAAGTACACCCTGATGAACACATTGCAGCCTTCATAGTTGCATGTGGAGTCTTGGGAGTTGAACATGAAGACGTCTCGAAGGTGCATTCGTTGAGACATTACAGGATAATGTCTTGTGGTTCTATCACCTTAAAATTTGGTGCCATCACCGATCTGGATTACAATGAGAACTCGGTTCGAGAGCCGTTTGCCGGCGAAGATGTGCATGCCCCGCTTGCCCAAATTTCTCGAGATAAAGAAAGATCCATCAGAACCCATGAGAGAATTTGTGGCTCGATTCAATAAGATCGATCAACAAAATTCCTGTAAATACTCGTAGGTTGATCAAATTCAAAAATGTTTCTTTCTAAATGCTCAAATGCCCAAAGTCAGTTATGCTCTAAGAAGGGCTAATCTCGGAACGTTAGTTCTAGATCAAGAACTGGCTGTTAGTGTCGAGGATGACTTGATCATGTTAGGGAAGTTGAAAAGAGATCCCCCAAATCTAAATATGTTGCTTCTTCCTCTTCCACCTCTGGACCCAATACTGATCCATTAGTCCAGAAACTTGCAAATGATCTAGTAGCTATAAAGAAACAATTGGCTCAGCATGCCCCGTATGCAGATGTTCCAAGAAGAAATTTTCAGCCCAGAAATCGTTTGCCTGCTCCTCACACAAGACTAGCACTTGAAGGACCTCCTGTTAAAGTTCCTGTGAATGCAACCTGTGAAGTTGAAGAGCCAGATGATGATGTGGACGATGAAGCTCGTGAGGAGTTCCTGGAGGAATTTGATGATGAGGCGGAAGAACTTGAAGGATCTCGGGTTAATTTCTTTACCACCGAAGGCACTGATGATGGAGATGACTATGATGAAGTGGTAGCAGATATGAACAGTGAATCATTTGCTGTCATGACTCGAGAACAGACAAGGCAGAAGGAGAAAGTAACACAGCCCATGAAGAAATCTAAGGAGCAGCCGGCAACTATTCCTGTAATTGCCAAAAGAGGATCTCCTATCCCTACCTCATCTGCACCAAAGGTAAGTCCTGTCAATCCTACTAGCAAAGTTCCTTCTTTTTCTCCTAAAGTTGATAAGCCTAGAATTCCAAATGATGATGGTCCATCCACCTCTGGATCCTTTGATATTGTTGATCACCTAAAAAGGACCAAGGTCCAAATCTCAGAAGCTGAGTACTACCAAACTCATCCCAAGGCTTTTGCCAAGATGATCCAATTTGTTAATTCCCATTCCAAGACCACCTCTAAAGGCCTTTTGCCCACTCCTCCTTCTCGCACACTGACCTAGTCAGTAGCATTGCCACCTCACCGCGACAAAATCAAGCCTTTTTATGTAACACTTCTTATAGCTGGCCATAGGCTCAGTAACTGTGTCATAGATTCCGGAGCCTCAGATAACGTGATGCCTGCTAAAGTAGCTCATGCTTTAGGCTTGACCCTCACTCGTACTTATGGATCTTGCTACTCCATGGAAAGTAAGGAGGTTCCTTTGGTTGGAAGGATTAAAGATGCACAAGTGGCTTTTCGCTTTACGAAAAGAAAGTCTTGGCTACCATCCTAGTAGCAGACATTCCTCCTTCTTATGGAATGTTGCTAAGTAGGAACTTCTGTAAAGATGTGGGTGGAGAGATTCAAATGGATTGGTCACATGCACTCATACCTGTCAATGGACACATGAAGAAGCTGATGCCTGAGAAACAATCAGAGTATATTGTGCAGAAAACGGATGATCCTAAGGCACAAATACTCTATGAGGATATGGGCCATGGTAATTACATGATTCTGTCCCCTGATGAAATCCAACCCTCCAAAGTATCACCCAAAGATCCCAATGGTGTTTGGATTTTAGAATTTGATGGAAGTTGTTCCTCGGCTGGTTCTGGAGCTGGTGTCCTGCTAGTGTCACCTGAAGGCTGCCTACACCCTTTTTCATTTAAGTTGCAGTTCAAAAACACTAACAATACAGCAGAGTATGAGGCTCTCATTCTTGGACTGCAAGTGGCCAAAGAACGAGGTGTAAAAAATCTTCTGGCTCGTGGTGATGCAGAGCTGATTGTGAAACAAGTCAGAAGCATTTTTCAGGTAAAAAATGGGAGGCTGAAGCATTACCGGAATCAGGTTTGGGATTCAATTGAATTCCTTGATGCTTTCTCCATTGAGGCAATACCTAGAGAAAAGAACAGCAGGGCTGATTCACTGGCTGTCTCAGGGTCACTACTGATTCCCCATCCTGAGTTCTCTCAGGATAAGTTCACTATTGAAATGGTCCACCACCTAGTGTACCTGACAATACCAATAACTGGCAAGTTTTCAACGATGACCAGCATTTGCTTTCCTTCCTGGAACTCAAGGGTAATTTCGAACAACTGTATTTTGAGGGAAGTGACAACCTGCCTCGTGAGAGTGTGTCCTCTGACCATCCTGTCACCCAAGGAGAAGAAACAGATCAGGAAGGGTGCATTAAACTCAAAGGAAACAAGATTCCCAAAGGTTTGGTGAGTTTGGAGGAGTTGTTTAATAAACATGACAGATATGTGAAATCCAAAGCTTCTACTGGACCTCAAAGCAATCAGCTGAGTATGATAAGATTGATATAGGGAGTTCTACTGACCCCAAGCTAGTAAATATTGGAAAATGTTGCACAACCGACAAGAGGAGAAAAGCAATTGATCTTCTAAGGAGGTATAAGTATGTTCTTGCTTATTCTTATGAGGATCTAAAAGCCTTCAAGCCAAAAGATATGCAGCATTCTATTCCTCTCAAACCAGGAATTAAGCCTTTTAAGCAGAAGTAGAGGCAGTACAATCCAAAAATAGCTGACACCATCTTTCAGGAGATCCAGAAGTTGTTGAAGGCTAAAATTATTTTTCCCATTCACCATTCGACATGGATCGCAAATATAGTGCCTGTTAGGAAGAAAAATGGTGAGATCCGCATCTGTGTTGATTTCAGGAACTCGAATCAAAGCTTCTCGAAAGATAACTACCCTTTGCCTATGATGGATCAAATATTGCAAGCAGTAACAGGATCTGAAATGTTATCTATGCTTGATGGATTCTCGGGATACAATCAGGTAGAGGTTGATACTGCAGATCAACACAAGACAGCCTTCACCACTCCTTGGGGTACCTTTGCCTACAAGAGAATGCCTTTTGGGCTGATTAATGCTGGTGCCACTTTCCAGAGAGCTATGGATCTGGCTTTTGGAAGCTTGAAAGGGAAATGTATTGTCATATACCTTGATGACCTGACAGTGTTTTCAAAGACAAGAGCGGATCACTTCGACCACCTGGAAACGGTTCTGCTGAGATGCCGAGAGCATGGGATTTCTTTAAATCCTAAAAAATCTGTCTTCTGTGTTACAGAAGGAAAACTATTAGGGCACATCGTCTCCAAGGATGGTATTAAGATTGATCCTGAACGAGTTCAAGCCATCCAGCAAATTCCTCTCCCAACCAGTAAAAAAGGCGTGCATTCCTTCTTCGGTAAGATCAATTTTTTAAGAAGATTCATCCCTGATTTTGCTGAATTAACTTTGAATATTTCTCAGATGATGAAAGGGAAGCAAACATTTGGTTGGTCTTCTGAAGGAAAGGAATCCTTTGAGGGTATCAAGAAAGCTATCGCTAAAACTCCAGTTTTGGCCTGTCCCGATTTCAGCAAAGATTTCATCATCTATTGCTATGCTACAGATAATACCCTGGCTGCTGTCTTAACCCAAGAAGACTCCGATAAACATGAGCTACCAATTGCCTTCATGAGCTATATCCTGAAGAATCATGAGCTAAAATACACCATGATGGAGAAGCATGCTTTTGCAGTAGTCAAAGCTGTTAAGCAGTTCCGTTTCTATATCCTCAACTCTCACTCTATGGTGCTGGTTCCAGATACAACTGTTAAGTCATATACTACCCGAACTTGTGCATCGCGTAGATCATAGACAATGCTTCGCACTCGTAGTTGTTAAAATTTTTTCTGCTGGTGTCAATATCCTACTTGCAAAGCACAAGGGATGATCAACAATTCCCTCACCAGGTTGTGTTAGTATTGTTCCCATTGTTGTCCCTGAGGAATCAACATGCACATGGAAAGGATTATCTCAAGAAGGGAAATGTAATATGGGCATCATGACAAGCCTATCCTTCAAAGTGTCAAATGCCTTACATTGCGTATCTCCCTAATGAAAGGCACTTGTGTGTTTTAACAATTATTCCAAGGGTGTGGCAATCCTAGAATACCCCTTGATGAACTTATTGTAATACCCCGTATGCCCAAGGAATCCACACACTGCGATTTGATTAGTAGGATCCCCTAATCCTAAAATAACTATAACTTTAGTAGGATCTACTAGTAAACCTTCTTTGCATATAATGTGTCCTAACAGAGTTCCAAATGGAGTAGAAAAGACACATTTCTTAATGTTGAGGGATATCCTTAATTGCCGACATCTCTCAAACATCATCCTTAAATTGTCACAATGATCTTTCACCAATCCATACATAGTCCAGTCATCCAAGTAAACTTGAAGAAAATTATGGATGAAGTCTTGAAATGCTTGTACCACGATGCACGAGAACACAATAGGTGCATTATTCAATCCAAAAGGCATAACCATGTAGGAAAAAATTCCCCATTCAGTGGTGAAATTTTTCTTTCTCTGGTCTTCCTTTGCAATCCAGACTTGGTGATACCCTGAGAACCCATCCATGAAAGAGTAGACTTCACACCGGCTACTCCCTCCAAAATTTCTTCAGTAAAGGGGGTTGGGAAAGGATCGATGACACATACTACATTTAGATCCATGTAGTCAACACAAATTCTTATCCTTCCATCCTTCTTGATGTTGATAACCATTGGGATTATCCATTTTGATTCTTCCACTACCTCAATGATACCAAATGCTATCATCTTGTCTATCTCTTCCTTAACCCATATGCATAAATTTGGATTCATCCAATAATGCCTCTTATTAATCAGTGTGTATCTTCCTTTAACTTTATCTTCATCTCTCCCAAGGAATGGTGTGAATGCCTTTGAGTTCATGGTACCCATGAGGAAACAAATCCTGGAACTCATGCAATAGATCAATGACCTTTGAAACTCATTTTTCCAACTAATAGTCTCTGATGATAGATTCCTTAGGTTCTATCTCTTTTCTAATGTTAACCTTCTTTGTTTTCAAGGGCTCATGGTAAGCATGTGCTCGCTCATCAAGCATTGTTTATAACTTCATTTGCACCTTCTAAATGGTTAACATGCAAAGTCTCCATCTCTTCTCTATCTATTACATAGACCATTTTTCCTTTTTTCATTTTCCATGTATGCACGCTCAAGTTGTACTTCCTCTAATTCCTCTTCATTGGGGCACATCTCTAAGTAAGGCTCACCTAGTAACTCCAACAATCTATCCTCTACTATATCACTATCTATGATTGTAAGGTGTTGGATAACTTACACCGCCTTATCTACTCGATGGCTTGGTACTCTTATAATCGAAATCCTAAATGAGATCATCCACCAACTCCTACCAATTACTTGTTTAATGACACATCTCTAAATGAACATACCAAGCATGCACACAACCTTGTAAGGTGGAATATAACTTATGCACCCATAATGAAGGTGGTAACTTTTATGTGCTTCCCATCTAGGTCTTCTCACATGCTTGGATATGAAATTAAGCGGTCTCTTTCAATGGTATTCTTGTATGACCGTGGGCATGTTGATCCTTGATAAACTTTCACCGAGTATGTGATTCTTACCTCACGCTAGTATAGGAGGTTCTCTCGATGTGTAGCCCACTAGCGCATTACAATTCTGAGTAGGTTATAACTAAGCATTCCTCTTCTCTCATCCTCATTTTTCCATTGAGCTTTCATTTCATAATAAAATTTTAGGATATGCTCTTCTAGAGTAACTTAGCAACTTATTTCCTCCTAGGTGTTTGACTGAGTATGCCTTTATAACCCTTGTTATAGATCCTCTCAACTATCTCCCAATCAACTCATAAGTCCCATGTGCCTAATTGTCACATGCCACTCAAGGATTGATCATATTTAAATGGATAACTCCCTCCATGGGGTGAATTATCTCAAGATCTTTGATGGAGCACACATAGATTCTATCAAGGAATTCTTCTCCTAAGGGCTCAAAGTATAGGGTGTTTACCTCCCATTTGTCAAGGAATGATCACCCTTTCTTCTTTGTTTTCAAAGCTGATATACCCTTTGTTAAAACTTAGGTCAAAATTGTTCTTGTAACACCATGGGTGCTCAAGTAACGCTGGAAATTTCACCTCGGTGAACCCCAAGACTTCAAATTCTCTAGTGAACTTGGCCCCTTGAATGGTTATAACTGCATCCTTTAGGAATCCAATGGGCATTGCCTTAGTCTTGTTCACCATATACAACACATTCAAATATGGTTACAACGTGGGCCTTCTCATTTGATGTCAGGCATCTAAGGTAAGAACATTGACCTCTACTCCCGTGTCAATTATAATATTGCACAAAAACCATCCATCAACAACTGCATTCAAAGAAATCTCCTTGTCATAGTTGAGGTGGTGAGGAGGAAGATTTACATGTAAAACCTTCCTTTCAAGCTCTAATCCGGCACGTGGTACCTTCTCTCTCAAAGTGATTCTCCTAGAAAGGGAATAATATTCTCTTTCCTTAACATCCTGCACACTTCCTTGACCTCATCCAGTCATCTTTTGGAACCTCAGCATTATTCCTTTACTCCAACTACTTTAATTGCTCCTTCAAACATTGGATCTCCCCTTGTAAACTTTGAATCATGTCCATAGTCTCTTGATACACCTCTTTCTGATGAGTAGGGTCTAGATACTTTCCATGTACTACTTCCTCTCTTAAAACTAGTGTCCTTTGTCTTGGCATCTCCTGGTGTGCGCGTAGAGTCTCTACTCGCGTCATTGCTAGCACATGTTCTATCCCTGACTCATGTGCCACTCTTGGCATCCACTATGAATTGGCCTTCTTGATGCTCACCATCCCAACACCTTTGTCCTTCTGTTGCTACTAGTTCATATGCTCATAAATTTTTGGACACTCTTCATACTTTTGTTTCTTTCTCGCACCATGAGCATTGTAATAGATCAGGACACTCACATTTGTAATTCTCTGTAGATCCATAATTATAACAAAGTTCATGCGGAGCCCACTTCTTCATCCACCATGGTTTCTGCGACCACAAAATCCTCTGGAAAACCTCTTCCACGCATTCCTCCATCTGCGTTCCCTTCATAACGATGGTCATCATCCTTTGAACTACTTATAAGGCTAGTCTAGCACACCCCTAGATCAATAGCATCATGGATTTGATCAATCAATCTACAATCCTTGGTATCATGGGTTGTAGAGGTACAGATATTGCAATAGCAAGAAACATTATTGTGGATTATGCATTGGAGTAGAGGGCATCTACTTGCATCATGGTCCTCATGGTAAATCTCATAGTATACCAACATAGTGCACACTAAATTTTGAGGGAAAATATCCTTTACATGTCCCTCCACTTCACATTCTGTACACCAAAGCCCACTATGAACCTCATGCACTTGATTTTTTAGATAGCTTCTTCAATCTGTTTGGCCATTGCAGCAATTTGAGCCTCCAAAAAGGACTAACATGAGTATTGATGCTCCTAATAGCTTCGTCATGCGGGGAAGCTTCCAATGCCTTACGTGGGTTTGTGAAAGTCTTGTGCGATAGAGCCCTTCTAAATGGTGTTATCAATCCTCTGAAAAACCATTGAGCATGTTGAGAAGGATAAATGTCATAGGATAGTTTTAACAGGAGAGTCTTAAAACATGCATCATACTCCAACACACTTTTGCCTTTCCTGTTGGATCTTGTTCGGAGCGTTAGTGTTGATGCTCTTCTACTCAAACTTAGGGATATGGAAATTTTATAGAAAGGAGTTCTTCAATGCAAAGTGTAGTCCACCACCATCCGATTGGGGTCATACTTCCTATACCAACTATATGTGTGCCCTTCCAACATCTAATGGGGTAGAGATCCCCTTCATGTGCAATAGTATTTCACACTTATACACATGCTCTGTAGCATCTTTAATGCCCATATAGTTTGGTAAGTGTAAAGACATCTCAAAAAACACTTGGGGAGGTGGTTGGGGTCCTTTTCCTCCCGATCCGAACCTTGGTTTCCTCTAGTGTTTCCTCCTCCACCAGATCCACTGGATCCACTAGGTCCTATTCCTCTTGACCCACCAGATCCACCTCCTATAGTCAGAAAAGGGCCTGAAGTGGTCACGCCTAATGTTCCCAACATCCCACTGAACTACACACCAATGGTTTGTGATATTGTCCCACTACTAGTTGTATTTCTCATGTCACATCCAGATGTGTTATCCAGTCCTTGTGTACTTGCACCTTGTCCAAAGATTCCCCAAATATAGGAATGGATTGTGCATCCATGGATGTTCCAAATGAGAAATTATATCTCCTAGGTACATATCGGTTACTCCCATTGATACCAACTGGGTTAACAATACTTCTCCCTTGATCTAGAAAACCAAGCACCAAGGGTTGGTCACCATGTGGGTTTAAATGTGCATTAAAGGCTCTTCTTTATCCATGTGATGAACTCTCATCAGAAGCTGAAGGGATCTCTCTCCCCACTTACCAAGATGGGGTAGCACATATTGCTCATGCTCTATGTCCTCTACGTGAACCTCAACTCCTTCCCACAATGTATGCCTCCATAGATCCATCACACTTGCAACCTCATGTTGTCTAGTCATCTCCCTTTCATAAGATTCGCTATACTTGAGTCATCTCTCCTCCCTTTCCTTTTCAGCTGCAATTTCCACCATCTTCCTCCACCCTATCTTCCTCTCCCAACACTCAAAGAAGCTTAGTTGGCCATGGGAAATGCTTCTAAACTCAAAGTAATGACCAAGAGATTCATAGCCAAAGGAATAACATGCAAAAATGATCCTCTAGGCTCCCTCAAAAACTCAAACTCAACAACTTCTAGGCAAGAATACGTAGAAATGGTGTATTCAAGAGTATAACTAGTTAGCACTCTCTTCCACCAGTGATCAATAGCATGCATCCAAGTCATATCTACATCTTGCAGCCTCTAATAATCATCTTGGGTCCATACGTGTGATCTATAGTACTAGCTCGATTTGGATGCATATGCTTGAAAGCCATTCATATAGTTCTACTGGGAAGCAATAAAATAATGTCTCATATAGCTCATGGTATAGGTTCTCTTCTACCCATCTACGTGCATCAAACCCAGGTCCAAAGTGTTGAATATTTGAGCAAACTCATCCTCCGTGCTCTTGAACCATGTTTCAACACTTGCTAAGATCAACCACTCTTTCATCACACATTTCAAGGACAACGATGCATGTCATTTCTCACAACAACTTTGAAAAGAGGTTCCAAAGAATAAAACCAAGATGTAGTCATATTTTATACACTTAGACCAATAGTTTATTGCTTTGTGCGTCGACCTATCATCCATGGGTGATGGGCACTCACCGAGGCATGCATGGGAACTTAGTCTCTCCTTTATGTGAGTCTTATGACAATGCATCATCTTATAATATATATTCTAATGGAAATGAGTAGAAAGAACCATGCAATATTCTAGAATGAGTTGTTATCTTATTGCATCCAAAAAGAGAAGTAAAAACAACATAAGGAAATGGTTTATGCGCAAAGTAAATACACAAGTATTATGCTCCTGAACACATGTATGATTTATAATAGTGCCTTATATTTATCTTAACAAGTTCAATAACCACATTACAATCCCTTGAGGTCATGACCAACCCTTATATAACTATGCAGAGTTGATTAATGCATTGCAACTACATTATGCTCATCATATGTGCCATTACTTACTGAGCTCTCCTAATCCCTAACCTATACCATCCTTCTTTCTATTTCGTAGGGCTTGCCTCTCTTTTCTCTTCTCTCGCACTCTCCACACACTCTCTATGTCATATCCTCCTCTTTTCTCTTATTAGGCGCTTCTATTTATAACAATAACATCCACCGCCATGCCTTTGAAGTTATAGATTGGTTCTAAGTGTCGAAGTGGTCCTCCATGGGAGTATGCCTTCTCATATCCAAGCTCTCCACTTCTTGAAATGATGTCTTCTATATTCTTCCATCATATGCTTGGAATATTCCCCTTTTATCCCACAGTTGCCAGGCTGGTACCTTATCCATAAGGGTTGTGATTTTATCGTGTGTTTCCTAAGATGTCGAATGTGGCTAAGTATAAAACCTATTTTTCCTTTTGTGCATGTCATATGTTTTATAACCTACTGTTAGGAACCTTCCTTACGCGCCTTCACCAACACATCAATTTTTAACTAGGTCTCATGCATCCATGCCTGTGACCTAGATACTTAGACCTGGAACATCGCTAGTGACCTATGACCTCATGTGCCCACTATACCTTGTGACACTGTTACCCATGTTGTGGACATAATGACCTCACCTTTCCTCTTGCCATGACCATTTATCCCGAGCCCAACCATTGGTGTACTAGAACATACCTAAACGTTCCTACACCTAACTGCGTCATGTTTCCTGACCATATCCTATACCTTGGATATTGGAATCACCTCAACCTTGTTTGGATAAACCTATCGACCTTAGAAAATGTAGATTTTTCCTACTCTTCAACCTGGTATTGTGCTGCAGTTTATACGTGTGCGTGTGTTTGACTGTTACTACCTTTGACCGACCCATTACCTAGATTACTTGAGTGGACGTTTTCCCCTTTTTTACCCATGTTTCCCACCTACCTTTTCATCACAATCACCTTTTATCAAACCACTCACCGTATCTACTTTCTACCTCATCAATTCTCTGGTTTGAGGGGATCACCTTCACCCACACATGGGGAAACCACATCTTATTTTTGTCGGTGTCACTTACAATTACAAGCTACACGACAAAAAGGGGCAAAATGTAGACACCAAAATTGGGTTAGACTCTCCTTAGTCTCTCATTAAATAAACACCTTGAACACATTCACCTAACCATGGCCCCCTTCACCACACACTCTAATATTAATTTAATTAACTAAATATAATTAATTCATTATCCTCCTAATATTTGTTATTTAAATATCCTAATTAGATAATACCCACACATCCACCTCACCTATCCACCTCACTTGGCTACCTCATCCTAAGACCTATTCTTAGTATGTTGTCATAACTAAGACCTACCCAAACCCTAAAAATCAAATCCTATATTCCCTCTCACCACATTCTCATCCGTTAGAAGGAAGCTTCCATTCTATTCTACCAATTTTAGAAAACCTAGGAAATCTCACCCTAACCGACACTAGTCATGATAAAGTACCACCAGTTAGCCTGGAATCGCCATCGATTACCATTTAACCCCAAAAAAACCTTATTTTGAGTTTGGCACATTGTTGAGAGGTTGGTAAAATATTATGAGAGCAAGTGATGAAACCAAGGCTGCATAGGCAGTAACCAAAGCATTACTACATGCATGAGAGCATCCATAGCCAACACCGAAGCAAATACAGAGCCACTTTCCTTCACAGAGCATCCGGGTAAGCACCAACACCACAGTAAGTTCTTTCCATTTGATCACCCACCATTTCCAACCAGACATCAAGCTCAGGCAAATGCGATGAGTGTTTTACTAACCAACACTTTTCCATTGCCATTTTTAGTACATTCTTTTATTTTCGTTATTAGTTTCTACTCCCATTTCCATCTACTCACCATTTACCTCCATGCAAACTTGACCATCCCTTCACCCACACCCTTGAACTACCCATATCTAGATTTTAATCATTCCTGTGCATACCTAAGACCCACACAAGCCTTGCCATTGCCATTCCATTTCCATCTAGCCTCAGATCTATCACCCCACCAAATTTTTACTGATTTTCCTATACCCCGACCATACCGACGCTAGTTACCCACAACCACTATCGGTTAACCTAAATTGACATCGGTCATACCGGATCGACGTCGGTCTCTGTGTTCTTAACCAAAAACCAAGAATAGAGCTTCCATTCTCTACCCAATACCCAAAACAGCCCAGAACCTAACCCTAACCAATACCTACACTCTGACAGAGACCTTGACCTTTAGATTTAGTCATAGCTTATCTTGTTGTGAAAGAATTTACTTATTGTAGATGAATGAGATACCTAAATCATTTTAACTATAGTAGGATTTCCTTTATTGTTAGCATTAAGTTGTTTTAAACAGTGGATTGATATCCGTCTAGGAAGTATCACACTTCCGGATCTAGCATACGCTAGGAAATCCACTGCATATATTGTTTAACTTTCATTTGGTGGTCTTGTTTTCCATTTCAGGTAGTTCCTCCAAGAAAAAGGAAGCTCTCATGATCAGATATGGATCTAGAAGTCATACGTGTGCAACAACCTTCAACCAAAGATCTCAACGGTATTCTTCCTATCCCTTTACCCTTATCTGTTTCATCAACATTTGAAGAAACGCTCTAGAATTAGGTGAAACATTTTGGCATGCACACTGGTGGGACCCATTCGGGGTTCTTTGCATTATTTCATTTCTAGGTGAAAATTTTGTATGTTTGTTTCTTTTCTAAAAGTTCTTACATTAAATTTTCTCCCCAAAACCTTCTCTTCTTCTATTGTCTAAAAGTAATCATATTTTAGTGCTTTAAAAAGAACACTTCTCCCCTTTCATTGGTATTGCATTAGTGAAAGATCATCCCTTCTCCTCTTCATCTTTTTGTGTCATCGAATTCAACATTTCAATTTGGGTTTAAAACTCGTTTCATTTCATTCTACTTCTCTACATTAGCTCACATTAATTGAGGGTAACTTATACATTGGAAGTCATGCCCAGCTGATGGTTGACAAATGAATTGTAGAAAAGCACTTCCTTTCTATTTCTCTCTCCGAGTCTTACCAAACATCACAAAATTAAAAATATATACACGTTCTTAAATAACATCTCACCCAAAAGAAGTTGTAGGTGATCACACGATCACGACATAGTGGGCACCCTGTTGGTTATCTCTGTCTAGTACTGCATCAGAGGATGACCCACCCCCACCATAACATACTTGAAACCTCTCCTTATAGATCTCCTTCTTTATAGGAAGCCATCCTCACCAAAAATTATATTCTAAAGATCATGAGTCAGTCCTTAAATAGCATAAGCTAAACAAATATAATAGAAAAAGCAATCTTAGGATCGTATTTTTCTTAGTGTTTCTACTTTGGCTTGGGTTTTGAGGTGAGAGGTCACATTATTTATTTCTCTTATTTTCGCTTGCACACTCATCATTATAGTTGGTGTATTCTAGCTTCATCCGAGTGTGCTGGACCATATTCTCATCATTCTCAAAATTCTAGGTTTGACTCCACATTTAACTTTAACTCGCAACCACATTTTCTTCATCATTGTTTCAATTTCATATTAATCGGTGTCGGTCTAGTGACCATCATTAGTCACCCTCTCGACCATCATTGGTTTCACCCAACCGGCGTCAGTTTACTATTCTTTTGGTTAACCTACTCAAAAGGACACCTGCTTCACCTTTGTTTTTCAGAGCCTCTGTCACTCTCAAAGCATATTCATTTTCTGGTAAATTCCATTAGCATCTTGCATACTTAGCAAAATATTGGCCTTTTACCTCATTTTGACAAATTGTCCACTTTCCATAGTGAATGGCCATGGTTACCTATGACCAGCGTTGGTTTAACCTAATCGACATTGGTTAGTCTATGTAATTTCAGCTGACATTTTAACCCCAATTCACCCACCACCACTTATTTATCCTATCTCTGCTGTATTTCTATGTCATTTATAGAAAGCAGTCTTGCCATGTCAGTGCTTGTTCACATGGTGTTGACCCGAAGCCAAGAAAATGCCCTCATATTCCATGTCGCCGTCAACCACTCCCACCTAGTCCTTCACCACCTTCTATTTTATCACCCATGGATCCTACCCAACCTATCACTATCGCCACAGGAGATGAGGAGTTCACATGACTCCTTAACTAGAACCCTGCTACCTTGTAGTTTTATCTTTCCCACTCATCCACTCAAGATGCCTCGGGTAAGTTGATATATGTCATGCCCATATCTATTCCCCCAACACTCACCCCTACTTTTCCTCTAGCCTCTACTAGTTCCATGCTAACCGCACTAGCCTTGCCCCAGTTGTTTCTAAGCTAGGCCCCATACTCGCTATGATTGTTGCGTCTACCACATCTGTTGCACCCGCTACATCCACTATTACTTCGCTAATCACCTAGAACATAACCTCATTTGCACCTCTTGTTTCATATGTACCCATAGCTACACAACCACCCCCAGTGTCGGTGACCCCTACACATTTTCAAAATGTTGTCCTTTCTATTCCACAATCCTTAGACCCTATTGCTACTAGGGTCACCACGACCCTTCCACCTCCATATACGTATTTATTAGCATCCTCTTGTTTCATCTATCATTCATTCGGGTATTTACCCCCAATTTCCCTTCCTCCTTCTCAATCTACCTATATGGCATCACCATAAATAGGAATGCCACTTCCATCATATGTCTAACACCAACCTCCTTACTCTATAAGAGGTACCCAACAATCACAACCTACCAACGACCTAATCAAGTTAATGATCGACAAGATGTAGACATTGGAGGCATCAATTTTTGGCACACGTAAACTCTCTCTCACCTACAATTAGATTTTTAATGAGCCCATCCACCCGTCCATTCCTATCCGTCATAACTATATATTGGAACATACCTAAATTTAATCTGTTTAATAGCAAAGAGGACCCGCAACAATATTTGTGGTCTTTTAAACATGGGTGTTATCTAATCGCCCATGATGACGCTTTGTTTATAAGGACCTTTCTCATGTTTTTAACTAGGCCTACATTAGACTAGTATAGTGGGTTACCTAGACATTCTATCTTCTCATTCACTCAGGTAGCCCAAGCCTTCTTAGATCACTTCTCCATCAATGTCATTAAGAAATTTACCATGACTAACCTCCACTCTACACGTCAGTATGATGACGAATCTATCACATATTTTTTTGCCCATTGGAGTAGCCCGATCAATCAACTCACATTCCAACTACCACAAATCGAACTCATAGAGCTCTTCATGCGGACTTGTGCTTGACATATCTCATCGACCCTGCAGTTCCAAACTTTTGAACCTTCGATGAGGCATTCACCATGGCACGAAAGCTAGAGATTCGGGCCATCGAAGAGAAGAAAATCCAACTATGTAATAAGAACTCGGCATTCAAATCAAATGATACTCTTCTTCTTTGAAACCACAGAACAATTATTCAAAATCCAAGGGAACCACTAACGTAGTGGTACTCAAGGCTGGCCCATCTCATCCCTCAAATTAGGCTAACCCCTCATCTAATCTCTCAATAGTTTAGACATGTCAATTCGAATGGAACAACAGAAATACACCCTAATTGGGGAGCCTTATTCTTCTATCTTAGAAAATCTCATTAAATCTAGGACCATCACCCTTCCTCCCATGAAACCACACACTAGTTTTGACCCCGATTACCCCACACACGCATGGTATAAAGAGAACGACTTCTATAACTATCATCGAGTAAAGGTTTATAGTGATGATAATTGCATCACTTTCAAAAACATTGTCCAAGAAATGCTTGAGAAAGGTGAGTTAACATTGGATAATCCTAATGCACCTACCAATTAAAACCTACACATCTTCAAGACACCCTTTCCTAATCATGTTCCTTCTTCGATCAAACTGGAGAGACCTCAACTCATGATAGCCATACCCATAAGGTCCATGCTATTTTAAGCAATCCAAATTATTGTTGCTCAATTTCTTCATATTCCTTCCATCGAGGAAATCCTATCCCGAAGTCCTCCACCCGCACTTGAACCCACCTCACCTATTCCTCCACCTACACTTGAACCCACCTCACCTATTCCTCCACCCATAGAGGAACACCCTTCATCTCCTCTCTCACCCATGAAGGAGACTCCTGTTAACATCAAAACCATTTCACCTTTGACTTCTCCACCTAGAGATCCATCACCCGCGGTACATCTTAAGCCCAGGGAAGACACTCATTCAAATCCTCCACAAATAGAGGAGCAACTGTAACACCCCGAACTTACTTTCTCCTTTGCATTCAAGTGTTGATATGTGATTTTCCCATATGAGGATATGTTCTTTTGGTTTCGGGAAGTCATGCTTGAT
Source organism: Taxus wallichiana var. yunnanensis (assembly GCA_018340775.1). Classification (NCBI taxonomy): domain Eukaryota; kingdom Viridiplantae; phylum Streptophyta; class Pinopsida; order Cupressales; family Taxaceae; genus Taxus; species Taxus wallichiana. Next base: position 441,958,315 of record CM031241.1, on the reverse strand, counting down.
TTGGTTTGTCTTTTCTACTCTTAAGATCTTTGATTGAACCAGAATATGCTTGGATTCTTTTTCTTTCATCCCTCACATATGAGTGCAATCTGATTTCTGGGAGATTGTAGACTTATCTACCTCTATGACTCATCCTTGGATCAGTTGCATTGATCCAAGGAATGTTTTAATTATATTCGGGATGAAAAATTATGTATTGACATTTCATGAATTATTAAGTCTAACTGAACTTAGAATGTACAAGTTCTTTTAAACCTCCTTCATATAAAAATATGTCCATTGAGGAAAGTTTTGTTGGATTCCGGAGGTTAATCCTAGCAGATCATTGCAATCAGAATCTGGTTTCAGTCATTTTAGCATCAGAAAGGACCTGGACCTTAAGCCAGGTAAGATGTGTAAGTTTTCCATCTAAAGCTAATTTACTTGATGCAAAACTAGAATCTAATCTGGGAACGTTATATTCTATTTGAATTCTGTATACTGATTTATCCCATCTAGTGGACCTAAACTAGAATCAATAAGGTTATTAGTTTTAAACCTAAGCTATAGCCTATTGTTGCAAGGTTAGTTAATCTAAACTAGTCTTAAACTATGTATTTGATATTTCTAAGGGATATCTAAACCTAATACTAAGGTGGGTGATTAATGTTATATCCTATGGCATTAAAATTAAATCTACCTATGATCTAACCTAAGTCACTAACCTATCCTAAACTAATGCTATGAAAAGAAACCTAAGGAGGGTCGTAAGTTTTGGGCAGTGATTTCAATGGCATTTAAGGTAAGGATAAGGATGAGGGGGCAAGGAGTACTGCCAGGGTTAGCAAAGGTTAATTTGGTAAGTGGGAAGCTTACGTAGCAGCATCTCTAAAATGGAAACTCTTGTTTATTGTAATGTGGAACTTGCCAACTTTGGTGGGCGGTGGCAATGGAAAACGAGCAGGAGAAAGAAATTTAATGCAATTAATTTGCATGGGTTCTTGAGCTCGGATTGCTTTGGGAGGCATGTGAATGGAATTTTTCTTTTTTTTTTCATGCATTCCATTTTTTTGCTCTGCATGAGCACTAGTTTTTCGAACCAGCAGTTCACTCTTCATTGCATGGAAATTTTGAAAGTTTCTAATCTACTTTTGTGTCATGGGGAATATAAAAGGCATGGAGGAAGCAATATTTTGTTGTTTAATCTTTTGTGGAAGGGAAGAGAAAGGGCGAGCTCGTCCAGAGGTCTTCTTCAACTTTTAAGTGACACTATCAGGCATGATAGGCCCTAACTGTTAAAATCTTGCTTTCCTTTAAATGTTTTCATTAGAACAACTCTATTATGATGATATTCGTGCATTTTTGACTTGGCTAGAAAAAAATGATTTGTGGGTTTTTATGTTAACTTGGATTCTGGGTTGAACGTGGAAATTTTGGTTCTGTAAGAAACTTGTTTTCATTGTTTTCTTGTTCCCTTGTTGGGGATTAAGTTGGAGTTCTATACCCGGTTAGAACTATTACATTACCTTCCTTCGTTGTGTTTTTGTAGCCAAGTAACCTTTACCAAACTTTGTAGGGTTTTCTGGGTGATGAAATTGGTGAATGTGATTGATTTCTTAAGATTCTTATTGTGGTTAATGACCTAGTTGTATTCGTTGATCTAGGTTTTTGTGAACTGTTGTGTTTTCATACCCATTTGGGTAAACAACTAACGACTACTGTAAGCTCTTGTCTGACTGATTTTCTAGATTAAAAGCTTGTTCCATGAAAGGAAACATTTTTAAAGGTTACGTGTTTTAATGCTATGTTAATCTCTTATTTCTTTGGCTATGAATGAAGTAAAAGATTGTTTTCTTCGCCATGAAACTCTGACTGTAATAAGTTTATGTTCAAGGAAACTGGTAAATAATTTTGTGGACGGGTTGTTGGTATACTTTGTAAAAACCTGACTGTCACAAGTTGCGTGATTTGGAATTACTAAATGTTTGAATCTGTATCTCCTCATACGAAGGGGTTCGATTGCTTCTTAAACCCGTAGGTACTATGAGTTATACAGTCTATGGTTTAGTTGTTTATTTAAGGTAACCATGAATGTTGGTAATACGAGTTATACTGAAAGGTCAGTTGTGGAATGGATTTCGTGTTCTTCTTACGAATTTTTGGTTGATCTTGGTAAAGTAGTAAGAAGATATTGTGTTTATCAATTCTAGGTTTTTAAACATACTTAGAAATTGAAAATAGAATTGAAATGGGTTGAGCTTATGGAAGACTTGTTTTTAATTTGACTACTATTATATATTCTTTATAATGGTAAGAACATTTCAACCTTAGGTGTTTTTGAAAATAGGATTGAATACGTTTTTAAATACTGAATATTCAATCTTGTTTAATGTTTTATAAAGAAATGACACCGGATGATGAATCAGTCTAGATAGATTAGTATTGGGTTACCATGTAATCAAGGAAAATGATAAGTTAACCTAACTTGATGTTAATCTCGAATGGTTCGAGCATGTGAAGGAAAGTAGCCTGTTTCCTTTGGATCAGGCTTCTATCGAGTTCGATAGGTTGTGATGTTTTATGTCAAAAGTTGATATTTGTTTCATTGGATGTATGGTAGTAGATCCTGTAGGGATCTAAAGGTAATTCTATATGGTTTCTCTACCTGAACCACATTGTTGAATGTACTTAAGTGCTAGAACAGATTCTTCTTCCTTGATTATGTTTATTAAATGGTTATTATTCCTTGGAAATTGGATTTAGTTCTAAAAACATGGTTACAACAGTGTTCTGGTCATCTCTGTTTTATCTTTGAGTTGAAAAGAGAAGGATGGAAAGGGGCTGTAAAAGAAAGAAAGTTATATTGATCTCTTCTTGTATGTTAATATACTTTTTCTTGGACTTATTTGAGGAATTCAATCAGTAAAGTTATGGGACGGAAGATTATTACATTAAGTTGAAAGAAACATTAGGATTGGGGACCCTAATCTGGAAGACTCCTTTCTTTTTACAACATGTTAAGATCTTGTTATAACTTACTGTTTTTTATTTTCTTTTCAAAGTAATTCAGTTTTTATTGCTTTGCATACTTGTTATGGATTGAAAATTAAGTATAATAAGATGAAGGACTGATTGGCAAGTGAAGTTGCAAGTAGTGGTGATCCATTCTTTCTATTTAGATTACTTTTGTATGAACCTATTGGAATGAATACTTCAAATGGTTTAGTGTTAAATAAAGGTGATCAAACCATGATATACATTGTTTCAGCTTTTTCGGATGATTAGGTGCATAATAAACAAGATGTTCCTTCTTACTTTCTTGCATGAAATGAGATGATTCATCTGAAATAGATTAAGTCAAAATTATGCCTGTAACTTAAGTTATGATATAAAGTTGTATTATAATTGGTAGAAAGAAAACCCAGAGTGTATCATGATTTGGGATTGTGAAGTAATTGTTGGATTCAATTATACTTTAAATTTAGGACAAGCAGAATAGATTATTCCTTCTGTCCATTTTGTTTTTAACAGTGTACTAGGACTCTTATATTGACTTCACTTTAAGTTGAAGGTATGAAGTAATTGATGTCATTATAACAGGGTTGTTTAATGGAAACAATTAGTGGAATGCAATTGTTTTAAGGATTAGTGCTTATCATGCTCAGTTCATTGAACTGACCCGTGCTAGCAATTTTTGCAGATGGTCTTCGTAAGTGGTAAAGGAAGACAAAATCTGATATGATGCATTGACTGTTCTAAATTGGTTCTTATGAAGAATTCTGATTTGATTTCCAAACTGTATTGTGAAAGAAATTTACCTCTTTTGTTTGAAGGCTATTGTCTTAAAGTATGCCGAAGTGCATAAGTTGTAATTGTATGGGTTTGGAAATGAATAAATGAAATAGTGAGATATTACCTATGTGGTTTGTGTAACTTATTTTATTGGGATGATCTTCTTATTATCTATAGGAATGAGTGAGCATTCTTATTGTTCTATACAATGGAATCTTGATGAATTTCTTAGGTAAGCCATAGCTAATTATATGGCTGAATACTACATTCTTGATTAGTGATTCTTTATGACTTATGATTGTGATTAAAAATTGTAAATAAGATCACTTTTTCTTTTTTTGGGAACATTGAGAGTGGGTTATGTCCTAAAATGTAACTAGGAGAGGAAGAGAAATTTCCCCTCTTGTAATGCATCAAATATAAAAGTAATATATGGATATAAATCACAAAACTTAACGATATTAAGTCTAATATATATCATATTATAAGGTTGTTACATTCCCTTTGTTGGATTAGTTAATTTCTTAATGACAAAACTTAGATTGATGTTATCCTATTTTTGTTTGGATAAAAGGTTGTTAGGTCCCAACCGACAACCAGGAAGCAATCTAGAGTTAATTAAGACCCTTTTGTAAGTGAACCCTAATTACATAAAGGTAACTAAAAGAGTGTTGGACTCGGGGTTAGGGAAGGCTACCTAATTATGTAGGTCCTGTAACCCAAATATAACTTAACGTAATTAAAATTCTCGGAGGTATGTACATCTTTCGAGGTTGTTCCATAGGATGTTGACACATGTCAACTGCAAGGTTATACCTTCGAGAAGATTAGGATCTTCTCGAGGATACAACAATGTAGATGACATGTGGCAACACCCTTCTGCATTGATCATTAAGATTTATACACTTGGAACTTGATTAAGATTTCTCTCCGGGACCGGTTAGGGCCATAATCAGGTTATGAGGAAGCCCTTTGAGACTCGGGGTACCTTGAAAAATAGGGTTAACTTTGGTTGACCCAGTATGTCAATTTACCCTTAGTCTTTAAGAGCCTCTTCATAACATGAACTATGATGTTAATCCAAATTAGAGTGAAACCTTGGATCAAGGGGGACTGATGAAGTCAATATAAGACGTTCTTTATAACAATAGAGTGGGGTGAAGGATGTATTCGGATTGACAAGTATGCCATCAAGGAATAAGTAATACGAACAGTATGTTATAAATCTTTGGCCAAAGTATCACAAGTTGCTGATTGCGTTGTCCTTTGTCACCTAGTCTAAGGATCATGATGCTGATGAATAAGTGGTAACAATTATTCAGATAGGTTCCTTGGGAAGATCACTCAGAACCTGGAATAGGGTAAGAGAACCACGAACATGAAGTATTCAATAGAAAACTTCAAGCTCAAAGTTACACATGAATAGATCGGTAGTTCACCGAGTCATGGAATGAATAGATCGGTGGTACACCGAGTCATTACACTACATATGGTTATCTGTTATAAGAATGATTGTTATGATATGTGTGTTCTAAATTATGTATTTAGAATAGAGAACATTAATCATGCAAAAAAAAATTCCTTGTATTAAAATAGGAATGTTACACACCCACCAGCTCCTCCACCCACAAAGGAGCACCCATTATCTCCTCCACCCTTAGAGGAACATCCATTTTCTTCTCCACCTATCGAGGATCTAGTAGAAATACCTTTTCCTCTAGATGATTGTACGATGGAAAAGTGACAAGAGAGCATGGGAATCTACAAGTAACTTTTCCTCGCACTTTGACCTCCAGGTCGTAAACCGACATAGCTGGTGGGGATTGAATATGTGTGGGATGTAGACAAACTAGCTAGCAATCGATGTCTTCGACGCGCACTAGTGGAAATTGTGAATCTAAGGTAAAGAAGGCCCTTCTAACTCTGAATCGGTGTGATAGCTCGATCAAGAAAGATGACTGCTCGAAGGCTCCAATCAATATCAAGCTCTGGCATGATTCGGTCTATGGGTTGTGGAATACGTGGAAAATGACCTAGGATAGTTTCATGTATGTCTCCAGATAAGGTCATAGGGTAGATGGTAAATATAATTGACTCTATGGGTGATTTTATGGCCTAGTCTAGAACTCCTTAGCTTCGTTAGCTGCTATGTCTAACAAGGATAACTATTTGATGATGATAGGTGGAAGTGGAGTAGATCTGAATACTAATGTACGTAGGCCAGCATCTATGTCTAATTCACCTATGGACTCATTGGGCTATGGGATTTGTGGGTCACAACCGTAGATTCATGGTTGATGTGGACCTACTATGGTCATGTGTGGAATCAGTCCCTAATCCCTAGTATCCAATAGTCATATGCTTTTTCAGCCTCTATATTTAGAATTATCAGTTTGTGTGATCTTTTTAGAGTATCTCACAAGTGTTTGTCCAAACTGAATTCTTAAGCTCGTATCTATATCTGTGAGAGTGTCTCCTATGTCTGGCTGTGGGACCAAAGGATCACAACCGAATGTCTGCTCTCTTTCAAACCCTTCCATAGTCATGTGGATATGTATCTAGGGTAATCTGTAGTTTGGTTGATTTGACCAAAACATGTGCACTTGGTCATCTTCCATTGTTCGAAGATTTGGATCCTAAGATTCTGATCTATATAAATTATTGCTATGACGAGATTGGCTTGGGGCACGATTGGCTCGAATACGTGTTCCCTAGGCTCTCTAGTTCCCGTGATTGTCATACAAAAGCCACAATGTAAACTAAATGCGAGCAAAGTAAAATTAACTATGTGAAATATATCTATAACATGTATAACTTCTATATTTTTGTATTTTCTGATGAATTTATATGAATGAAATTGAAGGAGAAACTATTTTAATATATCTATAAATTGAAAATTAATCTGATGACAAATTTTAAACAAACAAAGTAACCGAGTATAGCTACTTTGTAGGTTGTAAATCTATTCTAAACAAGGAAATAACTAATCTAATATATTTGAAAGACTCTTGATCCTACCTCGAAGTGAGGAAAGAATCATAGTTTCTCAGAAACTATCAATCCCCAAAACTTCCCTGGCAATATCGAAAGTAAAATTGAGTGAAATAAAGTGATTGACTACTCTATTTGATATGCTTCTAATTTAGAACTTTGAAAGATAGAACTGGATTTCGTAGACGGTGGTGAATCCGATGGTGTGTGTATGATCTTGTCTCCTCGGTGTGACCTCCTCGCTCCTTCGTGTTCACGTGGATCCGTAAAAGCATGTAATGCTAGCATCAACCGAAGTAGATATTGGGACAAAGGTAGTTTAGAATACAAGGTGAATACAATGCGAGTAGGAGAGAGATAGCGCAAGAGTACAGAGCTTGGCTTATGCAATTCCTAGCGGGATTTATTGCGAGTCATGCAACATAAAACGTCTAGAACCTGAAACTATCTTGTTTGAAGAACAAAACCTGCAACTTTAATGGCTTCCTATTGAAAACAAACTATCCTATTCCAATTGATTTGGATGAAGTGATAACAGCAATTGCACAAGATGGATATGTGGCTTCCTAACAACAAGACAACACTAACTAAGCATGCAATAAATGAAACTAAAAATTCTAAGTAAAATGACGGACTAATCTATTGCAATGAGAAATTCAGAGGCAAGTTTGAGGGGCCATTTTCTTGAGCACAAGCCAACTATTTATAGCATTTGCATTTACCCAAGGTAAAAACCAAATTGATCTCTTAAACTATAAACAATGGAAAAACACTATTCCAGGGAACCAAAATCATTAATGCAAGCCCAAGGTGGTGAAAAAAGCTGGTAAATGTTTAAATTTACATGAGTTGCGTTAAAAGAGCATTTTGGAAAACACATGAAGGACCGCCGCCCGAGTAGGGTGGTGGTTACTGGACCGCCGCCGCTTCTGTCTAGGGCGGTGGTCATGAGACCGCCACCTAGGCGGGCGGCGGTTTCATGAATCAAGAGCAAAAGGCAAAGAAAGGAGGGGAAAAGAGGAAAACAAAGCACACGGGGGCTAAGCAGGGCATGCAGGATGATAACGCATACTTGGAGAGCCTTTCCGGATCCTAAACACCTTACGAGGAAACCTGTATCATCATTAGGGCATGTGTTGCATTGTTCCGGTAGTGCAGTACCTTACAATTTTGGATACGTACAGTGACCATTCTCCATTAGCTACCAAAGATCCTGCGAACTTACTTTTAACTCTCTTACCCACGGAAGCCGAAGCTAGCAAATTCCCCATCTCTAAGACACATTTTATGGGAATCGCCATTAGATCCTTGTCAACCTCACCTACGGTGGTGCCATTCTAATGCTTAGTTGATCACCTAGATTATGTGGATAGAGCCTTACTTTGGGGGTGTATTTTGCTTCTTGTCTCAACACAAATGTAGATTTCACTTGCTGACATTTCCACTATCTACCCAAAAATATTTCAGCCAATCAAACCAAACACAACCACAACTATCATAAATTCCACCACAATGCCCCTCATAACTCAACTCACACCTCTACCCATAACCCAACATGCATCTAAATCCAAACCCAAACCTACATCCTCTTCGCCTAAACCTAGTACTACCTTAGGGGTCATCCCAATCTGCCACCTTACTCATCCACCCATCAAATTGGATTTAGCTACATCCTCTAAAGCCAACACCAAACCTACTCGGCACCCAAGCAGAAGAACCAATCCCATAGATCTTATACTCCAACCTCGTTGATCACACCTTCATCACCTTCACCTTTTTCGTCTATCTTAGGACCTCACCTTTCCAACATAGTTAAGAAACCTCCACCCAAAGAATAAACTAAAAACATAGCAACCCATTACACCCTTACATACCTTTACCAAACCCAAGCACTGATATGACTTATGCCCACACCTCCAAAGCATCTTTTCCAATCATACCTCCAATACCATTGATAGCTTCGCATTACCCCCAACATTTCGCTCTCTTTCACTCACACCTCCTTCACGACCCGTGCTGGGCTACCTTCACAAAGACACCTTCGTTATCCCCATGGGTGACATGCCCTCTTCCACCATCCGCCTTTCCCTCTAGAGCTAGTGTTTCCATATCACCTTTACCCAAGAAGGTCCAACCTAAAAAAATAATCCGCAACCCTCCAATAAGGTATTCAAACCAACCACACATTCTCTTGCCAATTCATCTACCATACCCCTACCCAAAAAAACATGACCAGCACCCAAGAGCACACCAACACCTAAAACCATAGCTCGACCCACTCCCCCTCATGCAATGACCCTTCCTCCATAGTTAGCCACACCTATACCCAAAACCAATTTCACTTCCCATTGTGATCCACTAGTGGGATCCTATGCCAAAATATTAACTAACCTCCTTAAGACTTTTATCATCACATTACCCTTTGCTCGGACCTTATGATCCTCTCAAACCCAAACCAAAAGGGTTTGACAACACCAAAATTTGCACCTACCATCATGTGCTAGGGCATTATGTGGAAGCGCAAAGCTTTAAAAATTGTTCTTATCCGGTTGTGTCCTCCCAAAGAAAACTTTAATGATGATGACCTTCTCGATGAGGACCCCATTTCACCAACACCCATTCCCACAAATCTTCCCTCACTACCTACTCAACGACCCAAACCTTCACCCCCACAACTCTTAGAACCACCTCCAAGATTTGAAATTAATATGGTTCACATCAAAGAGCTCTTCAAACCTCTACCCAAACATCGTGTGCTCAACTCATCTCACAAGGTTCCTTCTCATCATTGGGCTTTTTCCCTTCATGTCACTATACCTTTCATGGTTCACCTACCTCACCTACCTCCCCACCTCAAATCAACATGATCCACGTTACAACACATGCCCATAAAGATAAAGGAAAGGAAAAGGCAATCGACTCACCAACCAACCCGATTCCCAACATACAATCTACACCTACTGCCTAAAATCACTATCCGCGGCCCCACATATCCTATTTCTAATGGGGTCACACACCACATGATGCTCAAAAAACTATACCAATCCCCCTCAAAATGTTCCTATATGACCTCAGCCAAACCTCGAATCCCATCATCAAGCTCTTATGGATGTTCTTCAACTGTTGAGGTTTTACCCAATGACCCTACACCCGTACCCTCCATTATTACACCTTATCATGTAGCCTCTCTCCCCAAATTATCACCTTCATCAATACCTCCACCTACTCACCAAATAGCCTCCCTTAGCTTCTCTCGAGGAAGAGATCACACCACACCAAACCGATGACCCAAACCCAGCTCTCTTCATATATTTCCACATCGATTATATACATATACGACGTGTTATGATTTTTGGGGGCGCTAGCATTAATATAATTTCCTCCCATGCATTCACTCAAATGCGTATACATAACAAATTTCATGCATAAACATCTTGTCATGTTGCATTCATTCAATGACGTTATCACCTCTACACATGGTACCGTCATCCTCCACATTTGCATGGGCCCCTACACTATTTTGAGTTGTTTTATGTCTTGGAGGGGGATTTCAATATAACATATTCTTGGGTAGACCACGGATTCATGTCATGGGTTGTGTTTCTTCCACTTTGCATCATTGTGTAAAGTTTTAGCATGAAGGACACACCTATACCATTCTAGCTGATTCATCACCTTACAAAACTTGTAACATGCTTTACCGACCCAATGACATGCTTATACCCATTAAGGCGTTTACCTCCATGACCACTGCATCTTCACCTATACCTCCACCCACTAGTGTAGCCGCTACTTCAATCGCACCTACATCCTCCATTTCCACCACTGCCACAACCTCCACGGCGAATCATCACCTCCCAATCCGTTACCTCCACCTCTCGATCGACCTCGACACATCGTCTATTCCATCTCTTGACATACCAACCACCGATCCTTGGAAGGCATTTTTCAACACCTCACTCGGGGAGTATCACATATATATTGTCAACACATTCCTTACTCCAAAAGAGTACAAAAGACTTCACCAACACCCTCATTATGATCGCCGTATAGGAGAACACCTCCTTTATGGTCCTCCCCACCATCGTACTAGTCTCACCTATGGGGGATTTAATACTACCACTTATACACCTAAACCACCATCACAAACCCACCCATTTTCATCGACCTCCAATCACTCACCAATCGTCATTTCTCCCACACCTTCCTACACCTATGTGCATGGAAACGTTTTGGTTTTATATTTTATGAGCAAGGCCACCATCTTTGTTATTCCATGTACTACCCATGCAAACATAACTACCTTAGTGGTATTAACTTTTCTAAACCACGACAAGAAGGCCCGCATTGAACTCATTGAGGACATTAGCCCCTCTCCACCTTCTTCACCACCAACAATACCTTCATCAACGAAGTCGATGGATCCAGAATCCATTCCTCCTAAAAAAATTCAAAAAAACTATATCCTTTGGACTCTCGACTTATCAATGTGAGGGCAAGGATCCTTCCTCTCTTCCCTTCTCGTATCCGAAATGATCGATGAAAATACACCTTCGATTAACATCGTTCAATGTCGGGATGATGAATCTATACTTACCTACCTTGGTGTAGAAGACTCATATATTCATTGGCCATTATCCTTTGAGACACAAACCATGTTTAATGAATCAACTATCGAAATCAACATTCACACTCAGGATGACCCACACATTCTAAAGATAGGACAATCTTTAGATGCTACTGAAAAAGAATCCATAACTTCTTTTCTCAAAATCATAACCATGTTTTCACTTGGTCTTATGTAGATATGCCCGATATTGACCCCACTATAGTGGTACATAATATCATAACCATTCCCGATGCCAAACCCGTCAAACAAAAAGATAAGTAAAATACACCCTCGCATTACTCTTCTGGTCAAAGAAGAACTTCAGCACCTCCTTTCCATTTCCTTCATCTTACCCATTGATTATCCCTGGTGGATTTCGAACATTATCCCTGTCACTAAGGTGATAGGAGGACTCTAAATTTACATAGATTTCCATGACCTCAACCTAGCTTTCCCGAAAGATGACTTTCCCTTACCTGGTATTGACACGCTAGTTGATCTTACCACTGGTCACAAGATGCTATCACTCATGGATGGCTTCTCGGGTTATAACCAAATCTTACTTGCCTAAGAGGATCAACATAAAACTACATTCATCACCCCTTGGGGGACATTCTACTATCGAGTCATGCCTTTTAGCCTTAAAAATGTTGGTGCCACCTATCAGTGGGCTATGACTTATATCTTCCATGACATCATGCATTGTATATTAGAAGATTAGGTGGATGATCTCTGGAAAAATCTAAACACCGCTCCGAGCACCTCTCCATCCTAAAAACTATCTTCGACCACCTCATTAAATATTATGTTAGCCTTTATGCCAAGAAGCGTGTCTTTCTGATTCTCTCTCGGAAAGCTCTTGGGATTTATCATTTCCTTACATGGTATAGAGGTTAACCCTACTAAAGTCAAGGCCATTCTTTAAATTCCTCCACCCACTAATCTTAGGAAACTACGCAGCCTCCCAGGAAAGTTGCATTCTATTCGCCACTTCATTTCACAATTTTCGATCGGTGTCACCATTTCATCATCTTCTCAAGAAGGGTGTCTCTTTTAAATGGGATAATGACTACCACAAACCTTTTGACGCCTTAAAACAATACCTTCTCCAACCACGCGTACTCATTCCACCTAAAAATGATCAACCCTTCTACCTATACATCTCAGCTACCGATCACTCTTTGGGGGCCATGCTTGCTCATCACGATGAACAACACAGGGAGCGGGTGGTCTATTACATAAGCCATACTCTTTTGGACTACGAAACCTGATACACCCATGCCAAAAAACTCTTCTTAGCCTTAATTTTCATTGCCATGAAACTTTTCCATTACCTACTTAATCAAAAGACTTATGTTGTGACAAACATTGACCCCTTACACGTCATGTATGCCAAAATTTACCAAAATTAATGAGCCACATGTCGGCTTATGCTTTTAGCCGACCCCAACCTCAAATTCATCCATCAAAATTCTATTAGGGGCTAAGTTATTTCTGACCAATTGGACGACACACCTATTTCCAGGGATCAACGTTCTAATTTTTACTTTCCGGATGAGTCAATTGCTTCCCTTTCCTTAGATGAGCCCACATACCAAATGACAATCTTCTTTGATGGTTTGAAGTGATATCGTGGGGGTGGGGCAGGTGTTATCCTCATTCTTCTTGATGGTGAACCCATGCCTTTGTCTTTCAAACTATATTTTGATTATACAAACAATATTTCCGAATACGAAGCACTCATATTAGGTCTCCAAGTTACCTATCCTTGGATGCCAAATCCATCAACATCTTTGGTGATTCCCAATTGATCATAAACCAAGTCAATGGTATATACCAATGTCGTAATGAGACACTTCAAAAGTAAAAACATCATGTAGACATACTTTTGACCACCTGCTACACCCTTCAAACCATCCCACGCTCAACCAACAAATTTGCAGATACCATGGGTTGCTTGGCTTCTCAAATCCCCACTTCACCTACCGATTCTAAAATCTTTGACACCATACAAAGACTCTAATCACCCTCTTATTTACCTTGCGAGGTTTAATCTGTTGGAACCGCTACCCCTGACCCGAGTAACCTTTGGTATAAACAATACTTAGACTACCTTTCTCATTCCATCTTTCCTCCCAACCTCACTCGTAATGGACAATGGGCCTTTCTCAATCTCTCGTTACGTCATCATGGGTGGCCTCCACTACAAACACAACTTTGATGGCATTCTCTTAAGGTGCCTTATGAGTTCTGAAATTCCTTATACCATTAAGGAATTTCATGATGGCATACGTGGAGGTCACTTCGGTGGCCTCGTTTTTGCTAAGCGTGTTCCTCACCTAGGATATTACTAGCCGACCCTCAACCATGATTGTTGTGACTACGCCAAGTATTGTGTAAAATGCCAATAACATTGCAACCTTCATCATACACCCAGTCATGCCTTACAAGTCACACGTTACCTTTGGCCCTTCTCTCAATGGGGTTTGGATCTTGTTGAGGGATCAATCTCCATTCTTCCCAATGACATCAATGGATCATCACTACTACCAAATACTATAAAAATGGGTTCAATCCATAACCCTCATTTCCATGAAAGCCAACAAAAATATGTGAGTTTATCAATCATCACATCATCTTTCACTTTGGTGTCCACATCACCTCATCACTCATAACGACAAACAATTCAAAATAAAACCTTAGGAAACTTTGCAATGCCTTTGGCATTCAACTAAGTTTCTCATCGCTTATTAGCCATAGACTAATGGCCAAGCCGAATCCACCAACAAAACCCTTAAAAAAATTCTCATGCAAGTGGTTAACGATACTGGGAAGGATTGACATACACACATTCCTTTCACCTTGTGGGCATACCACACTAGTATTCACACTTCCACTTCCACCACACCTTTGTCTCTTGGTCTACGGTACAAAGGCTATTCTACCTCTCGAATTCTAGATTCCCTCACTTTGCATTTCTCTCCATGACATGCTCAATGATGATGACTTTCATCATGACCATTTAGCACAACTTGAGTTATTAGACGAACATCATCTTAATGCTCTTGACCATCTTCAAGTTTACCAAAAACGTATCAAATGTGCCTATGAAAAATGTGTCCATGAACAAACCTTCCAAGTTAGTGACCTTGTCTTGAAGGAAAATCAACATGTAACCAAAGCAAAAAAAAGTAAATGGGGTAAATTTTCTCCTAATTGGCTTGGACCATACATCATGACTCATACTTATAGATCAGGTGCTTATCGTTTATCTTCACTCGAGGGTAAACCCAAACCTGATCCCCTTAACACCTTGCATCTTCAACCATTCTATTGTTGACTTTTAGTCCTACCTCACCTTCTTCCTCTTTCCATGCTCGTCCCTTGAGTGCTATCCACTTCCTACGCCATCACCAATGATTAAATAAGAATCATGTGTGTACCTGTCACTTTTTATCTTCTCTTAAATATGTGTACCACGGCGCTACACATAGCATGATTCTCATGGATACTTTTTGTCTACCTTTAGATGAGATCCCATGGTCATTTCACCCTACTTTCTAAACAAGAATCATATTCTTCACCTTAGTATTGTCCATGACTTCAAATCCCTCACATGGGATCCAACTCCTTGAGTCAAAATTTCAATAAAAATATGAATCCCTCAAAAGGACATCTTTCTCTCTACAATCACTACTATAAATAGACTTCTCCCTTGAAGGATAACTATGTAAGGATCTTTCAAAAAAGAGAAAGAATCTGAAGCTTCCCGCATCGATCAGCTTCACAAAGACCTCAAGGAGTTAATTTACTCATCCCATATAGACTTCCCGCATCAATCATTCTATCTCAAATATCAGTCAAAAAAAAAATCCTCTTAGTCATGGACTTGCCCATTGTGACCTTGGATCTCTTGCCAAAAAGGCATGCTACCTAGTACCATATAAAAACTAACCACCTTTCACACTCTCACCAATCACACTTTCATTTCCTATCACCTCAAGGGACCTATTGGACCATGACATTTGGTGGTCATGTGACTACTTTTTCACCTTTAGAATAATCAATCATGCAACAATTTTTAGGGTCTTACGTTCATCAGCCCATCCAAAGTATGATCCACCCATTATGATCCTTACAATCAGGTTGCTTTCTTGCCTCCTCTTATCTTTTAACTTTCCTTATTACATCTTGATTACCTTATACAGGACTTGGTCCTTGACACTTACCTTTGGGTAAGCTTCTTCTTCCACCACAATCAAAATCACCTATACCAATGTACCCAAAATCCACCCATACCTAATGACCTAGACTCAATCTTGCCTATAGCATACCCACCCATACTCATACCTTCTCACATTCTTCCCTAGCTTATGGGAGAACTACATCATCCTGAGGTCCCTTTTCACCGGGACTATGTAGGCAAGCACTCGAGGGCATGGGGCCCTTGGAGGTTAGCTCAGCCACTCTCTAACCCTAACCAATTCACCTTTCATTTTCCTAAATCATGATCTACCCTTGTTAAATTTCTTTTTATATCAATAATTAGAAATTAAAAACCAACAAACAACAAATTGTTTTCCACCTTTATCATCATCCAACATCCATTCATTATGTCTACCATTTCTTTCCCACTATCATGCATGTATTATAAAACATCTTAAACATGGTCCATCTCATCATTAATTGTACACATTCATGAATTACCTAGCTCCACCATGCCTAAAACCTGACTCAATCCATGCCTAGACCATGACCTAACTCTATTCATGCCTACAACCTAACTCGGTCCATGCCTAACACACAACTTGACTCCACCATGCCTACAACCTAACTCATCCATGCCTATAACTCCGACTCGATCCATGCCGGACCACAACCCGACTCAACCATGCCTACAACCCGACTCAATCCATGCCTAAACCAACAACCTTTCTCAATCCATGCCTATAACGATTCAATCCATGCCTAGACCATGAGTTGACTCTCCATCCATGCCTACAACCTAACTCAATCCATGCCTATAACCTAACTCATTCACACCTAAACCCGACTCAACCATGCCTATAACCATACTTAATCCATGCCTATGACCTAACCCTATCCATGCTAATAACTGACTCAATCCATGCCTAACATACCTATCCTAAAATCTATCTATGCATAATAATAAAATGTTATCGATACAAACACATAATGCCCATAATCATCATCATCTCTATAAATACAAATATCCAATCATGTGTATCCATATACATAAATATCTTCGACATGCAAAGCCGATACATATAAAAAAATTTCTCAAAATCTCATATACATCCTCACCATCTTTGGCATGCAAGCTAGTATATGCTCAAAAATATACAAAACTCTCATACATCCTCACTCTCTTTAGCACGCAGGTTGATATCTCGGTAAAAATGAATCAAACTACATCAGAATAAAGGGATGTGCATCAAGCATCATCCTATCGGACATCTTCCATCTCAGTCTCGCTTGTCTCCTCCTCAGCTCCCGACTAGTAGCTCGATAACCTCTCACCACCCGCCATAGGTCGTGGTCAGCCCCCTGCTAGTACATCACCTGGAGCTAGCCTCCGTGAGCTAGTGGCCTCACCTTGATCATATCTAAAGGCTCAATGTTCCCCCCGTGCTCTCCCACCGTGAGTATGGGATTTGTTCCTCTCACTAGAGGCCTATTATGCCATGTACTCTCCATAGGATAGAAAATATATCCCGACCACTATCAACTGATCTGATAATATCTAGCCTCACCTAGGGCATCCCGTAACCTAGATATGGGTATAGTTTGTGGTGGCCCCATCGGCCTCGGCCCCTATACCTATCCCCCCCATGCCCGTGAACTAGGACCATGTCCCTGGTGCTCGTGAAGGTGCCATCGCCCCTTGCACCTTGTGCTCTGTGCTCGAGCATGTAGTGCCCGAATCTACACCTATGTAGTGGCAAACTAGCCTTGCAAACCTATAACATATTCCTGTAGGGTGGCTACCTGCTCTTCATCACCCTCTCTATCTCCACCCTGGGCCATTTAGGTGTATAGACTAGCCACCTACACATGCAATGCAACCACCTCTACCTCTGATGTTGCTAGCTGCCCTTGTACCATCCCCAACTATGTAATCAGGGTCACCACCTACCCCTGTAGGGCATCTCTCTGCATAGTGATGGTGGCTAAATCTGGCTTCCTGGCCTAGGAGGTACTGCTTGTAGTTGGCCGCCCACCATTGTCTATACCTTTCTCGTCACACCAACATCATCAATCTCATGGTCTATAACCTACTCCTCCTACCTAATAGTAACTGTCAGCTATGGAAGTGGCAGTGGTCTCTCCACATCATCCCTCTGTATTGTGGGAAGGGTGGTGGTATATCTTGTAGTAATCCAAATTGTCGTCGACCCTATCTACGGGGATCATATCATGCTCTCTTGCACGATGCCCCTCTATCCATCTGAGTAGCTCAAGGCCGGCCGAACTCCTCAGCCATCTGTCTGTATGAGGGATAACCCACATATGGTCTCCATATGATGTCTACCCTGACAATCCCTCCAATAGCCACCGGTAGTATGCTACATCATGTGTAGCTGTCTGATCACCGCTCTCCGAGCGAGGCACCCATCACATGTACCCCACCCATAAAAACTTGGCTCAAATGCATCTACTGGGCATACCCACTGGACGCACATAGATAATGTGCTCATAGGCCCAATAGTGTAGAATAAAAGTGTAGCATATACTAAACCTGCGGAGCTTCCCATACGCCCATAACTCTCTATATAGCTATACCAAGAATGCTAGCACCCAGGAAAATCGGGTCCTCTCCATCATCATGTCATGTAGCACTCCCATCAGTGATCATGGGAATCTCCCACCCTCTACATCTGGCAGTGTAAAACAAGCAGACTGCCTCCATCAGTAATACTACTAGCCTCGTCTCCTCTAGATGGGCTAGGTACATCTCTCCATAGCTCATACTGGCATTATGGAATGTCAGCTCTGCCATCCCCTCACCAAATACCATCAGCATCAACTCCTCTAATTCCTTTAAGGAGATTGAATATACCTACATACCCAATATGGGTAACCGCATGATCCTGAACACGTCCTCCAGGGTGACTATCATCTCACCCATCGGTAGGTAGAATGTGTTGGTCGTTGAATCCTATCTATCAATGAGGGAGACCATAAAACTTAGCTCTTAGACTACATGCGGTAAAGAGTAGCGTCGGACCCCAATCAATCCCACCTCCTCAACATGTCGTAACTCCTTTGTTGTCACTACACCTCGAACTATCACGCACAGGGGTAGCACCCTATCTCACATCCTTAGTTGATCTCTCACCGCATCCAAGAAAACAATCACATTATTAAAACTCGACCATATCTACATTTACCCATACCAATGTGGGCCTATCCTCTACCCCAAACCAACCCGACCTACCTACCCTAACCCTACCCAAACCAATATCACCTTACCTATTTACACGCACCCCAACCCACACCTACCTACTTACCCAACCCAACCCTAACCTACCCACTTACCTACCCTTACCCTACCCAACATAATATTTCCTCACCTATTCAACCACACCCCCTAACCCCTCCCCTGCTTCCATTTTGACCCACTCCACAACCTTACCTTTTTCCTATACATCTATACATTTTTTCCCTAATAACTCCACCCTTACCTATTTTTACCCCTTACCTATGTTATGATTTTCATCAAAACCACTTTTCTCACCCCTATCTACCTCACCCACCCAACCTCGGACACCTTTTGGCCCTTTTCCCCCAATTACAACTAGTACCAATTACCCGTAACTAACCCCTTGATCCCCCTTCAACCGACATCGGGTCACTCGCTTCTTGACTGATACTGGCACCCTAACACCGACGTCGGCTAACCTTTAACCGATGCGGTCACTGTCGCTACAAAACCACAATGCCCAACCCCCATTTTTCCTCAAAATTCCCTTTTTACTCCCTTCTACCCACCCAATCCTACCCAAATTCCCCTTATACCCTTCCCCACCCCTTCTTCACCCAATCCCCTCCCTCCATTTCCTATTTTACTTGATTTCCCTCCCATAATTCAAAATTTATTTTCCCCCAAAAACAAAAAACCCATTTTCACCCACTAATTTAATTTAATAAACAAAAAATGAGTCTGGATTGAATCCTACATCATTGCCTTGTTGTCTACATGGTGGCACATCCGGCCGCTGCACTAGTGGACCCCCGATCCCTCTCCTACCTCTGCCATCATCAAATGACCTCTCGCTCTCCACCCAATCAATCCACTCAAACCAATCCAACCTAGCTCATGGATCCACCTATCGACCAACTCTCACTAGCCACAAAGCTCACCAACCTAGTCCTCTGTCTCACTCGGTCACTTTCCACCCTTTTCTCTCTCCTTTTTCATTTTCTCCTCTTTTGTAAAAGACAAATGAATTGAGAAAACTCTGATTTTCTCTTTTATAACAACCCCAACCAAACCGGTATCGGTTTACCATAACCGACATCGGTCCTGTGCCCTAGCTTACCATGGTCCTATCGAGCTTGATCGGCATCGGTTCCCTTAAACCGTCATTGGTTTCCCTGCTTAGTCTTTTTTCTACCCCCTACCCCTAATTTTTACCTGAATCCTTTTTTATCCTCCACTCACCTCACTTGGCTACACCACTTGACCTTCTTGACCTTACCCTTTACCCCCTCGCCTCATCCTCATTCGAGGACTCATTATTTTATCCATACATCGACCCCACCCGTGTCGTGACCTAGATAATTGGACCTTGAACATCACTAGTGACTGTGACCTCATGTGCCCACTATACCTTGCGACACTATTACCCATGTTGTTGACATACGACCTTACCTTTCCTCTTACTTGTGACCAATTATCTCGACCCAACCTTTAGTGTACCGAAACATACCTAAACATTCCCGCACCTGACCTGTGTCATGTTTCTTAACCATATCCTATACCTTAGATACCGGAATCACCTCACCCTTGTTGGATAAACCTATCGACCTTAGATAATGTTGAGTTTTACCTTGCTCTTCAACTCCGGTACTGCTACAATTTATACATGTGCGTGGGTTTGATCACTATTACTACCTTTAACCCTGACCCATTACCTAGATTACCTAAGTGGACCTTTTTCCCTTTCTACCCCCATTGCCCACCTTCCTCTTCATCACATTCACCTTTTATCAAACCACTCACCAATTATGCATTCTACCTCATTAGTTCTGGTGAGGGGCATCACCTTCACCCACACATGGGGCAGCCAAATCTTATTTTTGTCAGTGTTGCTTACCAATACAAGCTACACGACAAAAAGGGGCAAAATGTAGACACCAAAATTGGGTCACACTCTCCTTGGTCCCTCGTCAAATAAACACCTTGAACACATTCACCTAACCATGGCCCCCTTCACCCCACTCTAATATTAATTTAATTAATTAAATTAAATTAATTCATTATCCTCCCAATATTTGTTATTTAAATATCCTAATTGGATAATACCCACACATCCACCTCACCTATCCACCTCACTTAGCCACCTCACCCTAAGACCTATTCTTAGTATGTTGCCATAACTAACTAAGACCTACCCAAACCCTAAAAATCAAATCCTATATTCCCTCTAACCACATTCTCATCTGTTAGAAGGAAGCTTCCATTCTATTCCGCAGAGCAAAGATGGGCAAGGTCTAAGAAAATCGAAAGGATCTGCCCATTTTAGAAAACCTAGAAAATCCCACCCTAATCGACGCTGGTTACCCTAAACCACTTCCAGTCATCCTGGAACCACCATCAGTTACCATTTAACCCCAAAACAACCTTATTTCGAGGTTGGCACATTGTTGAGAGGTTGGTAAAATCTTTTGAGAACAAGTGACGAAACCAGGGCTATATGCAAGTAGAACCAGCATTAGTACATGCATCAGAGCATCCATACCAAAGACAAGTAACTACAAAGCCACTTTCCTTCACGAGAGCATCCACGGAAGTGCCAACACCACACCGAGTTCTTTCCATTTGATCACCCACCATTTCCAACCAGACATCAAGCTCATGCAACGGTGAGTGTTTTATTAACCAGCACTTATCCATTGTCATTTTTAGTAGATTCTTTTATTCTTGTTATTAGTTTCTACTCCCATTTCCACCTACCCACCATTTACCTCCATGCAAACTTGACCATCCCTTCACCCACACCCTTGAACTTCCCATATCAATATTTTAATCATTCTTTTTCATACCCGAGACCCACAAAAGCCTTGCCATTACCATTCAATTTCCATCTAGCCTTAGATCTGTCACCCCACCAAATTTTTAGTGAGTTTCTTGTACCTTGACCATACTGACACCGGTTACCCACAACCACCTCTAGTTAACCTAAACCGACATCGGTCATATCGGACCGACGTCGATCTCTATATGTTCTTAACAGAAACTAAGAATAGAGATTCCATTCTCTACCCAATACCCAAAACAGCCTAGAACTAGAACCCGACCCTAACCAAGACCTTGACCTTCATATTTAGTCATAGCTTAGCTTTGTTGTGAAAGAATTTACTTATTATATACGAATGAGATACCTAAATCATTTTTACTACAATAGGATTTCCTTTATTTTTAGCATTAAGTTGTTTTAAATAGTGGATTGACAACCATCTAAGAAGTATCACACTTCTTGGATCTAGCATACGCTAAAGGAGTCCACTGCATATGTTGTTTAACTTTCATTTGGTGTTCCTTTTTCCCATTTTAGGTATTTCCTCCAAGCAAAAAGGAAGCTCTCACGATTAGTTTTGGTTCCATAAGTCATAAATCTGTAATAACCTTCAACCAAAGATCTCAATAGGTATTCCTCCTAGACCTTTTCCCTTATCTATTTCATCAACATTCAAAGAAATGCTCTAGAATCAGGTGAAACACATATTATAGAGACATATTTTCACCCTTCATATACCAACTATGGTAAGAGATGATGCAGCTTGATATAGAGGTGATACATAGGGTTGGGTTATTTTATGTAGCTTAAAGAGAACATGTGTTGATGGACAAGGCTATGTTAATAGCATTGGTGAAGAATGCAAGAGTGTTCACCAAGGATCAATCCCAAACCCCATGTATATTAAGTAGGTTACAATTTAGTGGTAATGAGATGCTCCAAGTAATCAAGAAGAATCGAATAAAAATGGAAAATCCTGCATGAAGAAGAAATAGTCTACTCATACTCATAGATCGAAAAAGGATGGTACATATAGGAGTATTTTGTAACTCTTGTGTTTAGAAAATCATTCCCTTTAAAAGGAAATAGGATTTATGATTCCAAATAGGGAATTTAGCTCCTATAAAGTTATTGATGCATATGATAATGACAAATTATATGACAGAATTTTCCACTTGTCATATAACTCCTATGACTTATGATCTCACTAAGAGAAATGACTCACCACGTGTTGTGGATGAGACACTAAGTGATGGTGAGGAAATTCACATACACCAACAACCCCCCTTTATCAAAGTTGAGGTAGAGGTTGTGGAAAATTAGAACAGAAAGAGAACTCCCCTAGACAACTAATAAAGATGTGTTAATGGGGCCTAGAAACTAAAGGACAAATAAGGTTCTCATGTACAAACAACATCTCTAAGGAAAAGAAGAATAGGAGGAGGACTAGAAAGTTGAATAATATGGGTGGTTACAGCAAACCTCACCCCAAGAAGATACCACAAGTGAATAAAATTCACCTCGATGGAGTGTTTGGTGAATATGTTTGTAACTTGATCAAATGTTTGACAATACAGCAAGTCAATGATGTCTTCATGTATCTGCTCTGAATGAAGTGCATTGGGATATCAATATGATTCCTCCATTCATGCTAAACCATATTTTGTAAAATTGAGATGGTGCTCATGTTTTCATAGTAGATAATGGTAGGCCACTAAAAGTGAATACCAAAAACTCTGTCAAGATACCCTGTAACCAAACAACTTTCGTGTAAGCATTAACTTCTCCTTTTTACTCTACCTTTGTAGATGATATTGCAACCACATTACGCTTCTTTCTAGAATAGATAACAAGACCCAAACCAAGGGAAAAAATGTAGCCTTAGGTATATTTCTGATGATCTAGATGACTGGCCCAATTAGAATTTTTATATCCAACCATGTCAATCTTTGTCCCTCCTAAGTATTGAGTTTAATCTATGTGAGTTCCATGAAAATAGTGAAGGATCCACTTCATTTCTTTCAATGAAACTCGTGAGACTTTTTTATAAATTTTGACATAATATCAATAACATACAATAGATCTCGAATGAGTTTGATTAAGGTTAATCAATCTCCCAAGCAAATTTTGATAAAGGGTACCATCAACCAAGGGAGTAGAGCAATCAGAAACCAACTTAACCCTGAAAAACAAAGGAGTAGGAGAAGGCTTAAAATTGGACATGTGAAACTAAGAAAGAAAATCAAGGGAGTGCTTTGGTAGTAAAATTACAATTCTTGAGTCATAGTGGGAAATCTAGATCCCAAAAAAGTAATGAATCAATCTCGAGTCAAACATGGAGAACTTGTTGGCCAAGGTGATCTTCACATAATCAATGATAGAGGAAGAGATTCTTGTGATCAACAAGTCATCAACATACATAATTAATATGATAATTGACTCATCCTACTCCAGAATGTAAACATTTGGATCAGAGTGACACTGAGTGAACCCTGATGCAAGTAGAAAGGATTCCATCTTGGTATAGCAAGCCCGAGGAGATTTTTAAGGCTGTAGAGAGACTTCTTTAACTTGAAAATGAGGTAGGGTTCATGGAAATAACCTTGAGACATTTTTTCATGTAGATATATTCCTTTAAGACCCCATGAAGGAATGCACTCTTAACATCCATTTAGTGTACTTTCCATCTATTCATGGTAGTGATGATGAGGTTCGATTTAATGAAATTCATCTTTGTAAGCTGGAGCAAATTTTTTTTTGAGTAGTCAACCCCAACCTCGTAGGAGAAAGCCTTAGCTACAAGTCGCGCTTTATACTTTTCAACATTTCCATTAGCACCATACATTTTCCAATACACCCATTTACACCAAACAATTTTTCTTCCTTTTAGAAGAGGGTTGAGATCCCAAGTATCATTCTTCATGAGTGAGGAATAATCCTCATCCATGGAAAAATCCCACTTGAGAATCCCATAAGCCTCCCGAAATACCGAGGGTCTAAATCGGAGGAAAAGGAGTGAGGTCCAAAAACTCCAACTCGGTGCATCTCTCATCTAAAGGATCTCTAATCCACTATCCAACACTATGTAAATTCCACCTAGCCCAATGAGGACCGGGAGGATCGGCTCAAATTTGGAAGATTATTAGCTTTATTGCTAAGGGAAAAATCCTCATCATCACTACTTTCAAAATCAAAAGAATCTTAAGCATGAGGTCGGGAGGATTAAGAGGATCAAGAAGATCCAAAGGAGGAAGATGCTCAACAACATCATCATATGATGAGTAAAAATCATAATCGAGAGCAAAATAACCTAAATGGGAGGAGAATCAAATGTAAAGTGGGAAAAGGTATACACCTGTAAACGTTGATCCACCTTTCCCTCAGCCACTATGGATTCATAGTTAAGACCATGTATAATCACCAAGTTAGGACCGAATTCCACTTTCATTCCTTCACCAAGGTGAGTTATTTGCTAAACCAATAGGAGATTGGTAGAGAGATTAAGAAAACTCTACACTTGGTTAAATGTTTTATAATCCATCTCTATCGATCCAATACCAGAAATTGACATTCTAGTGTGATCACGCAACATGATTTGGGACATGTCACATGGTTCAATGTTGGTGAACCTAACATTCAAATATTTCATGTAGTACAAGGCTTTGGAATTGATAATTTGTGTATATGAAGGTGTTGTTCTAGCTGCTAAGAGGACGTTCCTTTCTTCTTTTTAGATTTAGAATCCTTTTCTTTAGAAGACTTGGCCTTCGGAGTAACTTGTTTGGTAAACTCGGGAACACTTGTTTTTTTCTTCTCAAGTAAATGATTTAATTTGTTGATTTTTTTCTCATATATTGATGCTCTTCATGGTTAGGCTTCTTACAAGTAATAACACTTACACTTTTCTTTATTTGCTTTAGGCTCGGAAGTCAAAGTGTTTTTGTTAGGATTGGTTTAGGCTTGGTTGGTCTTGGTTTCATTGCTAGGTTGGTCCTTTTCTCATAATTCTTTTACGTTTTCTTTTCGACCCTTATTTTCCATAACGACATGTGAATTGGATTCTAGAGTCTCCATTTGAATGAGATTTTCCTATTCTCAAATGATTTGGGATGAATTTTTTTCAAATGAGATCATTTTCCAAGTACATCCCAAGGTGGCTTTTATGGCATGGAAATTTGAAATGAATATGGATTATTCAAGACCTAAATTAAAAATAATTGACAAGATCAATTGAGAGTATTTATTCTCCACTTTACATTCCTTAAGAAGCAATCTAGTGTGGAAAAACATTGAGAAGAAGGCCTTTAGGTTTTAAAATTCACTATGATTTAATCCTAGTGGTTAGTTCTCCAACTCATGCACTCTTGTGTCATATTTCTTCCCAAACATATCGTCAAGAACTTTCCAAGCTCCATTGGGTGTTAAGGAAGTTTTGATGTGGAAGAGAAATTTGGGAGAGACAAACATATAGAAAATACCCAAGACTTCATCACAATGGTTAAACCACCTAGATTTTTAGGTTCGTAGCTACTCTCATGGTGACATGGAACAACCTTTTACTATGTAAAACCATAGAAATTTTAGATCTCCATTTGAAGTGAAGAGATAGAAATAAGGAATGCATAAGGAAAGATAATGAAACATAACCACCCTAGAACAATATTAACACCCCCATAATTTTCCACTTTATAGTTTAGTGTCTTGATTATAATTAGGTCTCGAATGTGCATAGTGAAACAGTTAGTCACTCACCTTGCAATCAACATCATAATGTGAAAGAGTGGAAAATGAAATCAAGTTTTGTTGATTGTAACAATTTTGCACCATATGCAAGCACAAAATGAGAAAAAAAATAAGAGAAGGGGAGAAAGCACATTCCTGTGTGAGAAATAATGTCTCACATCATAGTAGAAACCCCCTTTCTCGCAAGATGTTGAAAATGCATTCACTAGTCTCGCAAGTTATAAAAAGGGCTATACAAAGCATAACATAACTCAAAACAAGTCCAGAGGACCTCCATGATGAAACCAGGGCTCCTAAAAGGAAAAAATGATAGAAATAATACAACATACTTCATGGAAAGATTAGTAGAAAAATATCACCAATAATGCTAGAAATCATACTTTTAATTTCACCAATTAACCTAATTTTAATGATTAAGTGGATTTAAAAGTGATTAAAATGATAAATACTACTAATCTAAATTAAAGAGATTATTTTTAAAATAGATGTCTAATTTAATTAAAAATATCGTAGGATAGATTAATTGAATTAACCTTTTAATTTAATAATTAGATCATAATTATAAATTAGACCTAACTATTAAATATAAACCACCATTATATTAAAAATCACCTTACCTTATCTTATAAAAGCTGACCACATTTAAAAACACAACCCACCTAACATTAAAACCACGACCCCTTATTTTAATACAACCCCGCTTAACTAAAAAAACCACTTTTAATTCAACTTAACCACTTAAATTTTAAAAGGGATTTGAAAAAAATGAGTGGGAGTTAAACAAGAGGGTCAACAAGGAGAGGAATCGGTCAAGATCCCGGTGGGTTGGTCAAAGTGAAACAACATGGAAGGTAGGCATGGAGCCATGTGGAGGATTGTTAGAGCATAAGACAACAACAAAGGTAGGAGCTCGGGGCACAAAATGGCTGGGGTAGGTCATCAATACAAAGCACACAGGATGTAATGGAGATTTATGAATGGCCAAATAAGTAGGAAAGGGACATCACAGGAAGAGAAACCACAACGTGGCTATGCAAGTAAATAGACCTAATAAACAAAAAAGGTAGCATGATGTCGGTGAGTGCAAATAGAGAAAGGGAAACAAACAACTCAATGGAGAAATGTAGAAAGAAATGGAATGACCCATCAACCAATGTAGAGCTCAATGTAATAACCTGTCCAATGCAAAAAGAGAGTTCTAAAATTTAAAACAAGATGAATCGCCACCAAAAAAACACAACTCAAATCGATGCATCCAAGGACTCTTTAATGGAAAAAAATTCTCAAGCTCAATGCAATAAGGAACTCAACCATGCACAAGGCAAAGCAATGTAATGAATAACTCAACTAATGTAAAGCTAGCATGAGTGGGTGACCCGGATCGACGAGTTGAGCTAAGAGGACGTCAATGGGGAAAAGGATTAAGGATCACTAGGGGTAAAATAAATGCAAACCATGTAGGAAAAAATAAAAATAGGTCTAAAACTTATTGTTATCCCTTTTTCCCCCTTTGATAAAAAATGACAACATCGATTTGGGACTTAGAGTAGTAGAAGGAATCTCAAAGGTGACCATAGTGAAGAGGAGGCCCAAAGGCCCATATCGAGCTAAAAATGGATAAAACGGTAAAATTTACTAAATAATTTTTGGGGCATTCCACTACATCCCTATAGCTCCCCTAGTTCAAGGAAAATCTAAGAAATCTCATAAAAATCTAGAAGAAATTTGAAATTTTCACAAAATTGTTTTAGAGATAAAAAATAGCTCACTGAGTTGTTTGGCAAGCTAAGGAATAACTCGGAAAAGCTAAAATGGGAGTTGGGATAGTAGGATTTGGCCAAGCCATGATGGTGAGTTGGTCCGGTTAGGAGGAATGAAAAATTGGCATGGTTTTGAGGAATACGAGTTGGACCAAGCTAGTCGGTGAGCTAGGGTGAGGAGTGCGGGACTTGAATTTGTGGCAAGCCTTTATCATTGCAGCTGAATTGGCCTTTATGCAGCCATGAGGAATGGAGGGAACTTGGGAGGATGGGACATGAGTTCCTTGTAAGCCCAAAATCACCACAATGCATTGGTCACTGGTGCTATGTGGGGAAGGTGGAAAGTTCAGACACAAAGGGGCCGAAAGGAATGACCTAGGTGGGTGCAATACGATCGATGCGGGAGCGTGGAGCCCGAAGGAACTCGGACGTAGATAGATTGTTGGGGAAAATGCGGCTAGAGGGGGAGTGCATGGAATAATGTTCCCCACAAGGCGTTGGCTCCCATAACACAATAAGGAGCTGGCAAACACCGAGCAAGCTGAGGAAATGGCAGAGTTCGAACTAAGCCAACATAGACATGTGGCAAGTTAGCGTGAGCCACCGTGGCTCCTAAAGACAAATCAACACACCCCCTCTCCTTTTACACAGTTCAATAAATTATAATTTTTGTGGCCCCCAAATTTTAAAAACTATCTCTCGAAAACTATTGAACATGAAAAATAAATGTGAGAGGAGAAAGTGGAAAATAATCATCTACTTAGGACCAAAAATTAATGCCCATCCGTGAATTGGTATATAAGCCCAAAAGTTGAATTACATTAAAATGACCATATCTTCCTCAATACTCAACCAAATTAGACAAAATTATACTCATTGGAATTCGGATTTCATCCTCTTTGCTCAAAAATTAATAAATCAAAGATTTGGTAAGATTGAGTGGGACAAAAGAAAGGAAACTCTTCCATATTTTAAATAGACACTTCCATGTGGGTAAAAATCCTTTAATGAGGCAGGTGAGGCCATTTTCTTCTACATCAAGCTACAAGACAGTGAAGGATGGGTTTTACAGGGTTATCCATGATTTTTAGGTCATTTAATGCTCTTTGTTGGTGGTTGGATACAAATTTCAGTATTTCCTATTTCTTCTCCCTCTCTTTCTTCTTCTATAAATGTAAATGGAGAGCTCATTTTTAAAGGTTGTTGGACATTTTTCTATCTGCTCCTCCACTCTACAGTTTGTTACAGGTGTTTGTGGGCTTCAAACCTCCCATTTTGGAGATTTTTGAAAGAAATTCATGCCTCTTTTCTTGATTGTAATGAATTGTGTCACCTACTAAAGCAATAAAATCAATCTTTATGGTTATTTTAACCCTTTCTTGTGTTCTATTGCATTATCTGACCTCTGCATTGCATTTTAAGATATTTTGTGCATTTTAATGGTTTCTTGCATGCTCTAGATGGTTGTGTTTCATGGAAATGGTAGTGTAAATGTGTGTTTATAGACTATGGTGTCCCAATACCCTCTCTATCTCCATTTTCCTTCACTTTCATCCCTTAGAGAGTGTCTAAATCACCCTTCTCTTGGTGTTATCACCTCTTTAGTGTAGGATTTCCTATTTTTCATACATTTTCCTCTCTCCCTGGTCTCTTGGAATCATAAGATACGATCAGATAGTAGATTTACTTTCATTAGGAGTAGGTGTTGCATTAGATTAGGAAGAAGAACAAGCCTTCTCTGGATAATTATCTCAAATTACAAGGTCCCACACCTTGAGATAATTCCCTATTTCACAATTACACTGATAGCTCATGCACACAAACATGAAAAATTAAAAGGTGTAATAATTTGGTGATAACACTTATATTTTTAAAAATGACTTTTAATTAAAAATATTGATAAGACCCAAAAACACAACACCTACCTCTAAAACCAATTTCCCACCAAATATAACTACAACTAGCTAAATCTGGCAAAGTGAAAGTTGAAAACCTGCACATTTACAAACCCCAAAAAAATGTACAACTCAAAAAAACTAGTTGTTGATACATGTTAGTAAGATTCCAAATAAACGTACAAAAACTTGCTTGAGAAGTGATAAAACTGAAACATGAAGTAATTAGCAACCAAAGAACATGAGTGCATGTTTACCAAACAAGATCTCTGATACCTTGTGAGATTGTTCAATGAGGATCAATCTGGAACCCCATGCACATTAAATAGGTTTCACTTCAAAGTGGTAATGAAATGCTCCAAGTAATCAAAGTAAGAATTGAACAACAATAAAAAATCATGCGTGAGCTAAAAATAGGCTACTCATACACATAAATCAAAAATTAGGTACATATAAGAGTGTTGTGTAACTCTTATGCCTGTAAAAGCTTTCTCTTCAAGAGGGAAAGAGGAGTTACAATTCCAAATAGGGAATGTAACTCCGATGACATCACCGCAGCATTTATGAAAATGACAGATTCTATAATAAAATCTTCCGCTTATCATATAACTCCTAAGACCTATGAACTTGCCAAGTGAGATGAATCACCACATGATGTGGACTAGACCCCGACTGATGATGAGGAAATCCTCACACACCAATAATGTATTAGGACATCGGAATCAATATCCTTCATCTAGTGACCAAGGAGATGACATTTACACTAGAGAATGTGTGGCATATCTTTTGAATCCATTTAGAGGTATATCGGGTATGAGAAGAGGCATACCCAAGAATGTGAGATGTGATACTATGGAGGTTATTTGTGGAGGAAACATATTTATAGAGGTTAATTGTGGAGGGTTTCTCTATCAAGAGTTGTATAAGTGGGGTCAAAGGTCATAAGTGATGACATATCTATGTAGAATCATTTGTACATTGGTGTTGTTATATTCATTTAAGGTATATGTTTCTATGGGGGTAGGGAGAGGTGTTAGAAAGTATGGTGTAGTATGGTAGGTTTTATGTATAAGGAAAAACATTATTGACACATAAATATTCGAGTTGTACTAGTATGTGAGGAGGTTATGGGTAGGTTTTAGCATGAGGATTTTGTTCTAGATTTTGGTGTAGGATCACATAGAGATTACCAAGCCATGTGGGATTTCATATAAGATCCATGCATAATTTTTACCTATGGAACCATTAAGTATATATTGGTGGAGAGATCAAGAGATATTTAGACATAGGCTTTATGAGGGAAACACGGATCATTTCAAAAATGTGTTGGTTCAGAATTTGAAGGAAAGGGATGTAGTGTGATAGCCATATCATGGAGGGTGAGGGTTTATAGGATGGAGAGAGGATGGGGTTTATTTGTAATGAGTATGGAAAAGGGGATGGGTACAATGGTGGTGAACATGAGCCATAAATCTCTTCTATCACAAGAGAGTGGTGAGGAAGTTTGGGCTATGACATATGATGATTCCAAAGATAGTGGCATACACACATGAATGAGTGAGGGTAGTATGCAGATGAGAGAGAAAAGGGTTGATAAATATAATGAGATGGAGATGGAAGATGTAGATGATATAATGATCATATAGGAATTTGAGGCATAATGGGAGATATATGGCCCTAAGATATTAGCAATAGGAGTGCAAGAAGGGATGTGTGAGCTGCAAGAGGAGGATGAGGAGGAGATATAAGAGACAGAAGAGTACCTTACATTACCACTTAGAATATGGTGAGGAATGGATATGAGAGGTTGGGTAGAATATAAGGAGGATAAGAAGGATATGGACGAGGTGTAGGATATACATTTGGAGAGGGGAGAAGAGTAGGAGATGCCACCATGGTTTGAGTTAACAAAGGTACTTGGTTCATGAAAGGGAGTGGATATGTGGGAAGGAGACAATAGAGGCTCATTTAGAGATAGGGGAGATTAATGGGTCATGGCATAGGTAAATGATGACATTGCAAGGGATGGTCCATAAGGAAGAGGTGATAGTGGACACATTAATAGGGTTATTGGGTGAGGTAAGTGGGACAAATTATTTAAGGAGATGGTTGAGGTGATGGAAAATTATAAGAAATGCTAGGAGATACTGTAGTAGTTAGAGGATGAACACAATCAAGAATGGGGAAGACCCATGAGTTGGGGGAGAGATTAGAGTAGTATGAGGACTAAATATGGGCCTTTGAGCTAGAGACAATATTTTTATGCATGAGAATGTTGAGAGATGAATCCATGAGTTAGAGAGGCTATTAGTAGAAATATACAATGATCATGAGCATGGTATATAGTTATATGGGATAATGATAGAGTGTGATCCGAGTAGGGGAACCTACACCATCTCAAGGAAAAGGTAACATGTATATGTTAATAGATGGCCACCTAGGCTACATAAATGCCATACTATCAATGACTACTATAAACACATGATACACACCTAATGATTTATTAATTACCTTATAATTAATAAATCCACATCTCCAACCCCGCCACCTCATCTCGCCACCTCACCGTGACCTAGCCCTAACCCTAAACCAACCTAATTAAGACCTATGACTTGGTCCAGACCCACACCCATGACTCATTACCCCTCACCCACACCAAAACGAGCCTAATAATGACTTGACCAAGCCCACAACTGATCCCTCGGGAGAAAAGGAGGGAAAGATGGCTATTTTACTAAAAATAGCCACTTTGACCTAACCGACATCGGTTCCTACTCGACCGCCGTCGGTTACGTAACCACCATCGGTTCCCTGTTAATGACCTCCCCCAACCAAAAAGAAAGGATCCAGAATTCATTTGGCAAGAGAAAGAGAAGTGAAACAAGTAGAAGAGGTTGCAGAGAAGAGGATCGAGCCAAGACTATAATTGAGCAACTGGATCATTGTCACACTCATTCAAGCATTGGAAAAGACTGAGGATAGCTTCATCAGCTCACTTTCCAATACCGGATCATCCCAACTAAGCCTTACTGTCGCCACCACATTCCTTGGACCTGTATCTTCATCAGGAACTAGTAAGTAGTATCTTGTAGTTCTTTGTTATCATTTTGCTTTAATTCATATTAAAAGGGGAACTGACCACCTTCGAAAGGAAGTCTAATATTTCCTGGGCCTAAGGCAAGTTCCCTCACTTATTGTCTAACTAAGATCTGGTGGTCTTGTATTCTTACTTACAGGTAGTCCTTCCTAGACAAAAAGGAGTTCTTCACAATCGATCTGATCTCTCTACGGTACGCGCACACCTTCCCAACACTCAACAGGTATTCCTCCTAGCCCTAACCCTTATCTGTTTCTCAAGAGAATGAAAGGATAGAAGCAACTCTATTCCGGAACCAAATTCTGTGTGA
The DNA here is from genome assembly GCA_018340775.1 of Taxus wallichiana var. yunnanensis. Lineage (NCBI taxonomy): Eukaryota > Viridiplantae > Streptophyta > Pinopsida > Cupressales > Taxaceae > Taxus > Taxus wallichiana. The sequence continues at coordinate 441,924,874 of CM031241.1, read as the reverse complement.
AACATTTTGGCACACGGTGGGACCCTTTTCGGGTTTCTTTCTTTCTTGCTTGCTTTCATATAGGGAGCACACTTGTTGTTTCTTTCTTCTAAATATTCACAAAATATTTTGTCATTTTGGTAAAAGAATTTGTTTTTCTTTCACATCTTTGCATTAGTGAAAGTCATCTTCTTTGCTTCATCGAATATCATTTTCGATTTGGGTTTAAAACACGTGCATCACATTCTTGCTTGTTGTTTTTAATTCTAGTGAACGTAGATTAAGTAAATATGTCGTACACGTGGGGGTGATATCCATGGTATTGATGAGAAATTAATCTTACTCTCACTGCACAACACATACCAAATCACATCATAATCAACACAACAGCTCAAACATCCCCCCTTCCCGCGGTATTCCTCCGCCCGATTGAGGTAGCCTTATGAGCCAAAACAAACTTGACATCTCCCTTAGGTCTTTTGTTTAGGATTGACATCATCTGGCATCTAAGGCATAAGCCCAAAGTGATTAAAACTAATCCTAGGGTTAGTCTCTTGATTTGCTTGTGCATCTTGCTTGTTTTTTTTTTTAGTTCTGTTTCTCTATCATACACTGTTTCAGTGATCACTTCAAGACAGTTTGGTAGGTATATTAAGCATTGTTATCCCCAAACCAAGCAGCTTCTTACATCCTCTCTTTGCTTTCACAGTGACCGACACCGGTCCTATACTACCGACATCGGTTAACTGACCGACGCCGGCTACATTTTGACCGACATCGGTTATCTGACCGATATCGGTTACTGTGTTTAACAGTTCTTGACAAACCAACAACCTATCAATTCCAACATTTTGTTGTTGTTTTATTCGGATTGATTAAATCCCTACTGTGTCCTCTTGTCCATGGTTGTTATCACCGAAACAAGCTGCAGCCATGGTTTCACATGCCTGTTCCGTGCCTTTGCCTGAGTCACCCCCTTCACATCCTATGGGGAATCCTATGGATACCAGTAATTTTCCCAGATCCCTGTAGGAGATAAGGAATTTGCCAAATTTTTGGATGCTAATCCTAGCGCCGTACAATATTATTTGTCTCATACCCCTGACCGTACACCCGACGGTCAGCTCCTCGTTGGTATGCCTATTAGTATCGCCGCTCACTTAGCCCCTTCCCCACCTAATAACTCCGCTCACCGTCTTCATCCTTAGCCCCGTCTCCCAGCTCAATAGCTTTGGTGGTTCATACTGCACCAATTGGCTTTCCTTTCATTAATCTGGGGCCCCACATGTCACTACCATCCACTGACCCTACCTCATCTCTCTCACAGACTGTATCTTTTATAACTTGCTCTCTGCCACCTATACACACGAGCTTTCCCTCACAAGCTCCGCCCACCTTTTCATTTCCACAAATTCATCCAGTGGCCTCAACCTCTTATATAGGACACCCTTATTCGGCTGCCCCAACACATTCATCACCATTATCTTATCAACATTCAATCCCACCATTGTCTAGTAGCGGCTCTTGGACCAATCCTCCTCTGTTTACAATGACAACACCATCATCTAACCCAACCAATGATTTAATCAAACAGATGATGGACAAGATGCAAAATCTTGAGGCTTCTGTTTCAGGAAGTCGTAACACCCTGACATACGAGCAAGTTTGTCGGGAGCCTATTCATCCTTCTGTCCCCCTTCATACATATCCTCCTCAATGGGAATTACCGAAATTTACTCGCTTTAATAGTAAGGAGGACCCTCAACAACACTTGCGATCGTTCAGACATGCCTGCTATCTGATTGCTCATGACGATGCCTTACTACTCCGTACCTTTCCCATGTCCTTATCAGACCGCCTTGAGTGGTACAAGTTGCTTTAGCCCAAAGACTCAATCTTCTCCTTTAACCAGTTAGCCCAATCTTTCTTGGATCACTTCTCCATCAATATTGCCAAGAAAGTATCCATTACCGACCTCTATGCCATCCGACAATTTGAAGACGAGTCTATCGCAGATTTTGTTGGACGATGGCGGGGCCTCATCAACCAACTTACTTACGCCTTACCTCAGGCCGAGCTCATCGAACTCTTTACGTGGGCCTGCGCTAAACACATTTCTCCCACCCTCCAAATTCAAACTTTCCGCACCTTTGATGAGGCCTTTACTATGGCTCGAAAACTAGAGATTCGAGCCTTAGAGGAGGAGAAATTGAGGTTACGCAACAAAAGCTCAAATTTCTGGACCCAAGACTCTACCACCAAACCCAACACCACCAACTCTCACGCATCGGCTGCTTCAAAATCAAAGGGTGCAGTACACACAGTGATGGTCAAATCTCAAGCACTGTCTAATACCCAGCCGAAAGCCACCTATAAGTATAAAGCCGAGCCCATCAACTACACTCCCTTGGGAGAAACTTATGGTGTGATCTTAGACAAATTGCTTAAAGCAGGAGCTATCACCTTGCCTCCTGTTAAACCTCACTCCGGGTTTGATTCCACCCGCGCTATACCTTCTTGGTATAAAGAAAATGACTTCTGTAACTTCCATCGCGTGAAGGGACATAGTCACAGAAAATTGCAAGATGTTGAAAAACATAGTGCAGGAAATGGTTGATGCAGGGGATATAACTCTCGATAATCCTAATGCCCCCGCTAATCAAAATTTAAAAATCTTCAACAAACCATTTCCAAACCATGCATCTAACAGTAACACAAACCAAGACACCTCAGCCGAGGAGAAGAGTGTGCATGAGATCCATGTGATTTTCAACTCCCAACCTAGGGCTTCCATTGAGGAAATTCTGAATCAAGCTTCTTCACCAACGCAGGGATTCTCACCCCCTTCTCCTTCATCAGGACAAGAGGATAGTCCCGCTATTCCTTTACCCATAAAGGAATTAACCGCCCAGAGTTCTCTTCTCACAAATGAACCTTCTTACACCACATCCCTGCAAGATTGTGAGTGGATGTTATCTAACTTATCTATTTCCCAAACATCTCCTTCCACCACTCTTGCTGCAAAAGAAGAAGGCTTGCCACTTTTTTTGTCATCCTTAGAGGAGAAACCCCTTGAGCCTACATCACCAAACTCCTTAATCATGATGGATCCCCTCGAGCATGCCCTCCTACCTATTAGTTCTTCATCACCTAAATCTTTCCAATGACCGGTTGACCTCTTAACACCCATTGATACAATGCCTCATTTACCCCCGTATCACACCCACAGTGGACCGGAATCACAACCCACCTCTCTTCCATACCAAAGTTCCTGTTCACACGTGAAGATTGTCATCCCTCAGAAGATAGATGAGTCTTATGGGAGCGTTTGAGTACACCATACTCTACTCAAATGCAGATGACTAATCCAGACACCTCTACCATATACCCGAGGTGTTTACAAAAGCTCAAAATGCCTATGTCCTCACCTTCACCCCCCTCATCTCTATCGAATCCCTCAGCCACCTCTATCAACCTAACCAAACCTTCCCTTACGCTGGAACTTCACCATTCCCAGCCCCGACACACCCACCTAAACGGTTAGATTTATCCAAAAATAATGCCATCAATCCACCTAGGAGACAGACCCAATCTCCTCGAGTCCAATCTATGCCTCTGCCACAACTAAAACCCTCACCCCCGATCACACCGATACAAAGCAGGCATGGCTTCAGCCTTCACCATCACACCTACCTTCTATATTAGGCCTCACCCCTCCACCTTGCCTCAATACACCTTGCCTCCCACATCTTCTTTAACACGACCTATACCTTTTGCACCCCTACAGACACTCACGGGTGTCTCAACACCGTCGCCCCAAGTATCTCACCTACCTGCCAACCCTAAGCAAACTCGATCATCGAAGGACTTGTTTTTGTCGCTCCTCTCTCCCCGTGGTTGTTTCCTACCACCACATCAGCTGGGGCCTCATCATCTAACCAGCTAAACATAACTTCTACGCAGAAGAAACCACGCCTCGTTAAAACCAATCATCAAAGTCCCTTGCCTAAATCACCACCCATACGAACCACTCGTACCCAACCATTACCAAAACAATCAAAAATCTCACCTACTCAATCAACAGCCTCATCTTCATCTGAATTTGACCCACTCAAAGGATCTTACTCCAAGATCCTTGATATGTTGGTAGGGGATGCGACCATTTCCCTACCCCCGCTCAGATTCTATGATCCATCTAAACCTCGACCTATAGGTTATGATGAATCTAAAATTTGTGCTTACCATCGCACACCAGGACACGATGTAGAAGGATGCAAAGCTTTGAAAGCCATCCTTTCACCAATCACCTATCTCGGATAGACAGCCTAAGAAAGATAATTTATGGAGAGAGAAGCCCTTAGCTTCGATCCCTTCTCCTATACCACCTGTCCCCGCCTCGCCAAAATCTATCATCATTGCAACCCCCCTCTCGAGAGCAATGACTTATCCCCGCCATCTTCCTCCTCTCGTATTCACGAGATCAACATGATTAACATTGCTACTCGAGGTCAGAAAAACAATGGAAAAGCTAAAGAAAGCACACCTGTGGCCTCTCTTTCTCCTTCTGCCATCCCGATCGCACCACCACCTAAAGTGGTCATTCGTGGACCTGCCTATCCCATCTCTGATGGAGTTTCCCACCGCACCATGATCAAACAACTTCACCAATCTCCTGTCAAAATGACACTCTATGATCTCATTCAAACATCTGAATCGCATCGACAAGCTTTAATTGAGATCCTTCAAGGGATAGAGGTCCTACCTAATGAAACCTTGCCCGTCACCTCCATTTTAACACCCAACCACGTCGCTTCTCTCACCAAACAACCTACCTCCACAACCACTTCTGTCCCTGTACAACAAGCCATTGCCGGTTTTTTCCAAGAAGAAATTGTCGTCTTTGGTGCAGAAGATCCTGATCCAGCTCTTTTCATCTCGGCTTACGTCCGGGACATCCGGTACATCGTGTTATGATATGATCGATGGGGTGCTAGCCTAAACATCATCTCTTCCAAAGCCTTCCAACAGATGAATATCCCTCCTAGCTGCATGTGTGCCAACCCCACCATGTCGTTCATTCAACGATGCTATTACTTCTACCTTAGGCACCGTGATCCTTAACATTGTGTAGGGCCACGTACCTTACCCGAACTCTTCTATGTCCTTGAGGGAGAATTCCAATACAACATATTGTTAGGCCGCCCTTGGATCCGGCTATGGGATGTGTTCCCTCCACCTTACATAGATGCATCAAATTCGAGTATGAGGGGAAGTCTTACACCGTCAAAGCTGACGCTTCCCCTTTCAAAACCTGCAATATGTTATATCACCCTAATGATGTGCTTGTACCAGTCAAGGCACCCATTGATCCAGCCCAACCATCTACTTCAACCACGCCTCAACCATCCACCTTAACCACACTCACACCTTCGACCAATGAATCCACCGCCGCGAATACCACTTCCTTCCCCGCAGGACAACATCCCAACTTCAGATCCCTTGGTAGATGTTTTTCAATGCCTTACGCTAGGGGAATACCACCTATACAATGTTAGCACCTTCCATACCCCACAGGAGTATGGACAGTTACATGCACATCCTACCTACGACCGTCGTGTGGGGGAGGTGATCTCCTACGGACCACCTAATTGCCGCACCAACCTAACGTATGGGGGTGTCGACACATCCTCTGTCACCCCGAACCTCCCCTTGGTGTGGTTCCCTTCCAATCTGATTTTTGATATCTAACCAACCGTCGTTTTGCCCTCACCTTCCTGACGCGCTGTGCTTGGAAGGGTTTTGGTTTTGGTCTTTATGAACAAGGCCGACATACGATCATTCCCGTAACTACCCGCAAACACAAAGATCATCGTGGTCTTGGATTTTTTGAACCACCTACACCGAAGAAACCTCATGTCAATTGTATCAGGAAAACAATGAAGTCACCCCTTCCGAACCATCATCGCCCATTTTTCCATCTTCACCCACAGAATCGATAGACCCGAATCTATCCCTCCTAACTTTTTTTTTCGTGAATGCTATCTTCCTGGGTCCTCTCACTTATCAACGTGATAGTGAGGACCCATCTTCTCTCCCCTTTTGTATCCAGATATGATCGAAGAAGATTCACCTTCAATTAATGTTGTGGAGTGCCAGGATGATGACTCCATCCTCACCTACCTCGGTGCGGATGACTCTTATATTCAACGTGCCTTACCATCTGACACCCAAACTATGTTGAATGAATCAACTATAGAAATCAACATCCACATGGAGGATGATCCTCACATTTTAAAGATCAGACAATCTCTCGACGCATTAGAACAAGCCGCCTTCACTACCTTCCTCCGTGCCCGTAATCAAGCTTTTGCTTGGTCCTACGCCGACATGCCAGGAATCGATCCTGACATTGTTGTCCATAACATCACTCTAAAACCAGACTCTAAACCAGTTAAATAGAAACTAAGAAAAATGCATCCACGCATTGCCCTCTTGGTGAAAGAAGAGCTTCAACGCCTCCTTTCTGTTTCTTTCATCTTACCTATTGACTATCCGCAATGGATTTCTAATGTCGTACCTATCACTAAAGCGACGGGGGACTTCGGATATGCATGGATTTTGGGACCTTAACCTCGCTTGCCCAAAGGATGACTTCCCCTTACCTAGCATTGATCAACTTGTTGATCTCACTGCGGCCATGAGATGCTTTCTCTCATGGATGGCTTCTCGGGATACAATCAAATTTTGGTAGCCCCGGCCGATCAACATAAAACCACCTTCATTACCCCCTGGGGGACCTTCTGCTATCGTGTCATGCCATTCGGCCTTAAGAATGCTGGTGTGACCTATCAGCTGGGCTATGACTTATATTTTTCATGACATTATGCACACTATCCTCGAGGATTATGTCGATGATCTTCTTGGAAAATCCAAACATCGCAGTGAACATCTCGATGTTTTAACCATTATTTTCGATCACTGTTACAATATTGTGTTCATCTTCAACCAAAGAAATGTGTCTTTGGCATCCTTTCGGGAAAACTCCTTGGCTTTATCATCTCTTTGCGTGGCATTGAGGTCGACCCAACTAAAGTCAAAGCTATCCTAGAAATGCCCCCACCCACTAACCTCAAACAATTGCGTAGTTTGCAAGGAAAACTCCAATCTATCCGGCATTTCATTTCACAACTCTCGGATCGATGTCAACCTTTCCATCATCTCCTTAAAAAGGACATTGTCTTTCAATGGAGCGAGGAGTGCCACCAAGCCTTTGAGGCTCTTAAAGCTTATCTCTTGCAGCCACCCGTGCTTGTCCCACCTCAGGACGATCACCCTTTCTACCTTTACCTTTACCTTTTTGCCACCGACCATGTTGTAGGAGCCATGCTCGCACATCGTGACTCTGAGCATCGAGAACAAGTAGTTTATTACATAAGCCGTACTCTTGTGGATTACGAGACTAGGTATACACACGTAGAAAAGTTGTGCCTAGCCCTATCATTTGTGGCCACCAAACTCCGACATTACCTCCTGAATCACAAAACTTTTGTCATCACCAACGCTGACCCCATACATTATATGTACGCCAAACCTCATCTAAACCAACGCATCACCCGATGGCTTATGCTCCTCGCCGACCTCGACCTTGAGTTTGTACACCAGAAATCAGTCAAAGGACAAACTATCGCAGACCAACTCATGGAAGCCCCTTTACCTGGGGAACAATTTACCAATTTTACTTTCCCTGATGAGCTCATCGCAACTCTTTCACTCAGTGATGTGTCGTATCCAATGACCCTCTTCTTCGATGGATCTAAATGCCAGCGCGGTGGAGGGGCAGGTTGTTCTCATTCCTCTTGAAGGTGAACCTATGCCTCTTTCATTCAGGCTCGATTTCCCCTGCACTAACAATACAATGGAATACGAGGCCCTTGTTTTGGGTCTCCATGTTGTGTTACACTTAGGTGTGAAGTCTATTAATATTTTGGTGACTCTCAATTGGTAGTAAATCAAGTTACTGGCATCTACCAATGTAAAAATGAGGAACTTCAAAAGTACAAACATTACGTGGATTCACTTTTGACCTTATTTTCTCATTATTCTATCCAAACCATTCCCCGCTCAACTAATAAATTTACAGATACTATGGCTTGCTTGGCCTCGCAAATTCCGGCCTCACCAACTGACTCAGACATATTTGTCTTGGTCCAACAACTCTTTGCCCCATCTTACTTAGTTCCGGATGTTTGTATGGTAAATAATGTATCTCATTGATTCGCAGGATACCTGGTATCACCAATTTCACGACTACCTTACAACCTCTGTTCTACCACCTGACCTTACTAGTAATGGCAAACGTGCTTTTCTTAAAAGTGTTTCTCGTTATGTCATCATGGGGGGACTCCTCTATAAACGTGGCTTCGATGGTATCCTCCTTCACTGTCTAACCGGTGCTGAAGTCGCTCATACCACCCAACAAATCCATGACGGACTTTGTGGGCACTTTAGTGGCCTCGCCATGGCCAAGCGGATCCTTCGCCTAGGATATTATTGGCCTACTATCAATAAAGACTGCTGTGAATATGTTAAGCGTTGTGTTATGTGTCAACAACATGCCAACCTTCAACATACTCCTAGCCACCCATTACAGGTCGCACGAGATCTTTGGCCTTTCTCACAATGGGGTTTAGACCTTATTGGTGAGATTCACCCACCTTCTTCGCAGCATCACCATTGGATCATCATGGCAACCGAATATTACACTAAATGGGTGGAGGCCATTCCACTCATTTCAACCAAAAAAGAAAAAATCGTTGAGTTCATCAATCATCACATTATCTGTCGTTTTGGTGTTCCTCATCGCCTGATAACTGATAATGGAAAATATTTCAAAAATAAGTTGTTACAAGACCTTTGTGACAACTTTGGTATCAAACTTAGCTTCTCGTCACCCTACTATCCACAAGCAAATGGACAAGCCGAATCTTCTAACAAAACCTTAATCAAAATTCTCATGAAAGTCGTTAACAATTCTGGGAAAAACTGGCATGATCACATCCCCTTTGCCCTTTGGGCTTATCGTACCAGCATTCGTACTTCCACTAATGCCACACCATTCTCTCTGGTGTATGGTACCGAGGCTGTCTTGCCTCTCGAAATACAAATCCCTTCTCTCAGAATATCTCTTCAAGATATTCTCACCAATGATGACTTCCGCCAAGAGCGGTTAGCCCAATTAGAGCTTCTTGACGAGCGTCATCTTACAGCTCTTGACCACCTGCAAATTTATCAAAAGTGCATTAAGCGTGCTTATGATAAGTGAATTCATGAGCGTACCTTTAAGATTGGTGATCTTGTCCTCAAAGAGAATCAACATGTAACCAAACTAGAAAAGAGCAAACGTGGAAAATTTGCTCCTAATTGGATTGGGCCTTACATTATCACTCACACCTACGGATCAGGTACTTATCATTTAGCTTCGCTTAATGGTAAACCCGAGCCTGAACCCCTTAATGCCTTGCATCTCCGACCATTCTACTATTGAATTTAGTGTTACATCACTTCTTATCTACCTTGCGCTCATCCCTTGAGCTCATTTACCACCTCATACACCTTGTTTCGTGCATCTCAAAATGGAATCAAGCTCACATGGTTTGATCATCACCTCCTCTTAAAGATGCCTTCCCCTTTTTAGTCTGGTCCATGACTTAAAAGTATCAAAATAACAAGTTCTCAATTATATGATTCTGGGATATTCTTGAGTCAAACTTCCTGCAAAACTAGATGCTTCATGCCAAATGGACATCTAGACCGCTACGCTCTAAACTAGACTGCTCCCTCAAAGGACAGCTATGTGCAAAGCCGCATCTGCTATTATACACTAGACTGCTCCCTCGAAGGACAGCTATGTGCAAAGCCGCATCATGCTACTATAAGTAGACTGCTCCTCAAGGACAACTATACAAAGTCAGCTCTCTATGAAGGAAGCTTCGCATTGAGCTTCTCGCATGTCCTTCGTGAAGACCTCAAGAAACAACAAAATGCATATCCCATATAGACTTCCCGCATCGATCAGTCTATATCTAGAAAAATAAAAGCAGTATTCAAAAGCACTTTTGAGTCATGGACTCGTCTATTTAGGTTTGGATCTATTTCATCAGAATAATCACCTTATAACAAGTCCTCTACGCCCCAGCTATACCATCCACCTCACCTCACCATTCTTCACAACAACAAAACTCAAGGGACGTGACGTATATCCGATATATTGTGATTATACAACTCTTTTCACCTATCGACTTCTCGCCTATGCAAGGTACCTAGGGATTCAAGCTCATCCTATGATAATACGTGGTTTGTTTAGCTCTTTCCAACTATGGGACATTTTTTACCTCTTTTACCCGAATCTGGGATTATGTGTTGACCTTAATTAGGACACGGTTCCCTAATGCTTGGGTAAGCTAACCCTCGCTTCACCTATACCTTACCAACTCCAACAACCTTACCCTACCAATATCAATTTTTACCAACCAACAAATTGCCTAACCACAACCAAATTGCCTGAATTCACCTCTCCCTGGTCCTAAGGGAGAACTACATCGGTCTGAGGCCCCTCCTTGCTTTGTGCAATGGGCTATGTAGGCAAGCACTTAGGAGACATGGGGTCTCCCAAGGTTAGCTCGACCATCCCCTACCATAACCTATCATGTGTGGTGTTTTGCTTAAAAATATAAATGTTTTCACATATTTATATTGATAACACTCACCTTTGTCCTTTACCAATCCAAACATTCAAAACACAAACATTTCTTATTATTATCATAACCTCAAAATCAACATACATATTCAGTTTTATTTAGATGTTAAACAAATACATCTTCTCTATCATCGACACGCAGGTCGGCATCCTTATTTATTCTTCTACCCCTATGAAATTCACGTAGGCCCCCGCGCCTCATCCCGAACCAGGTAGTGATGGTGATCATCGACGCCGCTCACCTGGCCTCTCCATCCTCAAAGGGGCCACTGCTATTGGTTCCTCCCACTGATCCACCAATCTCTCCTGTAACATACGAATACGCCCTCTCGCGTGGAGGAATCTTGCCTCTAGTCTCTCCACTCGTGACTGTGAAACCTCTAACAATCCCGTTGTCTCATTCACCTGTGTTTGAAGCTGGTGAACTAAACCCTGCAGGTGGTCTCTCTCCTGTAATCACAGCTATGTCAGGATGATCGGCCCTCTCACGTGCACCTCGCAGCTCTGCTACCCACCATAATCTATAAGACTCTGTCACTCCTGCATCCATTACCCCCGCGATCGGCTGCTGTCTCCTCTGGTCCTTCTGGAAGTGTCGGTCGTGGTGGTGAGAAGGGTGCCTCGGCATCGATCCTCCTGTATGGTCTATGAGCCATGGGTATATCCTGAACAAATCCAAATTGTCACCGCACGTGATCTAGAGGAATCCTCTCGTACTCACCTGGCCTGTGTCCCGCGATCCACCTTAATCACTCTACACCCCTCAAATCCTCGGCTATGTTCACCGTCACCATGTAGTTCCCATACGGCCTCCAATGGATATCCGCAATCGTCACCATCTCCCACATCTGCCTATAATACTCAGCGTCATCTATCACGGTTTCGGCTCTTGCCTCTTGCTCTGTCTGGACCCATCATCTGAATCCCAACCTCTGCACTCCTGTCTCTCCTCCCTGGATTGGTCGGCCTATTGGTCACACACACACAATGTGCTCATAGGCCCAACAATGTAATAAGTATGCACAATCCAGTGTAGTCCTGTGATTTCACCTGCATGCCCATAAACCCCTGTATAGCTCCGCAAGATATGCAGGTGCCCATGTGAAAGTAACGCTACCTTCTATCATCTCACGAATAATACACATCAATGATTTTGGAAATCTTCCCCGTCCGCTCTAGGTAATGCATAATACCCCACCGCTATCATTAATACCATTGCCAACCTTGTTGCCTCAGGGTGTGCCGCAAACATTATACCATAAGTGAATGTCAAACCTCGCTGTGTCAAATCTCGTGTGGCTGGACCAAATACTGCCATTATCGCTGCCCGCGCCGCGTTAGGCCCTGCCTGATACACTGGTCTTCCTGTAATTGGGAGTCTCAAAATTTGGAACACATCTTCTAACGTCACTATCATCTCCCCTGTTGGCAGATAAAAGGTATTTTTTCAGGATTCCATCTCTCAATCAGCACCTGCAACATAGCATGATTGCGTGTGATCCGTGAATAATAGCGGATTCCGCTTAACCCCACATGGTTTATTAATGCCCACTCAGTTGGTGTTACATCCGCTCGGACCCGTGACAACAAAGCTGGCACCCTATCATTCATCCTCAACCCTGCCTGTGCCTGCACACATTAAACCAACAAACAACAAATCAACAAATAACTTCCAACGTGTTTTTTATCGCAATCCACAAATTTACACAGTAACCGATATCGGTTATAGACAACCGATACCGGTTACCTAACCGATACCGGTTATTCTTAAACGATATCGGTCACTGTCAATTCCAACCACCCCGCTCAAAAAACACCACCTATAATAACTTTTGCTGTTTTCCCTCTCTGTACCTACGCACATATCTCCAACACCTGATTACCTACCTACAACACTCACCCCATCCCAAACCTTTTGCCTATCACCTTTCTTTTTCATCTCTACCCACTTACCTTCCCACATCCTATTCATATGCATGCAAAAATTTAACTCCAACCAAAAATCATATATACCTCCTGGGATGCAGCAGTTTGAGGTGGAACCTGTCTTCCCTCTCCTCTCTGCCCGCTGGATGCTTCTCCTTGTTCAACCATGTTCACCACCCTCTTCACTATTACTTGCCTTTACGCCTTCTTACTCCAAGCTCACGATCACTTTACCTGTCTCTTTCCTCCTTATCACTCAATTCTCCCATGCAACTACCCTGTATGGATGACAACAACCTCGCATCCTCATATTTAACATGTTGCATGGCTCTAAAAATAAGAATCTAAAATTGCCTCCCCAGCTTTTCTATTTTTAGAAAAGCTTGTTTTAACATAACCGATGTCGGTTATGTAACCGGTATCGGTCAATAGTGACCGACATCGGTTATCTAACCGATATCGGTCAACCTATACCTATTTTGATTATATCCAGGCCTTCTCTTTGTTTTTTGCAAAATTTTGGCGGCGCCCGCCTCTTTTCCCTGCATAATGACATCACTATCAACATCCATCATCATACTAAACATCAATATTTCAAAACATATGCATATCATTAAAACATCATCAACATCATTTATATATACATCACAAACATTCCAATACCATCGACAAAAAACATAAAACATTATAATATATGCACCAAATCCACAATTATACACACCATATGGATCAACCTCATCATCTATATATATCATCAAAACAATGTTACAATATACAAATTCCCTGCATGGGGCCTCTATCATACAAACAAAAAATACAAAGTCGGCACGCAGGCCACTGTCTCTATCAAAATCTCGACTCGGCTCTCGCTCAGCCGGCCTCTCATGTCAAAAATATACTCGGCTCGCAGGCCGGTATCAACTATACAACATGTACTCGGCTCGCAGGCTGGTATATATAACAAACATGAATACATAAATCCTATGAGGGCACGCAGGCCTCTATATACACACTCGGTTCGCAGACCGGTGTCTCTATCAAAAAACCCATCTCTCGCTCCCCGGGGTGACTCTAGGGTGACTCTCCTCCCCTCGGCTCTCTCTCGCCTGGCCCTCGTGCTCGGATCTCGCCTCCTACCCCCGCCACCGACCCACCGGCCGTGGGTGCGGCCCCTCGTGACTGTGACTGTGACTCGGGACGTCTCGGCTCGTGAGCTGCATATGGCTCGAGATAGTCGCCCCGGTACCATCTAGTACGTCCTGATAATATCGGGCCTCCGCTCTCACCTCCATATATCGGGCCCGTGCCACCATGGCTGGTGGGGCTGGTCCCCGGCTCCAATATAAAGTGGACCCCCCCTACCTATACACCCTGACCCCGTGCCTGTACTCTGTGGTGGTGCGTGCATCGTGCAGTGCCGTGAGCTCAGGCTGTGCCGTGCTCGTGCTCGAGGCTAAGGACTCTGCCGAGGTGTGCTCGTGCATGTATGCATGCCGTACTGCCTATGCCTGTACCTATCCCCGTGCTGCAAGCCAACCCCCTCGTAGCACCCCCGATCTATGTGCTGCGTGCAAAGCAGCAAGCTGCCCCTGTAATAACTACACCTAGCCCAAGAGATGGTCCCTCTCCGCTATAACAGCCGCCAAATCTGGCTGTGCGGGCTGTGCTCTCATGGCTGCCCTCTGCCCTGCCCACCAAACCAAAAATGCACCTGTAACACCGGCGTCATCCACCGTATCATCGGTCGGTCTCTCGCGACCTGGATTGGGTCCAATGGCTGCGGAAGAGGCAGTGGTGCCTCTACATCCTCCCTCCGATACTGTGGGAAGGGAGGTGGCTCATCCTGCCGTAGGCCCAACTGGCATACCCTCTCTAGGGGAATCCGCTCATGCTCCCCGGGTCTCCGTCCAGCTATCCAGAAGATGTACTGGATCCATCGTAGCTGTGCTCGGGCTCCTCCACGGGGCTGATGGCCTCTGTATGGCCTCCATATAATATCTAGTGTGGTCAGGCCCTCTAACATATGCCTGTAGTACGTGACATCTCACCCTGCGATAACCGCTCGTGGCTGGCCCACGACCCCCAACCACCTCTGAAACCCATACCTATACACTTCCTGTGGCCCTAGCTGCTGGGGCAGCCCTACAGTCGTAAACACATGATATGCTCGTAGGCCCAACAGTGTAGCAAGAATGTCGAGCATATCCCGAATCACCTCATACGGCGATAGCCCCAGAGCTCTCTGTATAGCTGCACCAAATACACCGGTGCCCATGCATAGCAGGTGTGCTCCTCCACCATCTCATGTAATACTCCCATCAGAGCCCATGGGAAGTGACCTCCCTCTGAGTCCGGGAGGGTGAAGCAGTGATATACCAATCATCATCGCACGGCAAGCAAGCCGTGTCTCCTGCCGATGTGTGCGATACATATCACGCAGTAGAGATGCTCGCACTATGGTATGTAATCAATGGGGCTGCATCCCCGAATACCTGCAAGATGCTATCCATCATTGTCTCAGCATCCACCTGGAACACCACCTCCCCTATGATCGGTAGTCTCAGGATGCGATACACATCCTCTAGTGTGACTGTCATCTCTCCAGTCGGGAGATGGAAGACATTGGTTGCCGGATCCCATCTCTCGATGAGGGAAACCATCAGCCGTGGTCCCTATCACAGCCCTATATCTCTCTGGACTCACCGAGTCCAACCTCCCGCATGACTATCGCCACTACGCTTGCAGTCACATGTGGCCACATCCGCCCCAGTAGAGGTGGCATCCGATCCCACATCGTCAGCTGCTGGCGTGCCTGCAAAAACAACCCACTCCATCAGGCCTACCCTTTCCAAAACAACTACCCAATAACCCCAATATCACTAACCCCACCCAACAAAACACCTACAATATCCCCTTTACCTATCCCACAACCTACCACCTACCCCACTCATACACCACCC
Source organism: Taxus wallichiana var. yunnanensis (assembly GCA_018340775.1). NCBI lineage: Eukaryota > Viridiplantae > Streptophyta > Pinopsida > Cupressales > Taxaceae > Taxus > Taxus wallichiana. The sequence continues at coordinate 441,909,253 of CM031241.1, read as the reverse complement.
GATTACCCCCACCCCAATAACCTTTCCTACCAACTCTACCTTTTCCCCTTCACCCCACAAATCTATCCTACCCGCCTACAACAAACCAACACAACAAATTTCACACCCTTTCCTCCTACCCATGGTGACCGGTACTGGTCACCCTCGACCGCCATCGGTCCCCCACCCCTTATCTATACCCTACTTTTATGCACCGACGTCGGTCGACACATGACCGACGCTCGGTCTCTGAACCCACAAATCTAAACAGCTTGCGTGGTGACCGATGTCGGTCGCTTAGTGACCGACATCGGTCACTGTGGGATTTCGGGGCATCGAAAACGGCCCCCAAATCCCCTTTCTTCCTATTTCTACCCATCTACCCAGCCCAATTGCCTAAAAACTCACCCACCCTGCCATTTTGACTTACCTAACATATCTACCCACTCCATTTTACGATTTACCTTCATTTATTCATTATTTTCTCAAATTTTAGATTCCTACCCCAAAACCCACATCCTAGCTAAATTCATCAACTTCACACAAAGAGAGATTTAGAGCCTACCGGTACGACTACACGTCGTCGTGGTGGGATAGGTGGTGGTGGTCCAGCTCCTCCAACACCTCCTGCTCCTCCAGGCTGTGCCATAGCTCCAAATCTCCTCAGCAGGTCCTCAACCAATCAAACTCTGCCTCCTGATCTCTGGGGCCTACCAATAACTCACTCCCCCACTCAACTAGTGCCAACTCAGCCCAAATACCCAACTCAATCAATTCAAAACTCAGACAAGAAACAGGTTGGCACTCAAATTCACAATGTGAAAATGACACGCCGTATTTTTTCTTTTTATAGGTTTTGACCTCTAACCGATATCGGTTATGGCGCGCCCTAGAAAACCGATATCGGTCTTCTAACCGATACCGGTCATAACTAACCGATATCGGTTACCTGCCTAGTTTACCCTAACTCCTGCTCTTCTCCACCGAACTCTATTTTTCACCACATCACCTACCCCCGGCCTTTGCTCAATAGCCTTATTTTGAATTCATTGGCCCGACCAAGGCCGCCCGACCAAAGGCCCACCAACCAATCGGCAATCGACCCAAGGCCGCAACCAACCAATCCCGACCCAAGGCCGCAACCAACCAATCGGCCCGACCCAAGGCCGCAACCAACCAATCGGCCCGACCCAAGGCCAACCAACCAATCGGCCCGACCCAACCAACCAATCGGCCAAACGCAACCAATCGGCCCGACCCAAGGCAACCAACCAATCCAAAGGCCGCAACCAACCAATCGGCCCGACCCAAGGCCACAACCAACCAATCGGCCCGACCAAGGCCGCAACCAACCAATCGGCCCGACCAAGGCCGCAACCAACCAAACCAAGGCCCAACCAACCAAGGCCCGACCCAAGGCCAACCAACCAATCGGCCCGACCAAGGCCGCACCAACCAATCGGCCGACCCGCAACCCAACCAACCAATCGGCCCGACCCAAGGCCGCAACCAACCAATCGCCCCACCCAACCAATCAGGCACCATCCAATCGGACCCAAGGCCCAACCAACCAAGGCTTCGACCAACCAACCAATCGCCCGACCCAAGGCCCGACCAACCAACCAAGGCCCGACCAAGGCCCAACCAACCATCGGCCCAACCCAAGGCCCAAACAAAACCAATGGCCCAACCCAAGGCCAACAACCAATTGGCCCAACCCAAGGCCCAACCAACCATCGGCCCCCACCGGCCGCACCATTTAAGTACCTCGACCGAAGCCCACAAATTATGATTCTATCCACCCATAATGTAGTTGTTTGTTCAATCGAGCTCACCTGTTCGTGTTTTAGCATGACTAGGATACTTGAATTGATCCGCCACCCAGCTTTGCTTAGACCGAGACCGTGATGTTTATCTCAACCAAACCAACCATTTGGTACTGCCGAACATGCCTAAACATTCCGGTACCTTCCCCGTTATATCCCGGAGCTACTTCCTATGCCTTGGATACCAGGATTATATCAGCCTTGTTTGGATAAACTATCGACCTTTGCCTATGAATTGCTTGTTGGCTCTTCAAACCATGTACCCTGGTCGCACTACTGCATTTTAACGTGCGTCGGCTTCCTTGTACTTACCCCACCATCTTACCAGCATCTCACCATCATTTACCCTTTATCAACCCTATCCCTGATTTCATGTCACCTCCATCTGTGATAGACTTGAGGGGGATTACCTATACCCTTAACTGGGGCAACCACTTTTTATTATTGTCAGTGCAGCTTTAAAATACAAGCCACATGACAACAAGGGGCAAATGTAGACACCAAATTTGGGTCTTACGATGCCCTGTACCCGTATCTCATCCCGCAACCTAACCCTACCTCACCACCTAAACCTTACACACCTAATGATTTATTAATTACCTTATAATTAATAAATCCACATCTCCAACCCCGCCACCTCATCTCGCCACCTCACCGTGACCTAGCCCTAACCCTAAACCAACCTAATTAAGACCTATGACTTGGTCCAGACCCACACCCATGACTCATTACCCCTCACCCACACCAAAACGAGCCTAATAATGACTTGACCAAGCCCACAACTGATCCCCTCGAGAGAAAAGGAGGGAAAGATGGCTATTTTACTAAAAATAGCCACTTTGACCTAACCGACATCGGTTCCTACTCGACCGCCATCGGTTACGTAACCGCCATCGGTTCCCTGTTAATGACCTCCCCAACCAAAAAGAAAGGATCCGGAATTCATTTGGCAAGAGAAAGAGAAGTGAAACAAGTAGAAGAGGTTGCAGAGAGAAGAGGATCGAGCCCAAGATCAGAATCGAGCAATCGGATCACTGTCACACTCGTTCAAGCATTGGAAAAGACTGAGGATAGCTTCATCAGCTCACTTTCCAATACCGGATCATCCCAACTAAGCCTTACTATCGCCACCACATTCCTTGGACCTGTATCTTCATCAGGAACTAGTAAGTAGTATCTTGTAGTTCTTTGTTATCATTTGCTTTAATTCATATTAAAAGGGGAACTGACCACCTTCGAAAGGAAGTCTAATATTTCCTGGGCCTAAGGCAGTTCCCTCACTTATTGTCTAACTAAGATCTGGTGGTCTTGTATTCTTACTTACAGGTAGTCCTTCCTAGACAAAAAGGAGTTCTTCACCAATGTGTTGAGTTATGTATGTTTTCGTCTCTCGTAGTGATAATCTAAAATACACAGAGAGTGTAGATTTATATGTGGCATATCTTATTGCATGATGTTGTTTCTTATGTTTTGTGTATATAAATGAAGCAAAAATATAGGATAATAATTTTTTTACCATGTAGGGATGTCACAATATGCAAGAAAGATGTTACGTGTGCTTTTAGAAAAAATGACAACACTTTTGATGAGGCTATGATAACAATGGTAATGATATGAACAAGCTATAATGTTCCCCGATTTATATATACTAGGTCTTTTATTATTGTGATCTAATGTGTGTATGTGATTATTAAATGTATCTTGTCTCGAAGACATAAGGGGAAATTAAGATAGACTAGATAATGTGTTGAGTGATTAGGCTAGTATTGTTTCACCTTTGATTCTAGAGAGTTTCTTTGAATGTTGATTAAACAGATAAAGGTAAAGGGCTAGGAAAATACGTTGTTGCGATGTTGGTTATAGGTTGTTGAGCACGTATGACTTATTGATCCACATTGATCGTAAGAGATTCCTTTTTCTTAGAGGCACTACCTAAAATGGAAACAAGACCACCAAATAAAAGTTAAACAATATATGCGGTGGATCGCCTTGATAAAGATATGCTAGATCTAGGAAGTGTGATACTTTCTAGATGGCTATCAATCCACTATTTATAACAATTTAATGCTAATAATAAAGGAAATAATATTGTAGTTAAAATGATTTAGGTATCTCATTCGTCTACAATAAGAAAATTTGTTCACACAGACTAAGCTATGACTGAATTTGAAGGTCAAGGTCTCTGTTAGAATACAGGTATTGGTTAGGGTCAGGTTTTGGGCCATTTTGGGTATTGGGTAGAGAGTGGAAGCTCTGTTCTTGGCTTCTGGTCAAAACACGAGACCAACATTGGTCTAGTATGGCCAATGTCAATTTAGGTTAACCAGTGATGGTTGTGGGTAACCAATGTCGGTATGGTCATGGTACATGAAACTCAATAAAAATTTGGTGGGGTGATAGATCTGAGGCTAGATGGAAATGGAAGGGCAATGGCAAGGTTCGTATGGGTCTCAAGTATGCACAGGAATGATTAAAATCTGGATATGGGTAGTTCAAGGGTGTGGGTAAAAGGATGGTCAAGTTTGCATGGAGGTAAAATGGTGGTGGAATGAAATGGGAGCAGAAACTAATAACAAAAGTAAAAGAATCTACCAAATGATAAATGGACAAGTGTTGGTTAACAAAGCACTTACTATTTGTATGAGCTTGATGTCTAGTTAGCAATGGTGGGTAATCAAATGGAAGTAACTTGATGTGGTGTTGAAAGTTCTCGGATGCTCCCGTGAAGGTAAATGGCTCTGTGGGTGCTTCTGATGCTAGCTATGGGTGCTCTAATGCATGTACGAATGCTTGTTCTGTTTGCATGTAACTCTAGTTTCGTCTCTTGTTCTCAAAAGATGTGTCAATCTCTCATAAATGTGCCAACCTCGAAATAAGGTTGTTTTGGGGGTTAAATGGTAGTTGACAGCAATTCTTGGTTGATCAAGTAGTGGTTTAGGGTAACCGCAGGTCGGTTAGGGTAGGATTTCCTAGATTTACTAAAATGGGTAGATCCTCTTGATTTTTGGGATCTCGCTCACTTTTCTCCACGGATTAGAATGGAAGCTTCCTTCTAATAGATGGGGAATTGGTTAGAGGGAATACAGGATTTTATTTTTAGGGTTTTGGTAGGTCTTAGTTAGTTATGGCAACATACTAGGAATAGTTCTTAAGGTGAGGTGGCTTGATGATGTGTATAGGTGAGGTGATAGTGTGTGCACTATCCAATTAGGATATTAAATAATAGATATTTTTGAGATCATAAATTAATTTAATTAAATTATTTAAATTAATATTGGAGTGGGGTGAAAGGGGCCATGGTTAGGTGAGTGTGTGTGAGGCGGTTATTTGTTAAGGGACCTAGGGAGTGTGACCCAATTTTGGTGTCTACATTTTACCCCTTTTTGTTGCGTAGCTTGTATTGGTAAGCGACACCGAAAAAAATAAGATGTAGTTACCCCCATGTGGGTGAAGGTGATTCCCCTCAAACCAAGAACTAACGAGGTAAAACTTAGAATCAAGTGAGTGGTTTGATAAAAGGTGAATGTGATGAGGAGGAAGGTGGGTAATGGAGGAAAAAAAGGAAAAGGTCTACTCGGGTAATCTAGGTAATGGGTCGTGGTCAAAGGTATAATAAATCAAATGCACGAACATGTATAAAGCGCAGACGGTACGAGTGTTGAAGAGTAGGAAAACTCTACATTGTCTAAGGTTAATAGGTTTATCCAAACAAGGTTGAGGTGATTCTGGTATCCAAGGTATAGGATATGGTCAAAGGTTACATAAAGCATAGGTCGAGGTGCAAGAACATTTAGGTATGTTCTGGTACACTAAAGGTTGGGTTAGGATAAATGCTCAAAGTAAGAGGTAAGGTAAGGGTAGTATGTCCATCAACACAAGTAACAATGCTATAAGGTATAGTGAACACATGAGGTCACAGTCCCAAGTCCCAAGGTCACAGGTCACGAGATAGGGCCGAGGGATGGGAAAAATCATGAGTTCCCAATCTGGGACGCAGTGAGGGGGTCACCGAGAAGGTCACAAAGATAGAGGGAACTATTCCGGTGAGGCTTTGGGTGAGGTAGGTAGGATTTAGGTAAAAGGGTGGGGGTAGGGGGTAGGAAAAAGACTAGCGGAGTAAACCGACAACGGTTTAAAGGAACCGATGCGGTTGTTATGGACCGACCTAGGTAATCTAGAGCACGGGATCAATGTCGGTCAAGGTCAAACCATCATTATTTGTCATTTTCCAAATAGGAGAAAGAGGAAAAGGTGGAAAGTGACAAAGGGAGACAGAGGACTAAGTTTGCGAGTCACGTGGCTGGTGATAGTTGGTGGATAGGTGGATCCACGAGCTAGATTGAACTGATTGGATTAGTTGGAGAGTGAAAGGTCATTCGGTGATAGTAGAAGTAGGAGAGGTATCGGGTAGACCACCTGTACGGTGGCCTCGATGTGCCACCATGGCAGCGACATGTAATGCGATGAGGTAAGATTCAATATCCCTCCGTGTTTGTTGTGTTTAGATAAATGGATAGAAATTTGGGTAGGGGAAGATGGGTTTGGGGGGAAATGAAATTTGAATGTTAGGGGGGAATTGGATAAAAGAGGGATGGGGGAGGGTAGGAATAGGTAGTATGCTGGGTGGGAAGGGTTGTAGGTAAGAATGGGGGGTGGGGAGGGGAGAGATGGAGACAAAATGGGTAGATCCAGGGCTCGCTATCACGGGTTGTCACCACGATAGTGACCGATGGTGGTCGATGGTGGGCCGGCATCGGTGGGGTATAACCGGCATCAGTCATGGATGAGGTGACCAATGCTGGTTGTGGGAAACTATGGTCTTTCTAGGAGGACTGGTGTAGTTAGAGGGTAGAAAACATAGGCAAGCGTTAGGCGGTTAAGGCAAGTGTTAATACCGTGGGTAAATAGGTAATGTCGGGAGTGAATGTAAAAACCGGGGTGACATGGGGTTAGGTAGGGGGTGAGTGAGTAGAACAATTGGTCAAGTTAGGTTAGGTAGGTAGGGAGGTTAGGGTAGGGTGGTTAGTAGGTCGGAAGGGAAAATAGGTAAAGTTGAGTTGGTAAGGGTCTGGGGTATGGGTAAATAGGTGAGGTCGAATGGGTAGGAGTAGATGGGTAAATTGGTGGTGGGTATGGGTGAGGATAGATATGGTCGGGTTTTAATAATGTAATTATGTTGTTGGATGCGGCGAGAGCCCAGCCTATAGATGAGAGACAAGGTACCACCCCTACTCTTGACAGTTTGTGGGGCCGTGATAGTCTAGGAGTAAATTCATATCACGATGTTGGTCCGATCCGAGTCGGGACGCACCGGCATGTAGTCGACAATTTGAGATTGATGGTTGCCCTCATCGATAGATGGGATGTCATCACCAATCCAGAAATATGATAATTCTTCACCGGGAACTCCTCGTGCTATGATTATTTACTAATGCACAGCCTCTAGTTTGGTGGATGTAATTTGGAAACACAACAAACATAACACAAGAATACCATAGACTATGATAAAAAGGAATGATGATAAATCTGAAATATCAAAGTAAATTATAATATTAGCATGAAATTGTTACAATCTCACCCATGAGGTACTTCAAGTGTTATTGACTTCACTTGCATTCCACCAATACTGTGGGAGAAACTTCATAATTACACATCTTAATGGCTTCTTCAACACACCTTTAAACTGATGGCTTCCTTTACACACTTACTCATACAATATTTCTCACTACTTCCTTCTATGCTAAATGAGGGGGGTGGCCTCTTTATTTATAGACTTCTAGGCTTATCCATCTTATCTCTAAGATAGGATAAGAAATCCACTCTGACGAATCATATTCCATACCTTAACTCTTATCTGTACATGTAAGCTTATCTTTTAAGATAAGATAAACCTTATCATTTCACATGGGTTCCACATTTTTAGACTTTTTACAAATAAAATATACAAAATATTTATGACCTCACTCCTTGTCCTTATTACCAATATAATATTTCTAATTCCTAATCATGTAGACCCTACTTCTCTACTTACCCCAACTTTGACATTTTAACATTACTAGACCACTTACGACAACTATTTACTTTTTACCACAACATTCCTATTGTACTTTTGACTATTGCCATACTATACATTATTGGCGGCGTCATACTGGCAGCGCCGTTATCTTCTATCGGACGCTACTACTAATTATACTTAACAACATCTTATTCCTAATACATACATTAATGAAATAGAAATTACGGAGGAAAATTTTAGTGTCGACATCTTCCCCCTTCCTAGCTTCTACTCCATCCTCGGAGTAGACTATTCTAGTGCTTGGAAAATCTTCAACTTGTCGTGGTTGACCCATTTCGTAATGGGAGTGCCATCCAATTCCTCTAGTCAGTACGTACCATTTTCATGCATAGCTGCTATTTTGTAGGGCCCCATCCATTTTGGAAGAAATTTTCTGTCTTCTTTTTTTGTATCTGGAATCATATACTAGAACCAAGTCATTCACATGAAATGGAGACCACCGGATCTTTTGATCAAAGTATTCCTTCTGCTTCATTTTCTTCTTATAGCTTGTATCCTTAGCTATTTCCCTCATTTCCTCTAGCAAATGAAGATGTACCAACCTTTCTTTTACTGAATTACTTTCATCCATTCTTTCACTTTTCATTACTCTGACCGTGGAAATATCAAACTCAATAGGAAGAACTGGATCAATGCCATAAGCCAACTGAAATGGGGAGTATCCTGTTGCTAACTTTAATGTTTCCCTATATGCCCACAATGCTGCATGAATCCTTTTATCCCATTTATGTACCTGCAAGGCTACATCTTTTGCTAGAATTTGACACAACACAAATTTTGTTGTTCCACCTGTCCATTTGTGCTTGGCTTGTATATTGTTGCCTTCCTGTGCTTAATAGAAAACTTATTGACTAGGGCTTCTACCACCTCATTAATGAAGTGGCTTCCTTGATCTGTTACAATTTCTAATGGACAACCAAACCGGTGACAATGCGTTCATATATGAACCTGGCCACTTCATCCATGGAAGTTGTTTTCAATGGCCTAGCTTCAACCCACTTGGTTAAGTAATCTGTGGCAACTACAATATACTTATTTTGGCGTGAGGTAGTTGGAAGTGGACCTACAATGTCTATTATCTACTTTTCAAAGGGACCAAGTGGAAGAATAGGGCATAATGGAGTTGATAAAGTCTTACGGTTACCATGTGTTTGAAAAATATCACATGTCTTACAATAATTATAACAATCTTTAAAAAGAGTGGGCGGTGATAACCTACATCAAAGATCCTTCTTTCACTGTAAGTTATCTCAATAAGTGCCCTCCACATGTACCATTGTGGAATTCTTCTAGTAGTTCCTTCCCTTGATCACGTCCAACTGCCCTCTTGTACTATCCATCAGGTCCTATTCGAAATAATACTCCATGTAGAATAGATATGGATGACTGGCTTGAGTAATCTTTCTCTTAATCTTTACATTGACACCATCAGGAAACTTGAATTCATTCAGATAATTCCAAATATCTATGTATTCACTAGGGATTGTGTCAAGAGATAACAATGTTACATCTGGGAAATCATCATCATCACAAGATGATCCTAAACCATCATAGGCTCGAGAGAGTGCATCTGCATTGACATGCTTCTTTCCTAGCCTATCCATAATATCAAATTCAAATTCTTGTAGCAAAATTATCCATCTTGTTATCCTCCCTGATGGGTTAGGCTTATTTACAATATATTTTAAAGCTTGATGATCTGTTACAACTAGAAATTTTTTCCCTAACAAGTAATTCCTAAACTTCTTTACAAAAAAATGATAGCTTGAGCCTCTTTTTGATTCAAAGTATAATTTACCTCATTTGACTCATTTGTCTACTCCCAAAGTAAATTGGATGTTCATTCCCATTTTCATCCTTTTGGCTCAAAGTACTTTCTAGTCTGCATCCGAGGCATCAGTGTACACAATGAATGGCTTGCTCCAACTGGATTCTTTAAAATAGGTGAAGACACCAGGGCTTCCTTGATTGTCCAAAAGCTTCATGCGCCTTATTTCTGGTTCATAAGTAACATCCTTCTTAAAGAACTAGGTTAGTGGCTGTGTAATCTTTGAGAAATTATTGATGAACCTTCTATAGTACCCCACATGGCCTAAAAATGATCTCAACTTACTTCTATTCATAGGAAATGGTAACTCTTTGATTTTTGAAACTTTATCGGGATCGTGCAATACCATCTCTGAATACAACATGCCCTAACAAAACGCCTTTAGAACATCCAAAAACACACTTCGTAGGGTTTAGTGAGGCTTGTGTTTCATCTAACCTTTGAAATGTTGTCTCCATTTGGTGCAGGTGGTCTAACTTGCTCCCATAGATGCAAAAATCATCCAGAAATACTCTGATGAAGGTCCCAATGTAGGGTTCGAACACCCTATTCATCAAACGCTGGAATGTTGCCGGAGCATTACACAACCCAAAAGGCATAACTCTATAAGCAAACGTTCACCAAGGAGTGGTGAACGTGGTCTTCAGCTGATCTTTCTCTGCTATACGAACTTGGTTATAGCCGCATTTATATCCATCAAGAAACTATAAACTATAGCACCGCGATTACTTCATCCAAGATGTGATCGAAAATGGAAGAGGGTAATGATCCTTCTTTGTTGCCTTATTGAGCTTCCCTGTAATCAACACAAATGTGTAGCTTCCCATTCTTTTTATTGAGATCACAATGGGAGAAACCCATTTCGAATTCTCCACAAGAAATATGAATCTGCATCAAGCAACTTATCTATTTCTTCTTTTACAGTCTTGGAAAAATTAGGATTCATTCTATATGGCATTTACTTTATGGGCTTAGCACCATCTACCAGCTCAATAGAATGTTCTACCCAACTTACTTGACGGAGTTCCTTGTAATCAAAAGTGAATATGTGTATGTACCTTCGAAAGAGCTAGAGGTATGATTCCTTCTCACTCTCCATCACAAGCATCACTAATCTTTATTTGTTTGAGACGATCATCAACTTCTTCTTCAGATAATTTTATGGGGTCATGAGTTGGTGTGACTGGAAGGATATCCATGACTGAAACATCAACCTCACTTTCTTCATCTTCAGTGTCCACTTCACTGGTACTAGAGTAATCAAGAGGATGTCCAATCATCAGTTTCATCACTTGAATCCACAGGTTCTTCCTTATGATGTCGAGGATCACGTTTATCTTCACCCTCTCTCTACCACATCTAAGTGTCATGAAACCTTCATTCCAGTAGTTTCTTGCATGAACTCTCCTTAGCCATGGTCTTCCCAGCAACATTGGGTACGCAACAGTACCATTTTTCATCACCTGAAAGTCTACCACACATACAACACCCATAACAGATATTTCCACATTTGAAACTACACCTCTCGGTTTAGTTTTTCCTTTATTTAATGACCTTAACATAAGTGTTGAAGGGCGATCAATTTTAAACCCAACATATTCATTACTGGACTCGGTCATTACATTAAGCTCGCAGCACCTCCATAAACTAAGACATCATGAATTAAAATACCATTACATAATACCTCAGCTTGTAGAGCATAGGGATCCGCCTCTGCCTCTAAAACATGGACCTCAACCTCCTTCCTTCGTCAAGCATTGAGTCCACTTTGCAACTCCCGCCTCTTCTCAGAAGACATAGCCAAGAGTTGACCATATGTAATATTTGCAGGCCTTTTGGATAGATCTTCCAAGATGGAGTATGGTCCTTGCCCCGTGAAATCAAAAATCTTGCACACCGAACTTTCTTCTCCTATATTTCTTACTAGTTTCTCCTTTCATCTTCTTAAGATCATTTCCATCTTGATTATCTTTTTCTTTATTTCTTTTTGTTACAAACACATCTACTTCATTATTTTTACTCTTATCTACTACATCAAAAGAATTCACAGTGCTTTTCCTTTATCATTATCTCCTTTACTAGATGTAGAAGCTCTATCTGGACAATTATATTTATAATGACCCTTTTTATAACAACCATAACATACAACTTCAGAAATATTTCTTTTTGGACCTCTATCTCCTCCCTGAGAACTAAATTCTTTTCCTTGAAGAAGATTAATAGTTAACTGATCCATCTTTTTGAGAAGATCTTCATACTCAGTAGATGTACTAGGAGAAATATTTGTGCTCACCGGGAGTGGTTGTGGATTCTAGACCAAAGGTGCTGGTGTAGGCTCTACTTTAGCAACAATTTCTTTGGGCTCCTCTTCCATGCTTTCTTCTTGCCTTCTTGCAATCTCCTTTGCTTGTTCAATGGTAGCTGGGTGGTCATACTTCACTCGTTGTCTAATCTCTTGGCTTCATCCCAAGAATGAAGTGCTTACATAGGAGATTATCCATGCCATTCATCAACCCATCCGCTAATCCTTCCTTTCGGATCTGGGCATCGAGCTTCCTCCTTAGCTCTAGAACACGAGCATGATAATCCCTTATCTTCTCCTTCTCTCCTTGGGATAACTTTGTGATCTCGATCATGAGATCTGCATATTTCTGTTGTTCACCAAATTCTTCAAGAAAACTTTCAGTTAATAAATTCCATGAATTTTTCACATTTTCACCTAGTGTTTCAAACCACCTAAGTGCTGAACCATCCAAAAAGGTAGGAAAAAATTCAGTCCATTGTTCCCTTCTTATAAGGCCATTACAAATACAAGATCATTTAAACTCTTGAATGAAAGAGGAAGCATCTTCATTAGATTGGGCTGAAAAAACAGGAATCTTCCCCATTTTCAAAAGTAACCACCGTAAAATACCAACCCATAAGTACAATCAACAAGGCTTATGTGCACAAATAATTGGAATCACTGTAATAGAAAGTGACTTTACACCTTTCTACGGTAAAATAGAAATTACCACGGTAACTATGGTAAAACTTGACTTATCGGTAAAACTCGACTTTCTTGTGGTAAATACTATTCACAGGAAAAAGTGAAGTTACTGCGGTAAATACTATTCACGGTAAAAAGTGACTTTACTGTGATAAATACTATTCACAACAAAAATGACTTTATCATGGTAACTACTATTCACGGCAAAAATGACTTTACCAGTAACTACTATTCATGGCAAAAATGACTTTACCATGGTAACTACTATTCACAAAAAGTAAAAATAAGATTACCCTCCAATTGATTTTTGACTAAGTGGGAATATCTCTCCGTAGAAAATCCATCAACGAGGAATGGTCCCGCAACAGAACCAAAATGTCATCACCAATCCGGCACTATGATAATTCTTCACCGGGAACTCCTGCTATGATTATTTACTAATGCACTGACCTTCTAGTTTGGTGGATGTAACTGGAAACACAACAACAAACATAACACAAGAATACCATAGACTATGATAAAAGGAATGATGATAAATCTGAAATATCAAAGTAAATTATAATATTAGCATGAAATTGTCACAATCTCACCCGTGAGGTACTTCAAGTGTTATTGACTTCACTTGCATTCCACCAATACTGTGAGAGAAACTTCACAATTACACCTCTTAATGGCTTCTTCAACACACCTTTAAACTGATGGCTTCCTTTACACACTTACTCATACAATATTTCTCACTACTTCCTTCTATGCTAAATGAGGGGGGTGGCCTCTTTATTTATAGACTTCTAAGCTTATCCATCTTATCTCTAAGATAGGATAAGAAATCCACTCTGACGAATCATATTCCATACCTTAACTCTTATCTGTACATGTAAGCTTATCTTTTAAGATAAGATAAACCTTATCATTTCACATGGGTTCCACATTTTTAGACTTTTTACAAATAAAATATACAAAATATTTATGACCTCACTCCTTGTCCTTATTACCAATATAATATTTCTAATTCCTAATCATGTAGACCCTACTTCTCTACTTACCCCAACTTTGACATTTTAACATTACTGGACCACTTACGACAACTATTTACTTTTTACCACAACATTCCTATTGTACTTTTGACTATTGCCATACTATACATTATTGGCGGCATCGTACTGGCAGCGCCGTTATCTTCTATCAGACGCTACTACTAATTATACTTAACAACATCCTATTCCTAATACATACATTAATGAAATAGAAATTATGGAGATAAATTTTAGTGTCGACAGGGACTCGGTGACTAACACATTTCACTTATTGACAAGTGAGATGACAGTTACCCTCGAGGACGTGTACAGGATCCTGTGGTTACTGATATTAGGGATGCAGGTGTATTTGATTAACTTAGAGGCATCCGAGGAGTTGATGTTGAAATTGTTTGGTGAGGGACTCAAGCGGAGATGACATTCCAAGGAAAGCATAAGCTATGATGAGATGTACCGGGCCCATCTAGAGGAGATGAGGCTAGTAGTAGTACTAATGGAGGTAGTATGCTATTTTACACTGCCAAATGCGGAGGGTGGGAGGTTCCCACGATCACTGATGGGAGTGTTACATGACATGGTGATGGACCGGACCTATTTTGTATGGGCCTCAAAGCATTCCTAGTGCAGCCGTGACAGAGAGCTATTGGCATATGGGTGGCTCCACAGTCTAGCGTATGTTGTACATTTATTCTTCATTATTGGGCATACGAGCACATTGTTTACGTTCATCCGATTGGTATGCCTCGGGAAAATACTTTTGAGCCAGGTTTTATTTAAGTGGGGTACATGTGATGGGTGCCTATGATTGGAGAGCATCGAGTAGACCGAGCTATTCATGATGTAGTGTATTATCAGCAGTTATTGGAGGGATTGTCTGGTGGAGACATTATCTAGAGACCGTATGTGGGGTATCCCTCATACAAAGGGATGGCAGAGGAGCTGGTAGGATTGCAGATTTATAGGAGGATAAAGGGGTGCTATGTAGGGGAGCATGAGATGATTCTAGTTGACCAAGTCAGATGGCAGTTCGATATACCACAGGATATACCCCCACCCTTCCCATAGTACAAGAGGGATGATTTGGAGAGGACATTTCCTCTACCACAGCCGAAAGTGCCAACGGGTCAGGAGGAGTAGGTGACAGACCGATGGATTGATGATGCCAAAGTGACTAATAGATATAGACAAAGTGGTGGGGTGTCAGAAGTTACGAGTAGTACCACCGAGGCAGGAAACCAAATTTAACCACCATCCATGTGTAGAGAGACGATCTACTGGGGGTAGGTGGTGACCCTGATTACCTAGTTAGGGATGGTATAGGGGCAGTTAGCAACTTCAGAGGTAGAAGTGGCCACATTGCATGCACAAGTGGCGGTCTACTGCACTCCAGATGGCCCGTGGTGGAGACGAAGATGGAGATGAGGAGTAGGTAACCACTGCGCAGCACAAGTTACGGAGTTTATAGGGCTAGTTGGGCACTACACATGCATGTATTTAAGCATTATAGGTAGGCACAAGGTATGAGGCCGATGGCAACTCCACAAGCACCGTGACAGTGGTCCCAGGTTCACAGCGGGGCGGGACAAGGTCCCATAGGATAGGTATAGTGGCCGAGGCTGATTAGGCCACAATGAAAGTGCCCCTATCCTGGTTATGGGATGCCCTAGGTGAGGCCAGATATTATCAGGATCAGTTGATAGTGACCAGGATATATTTTCTATCCTTTGAGAGTATAAGGCATAGCAGGCATCGAGTGAGAGGACCAGATCCCGTACTCACAGCGTGGAGAGCACAGGGGGCCATTGAGGCCCAAGACAGGGATAAGGGTGAGGCCACCGGCTCATTCACGAAGGACAACTCTAGGTGATGTACCAAGATGGGCCTCGACCATAATCTATGGAAAAAAAGTGAGAGGTTATCGTGCCGTCGACCGGGGCCAAGGAGGAGATAGGCGAGACTGATATGGAAGATGTCTGGAAGGATGATGCCTGATGCACATCCCTTTATTTTTATGTATTTGATTTATTTTTTGATATATACTGGCTTGTGTGTCGAGGAGAGTGAGGATGTATGATATTTTTGCATATTTTTTATCATATACCAACTGCGTGCAAAGGTGGTGAGGCTGTATATGATATTTTGAGAGATTTGATTATATGTACTAGCCTGCATGCCGAAGATATTTGAGATTATGTATATGGAGACACATGTTTGGATATTTTTATTTATAGAGATGATGATGATGATGATTATGGTCATTATGTGTATACATGGTTGTGGTTATCTTGCTATTTTGATGTGTATATGTTATGGAAATTAAGTAGCGTAGGCATGATAGAGTCAGGTCATAGGCATGGATCAAGTTAGGTTGTGGTCTAGGCATGGATTGAGTCAGGTTTTAGGCATGGTGGAGTTAGGTTGTAGGCATGGTTGAGTCAGGTTGTGGTCTAGGCATGGATTGAGTCAAGTTTTAGGCATGGTGGAGTAAGGTTGTAGGCATGGTTGAGTCGGTTTATGGTCTAGGCATGATGGAGTTAGGTTGTAGGTATGGTTGATTCAGGTTGTGGTCTAGGCATGGATTGAGTCAAGTTTTAGGCATGGTGGAGTTAGGTTGTAATTCATTAATTTGTGAAATGAATGATGATATGGGTCATGGTTAAGATTGTTTCACCTTTTTCTTAGATTGTTTCTTTGAATCGTTGACAAAACAGATAGGGTAACGGGCATAGGAGGAATACCTGTTCAAATGTCAATTGATGGGTTGTTGTGTGCGTATGAATTCTG
The DNA here is from genome assembly GCA_018340775.1 of Taxus wallichiana var. yunnanensis. Classification (NCBI taxonomy): domain Eukaryota; kingdom Viridiplantae; phylum Streptophyta; class Pinopsida; order Cupressales; family Taxaceae; genus Taxus; species Taxus wallichiana. The sequence continues at coordinate 441,892,737 of CM031241.1, read as the reverse complement.
AATCCACAGCTGACTGTGAGAGCTTCCTTTTGGCTAGGAGGAACTACTTGTAATGAAAGCAAGACCACCAGAAAGAATTAAAACATATAGGCAGTGAACTGCCTAGCGTGAGCTAGATCTGGGAAGTGTGGTACTTCCTAGATGGTTGTTAGTCCACTGTTTTAAACAAATTAATTCTGAAAACAAGGTAAATCCTATTATTATTTTAAAATGATTTAGGTATCTCACTTAAAACACAATAAGAAAACAGATCTAATCTAACAGGCTAAGCTAGAATAGAATCCGCAGGTCAAATGGTTGGTTCTGGGTTCTACAGGTCTGATAAAGGTCTCGAGATAGGTCACCGGTGAATGAGGGTGAGATGAAATTAGGTGGGTAGGTCTCTGTTCTAGGCTGTGTAGGAAAATACAGAGACCGGTGTCAGTCAGGGGTGACCGACTGCGGTTAGGTATAACCGGCACCGGTTCTTGGAGATTTGGAAACGTCACAGAACAGGGTTTTGGCCTCCTTTGTGATTGCACAAAGGACTTTGGTTGGTCGAGATGAGGTATTGGGTGGCTAGAGTGGGATTTTGTGAGGTTTTGATGGGTATATGGAGGTGAAAATGTCGGAGAAGGTCAATAAGGAGCAAGATAAACAATAGGTGATAAAACAATGATGAAATGAAATAACCAGGAAAGTATGATATTGTACTTACTTGGATTTCATTCCTAAAGGCTTGTGTGTGATGGATGGAGGTGTCGGTGATGGATTTGAAGGCTGCAAGTGATTACCAACTAAAGAAAATATTCTACATGGGCTGCATGCACACTCCTCTTTTGCTTGGATAATTCAGAAGGTGGTTGGGATGGTCTGTGCAGGAGAAGATGCTCAATCTCCTTCCTTGGATGTGAGTTCTTACTAGAATTGGCTCTCTAAAGATGCGTTATCTTTTTGAGCTCTCATTCTTTCTCGTCAACATTTTCTCCCAATGTTTTCCAACCTTGAGAATAAGGTAGTTCAGGAGTTAAAAAGGGGTAACCGATGGCGGTCCGGCTTAATCGGTGGTAGTTAGGGAAACCGACGTCGGTCAAGGCAGGATTTTCTAGGTTTACCAAACTTAGGGGAGATCCTCCTAATTTCCTTAGATCTCATGTCGTTATCCCATGATGGTGTAGGGTAACCGATGGCGTAGTCTAGGAAATAGACCGGTAGTGGGTAAGGGTTAACGACGCGTGGTCGGGTCGGGTAGGGTATAAAAATTGGATAACCCACATTTGAAAATTCATTTGTGCATGTGGAAAAGTAGAAAAGGACAAGAAGAGAAAAAGAGGAAAATGACAAGAGAGTATAGCAGAGAGAGAGCTTGGTTGGCAAGCCACATAGGTGAGAGTGGGTGAGTGGGAGGTGGGGCCACGAGAACAAGTGGCACGATTCGTGTGGCTAAGGAGTGGTTGTGCAGTTGAGGATGACAGAGGCTGAGAGGGCTCGAGAGGAGCAGTGCGGAGGCCGGAGGTTCCACCATGACGGCGGCAAAGTGAGATCAGGTAAGATTTGAATTTTTTGTTTGTGATTTCTTGGTGAATGTGATGCAAAATGTAGAAAATATATAAAAATGGGGGTGGGGGAAAGAATTTCAAAATGGGAAAAAGAGAGGGAAAAGGTAATATGAAATGGTAGGGGGTAGGGCAAAAATGGTAATGTAGGCACAATGAAGGGTATAAAGAGGGATTTGGGTGGGGAGAATGACAAGGAAGGGAAAAAGTAGGGTTGGAAAGTTGGGGGTGGCGCGATAGTGACTGGCGTCGGTCAGCTTGTGGCCGACATCGGTGGGTAGAGACCGGTATCGGTCACAAGAATAGTGACCGATGCCAGTCAAGGGGAGACCATGGTCAGTCGATGATAACTCGGGGTCGGTTAACCGTATGTGTGGGTAGGTTTGGGTGAGGGTTAGGTTAGATAGGTTTGGGTAGATGGGTTTGGGTAGGTTTGGGTGGATAGTGTCGGGTGGATGGGTTTGGGTAGATTTGGGTAGATAATGTCGGGATGTGGGGTAAAATGGGTAAGTTGGGAAAGGTATACTAATATAGTGCTTTTGTGGGATGCAGGTGAGAGACGAGCTACGGATGAGAGCCAGTGCCACCCTTGTTATTGAGAGTACGGGTGAGTGCAACACAGGTGGAGTGGCAGCATGTTGCAGAGGTGGGATTGATAGGGGTGAGGCGCTACGGCATGTAGTCAGAGGTGAGTCTTATGGTTGCCCTCATCGATAGATGGGACTCGGTGACCAATACCTTCCATTTGTTGACGGGTGAGATGACGATCACCCTGGAGGACGTCTACAGGATCCTATGGTTTCCCATATTGGGGGCCCAAGTTTATTCTATCTCTTTAGAGGTGTCTGAGGAGTTACTAACACCCATTTTTGGTGAGGGTGTAACAGACCTGACGTTTCATAATATGGCATGAGCTATGGAGCAATGTATAGAGCTCATCAAGAGGAGATGAGGTTAGTGGTACTTATGATGGAGGTAGTGTGTTGCTTCGCATTGCCGGATGTAGAGGGTGGGAGGTTCCCAAGGTCACTGATGGGGGTCCTCCATGACATGATGATACATCAAACACGATTCGCATGGGCACTGCACCTGCCGACACGCAGTGTATAGAGAGCTATGGGCCTACAGTGACGGCGGAGGTTCATAGATCTGCTACATCGTATTACTACATTCTTTGGGTGTACGAACACATTATTTATGTTTAACCAGTGGGGATGCCCTAGGTAGATGCTTTGCCATATAGAGTTTTGAGAGAGGGGGTACGGGCGGTGGGTACCAACTATGGGAGAGGCTCGAGGTGTCGAGCTACGCATGATGTAGCTTATTACAGGAGGTTACTCGAAGGGGTTATGCGGGGTGGACATCATTTCGAGGTAGTATGTGGGCTTCCCTTCATACGATGCAGGATGGACATAGAGCTAGCTAGGCTAGAGATACATCTATGGATAGAGGGAGGAGAGCGAGAGAGCATGACCGGACCGTACGTACCCAAAATTGTAGGGTATCTTGCATCGTCGAAATAGCATTACACATGCCCCAATGATGATACAGGTCTCCTCGCAAGGTGTTCGGGATCCGAAAAAGCTCTCCAAGTATGCGTTAACATCCTGCATTCCCCACTTAGCCCCAGCGTGCTTTACTTTTTTCTTCTCCCCTCTTTCCTTTACTTTTCGGTCTTGATTGAAACCGCCACCCCATCGGGTGGCGGTCTCATGACCGCTGCCGGAGCATAAGGCGGCGATCCTGTGAATCGCCACTCTACTCGGGCGCGAGTCCTTCACGTGTTTTATAAAATGCTCTTTTAACGTGACTCACGTAAAAATTCAACTCTTACCAGCTTTTCTTCACCGCCTTTGCTTGTATATATGATTTTAGTTCCCTGGAATAGTGTTTTTGCATTGTTTATGGTTTAAGAGATCAAATTGGTTTTCACCTTTGGGTAAATGGGATTCTATAAATAGCTAGCTTGTGCTCAAGCAAATGGCCCCTCAAATTTGCCTCTCAATTTCTCATTTCAATAGCTTAGCCTTTCAATTTTGCCTAGGATTCATAGTTTCATTTGTTATATGCATGGTTAGTATTGTTTAGCTATCAGAAAGCCACATATTCTCCTTATGCAAGTGTTGTTATCATTTCATCCAAATCAATTGGAGTAGGATAGTTCTATTTTCAATAGAAAGCCATTAAAGTTGCAGGTTTTGTTCATCAAATAGGATAGTTTCAAGTTCTGGATGTTTTATGTTGCATGACTCACAATAAATCCTGCTAGGAATTACATAAGCCAAGCTCTGTACTCTTGCGCTATCCCTCTCCTACTCGCATTGTATTTAATCTCGCATCCTAAGACGCCTTTGTTCCAATATCTACTTGTTCATGCCAACATTACATGCTTTTCTGGATCCACGTGAGCATAAAGGAATGAGGAGATCACACTAAGGGGACAAGGTCACACACCATCGGATTCGCCACTATTCTGCAGAATCCAAGTTCTAGCTTTCAAAGTTCTAGTTAAAAGCATATCAAATAGAGTAGCCAATCATTTCATTTAGGTTAATTTTACTCGATATTGCAGGGAAGCTATGGGGATTGATAGTTTCTGAGAAACTATGATTCACTCCTCACTTATGAGGTAGGATCGAGAGTCTTTCAAATAGAGTAGATCAGTTATCAGGTTATTTAGAATAGATCTACAAACTGCATAGACAAGTAGCTATACTCGGTTACTTTGTTTGTTTTAACTACGTTATTAGTTTAATTGTCAATTTTAGATGTATTAGATAATTGCTCTTTAAATTTTGTCCAGTAGTTTATAGATAAATATCAAATTTAGGAATATATGTAGATATATCTTGCATAGTTAATTTATTCTGTCATTAGTTAGCTTTATATCATTTCCTTTGTATGACAATCACGGGACCTAGAGAGCCCAGAGAATACGTATTCGATCCAATCGTGCCTCAACCCAATCTTATTATGGAAATAATCGATATAGATCGAACCTTAGAATCTAAGTCTTCCAAACAACAAAGACTTACAATAGATCAGCTCACGTTAAGAGGGTTAAACGTAGAAGACGACCGAGGCACACACGTTTTGGTCAAACCAGCCAAATTACAGATTACCCTAGACAAACATCCGCATGACCGTGGAAGGGTTCAAAGACAAAGAAACGTTTGGTTGGGATCCTTTGGTCCCACTGACCGGATGATGCAAAAGACACTCTCACGGACATAGATACTAGTTTAAGAATCCAAGTTGTAAGAACGCCTGTAAAATACTCGTAAAAGATTACATGACTATTAATTCGAACATAGAGGCTGAAAAGGCATACGACTATTGGATACTAGGGATTAGGGACTGATTCCGCACATGACCATAGCAGGTCCACAACAACCACAAATCTACGGTTGTGACCCACAAATCCCACAACCCAATAAGTCTATAGGTGAATCAAACATAGATGATGGCTTACGCACATTATTATTTATATCTACTCCACTTCCACCTATCATCATCACACAGTTATCCTTATTAGACATAGTAGCTAACAAAGCTAAAGATTTCTGGACTAGACCAAAGAATCGACCATAGAATCCACTATATATCCATCATCCATCATATGACCCTATCTGGAGACATACACGAAACCATCCCAGGTCATTTTCCACGTATCCCACAACCTATAGATCGGATCATGCCAGAGCTTGATATTGATTGGAGCCTTCAAGCAGTCATCCTTGCCGACCGATCTATCACGCCGGTTCGAGGTTAGGAGGGCCTTCTTTGCCTTAGATTCACAGATTCCCTTAGTGCATGTTGAAGATATAAGATTACCTAACTATTTTTCTTGTACCCCACGCATATTCCATCCCCACCTGCTATCTTGGCACGACCTTGGGAGGTCGGGTGCGAGGAAGAGTTACTTGTAGATTCCCATGCTTGCATGTCACTTTTGCATCATACAAAAGTAGTGAACTAAACGTAAACAAACAACTCGCTTCATCACCTCTACCTCATTAGCCTTCACTATCGGCCTTCACCAAAAAATTGGTGAACCCGACGTGAACAACACAAAGTTGCTTTTGCTATTACCTCTTTCTTCCACCTTCTCTCTTTCCCATTATTCTGTGGGTATTTATATACCTCCTGAATATGTTGGGATTCGATGCATATGGAAAACCTCTCCTAGGTCTTGAGGCATACTATGCTCAAATGAATAGACAGTCATCACCCTCGCTCTCAGTATGGGGTGAAAACTATTCAACTAACCAGTTTTCAACACAAACTCCACCTCAAAGGACTAGATATAGTTCTTCTTTCCAAACAAAGGAGTTGGATCAGCTCACTTCAACGTAATACCTGAGAGCCTTTAGGCTCGAACGCCATGACATTTACAGGAGAATATGGTTCGTCCCCTCAGGTATTACTTAGACCACAAATTAGTAGACAATCAGATCCATCTGGTTCATCTCCATATCTATTTTTAGATGATGAACATTCAGTGCGTTATGCCAGGAATGAACAACGCTCTCGGAGTATGTACCCACCTGTAGGAAGTTTACAAACACAACCCGAGGTTTCTTCTCAAGAAAATACCTCCATGCCACTACATATAGGAAATGCCCTTGGGGAAACTTGGCAAGGAAACGATCAGTTCATAGTGGGGTATCACATGCCTATACAACCTCAGAATATACAACAAACGCCGCTAAGGCAAAATACCATGGCTTAACCAAATGAAGTCATTTCAACTTTAATAGAAAAGGTTAAAGGATTAGAACTTGCTCAAGCAAGTCAAAATTCTCAATTCATGCAGCAGGAAGTTCCAATCCTCCACACCATCCTAGCCACATATACCTCCTCACAGAATAGGCATGTTGGTCATACCTCCTCGTATTCACAACAAGCGCCAATTAGAACTATCGCTTCTAACACCGCTCCTAGGTACTTCCGGCCTAGTACAAAACAATCCATTCATAGACAATACCCCTTCATAATTAAACATGTACTCCAAGTCACCACAAGGAGATATGTTCTCCTCTCTGGCGTGCTTGCTCAACAACAAGGATTTCCTTATGTCCTAACAGACGCATACGCTTATGCCATATCAACAACCCATTCCACCTCCCCCCTCTCAAGACAGGCACCATCAATGGTCAAAACCTACGCGATAGGGACTTATTCAGAATATTTGAAAGAGCCCTTGGACTTCACCATACGAAGCATCATGCTTCCAATACCTCTTCCCAATTTTCCCAAATACAAAGGAGAGGGAGATCCGAATGCACATATCAAGGCCTATGCCATAGCCATTCGAGAATTGCTCCCTTGGGATGGGGTTGTTGCCAAAATATTTCCCAAAACGTTAGAGGGCATCACCCTTGATTGGTACTACAGAATACCTGAAGCCTCCATCCATTCATTTAAACAACTTGTTTCTGAGTTCATCAAGGCATTTGACATGAACAAACTATTGAGAATAGGAATCAGGGAATTCTTGCACATTAAGCAAGAACACAATGAATCTATTTCTCATTTCATTCAAAGATGGCGTATAGTCCTCTATTCTTTGGTAAGTGCCCCAAATATGGACCAGATGGAACTATGTGATTTATTCCTTCATTCTCTCAGCAGATAAGTGAAGGAAGAAGTCCAAAAGTTCCCATTAAGGACTTACGATGAAGTGCTTGAGAGCGCTCTCTGAATATATCAAGCGGCAATAGATAGCGATCGCAAGACATATGGAGCAAACGGGAGGTTAGTCACCCTGAACCATAATACTACGACTTATCCTACTACCACAACTATCAATCAAGGACCTAAAATTCTTAACAAAAATCGGAGCGCAACCACGATGGAGTAGTGACCAAGCTAAAAGGGTAAATGTTGTAAATACTCCACCATTGATTAACAAATCAACGAAACAACAATATGACCCCAACAATCAATACGGTGGATTTTAGTCATCCACAAAAACAACAACAACAACGGTGGGTCCGGACATAGGGTCCAAATCAAAACCTAGTTGGATATCAAAACCAGAGTCAAAACCAAAAAAACCTTCATCCTAATAGCAATGGTTTGATCGAGTTTCGGACCACAATATGTGCCAAACCAACAACCTAGGAATTATAGTCCCAATTCATATTGTGGTTTCCACAAGATTTGAGGCCATGACACTATAATGAGTGTGACTACAATAAATTCATGCAACATCTACGAAGAACAAAGACAACTTTTCATAGATATGTTCTTAGAAGATCCCGCATCATCACCTGATCTGAAAACTAAATTTAACTAGCAATTGTGCACACACATTTTTCCTGCTTTGTATTGATTTTTGATGTAAAATTTGAGCATTATATCCTTTTGTATTTTTAATAAAAGAATAAAAAAATGTAAGTACTATGCAAATATTGAAAGAAATGAAGAGGATTCACCAAAGCAATTTGACACAAGAATTGATAACGAAGTTTGGCACTTGAGGCCTACGTCTCCGGGTCCGGTTGAATGGGATCTATCTATTAAAATATTGAAAATAATTCTTTACAAATAATTCTACAAAATTTTGACCTTCTCACATTCTTCCTCTATCAAAAATAACCGGGGTTGTTTTTAACATCTCCTCCAAATTCAACTCCTAGCTCAAGTTATGAGCATTACAATATTTTCACACACAAATTCTAGAATGCTATACAAATATAATATCACTCCTTTTATACTGTTTCCAAACAGTTGGCGCAATGGTTAGGCACCTATACTTTTGCTTGGGAGGTCAGCTGTTCCAATCCCCTCCACTTCTCTCTCCTTCTCCTTAGGCGGTTTTGAAGTGTTTTATCCCACATTTGGCGCATAAAATCTTGGAAGAGGTTTTAAATGGTAGGTGGGCGCATTGTTTAAGTGGCTTAAGAGCCACCTTAGCCATGGAATGAGGCGCATTAGTTGGTTGATGTGTATGGCGCATGCATGTGTTATTTTTAGGCGCCAAAAACAAGGCAGAATATAATGCATGGACAGTTAGCTAAGGAGAATGTGTGGAATGTGGTATAATGAATTAATATGCAATGCATGGGAATATGGAAATTAATAAAAAATGCGTGGGAAATTACATAATTTAAATAATGCATGTCTAATAGTCCCACATGCATAAATAAAGAAAGGCAATTATAGGAGTTTATATACACAAGTTGGTTTAATGATTAAATGAGAAGGAGGCCAAGACACCCCTCCATAATCGAGTGTGTCGAACCTGGCCGGGGGCCCCCAGCCAGTAAATAGCGGGGTCCATTTGTCCGAGAACGAGTGTCCAAGACCGGCGTTCCAAAACCCATTTTTTTAGTACGTCACACAATTCGTCCACGTGTCGCAATATAATCGAAACACTTGGCGAGCGTGCACACGTCCAACCTGCACAAAACTCCAAATTTTTGCCAGTTGCCCAAAAATTTCAGCGGGCTATAACTTTTGCAAACGAGCTCCGTTTCCTGCAAACAAGATGTCGTCAGAATCGTATAATTTTTCTCCACGCTTTAAAAATGACTGCAACTTATTTTGAGAAGATATTAGATCGTTGTTTCTCTGTGAGGATCCTCTGAATCATTCCTCCCCACTGAGAAACTTTTGGACCCCAAAATTCAACTTAATTGGTGAATAGGTGAGGGTATTCTCCTCACCTTCTCGGTTTCCATCCATTTAGCCTTGTTCGGATGCATTCCTTTGAACCCAACAGAAGATACTCAATATCACCCCTTCATGAAGTTCTTACTTTCTGTCCAAAATGATGTCTTCCTGCAACTCATCAAGATACTCAGGAGCAAAATCATCAATGGAAGGCATAATGTTAGAATCATCATGATCAACAATCATAGGCGGTTCATACAATCTTAAGTTCTCAACATTTACAACTGAGTAGATTTGCATATATGGAGGTAAATCCAATCGGAAAGCGTTGTTACCAATTTTTTCCAATATTTGGAATGGACCATACCGTATAGGTTTCAATTTTTTACCTTCACCTGTCAGTCTTTCCTTGCTGATGTGAAGCCAAACTAAATCACCAACTTTGAACTTGTGCTCAGTTCTATGTTTATCATGCTTACCTTTGTACTTAGCCTGACTTTTCTCCAATTGTTCATGGACATACTGATGAACCTGTTGTATTTTTTGCACAAATCTTTTAGCCTTGTCAGAATCACTTGCACCATTAACAACAGTTTCATGTCCATAATATATATCTAATGGAGAATTAGGCAGATATCCATAACAAGTCTCAAATGGAGACTTCAAAGTAGAAGAATGTAAGGCACGATTATAAGCATGTTGCACATAATATAGATGTTCATCCCACAATTTAGGATGTTTGTTACTATAGCCCCTAAGTAATTGTACCACTATGCGGTTTACAACCTCTGTTTGACCATCGGCCTGTGGACGAAAGCAGTGCTCTTTTTCAGTTTTGTGTTCATAAACCCCCACAATGTTGACCAAAATTCCCCAAGAAATCTAGAATCCCGATCGAGATATGATTGAAGTAGGTAAATCAAAATGAACCCAAACAAACTGAAAAAACAAATGTGCAGTTCCCTCACCAGTTATTCGTTTAGTACATGGAACCAACACACACATTTTGCTAAATCATCCACTACCACATATAAGTAATCATGTTTCTTAGTGTCATGGGCAAGCCTTCTACAAAGTCCATGGAAACACTTTCCAAAGGCCATGTTGGAACAGGAAGAGGAGTGTAAAGTCCTAATTTCCTGTTACTTGGCTTGTTTGTGGCACAAAGAACACATCCCTTAATATACCGGTTTACATGTTCATGCATTCTAGGCCAATAGCAATATTTTTGTAAATGTGCAACTGTCTTACTAACACCAAAATGCCCTGAAATAAGAGAAGTATGTGCTTCCCTAATCATATGCACATGCTCATTTTCTGGAATACAAATTTTTCCAGAATGATATAACAATCCTTCATGCAAATGATAATCTTTTTCTCCTACTTGTTTCCCACTTACTAGATCCTCATACACTTCTCTAAAATCAACATCATTTACATATTGTTCCTTGTAACTAACATGAGCCAAAGAACTATGCTACAAAAGAATAGATGCTACTACCACTGGTGGTCTGGATAACATGTCGGCAACCTTGTTTTGAATACCTTTTTTATACCTGATTACAAGATGAAATTGTTGTAAAAATCACATCCACCTGAAATGTCTAGACTGCTGCAATTTGGTTTGTGTTTGTAAGTATTGAAGCGGTTGATGGTCAGTATGGATAATTGTTTCTTTTCCCATTAAATAATGCTTCCACTTTTTAACACTTTGAACCAAAGCATATAACTCTTTATCATAAGTTGGATAGTTTCTTACCGCACTTGTAAAGGTTTCTGAATGGTAACATCTTTGGTCATTTGTTCTGCATCAAAACTACCCCCATTGTGTAGTCACTAGCATCCGTCTCAATCTCAAATGAATGTTGTAAATCCGGAAGTGCCAAGATCGAAGTGGTACTTATCTTCTCTTTCAGAGTGTATCAAATGTTTTTGTTGTTTTCCTCCCCATTGAAAGACTGTTTAATACTTGTCAAAGCATGCAAAGGAGATGCAATATATGAGAAGTTAGCAATAAATTTTCTCAAGATCGAATCGCACCTAGAAAACTTCTAACTTTTTCACATTTGTGGGTCTAGGCCATTTCACAATAACCTCTATTTTTGCAGGATCAATTCTCAATTCTCCATTTCCTACAATATAACCTAAGTAAATTAAAGATGTTTTTCCAAATATACATTTTACATCTTCAAATACAATTTCTCTTTCCTTAGTGCATCTAAGACTTTCGGATGTGTTTAACATGTTCATCCCATGACTTACTGAAAATAAGAATATCATCTAAGTAGACAATAACAAAATTAGCAATGAATGGTCTAAAAATTTCATTCATAACTCTCATGAATGTTGTTGGTGCATTGCACAAACCAAAAGGCATCACTAACCATTCAAACAATCCATGTTTCATTTTAAAAGTAGTTTTCCAAACATCACCTTCTGCAATTCTTACTTCGTGATAACCACTTCTTAAGTCTAACTTAGTGAAATAAATTGCATTCTTTAATTGATCCAGTAAATCATCTATTCTAGGAAGAGGGTAACGATTCTTTATAGTACAATCTTGTTTAAAGCATGGAAATCAACACACATTCGCCAAGTGCCATCCTTCTTAGGAACCAATATAATTGGTGAACCACATGGGGATGTACTTGGATGAATTATACCTTGAGCCAAAATTTCCATTACTGTCTCTTGATTTCCTCTTTCTCTACTAATGACAACCCTGTACATTCCAATATTGGGAATTTGGAGGAGATGTAAAAAGCAACCCCTATTATTTTTGATAGAGGAAGGCGTGAGAAGGTCAAAATTTTGTAGAATTCTTTGTAAAGAATTATTTTCAAGATTTTAATAGATCGGTCCCATTCAACCGGTCCTGGAGATGTAGGCCTCAAGCGCTGAACTCCGTTATCAATTCTTTCCTCAAATTATTGGTGAATCCTCTTCATTTCTTTCAAAATTTGCATAGTACTTGCAGTTTTTTATTCTTTTATCAAAAATACAAAAGGATATAATGCTCAAATTTTACATCGAAAATCAATACAAAGCAGGAAAAATGTGTGTGCACAATTGCTAGTTAAATTTGGTTTTGGATCATCAAAGACCAAATACTTTTACAGGGGTAGTCTCCCCTTAAAATGCACCCCTCAAGATCTTCAATGATCCACTCCCAAATCACAATAACAATAAGTTAAATCCAAATGGGACAAACAAAGGTGTAATGATAGGAAACAATGATCATGGAGCCTCAACTTCACTAAATCCACCAAATTGCACCATAATTAAGAAGTCAACCATGACCTAAGATAGTCGTTTTAGTAGAGTTAGACACTAAACTACCCATAGAAGCTGTAGCAAGGACATGAGAGTATTCCTCTCAACCGAGTCCAAGTTACCCACTAGAGATAGAGAACATCCAACAAATATTAGTGAAACCCATAGGTGCCTATGATTTGATTAATGACCTAACAAATACCTTCTCTCATATCTCCTTTTGGATTTATTAAAGAACTCTCCGCCCACATGGCTACTTTTTAGAAGCATTAGGTTTAGGTCATTTAATTAACATCACTCCACCTCCCGAAACACGGGTAAATCATATAGACTTTGATATCCACCCTCAGGGACAGCCGAGATAGAGATACTATCATCACCAATCGCACTATGATAATTCTTCACCGGGAACTCCTCGTGCTATGATTATTTACTAATGCACATGACCTCTAGTTTGGTGGATGTAATCTGGAAACACAACAAACATAACACAAGAATACCATAGACTATGATAAAAAGGAATGATGATAAATCTGAAATATCAGAGTAAATTATAATATTAGCATGAAATTGTTACAATCTCACCCATGAGGTACTTCAAGTGTTATTGACTTCACTTGCATTCCACCAATACTATGGGAGAAACTTCACAATTACACCTCTTAATGGCTTCTTCAACACACCTTTAAACTGATGGCTTCCTTTACACACTTACTCATACAATATTTCTCACTACTTCCTTCTATGCTAAATGAGGGGGGTGGCCTCTTTATTTATAGACTTCTAGGCTTATCCATCTTATCTCTAAGATAGGATAAGAAATCCACTCTGACGAATCATATTCCATACCTTAACTCTTATCTGTACATGTAAGCTTATCTTTTAAGATAAGATAAACCTTATCATTTCACATGGGTTCCACATTTTTAGACTTTTTACAAATAAAATATACAAAATATTTATGACCTCACTCCTTGTCCTTATTGCCAATATAATATTTCTAATTCCTAATCTTGTAGACCATACTTCTCTACTTACCCCAACTTTGACATTTTAACATTCTTTGGACCACTTACGACAACTATTTATTTTTACCACAACATTCTTATTGTACTTTTGACTATTTCCGTACTATACATCATTGGCGGCGTCGATTGGTGGCGCCGTTATCTTCTATCGACGCTACTACTAATTATACTTTAACAACATCCTATTCCTAATACATACATTAATGAAATAGAAATTATGGAGGAAAATTTTAGTGTCGAAATCTTCCCCTTCCTAGCTTCTACTCCGTCCTCGGAGTAGACTATTCTGGTGTTTGGAAAATCTTCAACTTGTCGTGGTTGACCCATTTCGTAATGGGAGTGCCATCTAATTCCTCCAGTCGGTACATACCATTTTCATGCATAGCTGCTATTTTGTAGGGCCCCATCCATTTTGGAAGAAATTTTCTCTCTTCTTTTTTTGTATCTGGAATCATATACTAGAACCAAGTCATTCACATGAAATGGAGACCACCGGATCTTTTGATCAAATTATTCCTTCTGCTTCATTTTCTTCTTATAGCTTGTATCCTTAGCTATTTCCCTCATTTCCTCTAGCAAATGAAGATGTACCAACCTTTCTTTTATTGAATTACTTTCATCCATTCTTTCATTTTTCATTACTCTGACCGTGGGAATATCAAACTCAATAGGAAGAACTAGATCAATGCCATAAGCCAACTGAAATGGGGAGTATCATGTTGCTGACTTTGATGTTGCCCTATATGCCCACAATGCTGCATGAATCCTTTTATCCCATTTATGTACCGCAAGGGCTGCATCTTTTGCTAGAATTTGACACAACACAAAATTTGTTCGTTCCACCTGTCCATTTGTGCTTGGCTTGTATGTTGTTGCCTTCCTATGCTTAATAGAAAACTTATTGACTAGGGCTTCTACCACCTCATTAATGAAGTGGCTTCCTTGATCTGTTACAATTTCTAATGGACAACCAAATCTTGTGACAATGCGTTCATGTATGAACCTGGCCACTTCATCCATGGAAGATGTTTTCAATGGCCTAGCTTCAACCCACTTGGTTAAATAATCTGTGGCAACTATAATATACTTATTTTGGCGTGAGGTAGTTGGAAGTGGACCACAATGTCTATTCCCCACTTTTGAAGGGACCAAGTGGAAGAATAGGGCATAATGGAGTGATGAAGTCTTACGGTTACCATGTGTTTGAAAAATATCACATGTCTTACAATAATTATACAATCTTTAAAAAGAGTGGGCCAATGATAACATGCATCCAAGATCCTTCGTGTTGTAAGTTGTCTAGAGAAGTGCCCTCCACATGTACCATTGTGGAATTCTTCTAGCATTCCTTCCCTTGATCACGTCCAATTGCCCTCTTGATCTGCTTGTCCATCGGGTCCTATTCAAAATAATACTCCATACGAGAATAGAATATGGACGACCGACTTGAGTAATCTTTCTCTTATTCTTTGCATTGGCACCATCAGGAAACTTGAATTCATTCAAATAATTCTAAATATCTATGTATTCACTAGGGATTGTGTCAAGAGATAACAATGTTGCATCAAGGAAATCATCATCATCACAAGATGATCCTAAACCATCATAGGCTCGAGAGAGTGCATCTGCATTGACATGCTTCTTTCTTGGCCTATCCATAATATTAAATTCAAATTCTTGTAGAAAAATTATCCATCTTGCTGTCCTCCCGATGGGTTAGGCTTATTTACAATATATTTTAAAGCCTCGATGATCTCATTCTACAACTAGAAATTTTTACCCTAGCAAGTAATTCCTAAACTTCTTTCTGAAAAAATGATAGCCAAAGCCTCTTTTTCGATTTACAAGTATAATTTACCTCAAGATTTGCTCATTTGTCTACTCCCAAAGTAAATTGGATGTTCATTCCCATTTTCATCCTTTTGGCTCAAAGTACTTCCTAGTGCTGCATCGAAGCATCGGTGTACACAATGAATGGCTTGCTCCAATCAGTATTCTTTAAAACAGGTGAAGACACCGGGGCTTCCTTTAGTTTTCAAAAGCTTCATGTGCCTTATTTCTGGTTCTTAAGTAACATCCTTCTTCAAGAATCTGGGTTAGTGGTTGTGTAATCTTTGAGAAATTCTTGATGAACCTTCTATAGTACCCCACATGGCCTAAAATTGATCTCAACTTACTTCTATTCATAGGAAATGGTAACTCTTTGATTTTGAAACTTTATCGGGATCAGTACCAATACCATCTCTGAATACAACATGCCTTAAAAAATACCTTTAGAACATCCAAAGACACACTTTGTAGGGTTTAGTGAGGCTTGTGCTTCATCTAACCTTTGAAATGATGTCTCCATTTGGTGCAGGTGGTCCAACTTGCTCCCATAGATGCAAAAATCATCCATAAATACTTTGATGAAGGTCCCAATGTAGGGTTCAAACACCCTATTCATTAAATGCTAGAATGTTGCCAGAGCATTACACAACCCAAAAGGCATAACTCTATAAGCAAACGTTCCCCAAGGAGTGGTGAACGTGGTCTTCACTGATCTTACTCTGCTTTATACGAACTTGGTTGTAGCCGCTATATCCATCAGCAAAACTATAGCACTCCTGGCTAGCTACTTCGTCCAAGATCTGATCTAAAAATGGAAGAGGGTAATGATCCTTCTTTGTTGCCTTATTGAGCTTCCTGTAATCAACACAAATGTGTAGCTTCCCATTCGTTTTTATTGAGATCACAATGGGAGAAACCCATTCGAATTCTCCACAAAGACAAATATGAATCTGCATCAAGTAACTTATCTATTTCTTCTTTCACAGTCTTGGAAAAATAAGGATTCATTCTATATGGCATTTACTTTATGGGCTTAGCACCATCTACCACTCAATACAATGTTCTACCCAACTTACTTGACGGAGTTCCTTGTAATCAAAAGTGAATATGTGTATGTACCTTTGAAAGAGCTAGAGGTAGGATTCCTTCTCACTCTCCATCACAGCATCACCAATCTTTATTTGTTAGAGACGATCATCAAATTCTTCTTCGAGATAATTTTATGGGGTCATGAGTTGGTGTGATTGGAAGGATATCCATGACCGAAACATCATTCTCACTTTCTTCATCTTCGGTGTCCACTTCACTTGCTACTAGAGTAATCGAGAGGATGTCCAATCATCGGTTTCATCACTTGAATCCACAGTTCTTCCTTATGATGTCGAGGGATCACGTTTATCTTCACCCTCTCTCTCTACAACGTCCAAGTGTCATGAAACCTTCATTCCAAAGTAGTTTCTTGCATGAACTCTCCTTAGCCATGGTCTTCCCAAAGTGACATTGGGTTACGCAACAATACCATTTTTCATCACACGAAAGTCTACCACACATACAACACCCGTAATAAATATTGCCACATTTGAAACTACACCTTCTCGGTTTAGTTTTTCCTTTATTTAATGAACTTAACATAAGTGTTGAAGAGCGATCAATTTTAAACCCAACATATTCATTACTGAGACTTGGTCATTACATTATCGCAGCACCTCCATCAACTAAGACATCATGAATTGAAATATGATTACATAATACCTCACCTTGTAGAGCATAGGATCCGCCTCTACCTCCAAAACAGGGACCTCAACCTCCTTCCTTCGCCGAGCATTGAATCCACTCCGCAACTCCCGCCTCTTCTCGAAGACATAGCCAAGATTTGACCATATGTAATATTTGCGGGCCTTTTGGACAGATATTCCAAGATGGAGTATGGTCCTTGCCCCGTGAAATCGAAAATCCTGCACACCCAACTTTCTTCTCCTATGTTTCTTACTAGTTTCTCCTTTCATCTTCTTAGGATCATTTCCATCTTGATTATCTTTTTCTTTCTTTTTGTTACAAACACATCTACTTCTTTATTTATGCTCTTATCTACTACATCAAAAGAATTCACAGGTGCTTTTCCTTTATCATTATCTCCTTTACCAGATGTAGAAGCTCTATCTGGACAATTATACTTATAATGACCCTTTTTATAACAACCATAACATACAACTTCAGAAATATTTCTTTTTGGACCTCTATCTCCTACCTGAGAACTAAATTCTTTTCCTTGAAGAAGATTAATAGTTAACTGACCCATCTTTTTGAGAAGATCTTTATACTCAAGTAAATGTACTAGGAGAAATATTTGTGCTCATTGGGAGTGATTGTGGATTCGGACCAAAGGTGTTGTGTAGGCTCTACTTTAGCAACAATTTCTTTGGGCTCCTCTTCCATGCTTTCTTCTTTCCTTCTTGCAATCTCCTTTGCTTGTTCAATGGTAGCTGGGCGGTCATACTTCGCTCGTTGTCTTATCTCTAGCTTCATCCCGAGAATGAAGTGCTTATAGAGGAGATTATCCACGCCATTCATCAACCCATCCACTAATCCTTCCTTCCGGATCTGGGCATCGAGCTTCCTCCTTAGCTCTAGAACACGAGCATGATAATCCCTTATCTTCTCCTTCTCTCCTTGGGATAGCTTTGTGATCTCGATCATGAGATCTGCATATTTCTGTTGTTCACCAAATTCTTCAAGAAAACTTTCAGTTAATAAATCCCATGATTTTTTCATATTATCACCTAGTGTTTCAAACCACCTAAGTGTTGAACCATCCAAAAAGGTAGGAAAAAATTCAGTCCATTGTTCCCTTCTTATAAGGCCATTACAAATACAGGATCACTTAAACTCTTGAATAAAAGAAGAAGCATCTTCATTAGATTGAGCTGAAAAAATAGGAATCTTTCCCATTTTCAAAAGTAACCACCGTGAAATACCAACCCACAAGTACAATTAACAAGACTTATGTGCACAAATAATTGGAATCACTATACTAGAAAGTGACTTTACACCTTTCTACAGTAAAATAGAAATGACCACGGTAAACTATAGTAAAACTTGACTTACATCATGGTAAAACCGACTTTTGTGGTAAACACTATTCACGGTAAAAAGTGAAGTTACTGCGGTAAATACTATTCATGGTAAAAAGTGACTTTACTGCGGTAAATACTATTCCAACAAAAATGACTTTACCATGGTAACTACTATTTATGGCAAAAATGACTTTACCATGGTAGCTACTATGCATAGTAAAAACAAGGTTACCCTCCAATTGATTTTTGACTAAGTGGGAATATCTCTCCAGAAAATCCACCAACGAGGAATGGTCCCGGCAACGGAACCAAAATGTCATCAACAATCCGGCACTATGATAATTCTTCACCGAGAACTCCTCGTGCTATGATTATTTACTAATGCACAGCCTTTAGTTTGGTGGATGTAATCTGGAAACAAAACAACAACATAACACAAGAATACCATCGACTATGATAAGACAGAATGATGACAAATCTGAAATATCAAAATAAATTATAATATTAACATGAAACTATTACAATCTCACCCATGAGGTACTTCAAGTGTTATTGACTTCACTTGCCTTTCACCAAGACTATGGGAGAAACTTTACAATTACACCTCTTAATGGCTTCTTCAACACACCTTTAAACTAATGGCTTCCTTCGCACACTTCCTACAATATTTCTCACTACTTCCTTCTATGCTAAATGAGGGGGGTGGCCTCTCTATTTATAGAACTTCCAGGCTTATCCATCTTATCTCTAAGATAGGATAAGAAATCCACTTTGACGAATCATATTCCATACCTTAACTCTTATCTGTACATGTAAGCTTATCTGTTAAGATAAGATAAACCTTATCATTTTACATGGGTTCCACATTTTTAGACTTTTTACAAATAAAATACACAAAATATTTATGACCTCACTCCTTGTCTTTATTACCAATATAATATTTCTAATTCCTAATCATGTAGACCCTACTTCTCTAATTACTCAAACTTTGACATTTTAACATTACCGGACCACTTACGACAAATATTTACTTTTTACAACATTCCTATTGTACTTTGACTGTTACCGTACTCCACATTATTGGCGGCGTCAGATCTTGGCAGCGCCGTTATCTTCTATCAGACGCTACTACTAATTATACTTAACAACATCCTATTCCTAGTACATACAAGAATGAAATAGAAATTACGGAGGAAAATTTTAGTGTCGCAGTTCGTCTAGGGAAAGGGTAAGCAATTGACTCATCTATAAAGTCAAAGTTAGAGGGTTGATCTCAAAAATAGGTGCATCATCCAATTGGTCGGTGATAGCTTGGCCCTTGATGGACTTTTGATGGGTGAATTTGAGGTTGAGGTCAGCCAAAAGCATAAGCCAGTGACATGCAACACATTGATTTTGGTAAGGTTTGGCATACATGAAGTGTAAGGGGTTAGTGTTAGTCACGACATAGGTTTTTGGTTGAGTAGGTAATGACAGAGTTTTGTGGCAATGAAAACTAAGGCTAAGAAAAGTTTTTCAGCATGGGTGTATCGAGTTTCGTAGTCCAAAAGAGTATGGCTTATGTAATAAACCACCTGCTCCCTGTGTTGTTCATCGTGATGAGCAAGCATGGCCCCCAAGGAGTGATCGGTAGCTGATATGTATAGGTAGAAGGGTTGATCATATTTACGTGGAATGAGTACAGATGGTTGGAGAAGGTATTGTTTTAAGGCATCAAAATGTTTGTGGTAGTCACTATCCCATTTAAAAGAGACATCCTTCTTGAGAAGATGATGAAATGATTGACACCAATCGAGAAAATTGTGAAATGAAGCAATGAATAGAATGCAACTTGCCTTGGAGGCTGCAGAGTTGCCTAAGTTTAGTGGGTGGAGGCATTTAGAGAATGGCCTTGACTTTAGCAGGGTCAACCTCTATACCATGTAAGGATATGATAAATCCCAGGAGCTTTCCTAAGAGAACCACAAAGACACACTTTGCTTGGGATGAAGGTGAATGCAATATTTAATGAGGTGGTCGAAGATAGTTTTTAAGATAGATAGGTGCTCGAGTGGCATTTAGATTTGGCTAGGAGATCATCCACGTAATCTTCTAATATATGTTGCATGATGTCATGGAAGATATAATTCATAGCCCGCTAATAGGTGGCACCAACATTTTTAAGGCTAAAAGGCGTGACTCGATAGCAAAATGTCCCCCAAGGGGTGATGAATGTAGTTTTATGTTGATCCTCTTGGGAGAGTAAGATTTTTTATAACCCGAGAAGCCATCCATGAGTGATAGCATCTCGTGAGTGGAGGTAAGGTCAACTAGTTGGTCAATACCGGTAGGGGAAAGTTGTCTTTTAGGCAAGCTAGGTTGAGGTCACAAAAATCTGTGCAAATGCAGAGTCCTCATGTCACCTTAGTGATAGGGACAATGTTGGAAATCCACCGGGATAATCAATGGGTAAGATGAAGAAAATGGAAAGGATGCACTAAATTTTTCTTTGACCGAGAAAAACAAAGTGAGGGTGCATTTTCCTCTACTTTTGTTTCACGGGTTTGACGTCGGGGATGGTTACGATATTGTGGACCACTATAGTGTGGTCAATACCAAGCATATCGAGTAAGGCCAAGCAAAAATGTTGTTATGGTTTTTGAGAAAATAAGTGATGGCTTCTTGTTCAGAAGCATCTAAATATTGTCTAATCTTTAGAATGTGTGGGTCATCCTGAGTATGAATGTTGATCTCGATAGTCGATTCATTCAACATGGTTTGTGTCTCAGATGGTAATGACCGATGAATATATGAGTCTTCTAAACCAAGGTAAGTGAGTATAGATTCATCATCCTGACATTGAACGATGTTAATTGAAGATTTATCATCATCAATCATTTTAGGATACGGGAAGGGAAGAGAGGAAGGAGCCTCGCCATCGCATTGATAAGTCAGAGGCCCCAAGGAGATGGTGTTTAAGAAAAAAATTTAGGAGGAATGGATTCTAGATCCATTGTCTCTATAAGAAAAGGTGTTGAAGATGGTGGAGCGAGCAAAGAAGGTGGAGAAGGGTTGATGTCCTCAATGAGTTCAATGCAGGCCTTCTTGGTAGGTGGTTCAACAAACCGATACCATGATGGTCATTATGTTTATGGGTAGTACATGTAATAATAGTATTGTGGCCTTGCTCATAAAATCCAAAACCAAAACCCTTCCACGCACATCGGTGTAGGAAGGTGTGGGTGAAACGATGATTGGTGAGTGAATGGATGTTGGTAGAAAATGGACGGGTCTTTGTTGGTGGTTACGGTATATAAGTGGTAGTATCAAGTCCCCCATAGGTGAGATTGGTATGAAGGTGGGGAGGACCATAAAGGAGGTGCTCTCCTATACACCGATCATAGCGAGGTCTTTGGTGAAGACTTCGATACTCTTGTGGAGTAAGGCATGTGTTAATACTATATAAAAATACTCCCCAAAGCATGAGGCATTGAAAAATTCTTCTAAGGGATCGGTGGCGATATGTGGGTAGATGGGGTAAATGATGTGTTGGAGTTCGGATCAAAGGTGGATCTAATGGATTGGTAGGCTAACGGTTCAGATCTGGAGCTTACGGTTTCTTTAGGAATGGAGGATGTAGGTGCGGTTGAGGTAGCGGCGACAATGGTGAGTGGAGGTGTAGGTGAAGAGGTAGTGGTTATGGAGGTAGATGCTTTAATAGGTATGAGCACGTCATTGGGTTGGTAAAGTATGTTTCAAGTTTTGAAAGGTGATGGGTCAGCCAGAATGGTATAGGTGTGTCCCTCATGCTCAAACTTTACACAATGATGTAAAGTGGAAAGAACACAAGCCATAATACAAATCCAGGGTCTACCAAGCAAAAGGTTATATTGAAATTCCCCTTCTAAGACGTAAAACAACTCGGAACTATACGGGGCCCATGCGAACATGGAGGATGACATAGACATGTGTAGAGGTGATAGCATCATTGAATGAATGCAACATGATGGGATGTTTATGCATGCAATTTTCAGGTATGCGCATTTGAGCGAATGCATGGGAGGAAATGATATTAATGCTAGCCCCCCATCGATCATAACATGACGTACACGTATATCATCGATGTGGATAGAGATAAAGAGAGTTGGATCCGGGTCATTGGTTTGGTGCGGGCAATCTCTTCCTCCGAGAAGCTAAGGAGGGCTACTTGGCGAGTACGTGGAGGTGTAGATAAAGGTGGTAATTTGGTGAGAGAGGCTACATGATGGGGTGTAATAATGGAGGCTACGGGTGTAGGGTCATTGGGTAAAACCTCAATAGATTAAATAACCTCCATGAGAGCTTGATGATGGGATTTTGAGGTTTTGGGTGAGGTCATATATGGACATTTTGAGGGGGTTGGTGTAGTTGTTTGAGCATCGTGCGGTGTGTGACCCCATTAGAAATAGGATATGTGGGGTGGGGATAGTGCTTTTAGGTGTGGGTGCAGATGGTATGTTCGGTATAGGTTAGTTCTTGGGTCGGTTGCCTTTTTCTTGCCTTTATCCTTCTAAGCATGGGTATCAACGTGGATCATGTTGATTTGAGGTGGGGAGGTAGGTGAAGAAGGTGAGTTATGAAAAGTATAGAGAAAAGAGGGGAAAAATCCAAATGGTGGGAAGGAACCTTGTGAGATGAGTTGGGCACACCGACATTTGGGTGGAGGTTTAGCGAGTTCTTTGATGAAAACCATGTTGATTTCAAATCTCGGGGGTGGTTCTAGGAGTTTTGGGGGTCAAGGTATGGGTCGTTGGTGAAATGGGGTCCTCATCGAGAAGGTCATCATCACCAAAGTTTTCTTTGGGAGGACACAAGCTTGGATAAGAACATTTTTCAAAGATTTGCAGTTCTCTACATCGTGCCCGGCACACGATGGTAGGCACAAATTTTTGTGCCGTCAAAACCCTTTGAATTAGGTTTGAGAGGGTCATAAGGTCTGAGCAGTGGTAATGTGATGACAAAAGTCTCAAGGAGGTTAGTTAAGATTTTGGCATAGGATCCTGCTAGTGGATCAAAATGGGAAGTGAAAATGGGTTTGGGTATATGTCCTGCAAGCTGTAGAGGAAGGGTCTTTGCATGAGGGGAGTGGGTCGAGCTATGGTTTTAAGTGTTGGTGTGATCTTGGGTGTTGGTCATGTTTGCTTGGGTAGGGTTATGGTAGATGAACTAGAAAGAGAGTGTGTGGTTGTTTTGACTACCTTATTGGAGGGTAGAAAATTTTTGTCTTTAGGTTGCACCATCTTGGGTAAAGGTGATATGGGCACATGAGATTTATAGTGAAAAGCATATAGGGGAAGAGGGCGAGTTACCCATGGGGATAACCGAGGTGTTGTGAAGCTAGATGGCACAGTTTGTGAAGGAGGCATAAGGGAAAGAGACTAAAATTTTGGGGGTAATACTGAAGCTATCGATGGTATTAGAGGTATGGTTAGTAAATATGTTTCGTGTGTGGGAAGAAGTCGTGTTGGGCACTTGGGTATGGTAGAAGTCTGCAAGGGTGGAATGGGTTGCTATGTTTTTAGTTTACTGGTAGGTGGAGGTTTCTTAACCATGCCTTTGGAGGGGAGAGGTCCTAAGATGGATGGAAGGGACGAAGGTGATGAAGGTTTAATCAGCGGTGTTGGGGTATGAGATCTATGGGATTGGATCTTCTATTTGGGTGTCGATTAAGCTTGGTGTCAACTTTGGAGAATGTATGTAAATCTAATTTAATGGGTGGATGAGTAAGGTAGGCGGTTAGGATAACCCCTAAGGTAGTTATAGGTTTATGCAAGGAATATGATGTAGGTGTGGGTTTGGATGTAGATGTGTGTTGGGTTATGGGTAGGGGTGTGAGTTAAGCCATAAGTGGTATCGTGGTGGAATTTTTAATAGTTATGGTTGTGTTTGGTTTAATTAGATGAAATTTTTTTGGGTAGATAGTGGAAGTGTCATCAAGTGACATCTACATTTGTGTTGAGACAGAAGCCGAATATGCCCCCAAAGTAAGGCTCTATCCACATAATCTAGGTGATCGGCTAGGCGTGAAAAGGCACAATTGTAGGTGATTTTGGGTAGGATATAATGGCAATTCTCATAAAATGTGTCTTAGAAATGGGGAATTTTCTAGCTTCAGCACGTGGGTAAGAGATCCGAAAGTAAGTCCATAGGATCTTGGGTAATTGATGGAGAGTAGTCACCTAAAGGTAAAGACATTTTTACTAGATTTTTGATAGGTGGAGGAGATGATGGGTGCTCTTCTATGGGTGGAGGAGATGATGGGTGCTCCTCTATGGGTGGAGGAGATGATGGGTGCTCCTTTATGGGTGGAGGAGATGATGGGTGCTCCTTTATGGGTGGAGGAGATGATGGGTGCTCCTCTGTGGGTGGAGGAGATAAACAAGCCTCTTCCACGGGTCAGAGATGTACTGCGGGTGATGGATCTCTAGGTGGAGAAGCCAAAGGTGAAATGATCTCGATGTTAACAGGAGGCTCCTTCACAGGTGAGGGAGGGGATGAAGGGTGTTCCTCTATGGGTGGAGGAATAGGTGAGGTGGGTTCAAGTGCAGGTAGAGGACTTCGGGCTAGGATTTCCTCTATGGAAGGAATATGGGGTAATTGGGAAGTGACGGGTGTGTCGCTGAAAATAGCATGGACCTCGCGGGTATGGCTATCGTGCATTGAGGTCTCTCTAGTTTGATCAAAAGAAGGGGCATGATTAGGAAATGGTTTCTTAAATATGTGTAGGTTTTGATTGGTAGGTGCGTTTGGATTATCCAAGGTTAGCTCACCTTTCTTGAGCATTTCTTGGACAATGTTCTTGAAAGTGATGCAATTGCCATCACTATGACCTTTTACCCGATGATAGTTGAAAAATTTGTGCTCTTTATACCATGTGGGTATTGGGTGAGCAGGATCAAAACCAAAGTGTGTGGTTTTACTAGAGGAAGGGTGATAGCCGAGCTTTAATAAGCTTTTCTAAGATAGAAGAATAAGGCTCCCTAATTGGGGTGTATTTTTTTGTTCACGTCGAATTGAAAATTTTGAACGGGTGAGAGATTAGATGAGGGGATAGCCTTATTTGATGGATAAGTTGGGTCGTTTTTTAGTACCACCGCGTTAGTAGTTCTCGTGGCTTTTGAATAATTTTTTTATGGTTTCGAAGAAGAATAGGTATCATTTGGCTTAAATCTTTGAGTTTTTATTGTGTAGTTGGATTTTCTTTTCCTCGATGGCCCGAATCTCTAGCTTTCATGCCATGGTGAATTCTTTGTCGAAGGTTTGGAAAGTCTAGACCTATAGCGTTGGAAAGATATGTCTAGCACAAGCCTATATGAAGAGCTCTATGAGTTTGGTTTGTGGTAGTTTGAATGTGAGTTGATTGATCAGCTACGCCAATGAGCAACAAAATCGTGATAGATTCATCGTCATATTGACACACAGAGTATAGGTCGGTTATGGTAACCTTCTTAACAACATTGATGGAGAAGTGATCCAAGAAGGCTTGGGCTACCTGATTGAATGAGAAGATAGAATGTGTAGGTAACCCACTATACCAATCTAATATGGGTCCAGTCATAGACATGGTAAAGGTCCTCAAGAGTTAAAGCATCATCATGGGTGATCGAGATAACACCCATGTTTGAAAGACCACAAATGTTGTTGCGGGTCTTCTTTGCTATGAAACATTTAAATTTAGGTATTTCCCAATGTACGGAAATGTACGAATAGGAATCGATGGGTGGATGGGCTTATTACAAATCTCATCATAGTTGAGAGAGTTGCATGTGCCAAAACCGATGCCTCCAACGTACGCATCTTTTCCATCATTAACTTGATTAGGTCATTGGTAGGTTGTGATTGGGTACCTCCTATAGTGTATGGAGGTTGGCATTGGACATATCATGGAGGTGGTATTCCCGTATATGGTGATGTTGTATAGGTAGATTGAGAAGGAGGAATTGAAATAGGGATACGTACCTAGAATGAATGATAGATGAAACAGAGGCTACCGATAGTATATATATGGAGGTGGAAGGGTCGTGGTGACCCTAGTGGTAATGGGGCTAAAGATTGTCGAATAGAAAGAACAACATTTTGAAAAGGGATAGGGTTCACCGACACCAGGGGTGGTTGTGTAGCTATGGGTATATGTGAAACAATAGGTGCAGATGAGGTTATATTTTGGGTGTTTGGCAAAGGTATATTGGATGTGGCAGGGGCAATAGATGTGGCGAGATGCGGCGATCATAGTAGGTATGGGGCCTAGCTACAAAATGACTGGGGGCAAGGCATGTGTGGGTAGCATGGAGCTAGAAGAGGTTGGAGCAGAAGTAGGAGCGAGTGTCGGGGTGATAGATATGGGCATGACGTACATCAATTGACCCGAGGCATCTCAAGTAGATGAGTGGGAAAGATAAAACTGCAAGGTGGTAGGGTTTTGGTCAAGGAGTCATGTGAACTCCTCGTCTCTGTGGTGATAGTGATAGGTTGGGTAGGATCCATGGGTGATAAAATAGAAGGTGGTGAAGGACTAGGTGGGAGTGGTTGAAGACTAGCATGGAATATGAGGGCATTTGCTTGGCTTCAAGTCAGCACCATGTGAACAAGTACTTTTGTGGTAGGACTGCTTTCTGTAAATGACACAAAAATATAGTAAAAGTAGGAAAAAACAAGTGATGGTAGGTGAATTGGAGTTAAGATGTCAGCCGGAAAAAGTGCATAGGCTAACCAATGTCAGTTAGGGTAAACCAATGCTGGTCATAGTTAACCGTTGTCGGTCACTGTGGAGAATGGACAGTTTGTCAAAACAAGGTAAAAGGCCAATAATTTGCCAAGTATGTAAGTTGTTGATGGAATTTACTAGGAAAATGAATATGATAAGAGTGACAAAGAATCTAAATAGTAAAGAAGGTGAAACAAGTGTCCTTTTGGGTAGGTTAACCAAAATAACGAGAAACCGACGTCGGTTGGGTGAAACCAATGACAAGCAGAGGATAACCGACAACGGTCATTGGACCGACACCTAACATCGCGAAATTGAAACAACAATGAAGAAAATGTGGTTGTGAGTTAAAATTAGATGTGGAATCAAACCCAAAATTTTGAGAATGATGAGAATATGGTCCAGGCACACTCAGATGAAGCTGGAATACACCAACTATGATGAGGAGCATGCAAAGGAAAATAACAAAATGGAGAATGAATCCTCTCACCTTAAAACGTAAGCCGGGAAAAACACTAAGAAAAATACGATCCTAAGAGTGTTTTTTCTATTATGTTTGTTTAGCTTCGCTATTTAAGGACTCGGACTCATGAACTTTAGAATAGAATTTGGTGAGGATGGCTTCCTACGAAAAAGGAGATCTACAAGGAGAGATTCCAGGGTTATGGCGGGGTGGTCCATCCTCCGATGGGGTATCGGGATGAGAGATATCCAACGGGTGCCCACTATCCGTGATCATGTGATCACCTACAACTTCCAGGAGAGATGTTGTTTAAGAACGTGTGTATTTTCAATTTTGTGATGTTTGGTAAGACTCCGAGAGAGAAATAGAAATGAAGTGCTTTTCTACGATTTTTTTGTCAACCATCAGTTGGGCATGACTTCCAGCGTATAGGGTGCCCTCAATTAATGTGAGATAATGCATAGAAGCGAGAATGAAATAAAATGATTTTTAAACCCAAATTGAAATGTTGAATTTGATGACGCAAAAAGATGAACAGGAGAAGAGATGCTCTTTCACTAATGCGATACTAATGAATGGGAAGAAGTGTTCTTTTTAAAGCACAAAAATATGATTGCTTTTAGATAATAGAAGAAGAGAAGGTTCCAGGGGAGAAATTTTAATGTGAGAACCTTTTAGAAAGGAAACAAACATGCAACTTTTCACCTAGAAATGAAAGAATGCAAAGAACCCTAAATGGGTCCCACAGGTCATGCTAAAATGTTTCACCGATTCTAGAGATTTTCTTCAAATGTTGTAAACATATAAGGGTAAAGGGCTAGGAGGAATACCCTGTCGAAATGTTGGTTGTAGGTTATTATGTGCGTATGACTTCTTGATCCACAAACTGATCGTGAGAGCTTTCTTTTTACTTGGAGGAACTACCGAAATGGAAACAAGACCACCAAATAAAAGTTAAACAAGACATGTAGTGGACTGCCTGGCGATGCTAGATCCAGAAGTGTGATACTTCCTAGATGGTGTTAATCCATTGTTTAAAATAACTTAATGTTAATAATAAAGGAAATCCTACCGTAGTTAAAATGATTTAGGTATCTCATTCATCTACAATAAGGAAATTCATTCACAAATGTACCTAAGCTATGACCGAATCAAGGTCAAGGTATCTGTTAGAATATAGGTATTGGTTAGGTTAGGTTCTAGGCCATTTTGGGTATTGGGTAGAGAGTGGAAGCTTTGTTCTTGGCTTCTAGTAAAAAACACAGAGATTGATGTCGGTCTGGTATGGCTGATTACGGTTTGGGTTAACCGGCGACGGTTGTGGGTAACCAGATCGGTAAAGTCGTGGTACAGGAAACTCAATAAAAATTTGGTGGGGTGACAGATCTTAGGCTAGATGGAAATGGAATGGCAATGACAAGGTTTGTGTGGGTTTCAGGTATGCACAAGAATGATTAAAATCTAGATATGGGAAGTTTAAGGGTGTGGGTAAAAGGATGGTCAAGTTTGCATGGAGGTAAAATGGTGGTGGAATGAAATGGGAGCATAAACTAATAATAGAAGTAAAAGAATCTACCAAATGATAAATGGACAAGTGTTGGTTAACAAAGCACTTACTATTTGTATGAGCTTGATGTCTAGTTGGCAATGGTGGGTGATCAAATGGAAGGAACTTGATGTGGTGTTGACGCTTCCCCGGATGCTCCCCGAAGGTAGATGGCTCTGTGGGTGCTCGATGCGTGTACAAATGCTCGTTTTTATTGCATACTGACTCTAGTTTTGTCTCTTGTTCTCAAAAGATGTGTCAATCTATCGAAATGTGCCAACCTCGAAATAAGGTTATTTTGGGGGTTAAATGGTAACCGATGGTAGTTCTGGTTGACCGGCGGCGATTTAGGGTAACCGGCGGCGGTTTAGGCGGGATTTCCTAGGTTTACTAAATCAAGGCGAGATCCTCTTGATTTTCTAGTATCTCGCTCTCTTTTCTCTCGCAGATTAGAATGGAAGCTTCCTTCTAAAGGAAGGGAATGTGGTTAGAGGGAATATAGGCTTTGATTTTTAGAGTTTGGGTAGGTCTTAGTTAGTTATGGCAATATACTAAGAATATGTCTTAAGGTGAGGTGACTTGATGATGTGTATAGGTGAGGTGGTGGTGTGGGCACTATCCAATTAGGATATTTAAATAATATATATTTTTGAGATCATAAATTAATTTAATTTAATTATTTAAATTAATATCGGAGTGGGGTGAAAGGGGTCATGGTTAGGTGAGTGTGTGTGTGAGGTGGTTATTTGTTGAGGGACCTAGGGAGTGTGACCCAATTTTAGGCGTCTACAAGTATATTATACAAGTGAGTGAATGTGGATGGAAATGGAATCTATACATTCATCCGCTACTATCCAAGCATACATATCCCCAACATAGATGCATTTTATGTTAATAAAATAATTTCTCTACTACTAACTAGGCATCCATATCCCCAAAAACGATACTTGAAACACACTTGAGATTTTTTATTTTTTATTTTTGGTTTCACTCTTCTTTTTATTTTTGAAAATATATTTCTCTACCATTGGTTTTTAGGATGTTAAGCACCATAGCCTAACTAGGGAATGGGAATTGATATATATATATATATATATATATATATATATATATATATATATATATATATATATATATTGTCGAATGACATGGACTAGTGGCTTGAATAATACCCTAAGTATCTTCACAAGTATTTTAGTGAAAAGTATTTTGTGTATCTATTAGATAAAATTCAATCTTAAATTTATTATGTGACCATAGACAAATTTCAAATAATATATTATCATATTTTAAGACAAAATATGATAGCAGATCATCATAATCCTACCTAAATCTTGGGTGTATAGCAAGTGGAGGTGAGTTGAAAACATATATGTGGAGTGGAGAATGATGTGGTGACCTAGGTATGGTAAAGAATGATAGTGGAGTCGGATAAAAATTTAGAAATGTGGTTGTAAATAGTTTTTTTAAATTAGAGTATTTTTGTAAATTTTGTAATGTTTTTGTACAATTTTTGAATAGTATATATGAATGTTTTTGAGATTCTATAGATTATATATATTTTTATTTTTCACGCATAAAAAACACAAATGCATGGCATTAACCAACTTGAGATCTTTATAATCCTCCAAATAAAATAATTTGTATCCTTTTGAACCAAATTTGTAAGTAAAGATGTAGGGGTTGAACTAATCAAAGCAACAAACTTGTCACATTGCTCAAGTGTTTGGGATGAATTTTGTTGATTTTATTTAACATGATACCTCCAATGTCAAATTCATGAGTGTGAACCTTTTTTTATATATGTGTGTGATAAAATTACGATAAACCTATAAGTGATATAGGTCATTAGTGTTTCTTTTATTAATTGGATCAAATTGTGTGAAGGGATCTTGATGATACACATCATCATCAAGAAATTCTATGAGGTGATGTGTAATGATGGTATCTCAATCTTAAATGAAATTATGGATTTAGCGTCATAACTTAATGAGGATGGAGTGGCCCTAGTAGGTGTGATAATGTTAGGGCGATATGCTCAAATAGCATAAGGTAATTGAGTGTGCTTATTATAGTGTGAAGTACTAGTGACCTTTTATTAGATTTTCTTGATGGTTTTGTTATAAACTTAAACCTAACCATTCACCGGTGGATACCATGGATTGAGAAGCTATTTTCAATGCGTATGTACTTATCACACAATTGAGGAATATCCTTATTTTTAATGAACCACCATTGTTAGATATAAGTTTGGTTAGGATGATGGAGCAAGAAATGATGTTTTTCATGATAAATTTTACAATTTGAGTATTGGTAGTTTAGTATAGTGGAATCAATTCAACCTATGTTGTGAAATACTTAGTGGAAATGATGATAAATTCATGGCCATCGACAGAGAGGGATATACTTTTCAATGAGGTCTAAACCCCATTGAGGGAAATTCCAAATAGATCAAATCAAATGTAATTCTTGAGATGGAATATGGGTCAAGTTGGGAAAGCTCGACATTTGACATAGTCAAAGGAATATTTTTCCAAAGTGGCTAGTGGTAGCCCAAATGGAGAATACACTTTGAAATGGCCATCCTGCTAAAGTGACCACAACATGTGGAATCATGAGATTTAGTAAGTGCAACTAGAGTTTTACGAGGAAAAAGACATCCACAAAGGATATCACTATGACTATATTTATAGCTAGTGTCTCCCAAAAGTAGATATGAGGTTGTATTCTAAAATAATGAGCACCCATCAAATTTGGTGAGGTCTTGAGGTAACAATTCAAATTTTATGCATGCAAAAACTTTGTATATTAGGTACATGTGGAGTGTTTGCATCAATAGTGATAACCTCAAAGGTATTAGTATGCTCAAATGAAAATTAAAAAAGATAGAGATATGCAAAGCAAGTTAATCAATATCAATGTTTGTATCAAGTGAAACATAGGATATGAGGAAATTTAATGGTATCCGCAAAATGAGTAGTGGATCATGGTGATGCCTTAATCATGTAGAATGTAAACAATGGAAGTAAAGTATAATCAAGATCCTTATATTTTTGCAAGATATAATGACGGAATTGAAAAATATGTTAGAATCATTGACAATCAATTGGGAATTACCAATAATATGAAAATGTTTGATTAATATTGAATGAGAAACTTGGAGACCAATTAAAAAAAGTGTCATACTTAACCATGTTATTGGTACAGGAATGTTAATCTTGAAGGACAAAGGTTTAGGAACCCATTATGATGTAATGAGGATGACCTTGACACCACCCCTTTTTAGTTTTGTAATCGTTAAAATGGAGTTTTGATCTAGCTTATTGTTCAACATCCATTAATTCATTATGCTCATGAATAATATATATGGATTGAAGTTTCAATGGGTTGTGTTATGAAAAATCACAGCACCCTTAAACGCTTGCAAGTGAATGGTTGGGCAGTCAAGTGTGATTTTTCAAACATGGAGTTATCTCAAAGTGTTGCACTTTACAATCAAGATAACTCTTTGAAGAAGGTCGGCCTCCCTTCCTAACCTAGTGCCAAATACTCAAAAGTGCGGAGAGTTTCCTATATAACCCTACTTTAATTATTTTCCAAGGGGAAAATGAGATAAAAAAATTCATGAAAATGAAACTATTATAAGGGAAGGTGATGCACTAAGGAGTGTTGGACAACCCGCACCAATAAACACATCACTACCAAAATATTGAAATGACAATATAACAATGCTCAATAACCTTATATATAATGAGAGATCAGAAAAGATGCAATAAAACACAATGAGAGCTGCAAATAACCACAAATATGATTTTATTACTCGAACAAGTTGATGCAGTTCATTACATTTTGGGCTAAAGGCACAAATTTCATCAAAATGTTCAACAGGGAGGTTTGAAACCCCACAGATCTCTTACAAATAAGAAAGGATGGAGGGGAAAATACAAAGTTCCAACCTTTTTAAATGATCCCCACCTTAAAATTCATAGAGGATATTTTGAGAGAGGAGGGGAAATTTGAATTCTAGGACCGAATGTAGCCTCATATCTACTTGCATCATCCTTTGGTGTTGTCCATACTCCTAGTACTTGGCCTCCATGTTGAAAAATTGGGTGTCCATACCCCATCAATAACTCCTTCACCTACTATTTATTGTTCATTATTCATGAATTTCATAAACCCATAACCTCCTAAATTCCACCATTGATGCTTCCAAATTATAGATCATCTTTCCATGATTCGACTAGTTTTTAAGAAAACAGCAGGCAAAGTGCTCAAGTTGTGCCATTTCGGGTTTTCGGGGTTTGTAAATTTAGAGGTTTCAAAACCTCCAAATTATCCAATTTTCATTTCTATGTTGGAAATGTCTCATTTTCACAATTCCAACAACTATGGTTTTGCAAGAAACGAGTAACCCTAGCTCAAGATATGACCATTTTTACATGGGGGTTTTGGTATTTTCGAGCCTTTGTGTATGTTACAAATTAGCGAGTTGGGTGAGTTCTTATTTGTTTTCACCTCCTTTGAGCTCCCTCAAACTCTCATGACTTCTTCAATTGCTCTCTTAATTTCATGCCCATGTATGGGTTTTCCTAAACTCTCGGTTATGGCTCATATCTCCACCAAGATTGAAAATGAGCCATTTTTCTATTCATTGTGCCTTTGTATTGCAAATCGGGGATTTATCCCCTCGCAACTCCATCACCTCAAAATTCCCTTCGAGCTCCCTTTTGGTTCGGTCTTTGAGTCCTTGCCCAAATATTTCCTTGTTTCATCGGTAGGCTATGTATCCCCACTCGCATTACCACTTGGCTAGCTTATCTCGCGCTTTGTGGCAATCCCTACATTCTCTCCATACTCGTGTCATGCACATGGTAAATGATTTGGTGAGCCCCAAACACTAGCTTCCTTGTATCAAAAGACTTCCACCATACAACATTGGTTAGCTCATGTATTGCCCAACCAACCATCTCTAGCTCGCTTATGAGCCCTATTCCACTTGGCCTCCCTTCATTGAATGGCCGGATAACTCAGTTTGACCCCTAAAATGATCATTTTAGGTATTGTTACTTCATATTTTTAGAGGGTTACTTCATTTTGAGTTTGGACTGTTCATCGCCACTAGGTTGGGAACACCCTCAAATCCCGAACCTCTAAAGTTTGAAATTTGAACTTCAAAGTTTGGAACTCTAAGCTCTATCTTAAGTCTTTGTTCATCGGGTTGGGTTCTCACAAAACTCGAAACACTAAGACTCCAAAGTCCAAATTTTATACTTCAGATTTTAGAACCCAAACTTAATTTCATTTCAACTTGTCCAAAGTGTGTTACAAAATTTGACTTATAAAATTATCCTCCATTGACTCGAAGAATGGGTTGACCATTAAAATGTTATGGTCAATGGCTCATCATGCATTTGGCTTCCTAAAACATTTTTCTTATGCCTATGAATGGTTCCTAACTTGCTTCATGTTCATGGCTCTACGTCTTGCATCATCAAGCCACTATGACTCATTCTCCGAGTAGTTTCGTGTAGTCCACCTCTTTGATTCAATGTGCCTAGTTTAAATTCGATCCACCATTGCATTGAATCATGTTGCAATGTTGAGGCTGTCATCTCACATCTTGTCATGCCTCACCATTTTG
Organism: Taxus wallichiana var. yunnanensis; assembly: GCA_018340775.1. Taxonomy (NCBI): domain Eukaryota; kingdom Viridiplantae; phylum Streptophyta; class Pinopsida; order Cupressales; family Taxaceae; genus Taxus; species Taxus wallichiana. Next base: position 441,858,002 of record CM031241.1, on the reverse strand, counting down.
ATAGCTCGAGCCTCCTTCTCTAAGTTGTGTTTACATTCTAATCCTAGCTTAGGTCGAGCTTCTCGTCATCGGCTTGTCTTTTCATTTTGGACCTCTATCTCTCGCCCATGGCCAGCTCGTTGAGTCACCTTCACATTTTTCTACAACTAAACCACTTGGATTTCCATCGATGCATCGAGCTATCATGGGTTTGTTCTCATGAACTCATATCCGTTGATGTGACTCAACCTTCATGTTCACACCATGAGCCCATGTTTTTCACTTCTCATGAAATGGTCCCAAGCCCCTCATCCTTTCAACAAGTCCTCCCCCTCATTCGATTTTTCCCGATTGATCAATATTTCCTTCTACTAAGCTCGCTTGCTTTTAGTTTGGACCATATAATTGATTGACTGCATATCTTGTGAGCTCCTTCAATACAAACTCATGGATAGAAATGTCATGTTATCCCAAATCGAGATCAAATTTGAGCTCCACATTATTCCTTCGATCCATACTCAATCGATGAGTGTCGAGCTCATCCGCTCTGTCCCTCGGTCGAGTTATATTTTCTTAACTAAGCTCTCGAATGGTGCGAGCCACCTCCCAATGAACAATCCCCTTCATCTACACCACCGAGCTATATCAGATACTTCCACAAACTCACCGCCTTTTTTAACTTAGCTCATTGAGTATCTCACCGAGATACTCGGCGAGCTCCAATGCATTGTTTCTGAAGGATGAGTATCTCGGTGAGTAACGTTGACTCTTGAGCTTCGGGTCTCTTTTGGGCATTTTTTTACAAATTTTGGAGTTTCATAGGGATTTTTCCTAAATGTTTTTCATTATTGGACCAATAATCACCGTAAGAATGCATGAGGTTTGATGTTTTCTATTTTCACTATTTTCACCTATTTTGGGGTTGGATGTGGGCCCACTGAGCCCAATTCCCTTTTTTAAGGAAATCTAAGTCTTTTAAGAAACAAAGAAGAGGAAAAGTTTCCTCTTATGATCTCAACACTCTCAAAGTCACTAACATGCTCCTAAAACCTCGAAACCACCGAAAACCCAATCCTACTCTTAGGTACCTTGTTCGGTGCATGGGTCTCCATACACCCTGTTGTCCATTTTTCCCAAGGGGAAATGGATAAATATTTAGAAACTCATGGAGTTATCTTCCTTCTAGATTTTCATGGATTATTAGTTTTATATGTCCATTAGGCACGAGTCATGAGTGATAATCTTCAGAATCGATCCTACCCTCTCGAACTTTTACCCTAGAGACCACTTGTAACACTTTGGCGAACATAAAGTTGACCTCCACTTGTGTTTCCAAATTTTCATAAGATAATCTTAAAGTTTTTGGATTGGAAAATTATTTTTATTTGAAAAATTGTTTCTTTTCCACTTCCTTGTAATGCTTTCGTGTAGGATGAAGAATGGTAATTCCTAAACTTGTCCTCGGAAACTAACTTTGCCAAATATGAAGCATGCTAAAAATAATGATTGCTTGGCACACACATAGCATGTTGTAAAGTTTTAAGTCAGACATTCTTTGATTTTGTACATCATGGAATTCTATTAAATCTTGAATTTCTTCATTCTTATGAAATTTCCATCTCGATTCTCTACTTGAAGCACCATGAAGATCGCAACTTCCCTACAAATCCTCAAGATCTTCAATTTAAAAAACACTCAAAAATAATTTGAGTTTGATCTTTTGTTTCCAATCACAGAGAAACTTTGAATGGTTAAGGGCTGCTCCTAAAACATATACCTATCATTTTTATGGAACAATGTCATTTTCAATGCAACAACTGTCATTGGGGCTGATTTTCCTATCCTACAAGGGTGATAGAATCTCAATGATTGATCGAAGTAACTATTAAAACCTACCCATTATCAAATGTAGTTTCTCTTCATTTGTTTTGTCTTGAAAATTGCAATCTGTTTCTCGTATTTATGAGCTTCTTTCCTATTCTTCCAGGAGGCATACTTGAAACATGATGCACTAATAAAACTAGGAACAATAAAACTTGTGCTAAAGGCACTTAGGGAAACAAAACCTAATCTACAACAACACAATGTGCATAAGCACTTAGAGAAATTAAAGAAGCTAAACTAATATATGAAAGGGTGAGAATTTTCCTTTTTAGTAGTAGTGCTTGAGATAGATTCCATTGATGGAATCGAAGTTCCTCTCCATCCAAAGTGGACAATTGAAATTCATTATCGCTCTTACATCTTGTGACCATGTAGTGGCCACTCCAAATGGCATCACACTTGGAATGCTTTCCTATCTTAGCTCAATCCTCATCCCATTTCAGAACTAAGTCCCCTTCCCGAAATATTCTTACCTTAGCCTTATTTTCGAATGTCCTCTTGATCAAGGCATGATCCTTTTCCATGGTTTGCATTGCATGCTCTCTTATTTCTTTCAATTACATCAGCTCCACATACCTAGATTTCATAGGTTAAAACTCTAATAGTTCAAGTTGTTTAATGAGTTCTAATGTGGGAAACTCAAGTGATATGGGCGTAGCTCGCTTCTTTCTCATAGACCATCTTATAGGCAGATTTTTTTGTTGACACCTTTTTCATATTTCTATTAGCTCATAAGGATGATTTGAGTTTGGTATGCCACATCCTATAATTTTCATCCGAGTCCTCTTGATGATCCTTAACAAATTCTTGTTTGTGGACTCTACTTTCCCGTTACCTTGGGGTAATATTTTGAAGAGGTGCTCAAATATATTCCATTCCTAACATCCCATTCAGTGATTTTTGAACCTAGGAATGCTAGAGAATTATCGATATGATAGTGGTGGGTACTCTAAATATGGTGGCAATCCCTTCATAGAAGTATAGTATAGTAGACTCATTTGCTTCCTTGAGTACCACCACCTTGGTCCACTTGGTGAAATATTTTGTTGCCGTAAGAATCCACTTATGACCTTGGCTAAAATTTGGGTTGATGACTTTGATGAAGTCCAACCCCCATTACATGAATGGATGCTCAATCGAAATTGGATGTAATGGAAATGATGTTAGTCTCTCTTTCCCGTAAAGAATGTGCACTTTTACACTTCTTGATCCAAGTGTAGTAGTCACTAAACACTATGGGAAAATAATAACCCACCTTCATTATCTTGAGAGTTGTTACCCACAGAGAAAAATGACCTCCAACCCCTCCATCATGAAACTCATGTAGTAATTTTTCGATTTGACTCGGTCGATGACCTCAATAGGAATCCATTCATGTCTTTCTTAAATAAAACACCGTCAATAAGCACATATGGAATGGCCTGGAGTCTAAAATATATCCTCTTTGTTTTGCTCATCTCCTAAGGGCATAAACCTATTTGTAGGAAATGTACCATATCCTAAGTCCAACAAGGAGTAGGCACACTATCATTTGCTTGTTCCTGATTATCCTATAACACCAAAATAGCTTCTTTTTCGTTATTTATCTCATGATGTTGACTTGAATCTAGTTTCTCACACAATCCCTTACCACGAAATAGCTTGGTGACCATAATATCTATGTCGTATTCCATGACACAAGTGATCCAGATGTCTCATGGCAACTATAGGATTCCACATCACAAGCATTATTTCAACATGCACATTTCAAATTAAAAACATAGTCCAAAACAAAATAGCCATTTTTCAACTACATGAAAGACAAAGCAAACAAAACTCAAGCTTCTTCATTGCAAGTCAAAGGAGCAAGAACTACGGGGAAGTGTTTATGCCTCCCAATGGGAATTGGGTATCCACTGTACCAAACCACCAATATAAATCATCATGAATATCCTTATTCCCCCTCAAAGATTCTCCATAGCCTTCTCCAATGCCATTCCTAGGCATTCTACCCAACTAGCCAATAATACACACAAAACATTCACCATTCACACAAACATAAAAAATAAAATAAAAGCATATATGAAGAGCTAAGCTCTTACCTCTCCATGGTAGATTTTATCCCAATACAACAAGCTTTCAATGCCAAAATACAATCCCAAAAATAGTAATTCCCAAGTATGAAATGCTCTCCAATATCCTCCAAAATCAACAAGAGCTCCAAACAGCCAAGGAAAATTTGCCCCCAAGGAAGCATTCCAAAAGTTCAACAACCCAAAACAAAGCAAGGAGTTTTAATTTTATAGAAGAGGGAAGAGAAGAAGATGAGGTGGATCCATGTAGGATGCCACATCACACATCCTCAACTCTAACACAAAATTCAAATTCATTCTCCAAATCACAATAAAGAGGTGGGTGAATAATATGACAAATAAACTTACACACTCCAAAAAGCCCACACCCCAAAGGACTGAATTAAATAAAATGTAAGAAGAGTGCAATTAAAACTTGCAACATGACTTATAAAATGCATTAAAAGGTCTAAAATCAACCCTCCAACCATAGGTATGGTTGGTAAATTAAATTAAGAGGTATGGGACAAGTTTTACTTGTCCCACAAGCCTCCAAAATCAGCCTCCAAGGACAAATTCGAATTTCCAAGGAGGTGGAGTGTTTCATACTCCAAAATCTGACTTACACAACTCTTACACATCACTTACCACATTTTATACAAAATCCAACAACTTCTATAATTACTTTATTATATCCCAAATTTGATTTATTTATTTATTTTAACAATATGATTACTCACATTAATACTCCACAATTAAAATAATAATAAAAAGGGTAAATGCATCACAAAATAAACACATGCAAACAATAATAAAAAGGAACACATTAATAAAATACACATAACCCCTTGGTCACATTCAAAGGTAATTCCCCATGGGAATCCCTAACAAAAAATAACACACACACACACAAAACATGTTGCCATGGTGACCTTGTTGAATTCATCTAGAATTCTAATGTGGTTGGTCTCCAATCCCCCGATGTTTGTTGTGATAGTTTAACCTGCAAAACACAAATACGTCCTTCGACCTCATGGCCATATCAGAACATCCAACATGATATAAATATAATCACAAAATCATGTATACATATGAATCACGACAACATCAAGGCAATCAATATTATCACTTACAATTTATATCAACTATATCATCATCATATAATGTCCATTTTCTAGGTCTAGTCACAATATCCAAAAATCACATGTCCGAACAACATTCATAATATATCCATGTCAAATAGTATATCATCATCCACATATGAAGTGGTCTCTAATAATCATCATGCATCATAACCAAATCAAGATCAACAATAATCCACACCAACATCTAACATCATACTAAATCAAAACCATAATAATGTCCATAATGTAATCAATAGTATCAAAGGTGTCAAAAGGGAAGTGGGCACTACATCCCCTCCCTTAGACTTGACTTCCTCCTAGAAGTCACTAGAAAAAATGTGGAAATTGGACTCGTAATAAGGTAGCATCCTCCCATGTAGCTGCAGTCTCGTCATATCCGGCCCACTTTGCACCGAACTCGATCAACCTCTCGCCTCAAAGGCCCAAGGTCCTAAAATCTAGGATGTGAACAGGATCAACTGTCACCTACCCCTAATCTTGTACCTGCAATGAGGTCCAATCTAGCACATGAGAAGGATCTGCAATATATCTCCTAAGAACTGAAACATGAAACACATCATGTATGCGAGACAAGCTAGGTGGAAATGCTAGATGGTAGGCCAAAGGGCCGATACGCTCCAAGATCTCAAAAGGACCAACGAATCTAGGAGCTAACTAAAAAAAAATTCCATAATGAGATAGGGCTCTTATGTGGCCTAACACGAAGGAACGCCTTCATGCCCACATCAAAACTACAGTTAGTCCTATGTTGATCTACATACTACTTCTATTTTTCATGTGCCTCTTGTAGTCTCTATCTCGATCAATACCACCTACCGCTCCATGTCTTATAGAAGAGTTAGTCCAAGAGATACTTTGTCCTTTAACATGTCCCAGCCTAAGAGGTGTCCCGCACTCTATACCATACAAAGCCCGAAAAGGAGCCATGCCTATAGAACTCGAAAACTATTATTGTAGGAAAAATCCACTAAGCATGTACTCCTCCCATTTAGATTGTTGATCCATCACATACATCCCGAGAATGTCCACTAAAATCTAATTCACCCACTCGTTGAAGTTGATTCTCGTCCCGAGGGCATACTATATGGTAGTCCAGAAATAGGAAGTGTATAAAGGGTCGAGGTTACTAATGATCTTCCACGAGTAATCCCATGCAACCTAACAATCTCATCTAAATATCATGTGCCACTACTCTAGTTGTATAAGTGGTCTTCACTTTGGAGAAAAGTGATCCACTTTTGTCAATTTATCAACCGTGACCATAATGGCGTCATGGTAATATCTCGACATCGGTAGCCCAATAATGAAATCCATGGAAATGGTGTCCCACTTCTATTCTAGTATAGCATGAGAAAAATGAAGGCCAGCTGGATGCTGATGCTCGGCCTTAACTCTCTAGCATTCTAAACATCGTGACACAAACTAGGCCATGTCTCTACGAATTCCTCTCTAATGATACAACTGTCTCAAGGTGGCGTGCATCTTCTTCACCTTGGGATGGGCCGAATAGCATGCACAATGTGCCTTTTCCAAGATGTCCGCCTCAATCCTCCATCTCTGGGAACATAAATCTCACCTCTCGTGCCTAAGAATACCATCTATCTCTAAGGAAAACCATCAAACTTCCCTCGAGGGGTCTCTGAGACTCAATTTCTTCTCAAACTACAATGTAGAAACCGTCAAGAGGAAGTTGCTAAATAATCCTACTCCGTAAATCATGCTCACCGAGGTGGCCATAGCCACATGTCTCCATATGCTGAGAGCGTCTACTACCACATTCTCCTTCCCTTTCACATGTTCGATCTCCATATCATACTCACAAAGTAACTCCATCCAATGCCACTGATGAGCATTGAGATTGGGTTGTGTGAAGAGGTGGCGAAAACTCAAGTGATCTATCCTAAGTGTGAATCTCCGACCAAGCAGAAAATGTCTCCATCGAACCAAAGCGTGCACAACCGCGCAAGCTCGGGATCATGAGTCGGATAATTAAGCTCTTAATATTTGAGTTTGTGAGACTCAAAAGCCACTACTCGCCCTCCCGCATTAACACACCTCCAAGCCTCGTTAAGGAAGCATTCATGCAAACAAACAACTCACCCGAGGATCCAAAGACTACAAGAAGTGGTGTGGTGGTGAGGCATTCCTTGATGTCTCAAGGCTTTCTCACATCTGTCGACCAAACAAACTTCTTTCCTTTCCTTTAAAGGGAAGTGAAGGGTTATGCAATCCGAGAGAAGTCCCGAACAAATCTATGGTAAAAAGCATGTTAATCCCATGAAGCTTCATACCTCCATCACATTAGTGGGTACTATCCAATCCATAATGGCTCTAATCTTGGAAGGATCAACGGTGATACCTTCCCTAGAAATGATATAACCCAAGTATTGTACCTCCGTCTGAAAGAATGCACACTTCTCCAAGTTCCGTAAAGTTGCTGCTCCCGAAGACACTGAAGAACCTGGCAAAGGTGTCCCTTGTGCTCCTCACGCGTACGTGAGTAAATCAAAATGTCATCAAGGAAGATGAGCACGAAGTGATCTAAGAAGGTCCTAAATACCCCATTCATCAAACTCATAAATCATTGCGGGGGCATTAGTCAAACCAAAAGGTACCACTGTGAACTCATAGTGGCCATATCTTGTATGGAAGGCGGTCTTATGAAATTCCACCTTTGAAATCCTCAGCTGATGGTATCCTGACATAAGATCAATCTTAGAGAAAATTATGGCTCCCTTCATCTGATCAAACAAATCATCAATACGTGGAAGGGGATAACGATTCTTGATCGTTACCTTATTCAATTGGCGGTAATCAATACATAACCACAAGGATCCATCCTTCTTCTTCACAAAGATCACCGGTGTACCCCAAGGGGATACACTAGGATGGATAAGGCCTTTCTCCAAAAGGCCCTCAAGCTCTAACTTGAGCTCACACACGGCTCTAGGGTGGTCATCCGATAAGGTGTTCGTGAGATAGGCTCTGCTCCCGGAACTAGATCTATATGAAAATCAATCTCACGTGGGGGTGGTAACCTCAGCAGCTCCCCTAGAAAGACATATGCAAACTCTCTCAAAATGGGATGATCATCTAGCGATGGTCCACTAGACCCATCCTCTGATCTGTCACTAACTATAACAGCATACATCTGACAACCCCGTCACACACACCACTTAAGTTGCATAGCGGAGATGGTGCAAATAGAAATGGGTCTCCTAACCCCTAAAATCACCAACTCCACTCCCAGATCATCTGCACAAGATATAGTCTTGTGGCAACAATCCATCATGGCCCTGTGTGTAGATAACCAATTCATACCCAAAATGACTCCATATGAGCCCAAAGGAAGGATACAGAGATTTGAGATAGTGGTGAAAGGTCTCAAATCCACTACACACTCCTTAACTAAGGAGTCTATAGAGATCTTGGCTCTAGAATCCATCTCAACGTCCCAACTATGACCCCCTGCCTAAGCGCACATGCTAGCCTGCATTGCTCTACTAAAGATGGTGCAATGAAAGAATTAGAAGAACCAGAATCAAACAAGATGGAGGTAGGAATACCACCAATGCTATCTGCGGTCTCAATAATTATACTCGATGCTCACCTAGCGGTTCTCAACATTGCATAAATCCTATGGTTACGTCCCATGTCACTAATGATCAACTCGAGATCCGTGTCTTGCCCTTGTTGTTAGGGTTCTATGGGAGTCTCTCCAAAATGTCTGGTAACACCACAGCCAAAACATCCTCCTGATCCTCCCTAATGAGTAGCACCTCCAGTAGGTGCTCTGGAAGTCTATGGTGTGGATCCTGATGATCCAGTTGTGGTCTCATTGCAGCCTCGTTGGTGAGCTCCCACTTGACCGAGCTCTAGGTCCACCTGTGTCCGATGGGACCCCTGGGAGGAGGCCCCATACTCCAACCTCTCTGTGCATCAATTCTCTTTGGAGGTCTAGAAGGTGGGTGGGACTGTTGCTGCTGTTGTTATGGTCTAAAGGATGACTATGCTGAACCCTGTCCACCACAAGGAAGAGGTACTGACCCCCTTGATCTGTTATCCTGCATCTGTTGTATGTGGCTCTGGACTTAGTCTCTAGCATGTTGGGTCTTCCCCGAGTCTCCTTTGCTATATAGGCCTTCTCGACGGCCTCAACTAATGTCTGTGGACAATGGATCCGTACTACACCTCCAATGTCTAGATTCAGGCCCCGGATGAACTTGTGAATCCACACCTGCTCATCCTACATGTACTCAACATACTGGAGTAGATCTAAAAACCTACTCTCATACTCTACTACTAAAAGATATGCCTATCGGAGGTCATGAAACTCATCTATCCGCTGCTGTATGAACCTCTGTGACAATTATCTCGCTCCGAAACACTCCTCAAAGAGCTCCTGAAGTAAGCTGTCTCAAGTATTAACATGGAGCTTCGCTCCTTTATCCTCCACCATACTCTGCTCCATCCCTCAGTAGATGGATCGCAACACGAGCTTTCGTGTTACTAGAACAAGGAAAAAGCTTGAAGCAACCGCTCAAGCTCACTAGCTAGGCCTTTTCCGAAATCCACCTATGTCACTAGAATAATGTGAGGTTCAAAGCTTCTTGAGGATCTCCACGATGTGATCTGCAGTTGTGGTCAGCGGCCTCTAGGTCTCTCTACATGCTCATCCCTAATCCAGGGCTCGAGAACTCTCCCTATGCTCTGAAACTCGGTCACCCCTGCCCCCTATGTAGTGACTCGCCTGGCCGACTCGTATGGGAGTTCTCTCCTCCATGCTCCTCATTGGGTCGAGGATATGTCCGAGCATTAATAGATGACTCGTTATCATGTCCGGCTACATGCCCTCCTATTGATCCTCCACGTAGAGTGGCATTAACATCTGAAGAGTCCACACAAAATCTAGGATATGATGGCTGCTACACCATGATCTAGTGGTGGTAAGTGCGGGTCTATGTGAAAGGTCCCTCTTCCGTTTGCGCCTCCTGCACAAACCAAGGTGAGAGTTAGTTCATTTTTCTAATTTTTATTCAATTTCCATGTTTACTAAAATATGCAATTTCTAAACTAAGTTGTTTTCTAGATTTAAAAGTGTGCTAGGTTTAAGTTTCATGTCTCAAGTTTTCTAGTGTGCCCAATGGTCCAAGATTTTGAACCACTTCTTTGATACCAAGTGTGATGCCCGTTAAAACAACCCACTTGAGACCCAAGAAACAACCTAGGATTAGTTAGGAAAATTATGGAATAATTTTTTTATTAAAAGAATATACAACCAGGTTACTAGGCAACAACTATCACTAACAAGTTCCAGAATAATTCTAATTTACTAAAATATACTTCTCTTTTATTAACAATTATTAGAGTTCACAAGGTCCAAAAATTAGGGTTAGAAGGTTCAACTAGGTTCATATGGTAAATTATCACCATACCCAATCTCTAAAAGTCTTAAAGATTCAACTTGATTTTTCTCACACTTAACGCATTCAAAATTTCCCTAAATCATTCCCATTGAATAGAAAATTTTCTCACCTTTCCAATGATATAAAGAAGTCCACCTAACTCCTCATAAAACTCAAGTTATGGGCCGGTGGGCCTTGGGGTGAAAATTTTCCCCAAGAGCAGCCCAGGGGATGAAAATTTTCCCAAAAAGGGTGGTTTGCTAGGCCGCAGGAGACTTTGTAAAAAAATTCCATGCGAGGTGAAAGACCAACTTTGCGCCCACGCCCCGCGGTCCGCAAGGACATGTGACGCCCTCCAAGCCAAAGCAGGGAAAAAGAGGAAAGGCGGAGCGAAAAGAGTATCTTAAGAAAATTTTCCAAAGGGGTAAAAAGGGGTAAGTTTCACGCACATGCCCGTGCATCCATGATAAATATTTTCCAAAGAAAAGGCAGGGATGTGGGGTTGCGAGAGAAATTTAAGGGAATTTTGAATGCGTTAAGTGTGAGAAAAATCAAGTTGAATCTTTAAGCCTGTTAGAGAGTGGGTATGGTGATAATTTACCCTCTCGAACCTAGTTGAACCTTCTAACCCTAAATTTTGGACCTCAGAACTGTAATAATTGTTAATAAAATAAAAGTATATTCTAGTAAATTAGAATTGTTCAAACTTGTTAGTGACATTGTTGCCTAGTAAACTGTTGTAGATTCTTTTAATAAAAAAATTACTCCATAATTTTCCTAACTAATCCTAGGTTGTTTCTTGGGTCTCAAGTGGGTTTTTTTAACGGGCATCACACCAACGATCTTTCACTGTCAATGCCATATTCACCCCTCACCACGTAGCTACACTTACCACTTCACCTAAAACTTCTCTTCACACTACCACTCATCAAGTTTCCACTGTTAGTTTCTCTGACTCGGAAATTTCTCCTTTCCATTCAAATGATCCCGATCCAACTCTCTTCATCTTTGTTCACGTCGATGATACTTGTGTTCGATGAGTTATGATTGATGGGGGTGCAAGTATCAATATCATTTCCTTATGTGTGTACAAGAAAATGTGCATACTTGCTAATTACATGTATAATAACCTAGTTATGTTGCGCTCATTTAATGATGCCATCACGTCCACTCTTGGCACAGTCATCCTTCATATCCACGTTGGTCCTCGCATTCTTCCCGAACTCTTCTATGTTCTTGAGGGGGAATTCTAATATAACATGTTACTTGGTTGACCTTGGATTCATGTCATACATTGTATACCTTCAATACTTCATCGTTGCATTAATTAAAGTATGAAGGTCACTCATATACCATTCCTACATAGCCTTCCCCTTTCAAGACCTGTAACATGTTATACCACCCAAATGATGTCTTGATTCCGGTCAAGGCATCTTCCGCTACTACCACTTATTCTCGATGATGTTCCTTCTTCCCACAGCAGATTCACTTTCTTTCATTACCACACCTACCATTTCTGCCACACCATCTACCACAAGTGGTCCATCCATTCCTACCGTTTTGTTTCTTCCAAAGCTAACCCACCGTCATCTTCCCAAGCTTTGAGTAGTTCATCTATCTCAGCATCCCAAGTCCCAACTTTTGATCCCTTGGTAGATGTTTTTCAACGTATTTCCTTGGGGGAATATCACCTCTATAACATCAATACTTTCCTTACTCCTTAAGAGTATGGTAACCTACACCAACATCCATATTATGACCAACATATAGGAGAAGTACTTTCATATGGTCCTCCTCATCTCTACACCAATCTGATGTATGGGGGACTAGATGTCACTTCTTATTCACCCAAACCACCAACCACAACACACCCCTTTTCATCTGATTTCAGACACCTCACTAACCACCGCTTCACCCATACCTTTCTCCATTATTGTGCTTGGAAGGGCTTTGGCTTTGGTATTTATGAACAAGGTCATCACACAGTTATACCCTGCACAACCCGCAAACATAAAGATCATAGTGGTATCGGCTTCGCTACACCACCTAGTCCAAAGAAAGATTGTGTTCACCTTGTAGAAGAAACACAACCTTCAACACCTTCCTCACCTAGTATATTATCTTCTACACCATCTTCACATGTCACTCCACCTTCCCCTATGGATTCTGTGGATCTAGAATCTATTCCTACAAAAAAAAAAAATTCATATACACCATTTCCCTAAGACCTCTAACATATCATCGTGATGGTGAGGCTCCTTCTTCCATCTCGCTCCTTTATCCTAACATGTTAGAAGACAACACACCGTCTATCAATGTTGTTCAATGTCAAGATGATGATTCTCTACTTACCTATCTAGGTGTAGAGAATTATTACATTCATCATTCGTTACCATCTAATACATAAACCATGTTGAATGAATCAACCATAGAAATCAACATTCACACTCAGGATGACCCCCGCATCCTAAAGATTGGTCAATCTTTAGATCTTGCTAAGAAGGAAGCTTACACTTCTTTCCTCCATGAACATAGCATTACTTTTTCTTGGTTGTATGCCGATATGTGCAGTATTGACCCAAATATCGTGTTCCATAACATCGTTACCCTTCCTGACGCTTAACCCATGAAACGGAAGCTACGAAAAATGCACCCACGCATTACCCTTCTTGTAAAAGAAGAACTCCAGTGTCTCCTTTTGTTTCTTTTATCCTACCCGTTGATTATCCCCAATGGATTACTAACATTGTTCTTGTCACTAAAGTGACAGGGGGACTCGCATATGCACTAATTTCTATGACCTTAAACTCACTTGCCCCAAAGATGATTTTCCTTTACCCAACATTGACCAACTTTTTGATCTAACAACAGGCCATGAGATGTTATCTCTCATGGACGGGTTCTCGGGTTATAACCAGATATTACTCGCACCAGAAGATCAACATAAAACCACCTTCATCACCCCTTGGGAACCTTCTATTATCGGGCATACCCTTTGGTTTGAAAAATGCTAGTGTTACTTATCTGTGCAATGACCAATATCTTCCATGATATTATGCATAGCATACTGGAATATTATGTCGATGACCTTTTGGGTAAATCTAAAATTCGTGTTGAACATCTTCATGTTCTTACAATAATCTTCGACCGTCTCATCAAATACTATGTTCACCTTCAACCGAAGAAGTGCATCTTCGCGGTCTCTCTGGAAAGATCCTTCCTTTCATTATTTATCTCGCATGGCATTGAGGTCAATCCTACTAAAATCAAGGTTGTACTCAATATTTTTCCACCTACAAATCTTCACCGATTACGTAGTTTGCAAGGAAATTTGAAATCTATTTGGTGTTTTATTTCCCAATCAAATCAATGTCATCATTTTAATCATCTTCTTTAAAAGGATGTTTTCTTCACATGGGATGAAGAGTGTCACAAATATTTCTAATCTTTGAAAGAATATCTTCTTCAACCACCTGTGCTCATTCCACCTAAAGATGAAAAACCTTTCTACCTCTACATCTCTGCCACTGATCATTCCTTGGGTGCCATGCTCGCTCATCGTGATGAGAAACATAAGGAGAAAGCATTCTACTACATAATTCGTACACTTTTGAACTACAAGACTAGATATACACATGTGGAAAAGCTTTGTCTTTCTTTAGTCTTTGTGGCCACCAAACTTTGCCACTACCTACTCAACCACAAAACCTTTGTTTTCACTAAAGCTAACCTTTTACATCGCATGTACGCTTAGCCTTTTCAAAACCAACGCACCTCTCGAGGGCTCATGTTTCTCGCTGATTTAGACGTAGAATTTATTCATCAAAATTCTATCAAAGGACAAGTTATTTCCGACCAACTTACAGACGCGTCGCTTCCTAGACATTAATCTTCTAACTTTGAGTTCCTAGATGAATCTATCGCTACCCTCTCCCTTGATGATTCACCCAAGGAAACTATTATTTACCAAATGACCTTATTCTTTGGCACGAGATTCATTCTCATTCCTCTTGATGGTGAACTCATTCCTTTATCATTCAAACTGGAATTTGACTGCACCAACATTGTGGTTGAATATGAGGTACTCGTATTAGGTCTCCAAACTGCCATTGCCTTAGATGTTACATCCATTAATATCTTTGGTGACTCACAACTAGTGGTGAACCAAGTCAATGGTGTCTATCAATGTCGTAATGAGATCCTACAAAAGTACAAGCATCATGTCAACCTTCTTTTGACTACATTTGATCACTATCACCTTCAAACTACCCCTCACTCTACCAAAAATTCATGGATACCATGGCTTGCGTTGCCTCAAAGATACCTTCTTCGCTTACAGATTCGCAAATCTTTGTTACATTACAGCAATTGTAATTTCCTTCTTACATTACCTATGGAGTAACTTTTGTGGGATGTATCAAAACCAACTCACGTGACATTTGGTATAAGCAATATGTTGATTACCTCTCCCTTTCAATCATACCTTCAGACCTCACTTGAAATGGTTGACAATATTTTCTTCAAAAAGTCTCCCATTACATCATCATGGGAGGTCTCCTTTATAAACGTGACTTTGACAAAGTATCCTACTTTAATGCCTTACTATTTCTGAAATCCCGTACACCATAAAGGAAATCCATGATGGAATTTTTGGAGGTCATTTTAGTGGCCTCGTTATCACTAAATACATTCTTCGCCTCTAGTTACTATTCACCCACCTTAAATTAAGACCGTTACGACTATGTCAAATTTTGTGTGAAATGTCAGCAACATGCTAACCTTCATCATACCCCTAGCCATGCCTTACAGGTTGCTAGAGACCTTTGGCCTTTCTCTCAATGGGGTTTGGATCTTGTAGGCGAGATTAACCCTCATTCCTCTCAACGTCACCAATGGATCATCACCGCAACTAAATACTATACTAAATGGGTGGAAGCCTCACCTCTCATTTCTACAAAAGCTGAGAAAATTTGTGAGTTCATCAACCATCACATCATTTGTCACTTTGGTGTTCCTCATCGTCTCATCACTGATAATGGAAAACAATTTAAAAACAAAACCCTGCAAAAATTGTGTGATACCTTTGGCATTCAACTCAGTTTTTCTTCACCTTACTACCCACAAACCAATGGCCAGGCCAAATCGACTAACAAAATTCTTATGAAAGTAGTCGACGATATTGGTAAGGATTGGCACACGCACATTCCTTTTGCCTTATGGTATCACACTAGTATTTGTACTTCCACCACGGCTACACATTTTTCTTTGGTCTACAGTACAGAGGTAGCCTAGCCTCTCGAAGTCCAAATTCCATCTCTTCACATCTCACTCAAAGACATGCTCAATGATGACGATTTTCCCAATTTGTTTGGCCCAAATTGAGCTTACGGATGAACATCGCTTAAATTCTCGGATCACCTTCAAATCTATCAACAATGTATTAAACGCAGACCTATGAAAAATGTGTCCATGAATGAACCTTCAAGGTCGGTGATCTTTTCCTAAAGGAAAATCAACACGTAACCAAAGCGAGAGAAAAGCAAATGGGGAAAATTCACTCCTAATTGTCTTGGACCCTATATTGTTACCCACGCCTATGGATCAAGTGTTTATCGTTTATCTTCACTTGAAGGTAAACCCAAACCTGAGCCCCTTAATGCCCTACATCTTCAATTGTTCTACTATTGAATAGATTACTACATCACTTTATGTCACTTATACGCTCGTCCCTTGAGCAAACCTTTTTCCTCCATCTACCTTATTTAAGCACCAACGATTAAACTAGAATTGTGTGATTATCCATCACCATTTCAACCTTGTCTTAAATATGAGTACCACGGATCTACTCATGGCATAATTCTCATGGACACTTTTCGTCCCTTTTTAGGATGGAATCCCATGGTCGTTCGTTGCTTAAAATCCCTCTTTCATAGATAAATTTTTCATGCTATGGTTTTTCCCTCATAAAAGAGGCCTACACTCCTTTCTAGACTTGTCCATGACTTCAAGTCCAAAACAAAGTGAAAAAGAAAAAGACCAAAAACAAATATGGGATAGTGAATATACAACTCCTTGAGTCAAACTTCCTACAAATAGATGAATTCCTAAACAAATGGACATCTATGTTTCTTTCTCAATGTTATAAATAGATTTCTCCTCGAAGGAAAGCTATAAAAAGCTAGCCTAAATAAATTATCTTGAAGCTTCCCACATCGATCAGCTTCACGAAGACCTCAAGCAACACCTAAAATATTCCATTATAGAATTCCCGCATTGTTCGGTCTATACATCAAAAGAAAAGAAAACAAGAATAGTCAATAAAATAGCACTTTTTGTCATGGACTGGCCTAGCTTGGTTTTGGGTATCTTACAGAGGAGGCATACTATCCCACAACAAGGTTATGCTAAACAAACCTCTCCACCTTCCCTACTTTTTCTAATCTCCTAAAACCACTCAAGGGATGTAGCATGTATTTTACATTTTGTGATCACGTCACTTCTTTCACCTATAGACCTTTCGTACCTACAATGCATCTATGGTCTTATGTTCAACTAAGTCTACGAGTTAACACTTAGGGTTCTTGCCACTTTCTAGAAAATCATCCCTCTCGCCTTCTCATATTTTCATGGGTTGATCTTTTGACAGGACAAGCTTATTGACATCAACACTATCTATGCAAACATTTTTCTATACCTAAACCAAGCCTCATTCACCTTACCTATTACCTATTTGACATTTCATCATTGTCCTACCTTACCAACCTAATTACCGATTCACCTATTCATTTCACTAACCCCATCTTATTCTTCCCTAGTTTAAGGGAGAACTACATCGGTTGGAGGCCCCTTTGCAAGGGCTATGTAGGCAGCACTCTTAGGGCATGGGGCCCTTCGAGGTTAGCTCACCACTCTTTTCCTAAACTCATTGATTTCATAAATCATACACATCATTCATTTTATTTACATAGAATCAATAATTTGGAAATTCAAATCACCCTCACCTTTCAATCACATCATGTCTAACATCTAAAATCCATAACATTTACATTATCTCATACCCAAAATGCCTAACATTTCCACAATATCAATAACTTCAAATTAAACCAAATCACATTTTCATTGACCCATTTGTTTGTGTATCACTTAAATTATAGTTTATTTTATTTTTGATCATCTAACACTTTCAAGTGAGCTCCAACCATGTATACATTTCAATGAACATGGTGGGGCATCTTCATTTGGTTATGGGATTAATTTCTTACACATGAATTTTACATTCGTATTCTAAAGTACACATGATAATAGACTATAAACTGAGCATTCCAAGCTTCCATCAACACTCACCTTCCTCCTCCATGATCTTGGATCACACAACAGAGCACACGAGGCTCTACTACGCCACATTGGAAATGATCACGCTTCTTCTCGGATTTAGACATATATTATACTCCAATAACCAAATGAAGATGCCCCACCATGGTCATTGAAATGTATACAGTGGTTGGAGCTCGCACAAGTGTTAGATGATAAAAAATAAAATAAACTCTAATTTAATTAATACACAAACAAATGGGTCGATGAACCATTATTGTATGTTACATGATAAAGTATCAAGTTCTTCATAAATAGACAATCTATCTTTGAATCTACACATCCTATATTGGAAAACAAATTAGAATTTTGTAGTGGTTAGAGGATCTCGCCTTAGTTAGGTCCCTAGCCTTTCATGATAGTTAAAGTAATAGACAAGTAATGATAAACAAATCACACAAAAAAATGGTATCCCTATTCCGTGAGGCCTTTAGATACCCAAGGAATGTCAGTAAGAGTGATTGTTGATAGTTGTATATGATTTGATTTATTCGATAAAGAAAATTACACGCAAATTGTAGGCCAATCGCCTAAGTAATTTAGAACAATACAAAAAATTTACAATTGATTGTCACAAACCTAATCGTGTCCCCGCATATTCAACTTCATAATTGAACAACCACAAGCAAATAGAGGTGAAATTATGATTGAAAGACTTTAAGAAGCGATAATGGACAAAAGATCTTTATAGATTTATTTGATGGGGTAGGTGCTTTCATGCCTTAAGATTTTTCCTATTTTTATATTTGTTTACTATTTCTATCATTTGTTTATGATTTTTTTGTTTTAAATAGTTTTTTTAAGGATTATCATGATATTTTAGAGTTTTTATTTGTTTCTAGGATTACTTGAATTTTTATTTGTTGTATATTTTGTATTAATATGACCTTATGCACAAGGTGTATTTTTGAGTGTGTACAAAACCAAGTATTGTTCATGTCTTGGATAGGTGTCTTGTCCTATAACATTTTGTTCCGCTTACAACATTTGGAAAGTGTTCATCTATATTTACTCTATTGAAATCGACTCTAAAAATCTACGTTGTGTTCCATAGTTGTGCATGTACCAAAACATGTACATTGGATTTCACCATAACTTGATGGAAAAAGTACCAATAGTTTTTCACTTTTTCATTAATGGTACTTTTTAAGAGCCAACCACAATGTGACACATAGGGCACTCGGTTATTGGTACACTTTTCAAATGTTTTATAAAAATTATTTGTGTATTAAATCAATTCAAAATCCACTTTTCCCTCCAAATAAATATATAAAATGAAAATAGTGATGTGGCATGATCATATGCTACACAATGATATACGTTGTTTTGTATTAATGAGGCTTCTAACTAAATGTATGCAACTCTAAAATTAAAGTGGGGAGTTATGGGGTCGTCTCCCTTACCTATTTCAAAAAATCAATTTAAAATTGTTTTACATGTACCCAACGGTTAAAATAAATTGACTTGCATGTAATGTTATGTAGTCAATTTATTTTAATTTAAGTCACGAAACTCAACATGCGTCATGCACCGTGGACCTGTAAATTATTTTTGTCCTCCTTTTTCTCACAGGGACTACAGAGACAGAGACACAGACGGCCAGAAAATCTTTTCTAAATAAAATAAAATCAGAAGCATGAGAGTGGAGGGTGGAGCTTTCAACAAAGTCCACGAATATCTGAGACAAGTGGCAATAACTTATTTTTCTATTCTTGTCGGTCATGTGCATTCAACCTCTGACACCGCCGGCTATGATTTGTCTTCCTCTTTTAACTCACACGGTCAAAGCCTATTAAAAAATAATTTAAAAACGATGGCATTAGAACACACCGTTGCCCCAACTCATGCTTATCTTGTTGATGTTTTGGAACGTGTAGTATGAGCTGTAATTAATACTCACCAGAAAATTCTCCATAAATTTCACCCAGATCTGGCAAAATTTGCTTGCATATTTGACAAATCTTGACTAGCAGTTTATTCTAAACACATGGGAAATGAATCGATAGGATGGGTTATTTCAAACATGTGGTAAATGATTGTATAGAATGGTTTACTTTTAAATATATGGGAAATAATTTTATAGAATGGTTTATTTTAAATATATGGGAAATATATGGGCCTTTGGTTTATTGGTGATGTTGTTAGGCTTTCAACGAGTCACCAGGGATTAAATTTTGTTTAGCGCAAGGCCTCGAGATAGTCGATATAGAGAATAAAAACGGTTGAGGCTAGGATCATGCCTTGAGTGACTTTGACGGCATGGATGCCCCTTACTTATAGGGGCTTAAGTTGAAGGTGATCACTAACTTAGTTATACACTTACTCGTTATTGTAAATCTGCTATATGCTTCTTCCAAAACATGAGCTAAACTACCGACAATCTATATAATCTAGTGCCCAATGAGTGCACATTACTATATATATGAGAAATCAATTTATATCTATTTTTTGTTTAATGCATGCAAAGGATATATCGTGAAATAAGAATAAAAATTCAGACTATTAAAAATAAATATTATTAAACTCAAAATAGCAACTTTGGTATGGAGAGTATTAAAAGTGGACCTTAAATAAGGAAAAAATCAGTCAAAAAAATATTATAATATGGAAAAAAATTTAAGTAAATCATATATTTAAAAAATATGATAATTTTAATAATTTAAAACATAACTATACAACAAATTCAAAATACAATCTCTATGAAAAACTTATGTATGTCCATAACAAATTACACTTCTTACTACTTAATATCTTATCTTGCTTGTGTACTATATAATATGTCATAAAATATTAAAATACAGGTTTTTAATAAATAATGAATAATAAATAATACTAATAATAATAGAAGTTTAAAATCTATTATTTTTGGAGTTTTATATTTTCCTCAATTGTTTTATATTTTCCTCAGTTGTTTTCTTCCATTCTTAAAAAGCCTTCCTAAATAAGATTCATCCACAAAAATGAGATTGCTTCTTAGCAGTTAAATCTAAGAATGGGGAAATGCCTGGAAAAAGATGAAGACAGTAAACCATGAGCCTTCCAAGGCTAGCTGTTTTAAAAACTTAAAATCTTGTTCTCTAAACTAGGAGGGAAATTGTCTTTATGCGGTTTCAATCTAACCAGCCCACATGGAACCACACACACACACATATTTCAGCAGCTGGAAACAATGGTTGGCAGTTAGAAGGATTAAAAACCAATTTATATCTCCATTTCCTAGAAAAATTGCATGCAGAAGGGTGTGGTTTAGCGCCATGTTAGAATACAGTTGAACAAATGACCTAAGTTTCAAATCCCAATGGGGCATGAGCATGAAAACACGAAGGTCTTGGCAGGAATTGTGCTTTGCTCTCAAAAAAATCTTCTTCCCTTCTAAGATTCCTAAAATTTTAAGGGAAGGGTCGAAATCTAGATAAATGCTTTTTGGCTAATAACTCAAGTAAAAACAATAGACTGATCTTACTTACTGTTTTAATTAATGACACTTTCAGCCACTCACATTCATTTTGTGATGGAGCATGAAGAATTATTTGAAATGTTGATAGAAAAATTCATAAAAAGTTTTATTCAAAAAAATATATATCTATGGACAAATATAAAATCTCTTACAAATTTTAGTTAAACATACAAATTGTTGTGATGATAAAGTTTGAAGTTTATAAATGTATGTTGTTTTAGGGACATATTATGAAATTAATTGTGTTCCAAACTCAAGCCTATGAAATAAATAGTTATGGTAAACATTTCAATTTATGATTAAACAAATTCTAGGGACATACCATGAAACCAATTGTGATCCAAACTCAAGCATATGAAATAAATAATTATGGTAAACATTTCAATTTAAGATTATACAAATTTAACTTTGTAATTTTGAACAACCAAGCAAACAAATATAAAATTATAATAGGCAAAAGATTTTTTATAAATTTATTTGAGAGGAGAGTACTTGCATACTATTTTGTTATTTTAAAATTTGTTTTACTATTTTTATGATTTATTTTTGTTTTATATATTTTTTATTGTTTTATATTTTATCATAAGAATTTTTATTTGTTTTAAATATATTTAATTATTTTAATAAAATTATCAAAAAAAAAAATTATGTGTATTTACAAAACCAAATATTATTCATGTTTAAGATTGTTTTTCTTGTCCTAAAACATTTTGTTTCACTTATATGATAAGTGTTCATCTATGTCTGCCCTATTGAAATCCGGTGCTGAAAATCTATGATGATTTGAGATGATATAGAATAGATTTCTCCTTTGTCAAGCCTTAACCATCTCACTCTAAAATGATTTATCCTCTATATGTACCCCTCTTGGACTTATCCTCTACATACACCCATTGCATGTGATTATTGCACTGAATATTTTCAAATAAATTTGAAATACCAGGCCTGCAGTAATATCCAATAATCTACCCATTAATTTATTTTTTAAAGCATTTAAACTTATGATGTCACCCCCAATCTAAGCTAACTCAAAAAACCCAATGTCAACCATAGACTTTTAATATATTTTAAATTCCTCCAAATTCTCATTCGGGGACTCCTCGGATGATTTGGAGCTTTCAACATATGAAATGAAATGAAATGAAAGATTTTAATGACGTCCACGAGACTAAAGAGTCTATGGGACCACAGAAACAGTAATTTAATCAGATTTCAGACTCCTTTCAATATCCGCTCTTCGGCTGTGAATCTTGAGGATAAAGCCTGCTGTCGCTGGAAGCTTTGTTCCTTCGAAGAGTTCCTCCAGTCTGTCCACCTTTAGATTGTTTTTATACTGAATACGGATATCATCATATGCTGAACATTCCATGACAAAATGCCATTCTGTCTCGACGACCCCTTTGCTGCAGAAGAGACAAATTCTCCTTTCCCAATCTTCCTTTGGAATAGTCCATCTACCAGTTTCACATCGAAGATGATGTGATCCAGTTCTTAACTGCGCCACTAGAATTTTTGCTTTACCCTTGATAACCGTCCCTAGATAAGCTTTTTCATCATGTTCCCCAGTGAGATTGAATTCTCTAATATAATGCGCTTTCTTTCGACCAATCGGCCCGTCCACACATGGATCCCGAACTTTTCTATCACATAATTTTTTATTTCCCTGTTGCTGTTAGGACACTCCTGCATGTTGATGCCCCATTTGTACATCCATTTAGTATTCTGATTCATCCATGTTTTCTTTCTGCGTTCCAAAGTGTCGTTTACAACTATTTTGGGCCAGCGAAGGTTGTCCATGTTTTCAACTTTTTTCAGATAGCTTATCATCCGAAGCATTATTGCCGATGCTTCATGAGAAAGAACCCGCTTCCACCAACAAGATCTCATAAAGAGCAGTTGATTTAACTTTAAGGGAGCTTGTGATTAGATCTTTCTGGATTCTTTCTATCTTTCTTCACCCATGATTTGACATGCTACTTCCCCAAACTTCACAGCCATATAGAACAACCGGGGTGACCAACAAACCAAAAAGGGTTTTTTTAGTTTTCCAGTCCCAAAGTTCAGCTTTCCTGCACCTGTTTTGAAGTAGGAAAGAAGCTTTCCAACCTCCCTGTATCCTTTTTGCTTTACAAGTCTCCCAGCTAAGTTTGTGGTGAAAGTCAATCCCAAGATACTTGTATTCATTGACTATTTCTAAAGGGCTCCCCTCAAAAAGGAAGATGTTTTGTCTCTCATTCCTTTTCAAGGTGAAAATCATGATTTTTGTTTTGCTGGTGTTCACTTGCATCCCGACTTCTTGACAAAAGAGCTCTAGCGCTTTTAACTGTTCCCTCAAACCTTGGGCTGTTTTTGAAATTAGGATAAGGTCGTCAGCATATAGAAGTAACTTCACCACATAACTTGCTAACTGAATACCTCCTCCCTCAGTTTTGTTTAACCAATCTTCAAGCTTGTCAATGTATAACCCAAATAACGTGGGAGAAAGAGGGCATCCTTGCTTGACACCTATGTTCTTTGCCGAAACATTCGGACATACCTTCTCTGGTTCTAATTTTAGCTCGACGACTCCGCTCATACAATTTATGAAGCTGCTGCTCTAAACTCATCCTGGAATCCCAAGTTCCTCCATCCTATCCCAAAGTTTCTTCTCGGGCAGCCTTTGTGTCAAAAGCCTTCTTGAAATGAACAAAACAACAAAAGCTTCTTCTCCTTGAGTGTCCCAAACTTTCTCAATCAAATGCCTAAGAGTGATACAATGATCAATTGTTGAGTGCTTAGGTCGAAAACCCGCTTGCCCTTTACGCTCTTTTACCCTCTCTTTCGGCCCAATTTGTTGATTCTCGTTCTATCATGCCTCCAAATAATTTACCAAGAAGAGGGTTGATCATGCCTCCATAGATTGACTTTATTTCTATCTTTTAAGTTCAGGAATATTTATTTATTTTATTTAGATATTAAAGTCCATAAAAGATTAAGAATGATTTGTGGGACAGAAAAAACAATACAAGACCCAATACATAAGGGAAGTGTTAAAAGCATCTGAAAAAACCAAATCTACTACAAGAAGATTGAAGAATTGGGAACTAATAAAATGTTTATTGTCTAACAAATATTCTTTATCTAATTTAAAATATCTTATAACTAAAGAAAACTAAACATTTCCAATTCCAGTCTTCACATTGAATGAGGCTCCGTCCAGGCAGATTGCAAAAACTTCTTTTTCTATTTTGGTTGGTCACGTGCATTGAAATTTTACAGGTTGACATGAATGGTCAGACTGCCACTGACAGCGCCGGCTATGATTTGTCTTCCTCTTTTAACTTACACAGTCCTAGCCTATTAAAAAACAATGGCCTAGAAGAGACCGCTGGCCCAACTCATGCTTATATATAATACTCAATAGAAAATTCTTCCTAAATTTCATCGAGATCTGGCAAAAGTTGCTTGCAGATTTGAGAATCCTGACTAGCAGTTTCCTCTAAACTCATGGGAAATGAATTGATAAGATGGTTTATTTCAAATATATGGGAAATGAATTTTATTCGAGGGTTGATGAATTTGTATAATAAATTTTTAACATTTTTAAACTAATAATTGTATGTGAAATGTACAATGTGAACACCGAATGGGGAGTCTAAGTGGAGATTTATTTTGAGGGACAAAAATAGAAAGGGAGGGAGAGGGTTGTAGAAGAGGGGGTTAGAGGGAGGAGAAGAAATTGGGAGAGGATAATGTTGAGGGGGACCACTTTGCAGGAGATATCTTTCTTACGAAGAAGAACAAATGTATTATGTGTATTTTATGTGAATTGCTCAAAGGAGAAAGGAGATAAGGTGTGCAGGGAATCATGGAAATATAGTCTGGAGGTATCTTAGAAAGCAAGGTGTAGTCAATGAATACTTGAAAGGAGAAGTTCCATATTTTGGTTCAATCTTGAAGCCTACACAACTGAAAAAAATAGAACTTTTTGGAAGGGAAAATGGAAAAGGAGGCTTTTCTATTAATTAACTTTTTGGTTGGACAACGTTTAGTATGCTAGCTAAGCTGAAAAAAATGAAAGGGAAGTTGGAAATAAAAACTACGAGAATTAATTTCTTGCGTGGCTCACACCTATTCCATAGCTCATATTTTTAATGTGTTCCATTGTATCAGCTCATTTTAGGTTGAATTATTCGGCGAATGTTGATTTTCTTAAAGGGGCAAAAATACAAAAGAGGAAAAATGTAATAGCTGACAAGGTTAAAAGCATTGCATATTGGGTTTCTTATGTCATCAATTCCATTCACATTTGCGTTTAGGTTTTCTTTGTAGATAATAAGATAGTGAATAGGCTTTCCCCTCATCAACAATCATATTGATTTATTGAACAAGTGTGGGGCATGATGAAACAACTATATAAAGAATAGGAGCTAGCTTAAGAATAACATTGTATTGCATCCATGTTAAGACATATGCAGGGATTATTTAGTGATTAAAATAAAATTGTACGTAAGTTACAGGGCACTAACAACTCACAAGGACACAAAAAAATGATAAAAATATGGGGCAAATGGGCTTTCCTATTATTTTGTTTTGTTTGTTATCCAAGCATAAGGTTTGACATTGTGCAAACATGTTCACCAAAGCGTTTGCGACAACATCCTGAAAAATTCATCTATCCTTTATGCTTTGATGTAGGGTTTCTTATAAGATAATAAGATACTAATTATGGTCTCCCCTCATCAACATGCCATTTGATATATGGAAGAAAGGGGGGACATAATGAATTTAGTATTGCTAAACACGAGACGACCATATCAAAAAAGTAGTGACCTTAAGAATAACATTATAATGTGTCTATGTTAAGCGATATTGAGGGTTCGCTTTGTCAATGTAATTAAATATTTTGTCAGTTTAAGGGCATTAACAGTTGGTCCGAACACTATAAAAAAGAAGAAAAAAATGAAAAAATATGGGGAAAATGGACTTTGTTAATATTTTATTTTATTTGTTATTGTGTCAAAGTTTTGGATTTGATGTTTACTCTATTGTGTAAGATGAAGTCATGAAAGAAATGTTGGAGAAAAAAATATGGGAATTAAATACATGCATGTCCTACATCTATTCCACATCTCAAATTGTTCCCTACCAAAAAATATTTTCTATATGTGCTATAATTCATCATCTTAATTTCACTTGAAGTATTTATGTGAACATAATTAATCCTTAAAAAAGCTAAAATAAAATATAGGGAAAATATACCGCAATGATAACTTCTTGCAACACTTTGCATTGACACTTTACAGTCAATCATATTAATGTTTGTGGCAATGATTCTCGTGTTCTTCTATATAAGAACATGGTCTTATGAGTCTGCGCTATGTTATGAACACCGAAGGAAAACAAACACTGACTAATGCCCATCGAGTTTAAATATATAAAACATTAGTGTGAAAATCAAGATATTTCAAAAAAAAGCATACTTCTCGCAATAGGTGATTTAACCAAAAATATTGCCAATGAGAGGGTCAATTCGAGACGATTGTTGACTAGGTTGGAGATCTATTTGTTCAATATACGGTGAAATGGTATATGTTTCAAGACAACTTACATGTATTTTGTACACCGCCATAATTGTTTCCATGACAACTTTTCTTGTTCTTTCATTTGGTGAAATGATTTCTTTGTAAAACCTATTAACACAAAACATGTGGAAAAACCAAGAAATAAATAGAGTGTGGAAAGACTCCTGAGTTTCATTTTTGCTTATAAAATCTGTTTTCCAAAAAGTATTGTTTAATATATCTTACACAACACTTTATAATATAAATGATGATGTTCTCACTACAACTAAAAAAATTATTACGAGAATATAATACATTTTATATTTTAATGAAATTTAAGTAATTTACCATGAGGTCCTTGATCCGTGTTTGACTTGAATGCAATTTTTAAAACCTCTATGGACACTTTCATGTACATATACTAAACTTCAATGTTGATGTTGAGGCGCTTCCATTTTAATGTACAATATGAACATCGAAAGGGATATAGTGAAGAAGTGAAAATAGATGAAGAGAAACAAGGGAGAGGAAGAGGGGTGCAACAAAATGCATTTAAGGGTGGAGAAGTGTAGGGGAAAGGAAATAGGTATGGAAGAGGAAACATGAGAATATATTGTCTAAGAATGGACGACATGTTTGTCATTCGGAAGGAGAAAACCCATGTTCGGAAGACGTAAATGAAGCTGTTGAGGGATATATCTTGCAATGCAGAATGCAATCACTACTTGTTGCAGAACTTACAATGACCCGTTTTCAGTTGTGAGGTCAACTAATTGTAGGAATTAGATGTATGGACATGTGTCGCTAATTGACACCTTCCATTGATTGGTCATACAAGTCAAAGGTAGATCAATGATTTGGGTTGCATTCCCTACATGTTTTCCAAGGATCATATTGTCCCGCACCAAATATTATTTGTTAAGCATATTCCACATAAGCATTTATATCTCATAAAGACGACACAAGAAAAACTGTGGAAACATGGAAAGTTTTAGGGTTTGAAACATGTGGTAAATAGATGCATTTTGTAGTAATTTGTAGCCTGCCTTTTAAATAGTAAGCTCAAGTAAGTGTAGGAAAAGAGATGGTGTGAAAACAAACATCACTAATTGAGTCACGTAGAAAAAATTAGAAAAATTAGTAAAATATGTTTTTTTATCTGTTAAGCAAGTTTGTTTTTTAATTTTATGGCATCAAGGTTTTCAATTGGACAAAATTTAATTGGATAGGTAAGATGTAGACATGAATGTATTGTTGTAAATCAAAACTTAAAAGGTCGGAAAAGTAAATATCTGCATGCCCCACACCTATTCCATGAAGTGGATTGTTCCTTCCCAAATAATATCTACTATATGTGTTCCATTAAATTGTCATAATCTCATGTGGTTTATTCACATGAGTGCAATGTGAGCTTAAAGGGGCCAAAATAAAAATTTACAAAAATTCACGAGGGCCACAATGTGAAACCTAAACACGCTACTTCTTTCCCTGTAGCCCTTTGTAGACATTTTTTTACATGTTCACGCTAGAAAAATTATATTGAAGTGGGTGATGTAGGAGCAATAATTGATAATTGAGCCCTTCATGGAATGATTAAGAGAATAATCTCATACCCACTCCACGTATTTCAAAGTGTCAACTATGTTGTGTTTCTCAATCAATAATAAACCTTTCTCTTGGGAAACATTATTAATTTCAACATGCAGCGCACCCAAATGTTTCATTGCATGTTCATATTTTTTGTTGTAGTTTTTATTCTTTAAAGACAGGATTCACAGAAGAGTAATTATCTTATAAGCTACACCCAACTCCAAACTCCTATGCATAGCCTTCTATATCATAATTTTGTAAACAGTTTATTCCCTTGTTTTTTTTTCTTTTAGATTTGCTTGATTGCTTTCTGCTACTCCTTGGTTGTTTCTTTTTAATTTTTACTATTTATGCTTCTCAAATGGTAACCCGCCCTCATAGAATTGCTAAGATAATTAATTTTTGGATCTTTAATTCCAAACTTCTCGATATCCTTGCTTTGTCTTCCTTGCACCTTAAACTATAGAAGTCCACGACCTCATTAGAGTAAGATGTATGTAGAACAAAGCCCAACATTAGTAATGGGAAAATGTAAGGGGAGCGACAAAATAGTAAGATGTGTATTTGACGTAGATAAAATATTTTGTAGTGATTTCGCTCATGAGTGCTAAGTTTACACATTTAAGCGCATTATGTCGAACACAACATGGCAAATAGATTTACAAGGAACCGCACACTCTTCACTTCCCAATGGTTTTTCTAGTTGTCTATAGTTCGTAAACCATGCATCAATTCCCTTCCAAACGTTATGTTGGGTGTGGATGAAATTCTTCTCGACTCTAATTTTTCCATAATCAGTGTATTCCTCTTCCGCTTCATCTCATCTTCATGTCTCTCTTACATGTGTCTCGAGCCCCTACCCCAACCCATATGTGAAACATCTTTGGTGTAAAAACTAACAATATAGATATATATAATTGTTGATGCAAAATCACAGCACCCACTGGACGCACATCGAAGCTTTCAGGTAGATGTTCGAGCATCCAGTGTGATTGCATAACATTGAATCCTTTCTCCAAGTGTGGGACTTGAAAAATGAGAAGGATTCTCCAGAGAAAGGTTGGTTCCTATTCCTCTGTTCAGATGCACCAATGAAATGCAGAGGTTTACCCAAAAACTAATCTAACTACCAAGGAGACAGGGAGAGAGAAATGCATAAAAATAAACCTAAGCTAGGAGGTGATGCACCGAGGAATGAAGAACATAAGCTTTGCAAAAATAAACACAGACCATATAGATGCAATACCACACCATGCACAGGTAACCGAAATGCAATGAGAGATCAAAATGACAACAATGAATACATGAGAGGATTTAAATTTAATCACAGACATATATATTGCTCGAGAGAATCGATTGATACATTCGGTAAAGTGGCAAGAGACAACGGTGGCATTACGGTCCATGTGGGAGGCTTGAAAACTCCACGAATTCTCTGCAAAGGGGAGAGAAGGGAGGGGTTGCAAAACAAGAATGTCCAACCGTTAGAAAGAAGCCCCTCCTTACAATTTATAGGAAGAATGAGAGAGAAAAGAGAGAGGAATTCGAAATCTGCCCCAACCACCTCCAGAATGCATTTAACTCATCTCATCATGGCGAAGCGGCGGCGGATCATGTCAAACGGTGGGCTGCCTAACGAAGCGGCTGCGAACCTGTCTCGCCGCATTAAAGTCGTTCGTTGAAGCATTACTTACGCTTATTACTTGCCGTGCAGAGGCGTTTCTTGATTTTCATCCTCCAAACTGAACCAAAATGCAAGATTGACCTTGGAAACGTGTAGAGAATTTTACCAGCTTTCCATTGATATAAAGAACGCGCAAATCCGAGCTCTGGATCAAAAGTTATGGCGATCTGAAGATTTAGGGCACGAAACAGTGAAAACGGATTTTTGAAATTCTTCCCGCGCTCTGCCACCTGGATGACACATGGCGAGCTCGATTTGCTGAATAATTCTCTCTCCTCTCGCCTTTTGTGCAGCTTTCCTTTGAAATTTCCTCGTGGGCCCTTAAATGGGACACGTGGCACGATCCTATTTGTTCGGCTCGGTGCT
Source organism: Taxus wallichiana var. yunnanensis (assembly GCA_018340775.1). Taxonomy (NCBI): domain Eukaryota; kingdom Viridiplantae; phylum Streptophyta; class Pinopsida; order Cupressales; family Taxaceae; genus Taxus; species Taxus wallichiana. The sequence continues at coordinate 441,827,527 of CM031241.1, read as the reverse complement.
CGAAAACTCGCCCTTTGACTTTTCTGACCTTTACTCCTATGAGGACACGTGGCAGCTTTTGATTAGTCCGCGGGCCTGCCAGCTCTTTCGCGCCCTTCGCGTCTTTTTGTCCCGGATGTCCCAAACCGTTTGGGACAAAAACCTCCGATCCGCCCGAAATGGGCTTCCTTGTCCCTCATTTGGCCGATGACACGTGGCGCAAATTTATTGGCTTTCGGATTTTTCGGCGATCCGCGTCCCGCGTCCCATTGTCCTATTTTGCTTTGTGCTCTTTGTGCTGATTTTGGGCGAACCGGCCGGTTCGCGTCCATTTGTCCCGCTTGTCCCATTTCGCTTTGGACTGTCTGGCCCTTTTTCGCCCGGTTCGGCCGGTTCGCGCCTTTTTCGCCCGCTTGTCCCATTTGCATCCCTCTCAGCAGTTAGCCAATTTTTTCTCTTTCGGCCGGATCGGCTTTTCGCGCCCTCCGCGTACTTTTGTCCCAGATGTCCCTGTTGCTACTTGGGCCGCCTGGAGGCTTTTCGGCCGATCCGCGCAATTTTGTCCCAAATGTCCCGACTTGCTTCTAGGACTAGGACTTAGCCGATTTTCATGATTTTTCCTGGATCGGCCTATTTGCCTTTCTGCAACTTTTGATGCATGTTATCGAAATTTACCCTGGGGGTGAAATTTTGACAACAGTTTTGACGACTCAGCGGGGTTACCTGCCTGCTAGGTAGAAGATCAGTGGCCTTTTAGCGATCCATTGGGCATGGGGTTATAAGCAATAACTCAAACGAGCTCGACATCGCAACTTCTTCTCCAGCAACACCCTGAACTGTAGAAAACAACCTGAGAGCAGCGAAACCTGTGCCAAAGCACTTAGGGAAATAGAAACCTAACTACAACAGGACAATGTGCATACGCACTTAGAGGAATTAAGAAAAATCTAAACTAATATTTACAAGGGCAAAACATTTCTCTTAGTAGCAATGTTTAAGATAGATTCCGTTAACCGGAATCTGAAGTTCCTCTCCATCCAATGCAGACAATTGGAAGGCATTACTATTTTTGCATCCCGTGACCATGTAGGGACCACTCCAGATGGCATCAAACTTGGAATGCCTTCCTGGTTTTGCCCGATCTGCATCCCATTTCAGAACTAGGTCCCCTTCCTGGAAGGTCCTTGCTCTAGCTCTCTTATCAAACCATCTTTTTACTACGGCCTGATCCTTCTCAATCATCTGAACTGCATGTTCTCTGATTTCTTCTATTTCTATCAATTCTGCATACCTGACCTCCATTGGTTCGAACTCAGATAACTCAAACTGCTTCATGAGCTCCAAGGCTGGCAATTCTAATGATATAGGCAACACCGCCTCTTTCCCATAGACTAACTTGTAGGGAGAATTACCTGTAGACCTCTTTGGTGTTATTCTGTCAGCCCATAACGCTGATTTTAGCCTTGTATGCCATGTTCTTTGATTTTCATCTAGAGTCCTTCTGATGATTTTTAGCAAATTCTTGTTTGTGGACTCTGCCTGTCCATTACCCTGCGGGTAATAATTTGAAGAGGTGCTCAAATATATTCCATTCTTGACAGCCCATGCTGTAATTTTTGAACCTATGAATGCTAATGCATTATCTGATATGATGGTGGCCGGCACACCGAACCTGGTTACTATTCCTTCATAAAAGTCTAGTATGCTTAGACTCACTTGCTTCTTTGAGCGCTACTGCTTCGGTCCACTTGGTGAAATAGTCTGTCGCTGTAAGAATCCACTTGTGGCCTTGACTCGAATTGGGATTGATGACTCCAATGAAGTCCAATCCCCACTGCATGAATGGATGATCTACTGAAATTGGACGAAGGGGCAGTGCTGCTAACCTTCCCTTCCCTGTGAAGAATGCACATTTCTTGCATTTTTTGACCCATGAATAGCAATCATTGAATATAGTAGGCCAATAGTAACCAGCTTTCATGGTTTTGAGAGCTGTTACTCGTGGGGTGAAATGGCCTCCTGCCTCCCCGTCATGGAACTCTTGTAAGATCCTCTCAATCTGACCTATCCCAACGCATCTCAATAGAACACCGTTGATGTCTTTTTTAAACAAGATACCATCAACAAGCACATAAGGAACTGCTTGTAGTCTGAAGTACCTTATTTTTGCTTTGCTCATTTCTGGAGGGCACATGCCTGTCTGTAGGAAATGTATCATATTCTGAGTCCAACAGGGAGTAGACACATCATCATTTTCCTGTTTTTGATCATCTTGTAACAGCAGGACAACTTCTTTTTCATTACCTGTTTCAACTTGTTGACTTAAGGCTAGCTGCTCACATAGTCCCTTCCCACGTACTAGTTTGGTAACCTTGATCTCGATGTCATATTCCATGACACGGGTTATCCATCCTGCACGTTTCTCATTCAGATCCTTGTTCAGAAGGAACTCCTTAACCCAAAGACATGTGAGACTAATAATTGGATCTTGTTGTTTGAGACTAGGTGCTTGAATTTCTTTAAGCTTCTGATTACCGTAAGGACATGCTTTTCAATGAAAGAGTACCTAGTTTCGTATTCCTCCAAGCCTTGACTGAAGAAAGCAACTGGTTGTTCTAATCCTCCTTTGTTTTGTTGTACCAGGATTGCAGAAATCGTTTCCCCACCACCAAAGGCATATAGCATGAAGTCTTTGGAGAAGTCTGGATTGACGAGAGTCGGAGCTTGAGATATAGCCTCTTTTATTGCCTCAAAACTTGCTTTGCCTTCAGATGTCCACTTAAATGCCATGCTCTTCTTTAACATCAGCGTTATTGGCTTCACAAGAGCAGCAAAATTTGGGACAAATCTACGGACAAAATTGATCCTTCCCAAGAAGCTTTGAAGAGCCTTCTTGTGACTTGGCAATGGCAATGCTCGAATTGCTTCAACTCTTTCTGGGTCAATCGTCAACCCCTCCTTTGAAACAATATGGCCTAGAAGTTTTCCCTCGTGAGCCAAGAATATGCATTTTTTGGGATTCAATGATACCCCAAATCTTCTACATCTCTGAAATACTTGCCTCAAATGACAGAGGTGATCCGCTGCATTTTTTGAGAATACAGTGATATCGTCAAGATATATCAAAACTATTTTATTGATCAACCCCTTGAATGCCATATCCATTGCCCTTTGGAAGGTGGCTCCAGCATTTGATAGCCCAAATGGCATTTTCTTGTAGGCATAGGTTCCCCATTTGGTGGTGAAAGCCGTCTTGAATTGGTCATCTTCTCTCACCATCACCTGATTGTACCCTGAGTAGCCATCTAGGAGAGAGAATCTCTCTAAACCGGATACTACTTGCAATATTTGTTCCATTGAAGGAAGCGGGTAATGGTCTTTGAGAGATGCCCTATTGAGGTCTCGGAAGTCCACACACAACCTGATTTCTCCGCTCTTCTTCCTGACCGGAACCAAGTTCGCAACCCAGCTTGAGTGCTTGATAGGGAATATAATGCTTGCCTCGATTAGCTTGTTAAGCTCTTTCTTCATTAGAGGCTCAATGTGAGGGTTGACTGGTCTCTGCTTCTGCCTTACGGGCTTAGCATCTGGATCCAATTCTATGGTATGTTGTGCCAAATTTGGATCGAATCCTCTTAAGTCTTCGTAGCTCCAAGTGAAGACATCGAAAATTCTTGGAAAAGTTGTATGAAATCTGATTTCTCTCGCTCGGTGGCCACTTTACCAATTTGAAGTGTCTTGCTTTCCCCAACCAGAATTGACTCTGAATCTTCTCTCTTGACTTTGTATATTGGCCTTTTCTTTACGGAACTGGTCGTTAGGGTTGAAGATAGACTCCAATGTTACCAAACCCTAAGGAAGCTTGTTTGTCCGCAGCCTGTACTACTTGATCCCCATACTGCTGCTCTAATCTGTCCTGATTCCTAGCCGAAAATTCAGCTTCTTCTTGCAAGAAATTGATGATCTGTTGATCGTTCTCAAACACCTACCAGCTTGTGTTATTATCTGGAACTGCTGGCCTTACAACCACATGGATGTGTGGCTGCGTTTTTTCTTCTTCGATGTTGTCAACCACATCAAACGTTGCTCCAACTGCTGCGAGCCTATCTGCGGCTTCATTTTTTCTTCCTGGGTATGGACACAATGTTGAAAGCTTCGAAATCCTCAATGAGGTCCCATACCCTATTCTTGTAGCTCCTCAGCAAGTCGTTTTTGTAGCATGTTGCCCCCTAACTTGGTTGACGATTAGCTCGCTATCGCCAAACACCTGCAAGTTCTTTATGTCCTTTTTCCTGGCCCAATGAAGTCCATGAATCAATGCTTCATATTCAGCCGTGTTGTTCGAACAGGAAAACTGGAAACGGAAAGCTGAAAAATATTTGATGTCCTGTGGTGAAATCAACACTGCGCCGCCTCCAGCACCTTGTCTGCTTCTCGAACCATCGAAGAATAATCTCCAGACTTTGTTTTCATCTTTTGTTCAGGTTGAATGATGTCGGGGATGGGTGAATTTTCCTCGTGTATACAATACACGCCCAATTCAGATTCTTCAATTTCCTTGTATGGATCAAATTCATGACTTTTGTTTGCCCATTCATCCAAAGTTAAATCAGGAATTCCCTCGACCTTAGTACTTGTTTCTAGATCACTTGAACACTCCTCCTGATCAAAAGCTGAGCAATTTGCATTGACAGGACCTGGTACGTAAGGCTCAATATGGAAATTGGCAATTGGTTCTGACCTGATTGTTGCTTTGGCTCCATACCTTGTCCTAAAAATCATGTGTGACCAATCTGCAGATAAATATCCGCCGATTTTCGCAGTGAAGTCTCTTGATAGACACAACGCAAAGAGTGGCGGAAGGTCAATCACAGACACATCTTGCAAAACTGTAACATTAGGACAGGAATGTAGTGTTAGGCTTAACCCCTTGATGACTCCAACAGTCCCCTCTTTACCGTGCTCCATCTAGTTGCATTTACTCCTTTCAAAGATCTTGGCTCATATTTCAAACCCAGCTGATCCGCTATTTGCTTCGGCATCACTGAACTACTGGCCCCTGAATCTAACATGCAGTTGTGCACCAAGTGGTTTCCAACAATCAATGAAACATAGAAAGGCGGAGGCTTCAAATTTTTCCTTGTCTGGTCCCCATCATGTTGCACTGCATTAGTGAGAACTTTCTCATGTCCCTGGTTTGATACATTTGTGGCAGACCAATTAGTCATTGCAGCCTGCAATAAATCTCGTTGTCCTGGGATCGCCAGTGATTCCCACATGGAAATGTTCACATGTGTCTTCTTCATTTGATCGATGATGTTGAAAGGGGATGAACTGTCCTTTTGCTGCCCCTTACTTGGTACAACCTTTTCTGGGACTTGAACAGGTGCATGTATTGCTGCAACAGGTACCTTAAGTTGATTTTGCACATTTGGAGCTATGTTTGGTCTGCTGCCCCCTTGTTGCGTAAGAGTGGGTTGAGAAACAACTGGATTAGACTGTTGTCCCTCTTCTATGCTTCTCTTCTTTGACCGTGTATGGGCAGCCACGCCTTGAAAAGGCTGTTGGTTAACTCCACAGAAGTCTTCCGTTTGCCAATTTGCCAATGTGGTTTCTGTTGGAGGTCCTTCTTGTTGCTGTTGATTCTCCTCCTGGCTTGGATCTTGAGCAACCCCAATGGTTTGCACCATCAAGGCCTGATTTAGTGCACCATTGAAACATGCTGACTGATTGTGAGGTAGATTACAAGGGTAACACCAGTCGTACTCCTGTGCCATATTATTTTGTGCTGGTACTAATGCCTTAGAGGCAGATATGGCATTTGGATTATAGGGCTGGAAAGGTCTATTGACAGGAGGCCTTGTTTGATTCACATTTGCAGCTGGATTAGGTGGTCTTTGAGGCTGATATGGCTGCCTATTAGGTTGAGCTTGAGGCTGATACGAAGGTCTAAAACCTTGAGCTTGTTGTCTCTTGAGTGTGACCAGCTCATTACCTAAATTTTGCAGTTGTTTCATGACTTCTTGCAGCTCATTTGGGGCACTTGGAGATGAAGTGGAAGCTTCATTTGAACTCTGATTCCTAGGAGTGGGAATAGGAGCTAAGACAGGTGCTTGACTAGTACTTGGGCTCTCTAAACTTGGATATAATGGCATTGGAGGCCTAGGAGCTAGCTTGCCAGCTTGAATCAGACAATTTTCAGCTCTAATGGCAATACTATAAGCAGCAGGATAGTTGTGCCTCCCATAGATTGAACCAACATAGAAATATCAGAATTTAAAGCTTTAAGGTAGTATAGAAAAGCACCTTCTGCTGTTGGCCTGACTGCTACTGGAATTCTATCCCAAGATCTTTGAAATCTGAAGTTGAAGTCAGTTAGCTGCTCATTGGAAGCTCTCTTGATGGTTGTCAGCTGCTCCAAAAGAGACAAGTTGTCTCCCTTCTCTCCAAATTGATCATGAAGTGCAATACACAGCTGATTCCAGTTTGTGATAGAGCTAGCTCCAAGGCTCCTAAACCATTGCAATGCTTTCCCCTTGAATGAAGACGCCAGAATTTGTGACTACTTGCATCTCATTAATCTCGTGGATTGCACAAATGTTAGCAATGTCCTTGACATGATCACCAGGAGTGGTCTGATTTTCTCCAGTGAAGTATGGAATGTTCTTCAAGCCGCAATCGGGATTGGGATTGGATTTTGTGCATTGAGAGCAAGTGGGCTGCTGCCTGTGAAGTTGACATAGGGGTTCACTGGTTGCGCCATTCTGATTGGTCTTAAAACCCTTGTATACTGAAAGAAAGGCCGCTCAGGTGGAGGAGTTGAAAGAGTTCTGTTTGGTGGAGATGGAGACCTTTGAATCCTTCTTCCTCTTTGCCTTCTTCTTGGAGATAATTGCAGGTATTCAAACAGCACTTCTTCTTCTCCAACTCTTGACCTTGTGATTCTTCTCATAAGCTTTTAGGCCTGTACTGCTGAAATTCTATTGATTCTTCCCTTGGAGTCGCCAGATATGCAAATAATAGCTCTTTTAAGCAAGAAAATTGCAGCAGATGCATATCAACCTTGCTGCAATAAAAATGAGACCTCTAGGTCCCACCGGGCGTGCCAAAACTGTTGATGCAAAATCACAGCACCCCTGGACGCACATCAAGGCTTCTAGGTTGATGTTTAGGCATCCAGTGTGATTGCATAACATTGAATCCTTTCTCCAAGTGTGGGACTTGAAAAATGAGAAGGATTCTCCAGAGAAAGGCTGGTTCCTATTCCTCTGTTCAGATGCACCAATGAAACGCAGAGGTTTACCCAAAAAACTAATCTAACTACCAAGGAGACAGGGAGAGAGAAATGCATAAAAATAAACCTAAGCTAGGGAGGTGATGCACCGAGGAATGAAGAACATAAGCTTTGCAAAAATAAACACAGACCATATAGATGCAATACCACACCATGCACAGGTAACCGAAATGCAATGAGAGATCAAAATGACAACAATGAATACATGAGAGGATTTAAATTTAATCACAGACATATATATTGCTCAGAGAATCGATTCAATACATTGCAGTGGCCAAGAGGCAACAGTGGCATTACAGTCCATGTGGGAGGCTTGAAAACTCCACGAATTCTCTTGCAAGCAGGAGAGAAGGGAGGGATTGCAAAACAAGAATGTCCAACCGTTAGAAAGAAGCCCCTCCTTACAATTTATAGGAAGAATGAGAGAGAAAAGAGAGAGGAATTCGAAATCTACCCCAACCACCTCCAGAATGCACTTAACTCATCTCATCATGGCAGAAGCGGCGGATCATGTCAAAACGGCGGGCTGCCTAACAGAAGCGGCGAACTGTCTGCTGCATTAAAGTTGTTCGTTGAAGCATTACTTCTGCTTATTATTTCGTGCCAGAGGCGTTTCTTGATTTTCATCCTCCAAACTGAACCAAAATGCAAGATTGACCTTGGAAACGTGTAGAGAATTTTACCAGCTTTCCATTGATATAAAGAACGCGCAAATCCGAGCTCTGGATCAAAAGTTATGGCGATCTGAAGATTTAGGGCACGGAACAGGCGAAAACGGATTTTTGAAATTCTTCCCGCGCTCTGCCACCTGGATGACACGTGGCAGGCTCTGATTTGCTGAATAATTCTCTCTCCTCTACCTTTTGGCGGGCTTTCCTTTGAAATTTCCTCGTGGGCCCTTAAATGGGACACGTGGCACGATCCTATTTGTTCGGCTCGGTGCTCGAAAACTCGCCCTTTGACTTTTCTGACCTTTACTCCTATGAGGACACGTGGCAGCTTTTGATTAGTCCGCGGCCTGCCAGCTCTTTCGCGCCCTTCGCGTCTTTTTGTCCCGGATGTCCCAAACCGTTTGGGACAAAAACCTCCGATCCGCCCGAAATGGGCTTCCTTGTCCCTCATTTGGCCGATGACACGTGGCGCAAATTTATTGGCTTTCGGCTTTTTTGGCGATCCGCGTCCCGCGCGTCCCATTGTCCTATTTTGCTTTGTGCTCTTTGTGCTGATTTCGAGGCGAACTGTCGGTTCGCGTCCATTTGTCTCACTTGTCCCATTTCGCTTTGGACTGCCTGCCCTTTTTCGCCGGGTTCGCACCTTTTCCGCCCGCTTGTCCCATTTGCTTCCCTCTCAGCAGTTAGCCAATTTTTTTCTCTTTCGGCCGGATCGGCTTTTCGCGCCCGCCGCGTACTTTTGTCCCAGATGTCCCTGTTGCTACTTGGGCCGCCTGGAGGCTTTTCGGCCGATCCGCGCATTTTTGTCCCAAATGTCCCGATTTGCTCCTAGGACTAGGACTTAGCCGATTTTCATGATTTTTCTGGATTGGCCTATTTGCCTTTCTGCAACTTTTGATGCATGTTATCGAAAATTTACCCTAGGGGGTGAAATTTTGACAACAATAATGTTTAAGCACAAATATTATATGTGATGTTTAAGCTCACTCTTAAACATTCAAATATATACCTTAATATATGAATGAAAAGATCAAAATAAAATGGCTATAACACAAAGGGCAACAAAATCCAAAGGATGCCATACTAAAGTCATAACGTGGTCGTAAGGAAACATGTTTTTTGTTACAAATGTTTAACAAAGCTACAATCTCACAATTCACTAAAATTATTAACAATGTCTACAATTTAGGGAATTTTGGTGTTTTGTGCTTAACTTGCATGGACGTTGACGGTCAATACACTATTTTTCGAACTAAATTCGATGTTGTCACTTGTCCATGTCTACATTGCACGCCAAACTGAATTGCCACCAGAATTTACTTGCAAAATGCTCCACTCTATGTCATTTGTTGCCCTCTTTCTCCTCTTCTTCCACTCGTTTCCCACTGATAATTAAAACCCTACTTTCTTCCACTATAATCTTTATCTCGTCTTTTAGTATTCCTGTAAACATATCAGTACCTCCATTATAAACCATTAATAAAATCAAATAACAAAAGAAGGAAAGGAAGGAGAAATTACTCGACGCATTAACAATAAACACATGAGCTTCGTGGGGATTCCTTCTAGTTACAGGGCTTTCACATATTGGGAAACAAAATAAGTGATTTGGTCCAACATTTTCAAGGTAACCAACATGTCGTCCCATAGATCACCTGAAAGGCCTCATATATGGAAAAAGTGTTGACGCAGAACTCAACAAGCACGGTGTACATACAAGTAGGAGACCTAACATAAAAAAAAATTCACCATTTATAAATAAAACCTATAAACCCTTCATTGATGGAAATAAACTTATTGCAATCCATCCGAACTACATTCTTTATTTATGTTTATGTTTCTTGCTCTGTTTCGCATTGGGCTTTGTAAAACATCGCCGCTCCCTCCGCTTGGGATGCAACTAAATAGGAATCCACAACATTTTTCATTGAATTGAGTCATGAAATGAAGAGAAGTTAATGCAAGATCAAATCAAGCCACCTACATCACAATTACGGTGGCTAAATTTGATGGCCGTTTAGACATTTTTCATGATTTTAGTTGTAAAATACTTGCAAATATTTGAAAAAACCAGTCACATGTGACTTTCAATTAAAATATGAGCGTTATTTTTTATTATGATTTATTGGTAAACTATAAAAATATATTTTAAATATATATAAAATATTTTTTATAATTCTTAGTACCAAGTATAGAAATAACATTATTTTACATTCTTGAAGCAGAGAAATTTGTAAGTTATAGTCACCTAAAAATTGTTTGACAGCACGGTGGGTCACAAATTTAACCCCTACACCGACGAGACAGACATCGTCATCCCAAACTTGGAGTGCATATCTATAAAGATATGAAACAATCACAATAAATGAACGAGCGAGTAAGCCACTATGACTAAGTACACAACCATTTCATTTTATATTGTTATATTTTATGTGTTACTGTCAATGGCTTCTTGATGTGGACGTCAGAAGGAAAGAGTTTCATAATCCTGAGTGAGAAGAATTCGAAGGTGGTAAAACCGCACTGGACTCTCACATTGTCCTCTTACCAACATCTGCAAGCATCACAAGCCCTTCTAGCTCACGAAAATCTGTCTCGCCTAAATGGGAAAAACCAAACTCTCACACAACACAATACCTAGATAACACCAAACTAATAATGGCGACACGTCTATATTAACCAGGCATGCTCAAGGCGGTTTGTATCCAGTTAGCCGCCTAACCGTCTACGTAGGGATATATAGAACGAAGAATAAGCCCTCTCGACACAAAAAACTTCCACAGCTGTAGCATTAATGACATGCTTTTCATTGCCTTCATTCATCTTTTCCTTGTCCTTATCCAGCTCAATTCCCCATCAATGTCGAATCGCTTTTCTCCATGATCGTGAAAATGTGAGACTTTCCAAACACCCATTTTTTCTTCTCCTTAGAGCTTTTCTTCTACACATAATAAATTAATACCCTGTAAAAACCTAAACGAAAGAGTCCTAAGAAAAAAGAAGGGGTGCAGGCACCTCTTATTCCTCGCATGCGCTTCGGTAATGTTCGCCTTTAGTTTTGAAGGAAGAATGACACCTTTCACAGTTTTTACATTCGTAATCTTTGGAAGGAGATCTCGAATACCCTTTTCACGGCTCCAAACTAGGAGGAGATCCCCTTCTTTCCCATGCTTTGCCACATTAATCATTCATCGATGCCCTACAACATTCGTCTTTAAAAGATATAAATAGGTGTATACAACCAAACAAAAGAAGAAGAAGAAACAAAAGCTTTTATTCCAGGGGATGGGACACAACAAAACAAACACGCACAACATTCTTTGCCGAAGGCCAGCTACCTTCCTACTACCTGCTACTTAATGTGGAAAGCACATTTCGGACTACAGTGCATAATTATTTGCGCATAAAATATTCCATATTTTTACTTATTTGTTTCAACCTCCCTAAATTCTTGGATCTTCCACCGATTGTGGTTACGTATAACTTTGTATAAATACATATCATTTTGTAATGCAAATTACTTCAAATATTTTCTTCTCTATATTCTCTTATGGTTTCTCCTCAAATCAAGTATCGAGCTATTCTTTTCTCTTCGACCCTGTTTGAAAGTGTAGTGAATCGTGCAAGGAAATTAGAAGTGATTAACTTATTTCATTTGCTATATGAAATCACACCTTTTTGTATGCTTGAAATACAAAGGGTGACCTATCAAAGAAACATCTCGGTTAGCCTATTGTGTGTGGTCGTAGAAGATGTTGGACGTGTCTGGAAATCTAGTCACCGAGGAGCTTAAAAGATTTTTGTTCGCAAAATGTGGAGTGCATATCTCATTGACATGCGTGGATTTTTGTTTTGAAAACTCGCCAATCAAATCATCCAGATCTGCAGAGGTATTTTCCAACATGGAATTCGATTTCTACGAAGTAAAACCGATCTTTTTTTGAATGTTCATGCGTGGCATTTAAGGAAAATCGATATGAATTATTTATGAGGCATTTTAAAGAGAGGTAGACATCAAGGAAAAGAGAACACCGTGGAAATTTGTTTTACTTTCCATTTGGGATAATTGGACCGCATCATTTATTTATTATTATTATTTTACTAGATGCTCAAGTAAAATCCCATCAAATAAAGACATGGTTCTTTGCTCAATTCACTCCTTAACATGTACCCTTATTCAGAGGTTTCAATTATATTTAAGAAAAATGGACAAAATTATGAATGGCATGATTTGTTCGCATTCAACGTCCCTCTTGTCCCACCGCATCTACTCCGTTGGTCTCTCTCGACATGTGTCGAGCTTCTTAGCCCCAACCTAATTGTAAAGAATGCCTTCTGCATAATAATTTTGAGTAATATTAAAGTAGGGTAAATATTGCTTAAACTCTTATATAGTTTTCTAGATAAAACTAGCACTATGTTATATTGTGGAAATCTCATAAAATTAAGTATAGTCTTTCATTGTCAAATTTTTCAAGAAACAAGTATTTACGAGACTCTTGCCCACAATCAAAGGGAAGTCGAAAAGGGAAAAAGATCACATTTTTAAATCTAAATCTTGGCAATCGTTTCCTCATTTGAAGTCGACAATGAGAATAATCCTACAAAGAAAGACTTGGTACCGACATTGATGGCGGAGGAATATTGATTTTATATTTACAAGTGTCCACGAAGACTATCGACAATGGTTTGATTCAAGGAAGCCCTAGAAGCAAAGAGTCAAATTCAATGGATTATTTATTAGGAGGAACCAAGAGATTTCATGAAAGAGACTCCTTTGAATCGATGAGTAAGAGCGTCGATGATCAATGCAGCTTAATAAGTTATTGTTGGCTCTCTCATCGAAGGTTGAACGGAACTCAAAAAACAAAAGGTAAAAATCACGATTGAGCCTCAATCTATTCCAGAAATGTTTTATACCATGTTACTTCGCGTAGAAATGGGCACTACACCTATTTTATAGCATTTTTATCTTTGATTCTTTTTTTTTTTGTGTTGTATGTCTCTCCAATTTCTTGTAGGGTCGTGACTATATTAGGCCACCCCTTTCGCTGTAACCTCTTTTATATTAATATAATTATGGTAGTTCCAATAAAAAAATTATTGAATGGTTTACTCTAAACATATGGGAATGAATCTATACAACAATTTTTTTGAAAGGAGTATCAATGGCATAAAGTTATGAACCCTTACAAATGTTATACCCTAAGCACCATCGCCTAAAAACAAGACCAAAAATTCAAACTATTGAAAGTAACGATTATTAAACCCAATTTTTACTCATCTCTCCATAATAATAGCGATAATGTTTTGAAGCACACTATAATCACCATCTGGATACCATTTCAAATTATTATATTTAGCATACATAAATAAAGGTATGGCTATACTATGTATGGTTTTCAAGAGATGTGCACTATAAGTAAGGGGATAAAGTTCACAATTTACATCTCTGTACCCAAGTTTCTTGATAACCATGCATCAAATAACAATAATCACAAAATCTTAAAAATCCTTTCCAAATAAAATTCATCCACAAACATGAGATTGTTTCTTAGCAAGTAATTTGAAGGATGGGGATAGGATTTTAATGAGATGAAGAATGTGAACCATGAGGCTTCCATGGCTAAAGCAGACTTTATAAAACTTAAAATATCGTTCTCCAAACTAGGAGGGGAATTGTCTTCATGTGGTTTCAATCTAATACCACATGAAACAAAATAAAATTGTTTGAAGCTTGGAAACAATGTTTGGCAGTTGAAAAAAATTAAAAAACCAATGCATCTATCCATTTCCTAGAAAAAGTGCATGCGGTAAGTTGTAGTTTAGTGACATGTTACACTAACCATTGAGCAAACGACCTAAGTTTCAAAGAACAATGGGGCATGAGCATGAAAGTCTTGGCAAGGATTATAGTTTTCTCTCAAAATAAACCATCTTCCCAACTAAGGTTCTTGCACTATTAGGGAAAGGTTAGAGCATTTAGATATTATCCTTTTCTTGCTAATAACTCTAGTAAAAGCAATGAAGTGAACCATAAGTGGTAATGACAAGTTAATTAAAATGATAAGTAAGAGCATTCCATTGTTTTTATATTAGTTTTCTCATTCCCATGATGGATCATGGGGCATGATTTGAAATGTAAATAGAAAAATTGCAAACAATTTTAGGGTAAGTGCACCAAGTTGGTGGACATAAAAACCTGAAATTTAGGTACCGCGCTTGCACAATTTTTTTATAAGCTTGGTGATTTCGAAACCTAAAACCGCGATCGCGGTCCTCTGAGACAAAAAAAAAAACAAACCCGCGACTCCTCATTTTCCCTCATTTTTCCTTTCCAACCACGATTTCTCCTAGACCTTTGGCACTTGCACTTTGAATACCCTTTAAAAATTACTCTTCGGACTTCTAGATCGTGATATTTTCAACCATGCCGCCAAGACAAAGAGGTAAGCCCTCGATTTTGATCAATTTGTTTGCATTTTAGGTTATTTTTGTGATTTTCATGGGTTTTTCAATTTTTTGTTTATGTATACAATTTTTTGTTTCGTCAGTTGCTCGACAAGCTTGTAATCCTGCAAACCATCGAAATATTCCTCAAAACCCTCCAAAAATTCCTGCAAAACCCTCCTCTAAACATAGATCTACCTCCTGTGTCTCCTTTTGTCCCCACGGAACCAACAGGAACACAAGATGATATCGTTGGAAGAATCTGACAAAATAAAATGATCATTGAGAACCTTATTCAGATCGTAAGATAAAATCATGCCACAAATCCGTCCCGCATGACTTTAGCCAACACATTGCAAACATTTATTGGTGAAGTTCACTCGGCAACCAACCAAATAGACAGATGGAATACCTTTAGAGGTGAGCGTAGGCAATGGTATGCAAATAAATTATCCCATGCAACCGTAAAAGAAAAAAAATTATAAAAGACCACATTTGTGTATTATTATTTATCGACCCAAGAACCAATGCCCCCTCTCATAGTTACTTGCAAACAGGTTCCCAATCCATTGGTGCCACGATGACCGAATCAAAAATAATTTTTGGGACCAATTTTGGATGGTTTTTTATTATCCACCATGCAACAACAATGAGGTTCCCCTCTATTTTTTGAAGAAATTATTTTGTGAGTTCGTGCTTAATGAGGTCCCAAATTATTTTAAATTTTCCAATTTTTATGGGCGAGGTGGTGGCTCGCACGAGTAGACTGGTGCACGTGTAGGTCAACCAAGGATCCCCCATGCCCTAAAACCCACACTGTCTTCAATTATCCCTCCTACAGTGAAGGAAGTTGTGGAGATTGACACACTACATGCATTGAGGGAGCTCACTAACACTCTAACCCAACATAGTGAGCAGATTGCATCTGGTGATGTTGGTGGAGGCGCCAATTCTAGCGCACCACACCACTATGGATCATGTGGTGCCGTATGCACTACGAGGAGACATCATTTACTAGATCACATGATTTCTTTTCTCTAGATGAGATGATGGCGGATGTTTTTGGAACTAGTGCAAAGGATCTTGGTCTTTCACAGGTAAATGTCAAATAAATATTTATATATATATACAATAGTTTAATTCATGTTTGAGATTTTAATATATATGTATTTCATTGTACGTTATGTACATACATGTAAAAACTAATTTTTTATTTTATTTTAAATAGCAAGAGTCGGTGAAGGAAACATCTGGCATCGACATGCTAGCTCAGCTGGGCATGTTACAAACATAAGTTTCAAGTTGTACTTAAATTTCAAATTTCATTTGATTGTGCACTTTTATTATTATAATGTTTCACATGTACATGTACATATTAATATATGTTTGTCTTTTATACGTAGGAGCCTAGCGGGTCATCATCTCGCTTTCTGTGAAATGAGGCTACCGACATGCCTCACGTGACTTTTATGCGCAGTTAGTTTCTCTTTACACTTTATTTCTTATTGTGGAAGTTCACATGAATTATGGTTTGGTTCTATTATGTGGCAGTCATGTAGATTAATATTGATTTGTACATGTTTTTTGTATAGCTTATGACTGCAGAGAGACTCCTCCATATATGTAGATTGTGGAGGCTGCTTGTGAGATACGCCACCAAGGCATCTGCAGATCCACTAACTGAGGTACAATTTTTCAAATTTGTTAAATTTATTTAGGAATTATTTCTTATTACTTAAATATACAATATCAAATTTTGTACATGAAATATTTAATTTCAAATTTGATTATTTGTATGTAGCTTACCTCTCATGAGTCTACTGTTGTCCCTTCCACGCATCAACAACAAATTGATAGGGATCATGACATTGCGGTAAGATTTCACATGCATTTTAACTAAATTCCAAGTTTCTAAATTTTAAATGTATTTTAAAAATTTGGGTGTTAAAAACTTGTTGTTTATGAATGTGCAAGTTAGGTTGTAGGCCTTCTTAGAGATGCCTAGGACCACATGGATGAAATCCATAGTAGCATCTCCCTCCACTACATCCCTGTGTCATGGACATGCTACTTATAACGAGGCAAAGAGAGGGAAGATGTTTCATGATTAGATTCAGAGGATGTGGATGTAAATATACATATATATACATATATATATATATATATATATATATATATATATATATATATATATATATATATATGGGCCAGTTGGTCCTAGTTCATGATTCTTCATAGGACATTATATATATAGCCTTATGCGACCGCATGTGGTCCTATATGTATGACACAATTGGTTCGAGATGTACACATGTTATGAACTTATATTTTCAAAGACGTGCGTTCAGCACACTTAGTTTGATACATTATATATCCATGTGTTGGTTTTCATAACGATATTACTTCTATGTTTGATTCAAATTCATTACACATGATATCCTTCTATGTATGTATATTCTATGTATGTTTGATTTAAAATTAAAAAACTATGGTGCAACATTGCATGGTACAATTGTTAAGAAATTAAGGGAAGCATGTGTATTCCTCCATCAACATGGGCAACTTATCATTTTCCTCTTAAGTCATGAAAAATATTTCATACCTTGAATCTTGAAATAAGATGTCTTCCCTTGGGTCATTTTGGTTTTTGAACTATGTATTTAATTTTATTTATCGAAGTATATTAATCATTTTACTATTGATGAGTATGGTGGTGTATGACCAATCCATCTTTATATCCCCACCAATATCATGATAGAAACTTTGGCTCAACAATATACCATACGTAGCTAGCATGTCTTCCACAAGTATTTCCATCTTGATTTTCTTGTCGGAAAAGTCTGCAAATTCTACTTGAGAATATTTCCTTAAGAGCCCCGAGACCAAAAAATCGTTCAATTTTGACGGGTGACTACGTGCACTCCGTGGAACCTAGAGATGTCTCATTTGATCCTACACCTCGGTGTAGGGACCTCTACAATAGTATGTCTCACTTTTTCCTTCTCCAACCGGTGCTCTTCACGCCCTATTGTTTTGCAAACGCACGGAATAAGTACAGTTTGAGCCAGTGTAAGGCTGTCAAATGTTATATTTTGCAAACGATGGGTCGTCAGTATATTTTGCAAACAATGAAAGCTTCTCTTAGCTTCGAGAATTTATAATTATCTACTAACTAAAGTGCAACCACGTGAAGGTGGAAGCTTTTTGGCACCACTAACCTGCACATAAAAGTGTTAGTCAAAGAAATTTAAGTTTCAAATCAAAACCATACTAGATATATACAAAATATACAAATTTAATAAAATATATGAACTTAAATTTATCTAACTAACAAATTTATATATACCAAAGAAATTATATATACCAAACATGAGCATTGTAAATTCATTACAATGAACCATCAAGATCGGATCTACTTTAAATAGCGGACATGATTGCTTCATGATTTGACTCTCGAACCTTCCAAAGAATCTTGTTATTAGGCCTTCCTTGATATCTATACAACTAAATATTTGTTGCTAGAACTAGATGCGAATATAAGAGTATTTTCCTATGTGTCTCAAAGTCTTCAAACACCCAAACAAAGGAGTTTTTAATGGATATTGTCAAATCCAAGTTCCAAGTAACTACCACTGACCATGTAGGGTACTCAATATCTTCGCCATCTATAACAAGAGAAGTCAACTTCTTTCTTTCCTCGATGCTAATGACATAAGAAATAGTTTGTTCCTTCTTCATTGTCTTCTGTCGCAATAACTGCAAACACATGTCCTACAAAAAAAAGGTTTCAACTCAAATTTAAATTGTACATATTAAAATTTCAATGGACATAACTCAATACAAAAATTGTAAATAACCATAAATACCTTGTCACACCAAAATCAAAATTTCGTCAAAGTCCTTAGATGTTGCAACTTCATCTACAAAAACAAGTCATAATGTTTGTGGAGGTTGATAACTAGGAAGCAGAGTTAGAGGCCTATAAATCCATCCATCCACCCATTCTTGTGAATCACACTTAGCAGTGACAAATTTGATACAAGATGCACAAAAACATGTCAACTTTCTTGTCCATGTGGCCCATGAAGTAGTGTCTGAGCTATAAAATTAGTGCATATCACTGGACCCAGTGAGTGTCATACAATCCTCATAGTTAGCAATTTGTTGTTCCTCTATCAACCAAAAATATCTGCGAATCGTAGAATTTTCTTGAGAACCTCGAGCCATGTTGCCAATACACCATTCCACTACGCTCTTTGCATCTTTCAATTTACCAACATCTTTGTACTTCAACTCTTCTCTTGCAAGAGCTCTTTTCACACATGCCCTTGCACCGTCATGCTCTCCTTTTCCATGTCCAACCTTAGTGAAACTCCAACTATGTTGCACACCCATCTTGACGTGCATCCTACTCATCCAATAAAACATTCATGCATTCTTAAACCGAGACGTGCAATTATCTCGACCATATATAATGTTGTTTGAAATGGATGTTCCTATCGACAAGTTTCCATAAAATAACTGTAAACACCCTTGCACAAATTCAGTAGAATGAGTACAATCATCACTGATATAAAAGTGGTACTCTCTTAAAAAAAATTGATCATTCTTTGTATTGTCAGGAGAATGTATAAATGCTATATGCACAAAAATGGCAACTTGTACTGAGTTGTAATATTGTGATTGAACCTCCATTTGTGGTTGCAATGTGTAATTCTTTGCAAAATCAACCACTGAAACAATAGTACCAATAGGAAATGTGTCTTTACATATCTTGAACTGTTCATCCAACCATCGAGCTCTGTGTGTATGCCTAGCATACTCATAAACAATTTCATCCTTAAATTTTCTCATAAATTGAAAAACAAGCATATGTTCTGTAACTAGCTCACACCGTTTAGACTCTTTTCCATCTTTCAACTAGTAGCAACTCATTTATATTTATTAAACTCAACTAAATTATTTCTTATCGCACCTTCAATTTTCTCATGGATGCAACTTTCCAATTTAGGTAATCCGCTACATGTACCACAACTTCCATCTAAACAATCCTGACTATAAAAAATTGTCCAACTTCTTTTTCACAAAATATCGTAGGAATGAAATCCCTAGAAGATATTGGTGGAACATGAACACCACATTCCGATAACATAGTTTCAGAATGAAAAATAGAACGAATACATAAAAATTTAGCATAATACATAGCAAATTCAACATGTTGCCTACAACAATAAGTGGTGTGAGCGTGGTTGATTTTCACATAGAATGGTTTTAACATTTCAAAAAAATGTTGACTAATTTTAATTCCCAGATGCTCTTGTTCAAACTTAAAAAAATGAGTTTGATTCATATCTAAGAAATGCTTTAGATGTGGTTCGTGATTAATAGAACCAACTCTTCATTTTACAACATCTCTTGTATTAGGTGAAACTCTAGTGTTATCATGCCAAAATTGAATAACAATTTCTCTTATAACATCAGTATTATATTTGTCCTTACGTGGTGCTCTAGCAGAAAATGCCCAAAAATCAGTGTAATTGAGTGATTGAAGGATATTACGTCTTTCAATTTCTTTCATTGGATTTTTTCGATTAACTTGCAACATTTGACTTGTTTGCGTAATCAAACGTTATTTTTTATTGATTCACTTACAACACTAGTAAAAAGTGTACGACACACAATATTACTATCCCTAGTGCGTCTCTTGACACCAACAATGTGATATGCATCATGAAGGTTTTCAAAATTATAGGGTTTGACCACGTATATTAGATGTCATCAATCCTAAGGTGTTTAATGTAGGTCTCATTTTATTCAATTTCATCAAACTAACCAACAATTGACATTTTTGAGAATCATTTAAAATTTCAAAATAATTATCCCTGATTTTAGTGGCTTTTCTTCTCATTTGCCTTGTTGAAAGTTTGTCAAACATTGGTTTCAAAATGTTTTCATCAATTTCAATAAAATAATTAGGTTTCTTACGGAAAATCCTAGGAGGTGTTTTTGTCAAATTTTACTTGTCTACAGTTTCAACCTGAATTTCTTTATTCACATTTTCATTGTCTTCTTCAATTTCAACATTTGCTACATCACGAGTATTTAATTCTTCTTCAACATTGACAGTAAAAACATCTTCATCACGAGTATTTAATTCAACTTCAACATTGACAATACAAACATTACATGGTTCCTCATTGCTTATAATAGTAGGGGTTAAAGATGAACCTCTTCTTGATTCATGAAGATTCTGCATTCGCTCAACATTTTGAAATCTGTTTGCCTCTAATTCATTTGGTGTTTTTTTACTTAATGACTTCCTTTTTGACTTTGTTTCTTGTCTCTCATGATGTTTTACTTCTGGTGTTAAGAAAAACATGCAGAAAAAGACAAAATTTCATAGTAATTTGTACGGTAAAGTCAAACAGTAAAAATTACATGGCAATTAGAACATTGGGATGCGTGTAAATATGGTTTACAAACCGTGATCACGGTTTATAAAGTGCGATCGTGGTTCTATCTATATCATCAAAGCCAACCCTAAGGCTCTCAGTATCATCAAATATGACCCTAAAGGAAATATTTTTTTGCTTCAACCAAAGCTATAGAAGGTCATTATGAAGTGTAAAGGGTCAAAAAACTTCAAATTTGCTCTTCCACAGACTTAAATCATGCTGAAAAACAGTATTTCACAAAAATGGTGCCATCGTGTAGGGGAGACTATTAGCTTCGTAGAAATATTGATTTTAAAGTGAATAGAATAAGATAAATATCATTTTATAAATTTTTACTAACAATAGGTCTTTAAGACATTTTTTCCCGCGAATGTTCATGTCTACGTTTAAGACTGCAACTTTTGTTTTGCTTATCAAAATGTGATAAAACTTATACCATCCCAAGCATGGAGAAATTTTATACACGTTAAAATATATATATATTTGATTTCGATATTTTTTTATATAGTTATGGTGGGAAAACGGAAAGCGCTCCGTTTTCTAAATCTTTTCAGACCACTTTCACGGAAAAAATCATAAAAAAATATTGCTCGAAAAAATACAAAATAAAATCCATTCCAAGATAGACAACTACATCTAACCTTTCACCAAAGAAAAAAAAATAACAAGATTGGGTCATCCAAATCGCGGGCAAACGGACTACAATCTTATAGGTTTTTTCAAAAACAAAAACCAAGTCATATAATTTTAAGTGTTTAATATAGCTAAACTTGTCCGTTTAAAAAAAATAGTATTTTAGAAACTAGATTCCAGATGCTACGATTCATATTTATATAAATTTTTCTAATTTTGAGTGCACATATTGCTAATAATCCCTACAAGTTGAGATTTTGCTATTTTTTGCAATATGACGTCCACTTATGACCCCTTTTTTGTCCACCAACTTGGTGCACTTACCCTTTATCCAAAAAGTTTTATCTTATCTTATGGATGTGAAAACATAAAATCTCTCACAAATTTTTAGTTGAAATTGAAGTTTAGTAATTTCTGGCATAAAGCCAAATTTAAACAGAGCTTACTGTTTTTCCGTTATAAACGTATAAATTATTGTGATAATAGGGTTCAAAGTGTATAAATGTCCATAGTTTGAATATGCTCCTATGAGTTTGACATACAAGATTATGCATACCCTAAAACCAATTGCGGTCCAACCTAAGGCATATGAAATAAATAGGTTTGGAAAACATTTCAGTTTAAATGTAGTACAATAATGAACACACAACCTCTATCCTTGGTGAGATTTAGTTATAAAAAATAGTTGAAAAAGAATATCAACCAAAGGTCATGAAGAAAGCATGATTTTGGTAATTGAAAACTTCTAAGAATTTCATTTTGTGGCCTTCAAGATAAAAAAAATTAATACATGAAATATGTATGACCTAAAAAAACCAAAGTAGACAGTTCTCTTGACACGGACTCGTTTGTTTCTATCCCCGGTGACAAGGATCATTATTCTAGTTCTGATGATGAGAGTACATATGAGGACTTCTCTCCTTGTCTTGGCCACCTTTCAAAGAATGTTGACACTTCTCCCTTCTCATCAGACATCAGTAGTCTTGTTCTCAGCCTCATACTCTCATTACATCTGCCTCATTTCCACTTTCAATGTGAGACCTTTTTCACTCCTCCTGCTTCATGTGTTGATGATTCATTCATGTTCAACATTGCTCTTCTATTTATCGAGCCACCCTTTTGGGATGTTACACCCTTAACCTATTGCTTGTATTAGGATATGAGTAGTGACTTGTGGCTTACCATATCATTTTATTATATCATTTATACTTTCTTATGCTTAGTAGGCCAGCCTTGGTGATGACCACAACATATGAATAGTATATATAGGGGATTGTATGTAGTAGTTCATCATCATTGGAGCATTTGAGTCTTATTTTTTGGATTGGAGGTTGCCCCCTCAAAGTGACGAAGCTATTCTAATTACATATTGAGATCATTATTCTGAAATATTGTGTTATTTGGTGTTCTATTGTTGCTCATAATGTGAATTATACAAGTAATTTCATTACAAGTGGTATCAGAGCTGCGATCTGGGCAAAAATTAGGTAAAAACCCTAATTTTTTGTTTCCACTCTATCTTACGAACCACATCGAATTTGTGGTATATTTTTTTACCAGAGTTGCAAATCATTTCAAGTAAAAATATCTGAAAATTTCAGACATTTTTGATATCTTTTACAAAATTTATTACAAATTTAGGTTTTTTGATAAAAGCTCCCTAGACAAAAATTTGTGGATTTTTTAGAGTTCTTTACTGATTTTGGAAATATCTCCAAAAAATAGTATTAGTATTTTCTCTTTGTTTTTTCCTGTTCGGTTGAATTTGTATCAAAACCCTAAACCCTAAGGTTTGACATCATGTGGGGCCTTCCATAAGAGCAAAATAGAATCAGAACATGATGCCAAAAGTGGATATGAGCAAATTTGATGGTAAGGATCCCCTGAATTGGATAAATCAAATGGAGAACTTCTTTGAGTTACATCAAACACCATCAAGACAAAAGGTGACATTGGCATCCCTATATCTTGAACCAAACCAATTCGTTTGGTATTGATGGTTATGTGCTCAGAGGCAAAAGAATGGTCTCAATGTCACTTGGACAATTTTTACCGAGGAGCTGCAATTACACTATAGTTCCAGTGTTTCAGAGAACTACTTTAGTCAATTGACAAAATTATGGCAAACAAGATCAGTCAAAGATTATCTCGCATCAATTCCGAACCTATCCTTAAGGGTGGAGAATATTCCGAGAAGGGAATCGAATGACATGTTTCTTTGGGGTGTTAAGGACCACATCAAGCATGAGGTACGTATGTTTAATCCACTCAAGCTTTTTGATTCTATTATCATGGCACGTCGAGAAGAGGAAAAGTTATTTGCAGTAGGAGGTCACCTTTCATTAACACCAAAGACCGTAGTATCTCTTCCCCTTCATTCATTAGGCCAATTAGAATGACTCCTCAACAAATGGAAGAAAAGAGAGTAAAAGGATTATGTTTTAACTGTGACACCAAATATGGTGAGACACAAATTTGCTAAGAAGAACTTGCTCTATATTGAAGGAGGTAATGAGGATAACAAGGAAGCTAAACTTATAGGAGAGGTGAGAAACCAGTAGAAGATGAAGTAGAGGATCACCACCCTACAATTTCTTACCATGCATTGTCAGGTATTAGTACTCCTAAAACACTCAAGGTTATTAGCTATCTCAAAAAAAAGAAGGTGACGGTGTTGATTGACTCGGGGAGTACTCATAACTTCATAAATAGTAAGTTAGTTGCCCGCCTCAATTGTTTTATTTACCCAGCTCCATACATACAAGTTATTATTGCGGATGGTGGGATAATCAAGTGCATAGGAAAGTGTCATAATATCAAGCTTTCCATGAGAGACTACATGTTTGACTCACCTATGTTTGTTATTTCTATGGGAGGGGCAGATATTGTTTTGGGTGTCCAATGGCTCACAACCTTAGGTACTATAGAGATGAATTTCCAAGAATTGTTCATACGTTTTCATTCAGATGGAAGGACAATACAATTGAAAGGGATGGTAGCTAAGTCTCCACATATTATTAGCTCTCATCGGATGCGAAGGTTCTCGGGAAAGGAGTAGATGGATTTATAGCAAAGTTATTTACCATAAAAGTACAAAATTTAAAGTCTTCAATGTCACCCGATCTTCAAGACAGATTGTTGATGCCCATCCATCTATTTTTGATGCAATTCCAAAGGGACTACCACCGAGTTAGGGATCATGATCATGCCATTCGGTTGATCCCAGGGGAGCTAAACACCTAACATCGAGACAATACTGAGATACCCATATTCCCGAGAAAAGTGAGATCGAGAAAATGGTATAGGAAATGTTCAAGGCGGGTATCATCGAGGCATAGCCAAAGTGCATATTCTTCACCGGTGGTCATGGTACGTAAGAAGGATGAAACATGGAGGATGTGTCCAAATTACCGAGAACTCAACAAGTACACCATCAAATATAAGTTTCCTATTCTAGTAATTGATTATTTACTTGATGAATTGCATGGTGCTATTTACTTCACAAAATTAGATCTTTTTCGAGGTGCCATCAAATTAGAATAAGAGATGAATATGTTCATAAAACGGATTTCAAGACTCATGAGGGCCATTATGATTTTTCGGTAATGCCTTTTAGTCTTACAAATGCTCCCTACACCTTTCAAAGTTTGATGAACATTGTTTTTCGGCCATTTTTTAAGGAAAAATTGTATTAGTTTTCTTTGATGACATATTGATTTATAGTAAGACATGGGAAGAACACTTCAACATCTAAATAAAGTGTTGGAAGTTTTGGAGAAACATACTCTCTATGCAGAGCCATCCAAATGTTATTCTAGTGTACAAAAGGTAAAGTACTTGGGTCATATTGTATCCCACGAAGGTGTCAAATTTGATCCTCGAAGATCAATGCTATGGTGGAAGGGCCAAGGCCCAAAAATCTCAAAAATATTTGTGGGTTCCTATGACTAGCAGGTACTACAAAAGATTTGTGAGGGGATATGGTAGAATAGCAGCCCCACTCACTGTATTGCTAAAGAAGGATGACATCCATTAGGCAGAGACATAGCCACTAGATCCTTTGAGCGGATTGAAGGAAGCCATGTGTAGCACCTCAATTTTGGCTAGTCCCAACTTCTCAAAAACCTTCATTATTGAATGTGACGCTTCAGGATCAAGATTAGGAGTAGTTCTAATGCAGGAAGGAAGACAAATTACATTTGAGAGTCACCAATTCAAAGGAAAGGATCTACTCAAACTTTTCTATGAAAAATAAATGATGGCTATTCTTCATGTGGTCAAGCAATGGAGGCCCTATCTCATGGGTAGACACTTCAAGGTAAAAACTGATCATGATAGTCTCAAATACTTTTTGGAGCAAAGGTTGTCATCGAGGAACAATAAAAGTGGGTAAAAAAAATGTTGGGTTATGATTTTGAAATCATATACAAAAATGGTAAAGAAAATGTAGTAGCTGATGCATTTTCTAGAAGGGATACATCCGCAGATGCATTACTATGTGGAATGTCGATGTTGAAGGTTGATTGGGTGGATGAAGCAAGATTGTAATGGGATCAAGACAAGGATACACAATCTCTAATACAGAATATCAAGCAAGGCTCTATAACATATAACAAATTTGAGTGGAAAGGTAATGCACTATGGTACAAGGACAAGTTATACTTGATTAAAGATTTTGAGTTCAAGCATAATATTCTTGCAGAACTACATGCCACACTGTTGGAGGACAATTTGGGTTTTTGAAGACATATCATAGAATATAAAGAGAATTCTTTTGGGAAGGACTCAAGGGGATGTACAAAATTTTGTATCGAGTGTTTAGTGTGCCAACAAAACAAAAGGGAAACAATTAAGACACAGTGTCTATTGCAACCTTTACCAATTCCTAGTCAAAGATGGGAGGAGTTCTCCATGGATTTCATCACCTGGATTGCCTTATTCAGAGGGTAAGAATGTTATTTTGGTGATTGTGGATAGCCTCACAAAATATGCCCATTTTTTTGCCCTATCACATCCATTTGCAGCAAGTATAGTCACAACTATTTTTTGGAGACAGTTCAAAGGCTACAAGGAACCCCAAAGATAATTGTAAGTGATCGTGATCATATTTGCACAAGTAATTTTTGGACAAAATTATTGTCATGTATGGGTACTCAGCTAGCTCATAGTTCATCTTATCATCCTCAAACTGATGGGCAAACAGAAGTGGTCAACAAATGCTTAGAGGGGTATCTACGTTGTTTTGTATTAGATAAGCGGAAAGGTGGATTAAATGACTACCACTTGCAAAATGGTTGTATAACACATATTTTCATACCTCTTCTCAAATGACCCCATTTTTAGCATTATATGGTTACCATCCACCTTCTATCACTTCTTCCTTGAGGGTGCAAACTAAGGTCGAGAGATGTTGAGGAACACACTCGACATCAACATCATGTTTTGGCTAGTTTGAAGGAGAATTTGACATTGACACAAAACAAGATGAAACAACAAGTAGATCAACACCGTAGTCAAAGACATTTTGAAATTGGTGAATGAATTTTTGTATGTCTCCACCTTACAAATGAGATGTCTTTAGAGCAAGAAAAAGGAAAACAAAATTGCTCCTAAATATTATGGCCCTTATTAGGTTCTGCAGAAAATTGGCAATGTTGCTTATAAACTAGAGTTGCCTCAATCTTCACGCATTAACCCATTATTCCATGTTTCCGCTGAAGAAGGTTATTGGACAAAATTTTGAAGCCCAAACAGAGTTACAGAAGTTGATGAGGAAGGAAGAATAATTTTGGATCTAGAGAAGATTGTACAAACACGTACTAAGAGACCGAGAACCAGAGACATTAAGGAATATCCGATCAAGTGGAAGAATCGAGCATCGATGATGCGACACTGGCGAGTGAAGGTTTTCTACGAAACATCCGGGATTATTCAACATTGAGGACAATTTTTGTTTGAAGGGGAAGGGCATGTTACACCCTTAACCTATTGCTTGTATTAGGATATGAGTAGCCGACTTGTGGCTTACCATATCATTTATACTTTCTCATGCTTAGTAGGTCAGCCTTGGTGATGGCCATAACATATGAATAGTATATATAGGGGATTGTAGGTAGTATTTCATCATCATTGGAGCATTTGAGTCTTATTTTATGGTTTGGAGGTTTCCCCCTCGAAGTGGTGAAGCTATTCTAATTGCATATTGAGATCTTTATTACGAAATTCTGTGTTTTTGGTGTTTTATTGCTACTCATAATCTACGGACCTTAGTCATCTCTTTATAGTGTATACTTGTGATGCGGTACAGGGAGTTTCTCATCCTTCTACATGTGTTTTGGAGGAGTCTTTCATCTTCTTTGTTGGGATTGCCGCTTTAGGGCCCCTTATCTCTTTCTTTTTTCAGAGACCATCATTAATCCACCTTTTCTTGTGGATCCTCATTCTATTGTTGTGGGGGTTATTACTTTTCCTTCACTTCACTTGGGCATTCTATCAATGAGATGTTCCTCTCTCATACTCTTACAGTTCTACTTTCATGGCATTACCTTTAGCTTTTGTACACTTACATGCCAGACCCTTGTCACATTTATGTGGACATGATTTAGAATTTTTTGTATTGTTGCCTTCGTGTTCATTCGTAGAGTGGGCGGACTTTCAGTACACCGTTTGTGTCCTTCCTAAGGATAGGAACATTGTTCGATGCAAATCGACCTTCTTCATTCTGCATGTGAAAGACGACATCATCAACACTCTTCTTAGAGATTTCATAGAGTTTCAAATTTCATATCCGGTTGCAGAATTCTTTATCGAACCCTTCACAAGCCAAGTATCCTTACTTGTGCTCTCATCTTGGGGTGAGGTCCACTATTGTTTCCGCACATCTACTTTGGTTCTTCTTGTCTTCCACTCCTCTTCAAGATTCTCTTCCACCTTTAGAGACACTTCATGTTCCTACTCCCTCCACCACTGATTGCAAATGTTTAATTCCTTCAAATTTCATGGGAGTTCATCGGAAATCATTTTCCGGAGTAGCTGGCTAGTTCTCTTCTTCTCCTCTTCTTCTTCTAGAAAGATTACAGTTTGTACATGGGTACCTTATAAGGCCTTTAGTTGTCGGGACTCATTTAACACATATTTCTTAGGTTATTTTAAAAGAGTCTTTTATCTCTTGTAAGTGGATTTTTTTCCTTGGGTTTTCCTCCATTATTTGAGATCCTTATTATACATGGGTACCTCATCAGGCCTAGTCATTTGCCGAGAGCCCATTTCCTTATCCTCTTCTTCTTTTTTAGAAAGATAGTTGTTTATACATGGGTACCTTATCGGGTTAGTTGTCGGGCCCCATCAACACATCTTTCTTATTTTTCTAAGGAGTTCTCTTTATGTTCTAACTTTCCATGACCTCTACCTCAGCTTCGATGAAGGGGGTGTTGGTGTATATGACTTGTTTTGTCATCATTCAAAGATCTTGTCCACCATAGATGGTTAGTCATCTCACTTAGTGAGATCATAGGTCATTAGGGTTAGTTAGGGTTGTGTCCACGTGTCATGCACGGGGAGTTGCACAACACTCCTATATGTACCTCATTTTTATACGTGTGAATGAGTAGAGCTAGTCTTTCTTACTTGATTCCAATTTTGTGATTCAATCTCTTGCTTACACACGTAGAGTGATCAAGACACATTGGAAGTGCAACATGTGCACATGATTTTGTATTGATCCTCACAAAACAATATGATATTAAAGTACTCTCGAAATTGAGTTATTTTACCTTTCTTAATCATCCAAATGTGAATCAAGAAGAGGGACTTGTCCTCGCGACCTTCCACCAACACTTTGTTCCTGAGCACAATGATGGAGTGAAATGAAGTTAAAATACCTAGAATTTGTGTCGGTGAGGCTACACATCAAGTATTGGCGTGGGGTGGAATGTGAAACCACCACTCTAGCTTGGAAGCCACTATCTTCTCCATCGTCTTTGTATCTCCACATGACAGGCGACATAAAGATGATACAAACTCAAGCATATGAAATAAATAATTATGGTAAACATTTCAATTTATGATTATACAAATTTAACTTTGTAATTTTGAACAAGCAAGCAAACAAATATAAAGTTATAATAGGCAAAAAAAGATTTTTTATAAATTTATTTGAGAGAGGAGGGTACTTGCATGCTATATAAGGTTTTTGTTATTTTAAAATTTGTTTTACTATTTTTATGATTTATTTTTGTTTTATATATTTTTATTGTTTTATATTTTATCATAAGAATTTTTATTTGTTTTAAATATATTTAATTATTTTAATAAAATTATCAAAAAAAAAAAAAACTATGAGTATTTACAAAACCAAATATTATTCATGTTTAAGATTGTTTTTCTTGTCCTAAAACATTTTGTTCCACTTATAACATAGGATAAGTGTTCATCTATGTCGCCTCTATGAAATCAAAATGAAAATCTATGATGATTTGAGATGATATAGAATAGATTTCTCCTTTGTCAAGCCTTAACCATCTCACTCGAAAATGATATTTTGATTTATCCTCTACATACACCCATTGCATGTGATTATCAGATGAACATTTTCAAATAAATTTGAAATACCTGTGCCCTGCAAGAATATCCAATAATCTACCCATTAATTTATTTTTTAAAACATTTAAACTTATGATGTCAACCCCAATCTAATCTAACTCAAGAAACCCAATATGCAATTGTAGACTTGTAATATATTTTAAATTCCTCCAAATTCTCATTCAGGACTCCTCAAAGATGACTGGAGCTTTCAACATAGATTGGCTTTATTTCTATCTTTTAAGTTCAAAGAATATTTATTTATTTTATTTAGATATTAAAGTCCATAAAAAGTTAAGAATGCTTTATGGGATTTAAAAGACAATACAAGAACCAATATAAGAAGAATTGGGAACTAATAAAATGTATATTGTCTAACAAATATTCTTTATCTAATTTGAAATATCAAATGAATAAACAGTCTTCACATTGAATGAGGCTCCATCCAAGCAGTTCGCAAAACTTCTTTTTCTATTTTGGTTGGTCACGTGCATTGAGATTTTACGGGTTGACATGAATGGTAAGACTTCCACTAACTCATGCTTATATATAATACTCAATAGGAAATTCTTCGTAAATTTCATCGAGATCCTGCAAAATTTGAGGGAAGTCTAAGTGGAGATTTATTTTGAGGGACAAAATAGAAAGGGAGGGAGAGGGTTGTCAAGAGGGGTTAGAGGGAGGAGAAGAAATTGGGAGAGGATAATGTTGAGGGGGACCACTTTGCAGGAGATATCTTTCTTACGAAGAAGAACAAATGTATTATGTGTATTTTATGTGAATTGCTCAAAAGAGAAAGGAGATAAGGTGTGCTGGGAATCATGGAAATATAGTCTAGAGGTATCTTAGAAAGCAAGGTGTAGTCAATGAATACTTGAAAGGAGAAGTTCCATATTTTGGTTCAATCTGAAGCCTACATGACTGAAAAAAATAGAACTTTGGAAGGAAAATGGAAAAGGAGGCTTTTCTATTAATTAACTTTTGGTTGGACAACATTTAGTATGCTAGCTAAGCTGAAAAAAATGAAAGGGAAGTTGGAAATAAAAACTACGAGAATTAATTTCTTGCGTGGCTCACACCTATTCCATAACTCATATTTTTTAATGTGTTCCACTGTATCAGCTCATTTTAGGTTGAATTATTCGGCGAATGTTTATTTTCTTAAAGGGGCAAAAATACAAAAGAGGAAAAATGTAATAGGTGACAAGGTTAAAAGCATTGCATATTGGGTTTCTTATGTCATCAATTCCATTCACATTTGCGTTTAGGTTTTCTTTGTAGATAATAAGATAGTGAATAGGCTTTCCCCTCATCAACAATCATATTGATTTATTGAACAAGTGTGGGGCATGATGAAACAACTATATAAAAAATAGGAGCGAGCTTAAGAATAACATTGTATTGCATCCATGTTAAGACATATGCAGGGATTATTTAGTCATTAAAATAAATTTGTACGTAAGTTACTGGGCACTAACAACTGACAAGAACACAAAAAAATGATAAAAATATGGGGTAAATGGGCTTTCCTATTATTTTGTTTTGTTTGTTATCCAAGCATAAGGTTTGACATTATGCAAACATGTTCACCAAAGCGTTCGCGACAACATCCAAAAAAATTCATCTATCCTTTATGCTTTGATGTAGGGTTTCTTATAAGATAATAAGATACTAATTATGGTCTCCCCTCATCAACATGCCATTTGATATATGGAAGAAAGGGGGGACATAATGAATTCAGTATTGCTAAACACGAGACGACCATATCAAAAAAGTAGTGACCTTAAGAATAACATTATAATGTGTCTATGTTAAGCGATATTGAGGGTTCACTTTGTCAATGTAATTAAATATTTCGTCGGTTTAAGGGCATTAATAATTGGTCCGAACACTATAAAAAAGAAGAAAAAATGAAAAAATATGGGGAAAATGGACTTTGTTAATATTTTATTTTATTTTTTATTGTGTCAAAGTTTTGGATTTGATGTTTACTCTGTTACGTAAGATGAAGTCATGAAAGAAATGTTGGAGAAAAAAATATGGGAATTAAATACATGCATGTCCTACATCTATTCCACATCTCAAATTGTTCCCTACCAAAAAATATTTTCTATATGTGCTATAATTCATCATCTTAATTTCACTTGAAGTATTTACGTGAACATAATTAATCCTTAAAAAGCTAAAATAAAATATAGGGAAAATATACCACAATGATAACTTCTTGCAACACTTTGCATTGACACTTTACAGTCAATCATATTAATGTTTGTGGCAATGATTCTTAGGTTCTTCTATATAAGAACATGGTCTTATGAGTACTCGCTATGTTATGAACACCGAAGGAAAACAAACACAGCTAATGCCCATCGAGTTTAAATATATAAAACATTAGTGTGAAAATCAAGATATTTCAAAAAAAAATCATACTTCTATAATAGGTGATTTAACCTGGAAATATCGCCAATGAGAGGGTCAATTCAGACGACTGTTGACTAGGTTGGAGATTTGTTTGTTCGATGTATGGTGAAACGGTATATGTTTCGAGACAACTTACATGTCTTTTGTACGCTGCCATAATTGTTTCCATGACAACTTTTCTTGTTCTTTCATTTGGTGAAATGATTTACTGTAAAACCTATTAACACAGAACATGTGGAAAAACCAAGAAATAAATAGAGCGTGGAAAGACTCCCGAGTTTCATTTTTTGCTTATAAAATGTGTTTTCCAAAAAGTAATGTTTAATATATCTTACACAACACTTTATAATATAAATGATGATGTTCTCACTACAACTAAAAAAATTATTACCAGGATATAATATATTTTATATTTTAATGAAATTTAAGTAATTTACCATGAGGTCCTTGATCCGTGTTTGACTTGAATGCAATTTTTAAAACCTCTATGGACACTTTCAGGTACATATACTAAACTTCAATGTTGATGTTGAGGCGCTTCCATTTTAATGTACAATATGAACATCGAAAGGGATATAGTGAAGAAGTGAAAATAGATGAAGAGAAACAAGGGAGAGGAAGAGGGGTGCAACAAAATGCATTTAAGGGTGGAGAAGTGTAGGGGAAAGGAAATAGGAATGGAAGAGGAAACATGAGAATATATTGTCTAAGAATTGGACGACATGTTTGTCATCGGAAGGAGAAAACCCATGTTCTGGAAGACGTAAATGAAACTGTTGAGGGATATATCTTGCAATGCAGAATGCAATCACTACTTGTTGCAGAACTTACAATGACCCATTTTTAGTTGTGAGGTCAACTAATTATAGGAATTAGATGTATGGACATGTGTGCTAATTGACACCTTCCATTGATTGGTCATACAAGTCAAAGGTAGATCAATGATTTGGGTTGCATTCCCTACATGTTTTCCAAGGATCATATTGTCCCGCCCCAAATATTATTTGTTATGCATATTCCACATAAGCATTTATATCTCATAAAGAGGACACAAGAAAAATGTGGAAACATGGAAAGTTTTAGGGTTTGAAACATGTGGTAAATAGATGCATTTTGTAGTAATTTGTAGCCTGCCTTTTAAATAGTAAGCTCAAGTAAGTGTAGGAAAAGAGATGGTGTGAAAACAAACATCACTAATTGAGTCGCGTAGAAAAATTAGAAAAATTAGTAAAATATGTTTTTTTATCTGTTAAGCAAGTTTGTTTTTTTATTTTATGGCATCAAGGTTTTCGATTGGACAAAAATTAATTGGATAGGTAAGATGTAGACATGAATTTATTGTTGTAAATCAAAACTTAAAAGGTCGGAAAAGTAAATATCTGCATGCCCCACACCTATTCCATGAAGTGGGTTGTTCCTTCCCAAATAATATCTACTATATGTGTTCCATTAAATTGTCATAATCTCATGTGGTCTATTCACATGAGTGCAAAGTGAGTTTAAAGGGGCCAAAATAAAAATTTACAAAAATTCACAAGGGCCACAATGTGAAACCTAAACACGCTACTTCTTTCCTGTAGCACTTTGTAGACATGTTTTTTATAAGTTCACACTAGAAAAATTATAGTGAAGTGGGTGATGCAGGAGCAATAATTGATAATTGAGCCCTTCTAGGAATGGATGTTAAGATAATAATCTCGTACCCACTCCACGTATTTCAAAGTGTCAACTATGTTGTGTTTCTCAATCAATAACAAACCTTTCTCTTGGGAAACATTATCAATTTCAACATGCAAGCGCACCCAAATGTTTCATTGCATGTTCATATTTTTGTTGTAGTTTCTATTCTTTAAAGGAAGGATTGCAGGAAGAGTAATTATCTTATAAGCTACACCCAACTCCAAACTCCTATGCATAGCCTTCTATATCATAATTTTGTAAACAATTTATTCCCTTGTTTTTTTTTTTTTTTAGATTTGCTTGATTGCTGCTACTCCTTGGTTGTTTCTTTCTTTTTAATTTTTACTATTTACCCTTCTCAAATGGTAACCCACCATCATAGAATTGCTAAGATAATTAATTTTTGGCTCTTCAATTCCACCTTCTCGATATCCTTTGTTTGTCTGCCTTGCGGCCTTAAACTATAGAAGTCCATGACCTCATTAGAGTAAGATGTATGTAGAACAAAGCCCAACATTAGCAATGGGAAAATGTAAGGGGAGTGACAAAATAGTAAGATGTGTATTTGACGTAGATAAAATATTTCGTAGTGATTTTTGCTCATGAGTGCTAAGTTTACACATTTAAGCGCATTATGTTAGAACACAACATGGCGGATAGATTGTTACAAGGAACCCCACACTCTTCACTTCCCAATGGTTTTTCTAGTTGTCTATATATTCGTAAACCATGCATCACTTCCCTTCCAAACATTATGTTGGGTGTGGATGAAATTCTTCTCAACTCTAATTTTTCCATAATCAGCGTCTTCCTCTCCCGCTTCATCTCATCTTCATGTCTCTCTTACATGTGTCTGAGCCCCCCACCCCAACCCATATGTGAAACGGCTTTGGTGTAAAAATTAACAATATAGATATATATAATGTTTAAGCACAACTATTATATGTGATGTTTAAGCTCACGCTCTTAAACATTCAAATATATACCTTAATATATGAATGAAAAGATCAAAATAAAATGGCTATAACACAAAGGGAAACAAAATCCAAAGGACGCCATACTAAAGTCATAACGTGGTCGTAAGGAAACACGTTTTATGTTACAAATGTTTAACGGAGCTACATTCTCACAATTCACCACAATTATCAACAATGTCTACAATTTAGGGAATTTTGGTGCTTTTGTGCTTAACTTTGCGGACGTTGACGGTCAATACACTATTTTTCGAACTAAATTCGATGTTGTCACTTGTCCATGTCTACACTGCACGCCAAACTGAATTTCCACTAGAATTTACTTGCAAAATGCTCCACTATATGCCATTTCTTTCCCTCTTTCTCCTCTTCTTCCACCCATTTCCACTGATAGTTAAAACCCTACTTTCTTCCACTACAATCTTTATCTCGTCTTTTAACATCCCTATAAACATATCAGTGCCTGCATTATAAACCATTAATAAAATCAAATGACAAAAGAAGGAAAGGAAGGAGAAATTACTCGACACATTGACAATAAACACATGAGCTTTAGGGGATTCCTTCTAGTTAGTTGGGGCTTCCACATATTGGGAAACAAAATAAGAGATTTGGTCCAACATTTTAAAGAAACCAACATGTCATCGTCGCATAGATCACCGAAAGGCCTCGTATATGGAAAAAATGTTGACGCAGAACTCAACAAGCACGATGTACATACAAGTAGGAGAC
Source organism: Taxus wallichiana var. yunnanensis (assembly GCA_018340775.1). Lineage (NCBI taxonomy): Eukaryota > Viridiplantae > Streptophyta > Pinopsida > Cupressales > Taxaceae > Taxus > Taxus wallichiana. The sequence continues at coordinate 441,791,658 of CM031241.1, read as the reverse complement.
CTAAAATTACAATTTTTCGCCATTTATAAATAAAACCTATAAACCCTTGATTGATGGAAATAAACTTATTGCAATCCATCTAAACTGCATTCTTTGTTTATGTTTCTATTTCTTGCTCTATTTCGCATTGGGCTTGTAAAAACATCGATGCTCCCTCCTGCTTGGGATGCAACTAAATAGGAATCCACAACATTTTTTCATTGACTTGAGTCATGAAATGAAGAGAAGTTAATGCAAGATCCAAATCCAAGTCCCCTACCTCACGATTAGCAGTGGCTAAATTTGATGGTCGTTTAGACGTTTTTCATGATTTTAGCCATAAAATACTTGCAAATATTTGAAAAAACCAGTCACATGTGACTTTCAATTAAAATATGAGCGTTATTTTTTATTATGATTTATTGGTAAACTATAAAAATATATTTTAATATAATTATATATATATATAATATTTTTTATAATTCTTATTACCAGTATAGAAATAACATTATTTTACATTCTTGAACAGAAAAATTTGAAAGTTATAGTCACCTAAAAATTGTTTGACAGGCACAGTGTGGCTATCAAATTTAACCCCTATGATGTGAGAGGACATCGTCATCCCAAACTTGGAGTGCATCTCTATAAAGATACTGAAACAATCACAACAAATGAACGAGTGAGTAAGCCACTATGACTAAGTACACAACCATTTCATTTTATATTGTTATATTTTCTGTGTTTCTGTCAATGGCTTCTTGATGTGGACGTCGGAAGGAAAGCGTTTCATAATCCTGAGTGAGAAGAATTCGAAGGTGGCGAACCCGCACTGGACTCTCACATTATCCTCTTACCAACATCTGCAAGCATCACAAGCCCTTCTAGCGCACGAAAATCCTGTCTCACCTAAATGGGAAAAACCAAACTCTCACACAACACAATACCTAGGTAACACCAAACTAAAAATGGCGACATGTCTATATTAACTAGGCATGCTCTGAAGGCGGTTTGTATCTGGATAGCTGCCCAACCGTCTACGTAGGGATATATGGAATAGTAATAAGCCCTCTTGACACCAAAAACTTCCGCAGCTGCAGCATTAATGGCATGCTTTTCACCGCCATCGTTCCTCTTTTCCTTGTCCTTTTCAGCTCGACTTCCCCATCAATGTCAATCGCTGCCTTTTCTCCATGATCGTGAAAATGTGAGACTTTCCAAACACCCATTTTCGCTTCTCCTTAGAGCTTTTCTTCTACACATAATAAATTAATACCCTGTAAAAACCTAAACGAAAAAGTCCTAAGAAAAAAGAAGGGGTGCAGGCACCTCTTATTCCTTGCATGCGCTTCGGTAATGTTCGCCTTTAGCTTCGGAGGAAGAATGACACCTTTCACAGTTTTTACATTCAGAATCTTTGGAAGGAGATCTGAATACCCTTTTCACGGCTCCAAACCAGGAGGAGCTCCCCTTCTTTCCCATGTTGCCACATTAATCATTCCTCGATGCCCTGCAACATTCGTCTTTAAAAGATATAAATAGGTGTATGCAACCAAACAAAAGAAGAAGAAGAAACATAAGCTTTTATTCTAGGGATGGGACACAACAAAACAAACGCGCACAACATTCTTTGCCCGAAGGTCGGGCTACCTTCCTACTACCTGCTACTTAATGTGGAAAGCACATTCCAAACTACAGGTGCGTAATTATTTGCGCATAAAATATTCCATATTTTTACTTATTTGTTTTAACCTCCCTAAATTCTCGGATCTTCCACCTGATTGTGGTTGCGTCCAACTTTGTATAAATACATATCATTTCGTAATGCAAATTACTTCAAATATTTTCTTCTCTATATTCTCTCTTATGGTTTCTCCCTCAAATCAGGTATCAGAGCTATTCTTTTCTCTTCGACCCTGTGTGAAAGTGCAGTGAATCTCTGTGCAAGGAAATTAGAAGTGATTAACTTATTTCATTTGCTATATGAAATCACACCTTCGTGTATGCTTGAAATACAAAGGGTGACCTATCAGCCAGCATCTCAGTTAGCCTATTGCGTGGTCTGTAGAAGAGGTTGGACGTGTCTGGCAATCTGGTCGCTGAGGTGCTTAAAAGATTTATGTTTTGCCAAAATGTGGAGTGCATATCTGCTGACCTGCGTGGATTTTTGTTTTGAAAACTCTGCCAATCAAATCATCCAGATCTGCAGAGGTATTTTCCAACATGGAATTTGATTTTACTGAAGCAAAACCAGCCGTGTTTTTCAATGTTCATACGTGGCATTTAAGGCAAATCGATATGAATTATTTATGAGGCATTTCAAAGAGAGGTGGACATCAAGGAAAAGAGAACACCGACCTGGCAATTTGTTTTACTTTCCAGCTGGGATGATTGGACCGCATCATTTATTTATTATTATTATTTTGCTAGATGCCTGAAGTTAAATCCTGCTACAACCAAGACATGGCTGCTGCTTAGTCAGCTCCTTAACATGTACCCTTATTCCAGAGGTTTCAATTATATTTATGAGAAAAATGGACAAAATTATGAATGGCACAGATTTTTTTGTATTCAATGTCCTCCTGTCCATCTGCATCTGCTCCGTCGGTCTCTCTGACATGTGTCAGAGCTTCCTAGCCCCAACCCAATTGTAAAGAACACCTTCGGCGTAATAATTTTGAGCAATATTAAAGTAGGGTAAATATTGCTTAAACTCTTATATAGTTTTCTAGATAAAACTAGCACCATGTTATATTGTGGAAATCTCATAAAATTAAGTATAGTTTTTCATCATTCGAATTTGTAAGTAAACAGTATTTACGAGACTCTTTCCCACAATCAAAGGGAAGTGAAAAAGGGAACAAGATCACCCTTTTAAATCTAAATCTTGGCAATCATTTCCTCATTTGAAGTCGGACAATGAGAATAATTCTACAAAGAAAGACTTGGTACCGACATGATGGCGAGAGGAATGTTGATTTTAGATTTACAAGTATCCATGAAGACTAATAACAATGGTTTGATTCAATAAAGTCCTAGAAGCAAAGAGTCGATTCAATGGATTATTTATTAGGAGGAACCAAGAGATTTCATGAAAGAGACTCCTTTCAATCTAATGAGTAAGAGTGTCGATGATCAATGCAAACTTAATAAGCTATTATTGGCTCTCTCATCGAAGGTGGACGGAACTCAAAAAATAAAAGGTAAAAATCACAAATTGAGCCTCAATCTATTCCAGAAATTTTTATACCATGCTACTTCTGCAGAAATGGGCACTACACCTATTTTATAGCATCTTTTATGTTGATTCTTTTTATTTTTTGTGTTGTATGTCTCTCCAATTTCTTGTGGGGTCGTGACTATATTCGGCCACCCATTTATTGTAACCTCTTTTATATTAATATAATTGTGGTAGTTCCAATAAAAAAATTATTGAATGGTTTACTCTAAACATATGGAAATGAATCTATACAACAATTTTTTTGAAAGGAGTATCAATGGCAGTTATGAACCCATACAAATGTTATACCCTAAGCACCATCGCCTAAAAACAAGACCAAAAATTCGGACTATTGAAAGTAACGATTGTTAAACCCAATTTGTACTCATCTCTCCATAATAATAGCAATAATGTTTTGAAGCACACTATAATCACCACTGGATACCATTTCAAATTATTATATTTAGCATACATAAATAAAGGTATGGCTATACTATGTATGGTTTTCAAGAGATGTGCACTATAAGTAAGGGGATAAAGTTCACAATTTACATCTCTGTACCCAAGTTTCTTGATAACCATGCAACAAATAACGGTAATCACAAAAATCTTAAAATCCTTTCCAAATAAAATTCATCCACAAACATGAGATTGCTTCTTAGCAAGTAATTTGAAGGATGGGGATAGGCTTTTAATGAGATGAAATGTGAACCATGAGGGCTTCCATGGCTAAGCACTTTATAAAACTTAAAATATCGTTCTCCAAACTAGGAGGGGAATTGTCTTCATGTGGTTTCAATATAATACCACATGAAACAAAATAAAATTGTTTGAAGCTTGGAAACAATGTTTGGCAATTGAAAAAAATTAAAAACCAATGCATCTATCCATTTCCTAGAAAAAGTGCATGCGGTAGGTTGTGGTTTAGTGACATGTTACACTAACCATTGAGCAAACGACCTAAGTTTCAAAGAACAATGGGGCATGAGCATGAAAGTCTTGGCAAGGATTATAGTTTTCTCTCAAAATAAACCATCTTCCCAACTAAGATTCTTGCACTATTAGGAAAGGTTAGAACATTTAGATATTATCCTTTTTCGCTAATAACTCTAGTAAAAGCAATGAAGTGAACCATAAGTGGTAATGAAAAGTTAATTAAAATGATAAGTAAGACCATTCCATTGTTTTTATATTAGTTTTCTCATTCCCGTGATGGATCATGGGGCATGATTTGAAATGTAAACTGAAAAAATTGTAAACAATTTTAGGGTAAGTGCACCAAGTTGGTGGACATAAAAACCTGAAATTTAGGTACCGCGCTTGCGTAATTGTTTTTATAGGCTCGGTGATTTTGAAACCTAAAACCGTGATTGCGGTCCTCTGAGACAAAAAAACAAACCCATGACTCCTCATTTTCCCTCATTTTTCCTTTCCAACCACGATTTCTCCTAGACCTTTGGCACTTGTGCTTTGAATACCCCCTAAAAATTACTCTTCGGACTTCTAGATCGCGATAGTTTCAACCATACCGCCAAGACAAAGAGGTAAGCCCTCGATTTTGATCAATTTATTTGCATTATAGGTTATTTTTTGTGATTTTCATGGGTTTTTAAATTTTTTGTTTTATCGCTTGCTCGGCAAGCTCGTAATCCCGCAAACCGTCGAAATATTCCTCAAAACCCTCCAAACATTCCTCAAAACCATCCTCCAAACATTAATCGCCTCCCCGTGGCTCCTTTTGTCCCCACGGAACCAACAGATCACAAGTTGATTTCATTGGAAGAATCCAACAAAATAAAATTGTCATTGAGAACCTTATTTAGATCAGTAAGACAAAATCATGCTACAAATCCCTCCCGCATGACTTTAGCCAACACATCGCAAACATTTATTGGCAAAGTTGACTCGGCAACCAACTAAATAGACAGATGGAATACCTTTAGAGGTGATTGTAGGCAATGGTATCCAAATAAATTATCTCATGCGGTCGTAAAAGATAAAAAAAATTGTAAAAGACCACATTTATGTATTATTTATGACCCAAGAACCAATGCCCCATCCCATAATTACTTGCAAACAGTTCCCAATCCATTGGTGCCACGATGATTGAATCAAAAACAATTTTTAGGACCAATGGTGGATGGTTTTTTATTATCCACCATGCAACAACAATGAGGTTCCCCTCTATTTTTTAAAGAAATTATATTGTGAGTTCATGTTTAATGAGGTCCCAAATTATTTTAAATTTTCTGATTTTTATGGGCGAGGTGGTGGCTCGCATGCAGTAGACTGGTGCACGCGTAGGTCAACCAAGGATCCCCATGCCCTAAAACCCGCATTGCCTTTGATTATCCCCCTCCTACAATGAAGGAGGTTGTGGAGATTGACACACTACATGCATTGAGGGAGCTCACTAACACTCTAACCCAATATAGTGAGTAGATTACATCTGGTGATGTTGGTGGAGGTGCTAGTTCTAGCGCACCATACCACCGTGGATCATGTGGTGTCGTGCACCTTGTAAAGCGAGACATCATTTTTGGATTACATGATTTCTTTTCTCTAGATGAGATTATGGCGGATGTTTTTGAAACTGGTGCAAAGGATCTTGGTCTTTCACAGGTAAATGTCAAATAAATATTTAATATATATACAATAGTTTAATTCATGTTTAAGATTTTAATATATATGTATTTCATTGTACATTATGTACATACATGTAAAAACTAATTTTTTATTTTATTTTAAATAGCAAGAGTCGGTGAAGGAAACATCTGGCGTCGACATACTAGTTACTGAAGCTGGGCATGTTACAAACATAAGTTTCAAGTTGTACTTAAATTTCAAATTTCATTTGATTGTGCACTTTTATTATTATAATGTTTCACATGTATATGTACATATTAATATATGTTTGTCTTTTATACGTAGGAGCCTAGCGGGTCATCATCTGCTCTGTGAAATGAGGCTACTGACATGCCTCACGTGACTTTTACGCAAGTTAGTTTCTCTTTACACTTTATTTCTAATTGTGGAAGTTCACATGAATTATGGTTTGGTTCTATTATGTGGCAGTCATGTAGATTAATATTGATTTGTACATGTTTTTGTATAGCTTATGACCGAGAGAGACTCCTCTATATATGCGGTTGTGGAGGTTGCTTTGTAGATCTTTCGCCACAAGATCTGCAGATCCACTAACTGAGGTACAATTTTTCAAATTTGTTAAATTTATTTAGGAATTATTTCTTATTACTTAAATATACAATATCAAATTTTGTACAGGAAATATTTAATTTGAAATTTAATTATTTGTATGTAGCTTACCTCTCATGAGTCTATTGTTGTCCCTTCCACGCGTTAACGAAAAATTGATAAGGATCATGACATTGTGGTAAGATTTCATATGCATTTTAACTAAATTCTAAGTTTCTAAATTTTGAATGTATTTTAAAATTTTGGGTGTTAAAAACTTGTTGTTTATGAATGTGCAGGTTAGGTTGCAGGCCTTCTTAGAGATGCCTAGGACCACACGGATGAAATCCGTAGTGGCATCTCCCTCCACTACATCCCCGTGTCATGGACATGCTACTTATAGCAGGGAAAAGAGAGGGAAGATGTTTCATGATTAGATTCATAAGACGTGGATGTCTATATATATATATATATATATATATATATGGGCATTGGTCCTAGTTCATGATTCTTCATAGGACATTATATATATAGTCTTATGCGATCGCATGTGGTCTTATATGTACGACACACTTGGTTCAAGATGTACATATGTTATAAACTTATATTTTCAAAGACGTGCATTCAAAGCACACTTAGTATATTATATATCCATGTGTTGGTTTTTATAACGATATTACTTCTATGTTTGATTCGAATTCATTGCACATGATATCCTTCTATGTATGTATATTCTATGTATATTTGATTTAAAATTAAAAACTATGGTGCAACATATATGAATATAACATTACTATGGTGCAACATTCGCATGGTACAATTGTTAAGAAATTAAGGGAAACATGTGTATTCCTCCATCAACATGGGCAACTTATCATTTTCCTCTTAAGTGATGAAAAATATTTCATACCTTGAATCTTGAAATAAGATGTCTTCCTTGGGTCATTTGGTTTTTGAATTGTATATTTAATTTTATTTATCGAAGTATATTAATAATTTTACCATTGATGAGTATGGTGGTGTGTGACCAATCCATCTTTATATCCCCACCAATATCATGATAGAAACTTTGGCTCAACAATATACCATACGTAGCTAGCATGTCTTCCACAAGTATTTCCGTCTTGATTTTCTTGTCGGAGAAGTCTACAAATTCTACTTGAGAATATTTCCCTTAAAAGCCCCGAGACCAAAAATGATTCAACTTCGACGTGTGACTACACGCACTCGTGGCACCTAGAGATGTCTCGTTTGATCCTACACCTCGGTGTAGGGACCCTCTACAATAGTATGTCTCAGATTTTTCCTTCTCCAACCGGTGCTCTCACCGCCCTATTGTTTTGCAAATGCGCGGAATAGTACAGTTTGAAAAACAAGCATATGTTCTCAGTAACTAGCTCACACCGTTTAGACTCTTTTCCATGTTTCAACTAGTAGCAACTCATTTATATTTATCAAACTCAATTAAATTATTTCTTATCGCACCTTCAATTTTCTCATGGATGCAACTTTCCAATTTAGGTAATCCGCTACATGTACCACAACTTCCATCTAAACAATCCCGATTATAAAAATTGTCAAACTTCTTTTTCACAAAATATCGTAGGATTGAAATCCCTAGAAGATATTGGTGGAACATGAACACCACATTCCGATAACATAGTTTAGAATGAAAAATAGAACGAATACATAAAAATTTAGCATAATACATAGCAAATTCAACATGTTGCCCTACAACAATAAGTGGTGTGAACGTGGTTGATTTTCACATAGAATGGTTTTAACATTTCAAAAAATGTTGACTAATTTTAATTCCCGGATGCTCTTGTTCAAACTTTAAAAAAATGAGTTTGATTCATATCTAAGAAATGCTTTAGATGTGGTTCGTGATTAATAGAACCAACTCTTCATTTTACAACATCTCTTGTATTAGGTGAAACTCTAGTGTTATCATCCCAAAATTGAATAACAATTTCTCTTATAGCATCGATATTATATTTGTCCTTACGTGGTGCTCTAGCAGAAAATGCCCAAAATCGGTGTAATTGAGTGATTGAAGGATATTACGTCTTTCAATTTATTTCATTAGATTTTTTCGATTAACTTGCAACATTTGGCTTGTTTGCGTAATCAAATGTTGTTTTTATTGATTCACTAACAACACTAGTAGAAAGTGCACAACACACAATATTACTATCCCTAGTGCATCTCGACACCAACAGCATGTGATATGCATCATGAATGTTTTCAACAATTGTAGGGGTTTGACCATGTATATTAGATGTTATCAATCCTAAGGTGTTTAATGTAGGTCTCATTTTATTCAATTTCATCAAACTAACCAACAATCGACATCTTTGGGAATCATTTAAAATTTCAAAATGATTATAACATATTTTAGTGGCTTTTCTTCCGATTTGCCGTTCGAAAGTTTGTCACACATTGGTTTTAAAATGTTTTCATCAATTTCAATAAAATAATTAGGTTTCTTATGGAAAATCCTAGGAGGTGTTTTTGTCAAATTTTACTTGTCTACAGTTTCAACCTGATTTTCTTTATTCACATTTTCATTGTCTTCTTCAATTTCAACATTTGCTACATCACGAGTATTTAATTCTTCTTCAACATTGACAGTAAAAACATCTTCATCACAAGTATTTAATTCAACTTCAACATCGACAGTACAAACATTACATGGTTCCTCATTGCTTATAATAGTAGGGGTTGAAGATGAACCTCTTCTTGATTCACGAAGATTCCGCATTCGCTCAACATTTTGAAGTCTGTTTGCCTCTAATTCATTTGGTGTTTTTTTACTTAATGACTTCCTTTTTTGACTTTGTTTCTTGTCTCCCATGATGTTTTGCTTGGTGTTAAGAAAAACGTGCGAGAAAATGACAAAATTTCATAGTAATTTGTACGGTAAAGTTAAACAATTAAAAATCACATGGCGATTAGAACATTGGGATGCGTGTAAATATGATTGACAAGCGCGATCGCGGTTCTTGTTTAAAACCCGCGATCGCAGCTTTCTATCTATATCATCAAAGCCAACCCTAAGGCTCGGGAAATATTTGTTTTGCCCCAACCAAAGCTATGGAAGGTCATTATGAAGTGTAAAGGGTCAAAAACTTTAAATTTGCTCTTCCACAAACTTTAACCATGTTGAAGAACTGAAAACATTTCACAAAAATAGTGTCATCGTGTAGGGGAGACTATTAACTTCGTAGAAATATTGATTTTAAAGTGAATAGAATAAGATAAATATTATTTTATAATTTTTACTAACAATAGGTCTTTAAGACATTTTTCCCGCGAATGTTCATGTTTACGTTTAAGATCGCAACTTTTGTTTTGCTTATCAAAATGTGATAAAACTTATACCATCCCAAGTGTGGAGAAATTTTATACACGTTTATATATATATATATATATATATATATATATATATATATATATATATATATATAATTTCGATATTTTTTATATAGTTATGGCGGGCAAACGGAAAGTGCTCCGTTTTCTAAATCTTTTGAGACCACTTTCATCGAAAAAATCATAAAAAAATATTGCTCAAAAAAATACAAAATAAAATCCATTCCAAGATAGACAACTACATCTAACCTTTCACCAAAGGAAAAAAATAACAAGATTGGGTCATCCAAATCGCGGGCAAACGGACTCTGATCTTATAGGTTTTTTCAAAAACAAAAACCAAGTAATATAATTTTAAGTGTTTAATATAGCTAAACTTGTCCATTTTTTAAAAAAATAGTATTTTAGAAACTAGATTCGGATGCTACAATTCATATTTATATAAAAAAATCTAATTTTGAGTGCGTGTATTGCTAATATTCCCTACAAGTTGATATTTTCTTGTTTTTTGCAATATGACGTCCACTTATGACCCTCTTTTTGTCCACCAACTCGGTGCACTTACCCTTTATCCAAAAAGTTTTATCGATCTTATGGGTGTGAAAACATAAAATCTCTCACAAATTTTTAGTTAAAATTCAGGAGAAGTTTAGTCACACTGTACAAAGCCAAATTTAAACAGAGCTTCTATTTTTCCCATTATAAACATATAAATTGTTGTGATAATAGGGTTTGAAGTGTATAAATGTCCACAGTTTGAATATGCTCTTATGAGTTTGACATACAAGATTATGTATACCACGAAACCAATTGCGTTCCAACACGAGGCATATGAAATAAATAGGTTTGGAAAACATTTTAGTTTAAATGTAGTACAATAATGAACGCACAACCTCTATCCTTGGTGAGCTTTAGTTATAAAAAAAGCAGTTGAAAAAGAATATCAACCAAAGGTCATGAAGAAAGCATGATTTTGGTAATTGAAAACTTCTAAGAATTTTATTCTCGTGGCCTTCAAGATAAAAAAAAATTAATACATGAAATATGTATGACCTAAAAAAACCAAAGTAGACGGCTTCTACTCGGCACAGACTCGCTTGTTTCTATCCCCGGTGACAAGGATCATTATTTTAGTTCTGATGACGAGAGTACATATGAGGACTTCTCTCCTCCTCTTAGCCACCTTTCAGAGAATGTTGACACTTCTCCCTTCTCATCGAGACATCGGGAGTCTTGTTCTCGACCTCATACTCTCATTACATCCGCCTCATTTCCACTTTCAATGTGGGGCCTTTTCACTCCTCCCGCTTCATGTGTTGATGATTCATTCATGTTCAACATTTCTCTTATATTTATCGAGCCACCCTTTTGGGATGTTACGCCCTTAACCTATTGCTTGTATTAGGATATGAGTAGCTGACTTGTGGCTTACCATATCATTTTATTATATCATTTATACTTTCTCATCCTTAGTAGGCCAGCCTTGGTGATGACCATAACATATGAATAGTATATATAGGGGATTGTATGTAGTAGTTAATCATCATTGAAGCATTTGAGTCTTATTTTATGGTTTGGAGGTTGCCCCCTCGAAGTGGCGAAGCTATTCTAATTACATATTGAGATCATTATTTTGAAATATTGTGTTATTTGGTGTTCTATTGTTGCTCATAATCTGAATTATACAAGTAATTTCATTACAAGTGGTATAAGAGTTGATCTGGGCAAAAATTAGGGTAAAAACCCTAATTTTTTGTTTCCACTCTATCTTAAGAACCACAACTAATTTGTGGTATATTTTTTTATCGAGTTGTAAATCATTTAAAGTAAAAATATTTGAAAATTTCAGACATTTTTGATATCTTTTACAAAATTTATTGCAAATTTAGGCTTTTTGATAAAAACACTCCCTAGACCAAAATTTGTGGATTTTTTCATAGTTCTTTACTGATTTTGGAAATATCTCAAAAAAATAGTATTAGTATCTTCTCTGTGTTTTTTCTTGTTCGGCTGAATTTGTATCGAAACCCTAAACCCTAAGGTTTGACATCATGACGGGGCCTTCCACAAGAGTAAACAATCGAACATGATGCCAAAAGTGGATATGAGCAAATTTGATGGTAAGGATCCCCTGAATTGGATAAATCAAATGGAGAACTTCTTTGAGTTACATTAAACACAATTAGGACAAAAGGTGACATTGGCATCCCTGTATCGTGAACCAAACCAATTCATTTGGTATTGATGGTTATGTGCTCAAAGGCAGAAGAATGGTCTCAGTGTCACTTGGACAATTTTTACCGAGGAGTTGCAATTACACTATAGTTCTAGTGTTTCAGAGAACTACTTTAGTCAATTGGCAAAGTTACTGCAAACAGGATTAGTCAAAGATTATCTGCATCAATTCCGAACTTATCTTTAAGGGTGGAGAATATTCCGAAGGGAATCGAATGACATGTTTCTTTGGGGTGTTAAGGACCACATCGAGCATGAGGTACGTATGTTTAATCCACTCAAGCTTTCTGATTCTATTATCATGGCACGTCGAGCAGAGGAAAAAGTTCTTTACAGTTGGAGGTCTCCTTTCATTAACACCGGAGACCGTAGTATCTCTTCCCCTTCATTCGCTAGGCTAATTAGAGTGACTCCTCAACAAATGGAAGAAAAGAGAGCAAAAGGATTATGTTTTAACTGTGACACCAAATATGGACCGAGACACAAATTTGATGAGAAGAATTTGTTCTATATGAAGGAGGTAATGACGATAACGAGGAAGCTGAAATTATAGGAGAGGTGAGAAACCAATAGAAGATTAAGTAGAGGATCACCACCCTAAAATTTCTTACCATGCATTGTTAGGTATTAGTACTCCTCAAACACTCAAGGTTATTGTCTATCTCAAAAAGCAGAAGGTGATAGTGTTGATTGACTCGGGAGTACTCATAACTTCATAAATAGTAAGTTAGTGCCCGCCTCAATTGTTTTATTTACCCAACTCCATAAATACAAGTCATGATTACGAGATGGTGGGACAATCAAGTGCACAAGAAAGTGCCATAGTATCAAGCTTTCCATGGGAGATACATGTTAGACTCACCTATGTTTGTTATTTCTATGGGGGCGTAGATATTGTTTTGGGTGTCCAATGGCTCACAACCTTAGGTACTATAGAGATGAATTTCCAAGAATTGTTCATGTGTTTTCATTCGAGATGGAAGGACAATACAATTGAAAGGGATGGTAGCTAAGTCTCCACATATTATTAGCTCTCATCGAGATGCAAAAAGGTTCTCGGGAAAGGAGTAGATGGATTTATAGCAAAGTTATTTTCCATAAAAGTACAAAATACGAGTCTTCATTGCCACCGATCTTCAAAAGATTGTTGATGCCCATTCATCTATTTTTGATGAAATTCCAAAGGGACTGCCACTAGTTAGGGATCATGATCATGCCATTCAGTTGATTCTAGGGAGCCAAACACCTAACATCAGACCATACAGATACCCATATTCCCAAAAAAGTGAGATCGAGAAAATGGTATAGGAAATGTTGAAGGCAGGTATCATCAAGCATAGCCAGAGTGCATATTCTTCACCAGTGGTCATGGTACGTAAGAAGGATGAAACATGGAGGATGTGTCCATATTACCGAGAACTCAATAAGTACACCATCAAAGATAAGTTTCCTATTCTAGTAATTGATGATTTACTTGATGAATTGTATGGTGCTATTTATTTCACAAAATTAGATCTTTGTTTGGGGTACCATCAAATTAGAATAAGAGAGGAAGATGTTCATAAAATGGATTTCAAGACTCATGAGGGCCATTATGAGTTTTTGGTAATGCCTTTTAGTCTTACAAATGCTCCTACACCTTTCAAAGCTTGATGAACATTGTTTTTCGGCCATTTTTAAGGAGAATTGTATTAGTTTTTTTTTTTATGACATATTGATTTACAAGATAAGACATGGGAAGAACACTTACAACATCTAAATAAAGTGTTGGAATTTTTGGAGAAACATACTCTCTATGCAAAGCCATCCAAATGTTATTTCGGTGTACAAAGGGTAAAGTACTTGGGTCACATTGTATCCCTGAAGCTTGTCAAAGTTGATCCTCGAAGATCAAAGCTATGGTGGGCCAAGGCCCAAAACTATCAAAAATATTCGTGGGTTCCTATGACTAACAGGTACTACAGAAGATTTGTGAGGGGATATGGTAGAATAAACCCCACTCACTTTGCATTGCTAAAGAAGGATGCCATCCATTGGACATACATAGCCACTAAATCCTTTGAGTGAAGGAAGCCATGTGCAACACCTTAATTTTGGCTACTCCCAACTTCTCAAAAACCTTCATTGTTTAATGTGACGCTTCAGGATCAAGATTAGGAGTAGTTCTAATGCAAGAAGGAAGACCAATTGCATTTGAGAGTCGCCAATTCAAAGGAAAAGATCTACTCAAACATGTCTATGAGAAAGAAATGATGGCTATTCTTCATGCGGTCAAGCAATGGAGGCTCTATCTCATGGGTAGACACTTCAAGGTAAAAACTAATCATGATAGTCTTAAATACTATTTTGGAGCAAAGGTTATCATCGAGGAACAACAAAAGTGGGTAACAAAAATGTTGGGTTATGATTTTGAAAACATATACAAAAATGTTAAAGAAAATGTAGTCGCATTAATGCGTTTTCCATAAGGAATACATCTGCAGATGCCTTACTATATGGAATGTCCATGTTGAAGGTTGATTGGGTGGATGAAGCAAGATTGTAATGGGATCGGGACAAGGATACACAATCTTTAAAATAGAATATCAAGCAAGGCTCTATAACATATAACAAATTTGAGTGGAAAGGTAATGCGCTATGGTACAAGGACAAGTTATACTTGAGTAAAGATTCGAATTGAAGCATAAGATTCTTGCAGAGCTACATGCCTCACCTGTTGGAGGACACTTTGGGTTTTTGAAGACATCATAGAATATAAAGAGAATTCTTTTGGGAAGGACTCAAGGGGATGTACAAAATTTTGTATCGAGTGTTTAGTGTGCCAACAAAACAAAAGGGAAACAATTAAGACACTGTGTCTTGCTGCAACCCTTACCAATTCCTAACCGAGAAATGGGAGGAGGTCTCCATGGATTTCATCACCGGATTGCCTTGTTCAGAGGGTAAGAATGTTATTTTGGTGATTGTGGATAGGCTCACAAAATATGCCCATTTTTGTGTCCTATCACATCCATTTGCAGCCAGTACAATCACAACTATTTTTGGAGACAGTTCAAAGGCTACATGGAACCCCAAAGATAATTGTAAGTGATCGTGATCATATTTTCACAAGTAATTTTGGACGGAATTATTTTCATGTTTGGGTACTCGAGATAGCTCACAGTTCATCTTATCATCCTCAAACCGATGGGCAAAGCGAAGTGGTCAACAAATGCTTAGAGGGGTATCTACGTTGTTTTGTATCAGATAAGCAGGAAAGGTGGATTAAATGGCTACCACTTGCAGAATGGTGGTATAACACATCTTTTCATACCTCTTCTCAAATGACCCCATTTTTAGCATTATATGGTTACCATCCACCTTCTATCACTTCTTCCTTGAAGGTGCAAACTAAGGTCAGAGATGTTGAGGAACACACTCGACATCAACATCATGTTTTGGCTAGTTTGAAGGAGAATTTGACATTGGCACAAAACAGGATGAAACAACAAGCAGATCAACACCATAGTGAAAGACCTTTTGAAATTGGTGACTAGGTTTTTGTACATCTCCAACCTTACAAACAGATGTGCAACAGAAAATGACAACAAAATTGCTCCTAAATATTATGGCTCTTATTAGGTTCTACGAGAAAATTGGCGGTGTTGTTTATAAACTAGCGTTGCCTCAATCTTCACACATACACCCAGTATTCCATGTTTCTGCTGAAGAAGGTTATTGGACAAAAATTTGAAGCCCAAATAGAAATTGATGAGGAAGGAAGAATCATTTTGGATCCGAGAGAAGATTGTGCAAACACATACTAAGAGGTTGAGAACCGAAACATTAAGGAATATTTGATCAAGTGGAAGAATCGAGCATCGATGATGTAACCGGGACGAGTGAAGGTTTTCTGCAACAACATCCGGGATTATTCAACGTTGAGGACAATGTTGGTTTGAAGGGAAGGGCATGTTATGCCCTTAACCTATTTGCTTGCATTAGGATATGAGTAGCCGACTTGTGGCTTACCATATCATTTATACTTTCTCATGCTTAGTAGGTTGGCCTTGGTGATGGCCATAACATATGAATAGTATATATAAGGGATTGTAGGTAGTAGTTCATCATCATTGGAGCATTTGAGTCTTATTTTATGGTTTGGAGGTTGCCCCCTCAAAGTGGCGAAGCTATTCTAATTGCATATTGAGATCTTTTTCTGAAATTTTGTGTTATTTGGTGTTTTATTGCTGCTCATAATCTACCGGACCTTAGTCGTCTCTTTACTGATGTCTACTTGTGATGCGGTACAGGGAGTTTTTCATCCTTCTACAGGTGTTTTGGAGGAGTCTTTCATCTCCTTTGTTGGGAGTGCCCCTTTAGGGACCCTTATCTCTTTCTTTTTTCGAGAGACCATCATCGATCGACCTTTTCTTGTGGATCCTCATTACGTTGTTGTGGGGGTTGTTACCTTGCCTTCACTTCACTTGGGCATTCTTTCGGTAGATGTTCCTCTCTCATACTCTTACAGTTCTACATTCATGGCATTACCTTTAGCTTTTGTACACTTACATGCTGACCCTTGTCACATTTATGTGGACATGATTTAGAATTTTTGTATTGTTGCCTTCGTGTTCATTCGTAGAGTGGGCGGACTTTCAAGATACACCGTTTGTGTCCTTCCTAAGGACAGAACATTGTTCGATGCAAATCGACCTTCTTCATTCTCGCATGTGGAAGACCACATCATCAACACTCTTCTTAGAGACTTCATAGAGTTTCAAATTTCATATCCGGTTGCAGAATTCTTTTCGAACCCTTGGCCAAGCCAAGTATCCTTACTTGTGCTCTCATCTTGGGGTGAGGTCCACTATTGCTTCCGCACATCTACTTTGGTCCTTCTTGTCTTCCTCTCCTCTTCATGATTCTCTTCCACCTTCAGAGACACTTCATGTTCCTCCTCCCTCCACCACCGATCGCAAATGTTTAATTCCTTCAAATTTCATGGGAGTTCATCAAAAATCATTTTCCGAGTAGATTTTGGCTAGTTCTCTTCTTCTCCTTCTTCTTCTAGAAAGATTACAGTTTGCACATGTGTACTATATTAGGCCTTTAGTTGTTCGGGACTCATTTAACGCATATTTCTTAGGTTATTTTAAAAGAGTCTTTTATCTCTTGTAAGTGGATTTTTTCCTTGGGTTTTCCTCCATTACTTGAGATCCTTATTATACATGGGTACCTCATCGGGCTAGCTATCGGAACCCATTTCCTTATCCTCTTCTTCTTTTTTAGAAAGATAGTTGTTTATACATGGGTACCTTATCAGGGTTAGTTGTCAAGCCCCATCAACACATCTTTCTTAGTTGTCTAAGGAGTTCTCTTTAAGTTCTAACTTTCCATGACCTCTACCTCAGCTTCGATGAAGGAGGATGTTGGTGTATATGACTTGTTTTGTCATCATTCGGCGTCTTGTCCACCATAGATGGTTAGTCATCTCACTTAGTGAGGTCATAGGTCATTAGGGTTAGTTAGGGTTGTGTCCACGTGTCATGCACAAGAGTTACACAACACTCCTATATGTACCTCATTTTTATCTCGTGTGAATGAGTAGAGTTAGTCTTTCTTACTTGATTCCAATTTTGTGATTCAATCTCTTACTTATTACATGGAGCATTCACGACACCATATCAGAAGTGCAACATGTGCACATGATTTTGTATTGATCCTCGCAAAACAATATGATATTAAAGTACTCTCGAAATTGAGTTATTTTACCTTTCTTAATCATCCAAACGTGAATCAAGAAGAGGGACTCGTCCTCGCGACCTTCCACCAACACTTTGTTCCTAAGCACAATGATGGAGTGCAAAATGAAGGTAAAACACCTAGAATCGTGTCGGTGAGGCTACACATCAAGTATTGGCGCGGGGTGGACTGTGAAACCACCACTCTAGCTTGGAAGCCACTATCTTCTCCATCGTCTTTGTATCTCCACATGACAGGGCGACATAAAGTTGCGCCGCCACCTTAGTTTTCTTCTACTCTTCCTTCAGTTTGCCACAGACATATGCACACAATATATACAACACATTACCTGTATATATAATGTGACAAGACTCGATGAAGTATCTCAGATGGACAAGCGGAACATCTAGAAAGAATGGGTTTTTAAGAGGAGGAAGTAGCGTGATGGATACAAGGATTACGTGGTCAAGTTTTTGCTTCGGGTTGTGGGTGTTCTTTGTAAGCGCATTCTTTTGCTTCCATGATCTAGGTAACATGGCGTTTTTTGTTTGTCTTTTCAAGGCTCTCCGTTCTATGATGGTTGAGTGGGGAAATTGATGTGAACAACCTAACAAATTGTCACTATCACTTAATGTTGCAGCCTACAAGTTCAATGTTTGCGTGTGGATTTAAAAATGTATTTTTGTTTGCCTCGGGGCATGTGGACGGTTTGTTTCGATTCGTAGGTCAACATCGTTTTAAATATGTTTTTACTGTTAGATTCTGCTTAATAATCCACCCATTAATCTAAGAAAGAAACATTTAAACTCATGATGTCACCCCAATCTAATTTAAGTCAAGAAACCCAATATGCATGATGGACTTGTAATATACTTTTTTCCTCCTTTTTCTTATATAGGGACTAAGAGACGGAGACGGCCAGGAAATATTTTCCTAAATAAATAAAATAAAATCAGAAGATCCGGACCACTCCGCGTGACTGGAGCTTTCAACATAGATTGGCTTTATTTCTATCTTTTTTAAGTCCAAAAATCTGAGACAGGTTGCAAAAACTTATTTTTCTATTCTTGTTGGTCATGTGCATTCAACTTTTGCAGGTTGCCTCCATTCAACCACTGACACCGCCGGCTATGATTTGTCTTCCTCTTTTAACTCACACAGTCAAAGCCTATTAAAAATAATTAAAAACAATGGCCTAGAACACACCGTTGGCCCAACTCATGCTTATGTTGTTGATGTTTTGTTAACATGTATAGCTATATATAATATTCAATACAAAATTCTTCGTAAATTTCACCCACATCTGTCAAAAGTTGCTTGCAGATTTCATAATCCGGAGTAGCAGTTTACTCTAAACCCATGGGAAATGAATCGAAGGATGGTTTATTTCAAACATATGGTAAATAAATTTTATAAAATGGTTAAATGAGTTTGCCCAACAAATTTCAAACAAAGTTTTAATAAAATTAAAATAAGGTTAATATTTTCATTGTCGCATATGTAAGTAAACAGGGTATTTACAAGACTCGTGCCCACAACTCAAAGGATAGTTGATAAGGAAAAAGTTCCCTTTCAAATTCAAATCATGGCAATCCTTTTTTCATTTGGAATTAGACAATGAAGATGGGCCGGACCGAACATTTATGGTAGAGGAATTTTGATTTCAGATTTACAACTATTCATGAAGACTACTGACAATGGCTTGATTCAAGAAAGCCCTAGGAGCAAAGACTTGGATTTAATGGATTACGGATTTAATGGATTATTCATTAGGAGGAACCAAGAGATTTTATGAAACTGGCTCCTATGAATTTGATGAGCAAGGGCATTTTACGATCAATGCAGCTCAACAAGTTATTGTTGCCTCTCCCATTGAGGGTTGGACCTAAGTCAAAAGCAAAAGGTAAAAATGGTGGATTGAGCCTCAATCTATTCCTGGAAATGTTGTATACCATGTTACTTCTGCAGAAGTGGGTATTACAATTATTATGTGGCATCTTCCTCGACCACCCTTTTGCTGTAACCTCTTTTTATAGTAATATAATTGCGGTGGTTCCAATAAAACAAATTATAGAATGGTTTACTCCAAACATATGGGAATGAATCTATACAACAGCTTTTTGGAAGGGAGTGTCAATGACAATTACAAACCCGTGTAAACATTATACCATGAGCATCACCAACTCAAAAACAAGACCAAAATTCAGACTACTGAATTTAAACATTATTAAACCCAGTTTTTAGTTCTCTCCATAATAATAACAACAGTTCCTTCTAACACACTATAATCACCACTGGACACCATTTCAAATTATTATATTTAAGATATATAAATAAAGGTATGGCCTACTATATATGGATGTCAAGAGATGTGGGTTATGGATAAAGTTCACAACTCACATCTCTGCACCCAAGTTTCTTGATAACCATGCAGCACATAACAAATCACACAAAAATCTTAAAAAGCCTTTCTAAATAAAGTTCATCCACAAACATGGGATTGTTTCTTAGCACGTAATTCTAAGGATGGGGATCGGCTTTTTAACAAGATAAGAGTGTGAACCATGAGCCTTCCATGGCTAGCTGCTTTATAAAACTTAAATCTTATTCTCCAAACTAAGAGGGGAATTGTCTTTATGCGTTTTCAATCTAATTCCACATGAAACAAAAAATATATGTTTCAGCAGCTTGGAAACAATGGTTGGCAGTTGGAAAGAAGGATTAAAAGACCAATGTATATCTCCATTTCCTAAAAAAAAGTGCATGGAGTAGGCCGTGGTTTAGTGACGTGTTACACTAACTGATGAGCAAATGACCTACGTTTCAAAGCCCAATGGGGTATGAGCATGTAAGTCTTGGCAAGGATTGTGGTTTGCTCTCAAAAGAAACCATCTTCCCATCTAAGATTCTTGCAATTTCAGGGAAGGGTAGAACATTTAGACATCCTTTTCCTGCTAATAACTCTAGTAAAAGCAATGAAACCATTCAGGCTGAAAGTGATACCGACAAGTTATTAATTAAAACAATAAGTAAGATCATTTCATTGTTTTTATATTAGTTTTCTCATTCTGATAATGGATCATGGGACAAATGTGAATAGAAAAAATTACAAATAATTTTATCCAAAAAGTTTTATCTGATGTTATGGACTGTGAAAACATAAAATCTCTGACAAATTTTTGGTTCAAATTCAGAAGTTTACTCATTGCTTGGTACAAAGCCAAATTTAAACAGAGCTTCTTCCTTTTTCTATTATAAACGTGTAAATTGCTGTAATAGTAGGGTTTGAAGTGTATAAATGTCCACAGTTTGAAGATGCTCCTATGACATGCAAGATTAGGCATACCCTGAAACCAATTGCGGTCCGACCTGAGGCAAATGAAATAAATAGGTTTGGAAAACATTTCAGTTTAAATGTAGCACAGTAATGAAAGCACAGCCTCTATCCTTGGTGAGCTTTAGTAATAAAAAACAGTCGAAAATGAATATTAACCAAAGGTCATAAAGAAAGCGTGCTTTTGGTAATTGAAAACTTCCAAGAATCTCCTTCTGTGCCTTCAGAGTCAGATTTTTAATCCATGAAATATGTATGACCAAAAAAGCCAAACCACACTTTTGGGAAGAGGAATCTTTGAATATGTATACATATCCATGGTACACACCAAATGGTAGAATGGCAAATAATTCCAGATGACAAGCCAAATCCATTAAATGCATTCTGAAAAGTGCATGCAACGACAACATTCATCAAACATTCCCACATCATTTGGATGACCCATATATATGGATTGACTGATAATGAATGACCATTTTTGAATTATGAAACTTCACCAGTGACAGATGAAACACCTTGGCTAGGTGTTTAGTAGTCTCATAGTCGAATCAGGAATACAATGAGAAATAGAAGAAGCCATACATGGTCTTGCCCGTCTGTGAGCTCCATCTTAACATCTTTAACTTGTAAGAAAAAAAACTCAAAGTGGTGCAAGATACATCATGATAGGAAAGATCATAAATATATGAAAACTTGCAGAGAACATTAAATTATAAGACTACCCATTACAGAAAATGTCAGTTCAGATCAGATGGCTGAAACTCTAGGAACATCAACAGGGAATTGATCAATGGTTTCAATCCATGGGTTCTTCTCAGAACTAGGATTGATATCCCTGAGGGCCCTCCAGACAGCACTGTTACACTTGAATCCAGACCCAAAGGCAATTTGCCAGGTCCTGTCTCCCTTCCTGATCCTTCCTTTGGCTTCGGTGTATGCAAGCTCGTACCACAATGAGCTGCTAGACGTATTACCAAACCGGTAAAGGGTCATCCTTGATGGCTCCATGTGCCACTCAGAAAGCTGTAAATTCTTCTCCAATTCATCCAAAACAGCCCTTCCCCCAGCATGTATGCAAAAATGCTCAAATGCAAGTTTGAAATCTGGAATATAGGGCTTAATCTTCACCTTGAAAAGCTTCCTCACCACCAAAGTAGCAAAAAGAGAATCTGCTCTGACATTGGAAGAACCAGAGGACCCAATGTTGTTATGTTAGTCTTCAATGCGTCTCCTGCTACTGCCATGAGTTCTTTAGACAATGCAACTCCCACCCTTCCTGTCTCATCCTCCTCTTGGAAAACACATTGAAAACACTTATCATCAGCACCTTTGTTAGTCCTAACAGTGTGCACAAGCTGATATTTTGCCCTTCTCTTCTCTGATCTCTTGTTTGACAACAAAATGGCAGCACCACCCATCCTAAAAATGCAATTAGATACAAGCATGGATCTGTTATTCCCAAAATACCAATTCAGTGTAATATTCTCCATGCTAACAACAATTGCATAAGAATTTCGATGAACCTGGAGCAAATCCTTAGCTAAATCAATGGATATCAGTCCTGCGCTACAACCCATTCCTCCTAGATTGTAACTGGTAATATTCCCCCTCAACTTATAATGATTTATTATCATGGCAGACAGTGAAGGAGTGGGATTGAAAAGGCTGCAATTCACAACAAGCACACCAATATCTTTAGGCTTGACGCCTGTTTTTCGAAAAAGTTCATCAATGGCACCAAACATAACTGTCTCTGCTTCTTTCCTAGCCTCGGCCATGCAAGGATTTGGGGGCAGCCTAAGCACTGCCTCAGGTAGGTATGTCTCCTCTCCTAGACCTGACCGCTCAATGATCTTCCTTTGAAAATCTAAACTTGACTCAGAAAATGTACCAGCCAGCTTAGAGCAACTCATAAACCGTTCTCTAGTACATTTCCTCTCATCATCAGGCTTATAACATGCAAAATCTACAAGAAAACTGGCCTTGGCCTAGTCATAAAGTACAGAGTGGTCACAAAAACCAGCAGAGTCGAACACGTGATTACACTAACAAGATTGAATCGAAGATGCTGCCATAACTCGTACAGATCTTCTGGTCCAAGAGTGCCTACTTCTGCAGCAACAAGGACTACGATGGGACAAAACAACAAATACATTGCATGGGAAATCACATAGTGGTAGCCTAATTTCACATACTTGAGTTTCACGGATTGAAGAAAATCTGGGAGCTTTTGACCTGATCTGATCGATACCGCTGCCTGGTCCGGCTTCTTAGGCTCCATTTCTGCAATATTTCCTCCCTCCTTGTGTTCCATGGCCTTAGAACCCAGTACCCAGGCGGTTAAATTGTAGGGGGGCCTTTGATTCAATACCAAATGTTGTATTCCAGCACCCGAAGAAAAGCCTTGAATGCAAAATCCCCAATCTGATTAAAAATGGATTTGGGTTTGGACCCAGATGGGGTAAAGGCCTGATACCCCTACCCAAATTGCTTAAAACTGATATATGGCACTGCAATAAGGACCCAGACAGAACAAAAACTTTTCAAAAATTGAATTTTTTTCTGGACAGGCGATTTCTCACGGGAGAGGGGAATGTGGGTCGGAAGGATTGAACAGCAAAATCTGTGGGGGGGAATGGGAAAGGAATACAGATATTATAGATGAGATTTGACGGAATCCCGAAAAAGCACGCAATAGGTAGTGTAGTCAATTCAACGCCATCTTGAAATTTAAATCGCAACAGGTGGCTGCATTGAATGTGGTTGGATAATGGATTCGACCAGGACGCTCTTTGGTAATTTTCCTGGAAGGCCGGAAGAAGCAGCGAGGGAGGAAATGGCGGATGAAATAGTTGAAGAATGAATTAGTTAACCGTTTTGGTCAAATAAAAGCACTAGATTCTAACGATTACGAGTAACGGGAAAAGTGTGAAGAGATTATGCGAGACAGGTGGCAAAAGCGTTGAGGCAATCACCTACCTAGTGTCTGCTCAGAGCCTTGTAAAAGCGAGCCACCTCTCGGCCAGCAGGCATTAATTAATTTTCAAATCTTGTATTGCTGTCATTTTTCTTTTAAATAATGATAAACATTGTGTGCCCGTGTGTGCTCTGTTCCAGTGGTAGGGATGGGCTTTAACTGCGTGGTTATTGGTTTGAATCTTCTTTCTTATTTGTAGTTGACTTTTCATTTGTTGCATGATTTCGAACAAATAAAGTAAAAATATATATATTAGCACTTGCACTAAAACAAGGTGTAATGTTAAGTCGATAATAAAGTATGGAGAGTTGTAGAGTCATCAAAGAAATTTTAAGATGCACTGAATTGTATATGATTTGGGTAGTAAGGTATATAAGGTTTGTAGATACATCGTAGTGATTCTGAGATGTATTGAAAAGACATATTCGACCTTGAAAACAAGGTAGCAATCATACACATCCCGCAACCAATCGGTCATTATGTTAGTGAGAGGGCCACTTCCAGAGAGCGGTTTCAACCCTATTAGCATAAGGATCATAATATTACAACGGACTAAGCTCGATTAGGGCAACCAACTAAGGCGGGATTGATGTTTTGATAGAATGTGGATTTATAGAGTCATAGAAGCGATTCCAAAGTGCATCAAGCCCGTAATAATAAGCATATCCACCGTCATCGCCTCATGTGGTGTTGGCGACATTGCCCCCCAGATGAAGACGGAGGAGCAGGGGCTTGATATGAGACAACGTTGGTTCACATCTTGTTCGACTCTATGTTCACAAGGAACATGGAACAAATTTAATATTTTGCGAGACAATTTCTTTGGTAATGTGTAAGATAAATTATTGAGGATTAGTGTTTTGCTAGCCATCATGTATTTTTTCGTTCTCCTTAACTTCCAACAATGAAATTACTTGAAAGAAAAAATTAACATATGAGTTATGTTGAAAGTGCGTTGCGATTTGGTGTTAATGATGTAAATTCAATAACACCACACATGTCATATGTGTCTCAAAGGCCTTATTGGTTATTGGTTTGAATATTTGTTTCTTATTAGTAGTCGATTCTTCATTTGTGGTATCATTTCGAACAAATAAATTTTAAAAATATTACTAGTAGTATTAGGTATACATAAAGTCAAATTTTCATCCGCGAGTCAAAGTTGTTGAGGTATAATTTTAAGTTCGAGTCAAATCCGTTATGGTGTAATTTTAACCTCATTTTTAAAGTTTGAAGGATTAATAGTTTTCTTCATTTGAATATCAAAAAGTATTGACCAACCAAACAAATATATAAAAAGGCACGCACCAGTGGTATTAGGTATACGAAATAATTGATATTTTCATGTTTGGTGTGAGGTGTATCTACTTCGTCAAATTCACTGAGGTGTTATTCTAACCTCCTTTTTTATGATATTCAAAGGCTTTACACTGACGAAAATTATTTTTGTTGAACACACCTATTGACAAGAATTCGTCGATATATTGGTGAAGTTTTAGTTTGAATATCAAAAAGTGTTAACCGAACAAACAAACAAACAAATAAGTCGCATACATTCAGTATTAAGTATATGGAATAATCGATATTCTTTAGTCTTATGTGAGGGTTATCTATTTCTTCAAATTCATTAAAGCGTGATTCTAACCTTATTTCATATTATTAGAAATCTTTACACTCAAATAATTTTTTTGTTATAGATGTTTGGTAAACTACTTATTGACAAGAGATCATTAATACATTAGTAAAATTACATTTGAAATATCAAACAATGTTAACCAAACAAACAAACAAATAAATTTAAAAATAAATAGAAATACCACCCATTAATAATATTAGGTATATGGTATTTGTGAAGGGTATCTACTTCATCGAATTCATTAAAGCACAATCCTAACCACCTTCCTTTTTATGTTGGAAAATAACCAGAACTAACTTTTGATACATTGGTGAAGTTAGATCAATCTTTACCGAGAATAAAAACCAAAAACACCAAAATTAATCTGAATGCCCAAAACATTAAGTATGGCGTCCTCTTGGTAACTGATATTGGTGGTCTTTAAATAATTTTTTGGTAAAGGTTTTTAAGTTTTCAGTATCACCGCAAACTATTAGGTTATTATGTTGGAAAATTGGTTCGAGTTCTTTATATACACAACGTTTGGCAGTTTTGTAGTAATTGTATATAGAATTTATTATATACTGGTCTTATTAAATGTAACTAGTTTATAGAATTTATTATATACTGGTGTTATTAAATGTAACTAGTTTATAGCTAAGATTTTATTAATTGTAATCAATTTTTGAAATAAAAATTGGATAAAATTCACACGCGCGCACACACACACACACACATATATATGATATTGTATATACATAATTTTGGTATAGGGTATTTGTGAGCCATAATAAAATTGGGTTATTCTAAAGTATTGGTGTGTTTGTTGATTATTGATTAAGATGAGGCTCTTATTTACAAGTTTTCTTATTTTATGGTTGTTTTGTGTTGTGTTTTTCATGTTTCGTTCTCTTCTCATCTATTTCTCTTATTTCCGTATCCCTTTTTTGTGTTTTACGTTCTTCCTAGGAACCATATAGTTATATTTGTGGGTATCTATAGAGTCTTGGGTCCCTATAACCATACACACATTCTCAGCAAGTCCATTTTGGGGCACTTGTGTTGTGGATCGTGTCTTGTCCACTTTGTTTCTCATTATATGTCAGTTTACATACTAATAGGGTCATAATTTGAATTTAGAAGTTGATAAATATGTAGGTGCATTAATCTATTTAGGAAAAAAGCTACAAAATCAATACATATTATTCAAGAGAGTCTCATTATGAATTAAATCAATTTAGAACATGAGCACATAAGCATTCAATCTAACACGATAAGTCATTGAGTAAACACGATAAGTCATTGAGTAGACACTAGACTACATCGCTAAAGGATTGCATTTATAATCAGTGTGTTGTTTTCAATATTGTACATCGTTAAGGGCGTGATAATAAAGAACAAACTTCATCTCTTATCAAGGTTAACATAGGCCCCCATGTTTTAGGTAGGACTTCATGTAGATACTTTTGGATTTTTTGGATGTGTTTGATAATTTGGTGGCCTTTTTGGATTGTTTTTGTGTATGTGAAGATTCTTCCTCCACTATAATAGGTAATACAATATCAATGGGGGCTAGGGGTTGAAATCGAAAACAAACTTGGGAAGGGTTGGGCTTGTGGAGCCATGGAGGGATTGATTATAGATATATGTTGGATGTGCACTAAATTATTATCCCATGTCTATGTGTTTTATTTTATGCATTTGAACTAGATTCACCATCGGCAATTAGTCAATTATGGTTTCTCATTCATTTGTAGATGAAAAAAGGTAGATTTGGTTAGTTTGGTATCAATCGAAAACCATAGTATAGATTTTAAAGGTGCTAAGAAACATGTTATCCTTGTTTGACACAATGCTCTATGGTAAACCAAAGTGGACCCACACATGCTCAAAGTACATCCTTGCAAAGTGTGTAGACATGTAAAACGTCAACATTCTTATTCAAAGAAATAACATTCTCATTATACATTATATATCACTAACTATATAATAATTAATCGTAAGATTAATTATTATTATCCCTAATTATCATACCTCAATAATTCTTATTATTCACCCAATAATCCCATCTCATCCTTAGTCATATTAATACATCATTAATATTTCATTATCCTATTAACTAATCTCTATTATCAATTTCTAAGAATTAAAAATTCCTACTCACCTACCCACCTACCCTACACTACTCTACACCTAGCTTCTCCATCTAATCACTCCACTAATCACATTTAATTTCACCTAATCCCAAACTAACCTATCCTCCAAATCTAGAGGCTTCTATTTCTAGAAGCCTCTCCAATTTTCCCTCTTCTATATTCAAAAATTCAATGGAGGCTTCTTCTAATATTTAGAATTTTCCAATTCTAGATCTTTCTCCATTCTCACCAATTCTCCACCATTGATCTACCATTTACATGGCAAGATCTCAACCCTCCATTCTTCCCTCCTCTAACTATAAATAGGAGTGTCACCCTCCATGGCCACCATCTTAGAAAATTGCAAGTATATGTTGCCAAAATATTTCCAAGCAAGCTATCAACCATCAAGCATTCCATCAAGCTAAAATCATCATCCAACAAGGGAGGTGTTGCCCAATTCATCCCACAAAATTTGAAGCAAATATAACAACTATCTTGAGCACATCCAAAGTAACAAGGGAAGAGCATTGGAGCTTGTAGGTAAGTACATGTATAACATTCTTTACCCCCTTTTATCCAGCTCAATCAGAGGTAGATAATAGGTGTGTTAGGTTTAGGATTGATTTGATTTGATAATCATCTTATACTTGCATACTAACACCACTTTTTGTCTACACGGTGTTTTTAGATTTGGTACCCTTTATATAAGGTGCCAACACTACCATCTAGGAAAACTTATCAATTACAAGGAAAACAGAATCATGACCTCTCCTAGCCATGGTAAACATTGCCATAAAATCCATGGATACTAATTCCCAAGATCGATAAGAAATTGGTGACAATCTATGGATCTGCTATCTTTTTTTGGTTCATTTTTCTATTTGCACATGTCTTATGTATAACCTAGTACAACTATTCACATCATGACGAAGCTTTGGCTAGTAGATGTATATTTGGAGCACTACCAATAAATTTTGCAACCCAAGGTGTCCTGCAACTTAACTATACCTCACCTCCTAAATCTTATTCTATCATACTACTATTGGAATATATATGTGTTTTAAGTGACATGGAATCCCTTCTAATAGATGGTATTATATAACCCGATGTCTTTATTCAATGTTCAATTTTGTATCAACCCTATTTTTTTGGAAATTGGTAAACGGTGACACTTTGTTGAAAGGACCCACATTCTTGTACAAAATGCCCACAACGGTAGATAAAGAATTTAAAATAATACAAAATGATGACAAAAGTAAAAAAGAACCAAGATCCAAAGGAGAAAAACCCATGCAAGGGCTACATATCTAACATATTTTTAAGAACTTTTAATGCTTCAAAGGTAGCAACATCTTGAATTTTTCCATCCATTGTATCAACCAAGGAAATCAGCTCCTTACATCCATTCTAGAGATTTTCCCATGTTTTGTCAAGTGTAATCCTTCCAATTTTTGACGACGGTGAAGGTTCGTTAATCTTCTCAAGCACACTGTGGAGAATCTTAGTAGTGTCAACAATCGCTTCCTCCTTTATCACAAAGTCAATAGGTTCCTCCATCACAACATCACCAACATCATCATCAACATCATCACTATCAACATCACTAGCTACATCACCAACATCATCATCAACATCATTACTATTAGCATCACCAACATCATCACTAGTAGCATCCCTCAAAAATTCCATACCATCTTCATCAATAGTGTTTTCAAATTCCTCCTCACTCTCTTCATCAACTCCAAGAGAAAAATCCTCCACCGCAACAACAAGTAGTAGTAATAGGTTTACTAGGAAGAGAAGGAATAGGGATTCAGTATAGACCTTGGACATGAAAAGGAGAACCTCGGGAATTGTGTTAATGACATCGAGCTCGACACTTCCATTTCAGCAATATAATTAGGAGAACGAGTAGGAGGAGAATTGGTCGTCACCAAGGAGGAGCAACATGGTGGGGGAAGACCGAGGCCGAGAAATAAGGGAGGCGAGGAGGTGACCCAGTGGCTCAGTAACAACCACCTCCGAGTCCGAGGTTGGTGGAAGACCGAGATGGTGGTAGAGATAGTATGAGGAGGAGTGGACATGGGGCGCTGGAGGAGCATGACGATGACCAGTAACTAGGCATAGTCGGAAAGTGGGTTAAAGAAGCATGATCATCAACATTTTAAAATAAAGATACGAAGCCCTTGATGAAGAAGAGGACCTTCAACAACACGGGCTTGTTTGATGGAAATATCAAGGGACTGAAACAAGAAATTCACCAGATTTACCTTGATTTTCTGTGGAAATGAGCCAGAAGGAAAATGGGGTGAGACCAGTTTATATCTCCCCTCGAGCATGAAGTAACACATTATCTATTCTACGACTCTATCCCATGGTGGAGGTAAAAGAGACATGTTCATAGCCCGAAAATATTTGTTGACACATTCTCTATTCCACAAGAAATCCCACATTTCAGCTTTGAGGGAAAGCTAAAAATAAATATCCCTGTCTATAGGTAGCCTTGTGGCAATTGCGATAGTTTTAGTAGAAATCTCAAACTTGGTTTTCCCAATTTTCACTTTTCCCTTCTTCCACGACACTAGAATGTTGCTTGAAACTATGATAGAGTACCCAAAAGATTTTCAATTAAGGGAGTGACACCTTTCTCGTGCAATAAATTCCAAACATAAAGGTCTTTTTCAATTCCTCACAATTTGCAGTTCCACACGAACTAGAGAGCCACCCATGATGCACAAAGCCGAAATGTTTAGAAACTCTAAGTTTGGGAAGTTATAACTCAAAAGTGGTTTTTAATTTGCCTCTCGTCGTCGTCCTGTCACGTACAATTGGAAATCTGACTGTGCTTTTTTATGATTAGAAATTCCCTTCATGAGAATAATTACCAAGATCTCTCCATCCCATGCATGATTCCTATCATTACCATAAAACGTAATAATAGTGCAATAAATGTAAGTTTCAATGGTGGTGGGATAGGTAAAGGAGATGATAATGCTTGACACCCACTAGAGAAAAAAATGGGGTGTCAAAATTTAACAACTTGTTAATCGCTTTTAGGTCGATCATCGAAACTACCTTAAGAAGTGTTGAGTTGTGGAGTTTAATTACTTCACAAATAACATGTTTTACAACTTGCAAGTTTACACAGTAACCGACATCGGTTGTGATCGGGCATCATCACCGGGACCAATCGACATCGGTTACACTGTGCATTTATTTATTTTATTTAAGACGCGGGATTAGATCTAACCTTTGATTCAAAGGTGATCTAAGGGTTGTAAATGTATTGTTAAAGTGCCCTATGTTTGTATATGCTTATATAAGCTAGAAATCTAGGGTTATAACATAAGAATTAGAAGACTTGTAATAATTGTAAGAAGAAATTCTTGGAGAGAGAAAAAAGAAGCTTATGAAGGAAAACTATTGTACATCTAAAGAGGTGTGGAATATTGCAGATCTTCATTATATTTCCTCTGTAAAGCAAATAATAATAGATTGGTTGTTTCTTGGTAGGCGTAGCCCACATTGGGTGAACCACGTTAAAAGAGAGTTTGAGATTTGAAGAGGATAAACAAACCAATGAAAAGATCTAAGGATGGAGTCAGACAAAGAATGCAACAATTTATCTCCAAGTGGGAGATTGTTGAGTTGTGGGGCTAAATTGCTTCATAAATAGAATGATTTACAAATTTATAGGTTTACACAAGAATCGCCGTCGGTTGGGTTACCAAGCGCCGTTAGCTAGTAGGAACCTAGAGTATCGCTTGGGTAACTAGCATCGATTACCTATGCATTAAAATTTTTATTTAAGATGTGGGATTAGATCTAACCTTTGATTATAAAGTTGATCTAAGGGTTGTAAATGCATAGCTAAAGTGCCCTAATGTTTGTATATGCTTATAAGCTAGAAAACTAGGGTTAGAAGAAAAGAATTGGGAGAATTGTAAGAATGAATTCTTAGACAAAGAAAAGAGAAGATTGTGAAGGAAAAATATTGTACATCTGTGAGAGGTGTGGAATATTGTAGATCTTCATTGTATTTCTTTTGTAAAGCAAAGATTAATAGATTGGTTGTTTCTTGGTGGACGTAGCCCACACTGGGTGAACCACGTTATATCTTGTGTATTGTTCTTCTGGTTTAATTTCCATATTTATTGCTTGTATGCTTAATTCTGATTATAGATCTGTACAACAAGAGTGTGTTAACCCCAACAACTAGTATTAGATATTTTTATTTGAGGGTTTTATGTGTTGATAGATTTACTCACAGAGGGATTTCTGATTGAGTGGGAGCCACAAGAAAGGTAGAAGATAATAAATACAAAGTGAAGAAATTTAATGGTCGTAATTATCAATTATGGAAGATGCAGATGGAAGATTATTTGTATTAGAAAGATTTATATTTACCGTTAGATGAAAATGTAAAGCCTACATGTAACACTCAAAATTACTAGAACTGGAAAATGATGATATTTTTTTAAACATACATAAAAACATATTACATAGCTACAATTGTATAGATTTATTTAATCAAATTCTTTAAATCAAATTTGTTCTTTTGATCTATCTGATAACATCCGTGTAAGCCATGTGTGGCTGAGAAGGGCGAATCCAGATCTCCATGATCTCCCTTCGCCACTACTTCAAGTGACAATGCTTACTAGCATTTTGGCTCAACCTTTTTCAGGTCATAGGAACCATGTAAAAGTCCTTGGGTCTACCCCGAAGCTAGTTTTCTGACTTCGTATTCTAGTATCCGACCATTGCCTACCTCATGTTCAGTGTTCAACTTCCCATGATCAGGTTACTGGCAATTTTAATTTATTTGGAGGACTAAGAGATCAGCCAATGCATTACTTTGGCCAACGTTTTCCACCGTAAGTTATGGCTAAACTCAAGACAACACATTAGTCTTATGAGTTTAAGTCTTTTGCCATCTCAAAACTATCCATTTCACAACTATCTAGATCTTATAGTTTGTATTTACTTTATTTCCAATTTAACCTATCTTGCAAGAGTTTATATTGAGATAAATGTCAAAGTCCAACTAGGATCATCATGAGATAAGTACATTTGTTATGCTGAAATGTATCTATTTCAGCATTTCACATGTACTTATCCCTTAATATGCCTAATGGATCTTTTCATCTATTTATCTTCCCATTTAGTTTCTCTTTTCCTGATGTTTGGTTTTTAACCTTAAATTACCTTTTTATAACGATACTCTTCATCCTCTACACAATAGGCTTTACAATCTTAACATATTAATACCAAGTTCACCGGAAGGCTAAATTAAATATATATTAATATATATATTTAATTATTCCTCCAATTAACTACGCCACTAAATAGCTATTAAATTTAGAAGTTAAAGACAATTGAATGTTACAATAATTGTTCAATTATCGGCTTCATACATTGACAAATATCAAATAAATAAATATAATAATTTATGATAAGTAAGATTTCTCACTTCTAATATTTATCATTTACTCATATTGAGATATTCTTTCATACAAGGTAATCATCTCTTTATTAAAATCATAAATTACATATGTCGTTAAGGCGAAATATATAACTATTACGGTAACTCTCACATAGTGAGGTTTGAATATTAACAATGGGTCCAAGATCCCAATAAATTCAGTTAAAATTCTGGAATATCATCCTTCTACAAATTGAAATTCAAGTATCTCATTTAGATCCATGCTACGATAAAACTTCACAAGACATGAGTTTCCACATATCCGAACATGACGGCTAATTGTCCTGCAAGACTGGAGTAGTGGTATGTTGTCAGTTCAAAATGAACTGGCATGAATATTGCCTCCATTTTCTGATGCAATTATTTAATAAAATATGAAATGATATACAAGTTATTTTATCAACAAACGCATGGTAATACAACGGAGAATGTATTATTACATGTTCTACATCAAGATACAACTATGAATGTACACCAATAGAACAACCAATTTCTATTTCAGCAATCATGTTTCACTCTAATCACAAGGATCAAGACATAATCAAACCATAATCATTCAACATCCGAATTCTGATTAAACCACAAGCAAATCATGCTTCACATGGTATAGATTCAACTATTATTTTTCTTACCTTCCAATCAACAAGTAGCTTAACAAAACTATCTGAAATCATCATTTCCAAATACCAATTAGACATATTCCCTCTAGGTAATGAGCAGCTCTATAAAACACACAATAAATTTATTTCAAACAATCAAAATACATACATACATACATACATACATACATACATATATAAACAATCCAACTAAACAGTGTAAAAACACCTCTATTAAATCATTTTAACATGTTCTTTCAGGTAACCGACAGATCAACAAAACAAATTGACCCACATACCACAGGATGATAATTTTGAAGTCTATTTGCATAGAATAACAACAATAAGTTTCTAACACTTCCAGTAACGAAATCCTTTAAGAAAAACTAAGTCATCTTACATAGATTGTTAACACTATTATTTTTTCAATCCGGTAATAAAATTATACCTACAAGCAAATCGACTTGTACATATCCAATTTAGTTCATTCCAAAGCATTAATTTCTTTTCTATTTAGAAATTATTAGAATCCGGAAGTAAATATATCAGGCAAAATGATGAAATACCTAGTAAAAAAAATTTTCACACTACCCAGAAATCACTTTGCTCATACAAATAAATTATTGTTTGACTGTAATAAAACCTAGAGGCAGAAATTGATTTGGGTTTCGAAATCAAATTTAAATAGAAAATAAAATAAAATAAAAATTGATTAGGAACACCCATCTGCGTTTTCTTTTCTAGGTTTAGCTAAAACCACACAAAGGAAACTTAAGAGAATACAGAATCCATCAATTTCCTTTTTAGATTTCATTTCCAAGCAATTAAATCAAAAGCTGCCCACAAATTCATGTAATTGCCATTTAAAATGAATGTATATTTCCTCATTATTTACAAATAATGCTGCAAAGAAGGAAGAAGATATTCATGCCTGAAGTAAACCCAGAATCAACAACCTCTTACTCTTCCAGCTCCCACAAGTTGAATCCTTCCTCCCAAAACTCACACAAGTATCCCAGAAGAGAAGAATGAAAACAAACAAAGGAGAAATAAAAGAAAATATAATGAAGAAACTATACTATAATGGAGAATTTTCAGGCTTCCCAATGTTGCTTCATGTGTCAATGCATGCCACATACTTGGTGTCAGATGAAGGCGTGTCCCTTTCAAAACTCTCAGATTTTAAATATTAAAATATTATTATTATTATTCTTTTTAACTTTTGATTTACATGCCAAATCCTTTTAGGATTTAAATATATAATTTCACAAATTAATAATGCATTTTTATAATTTTTTTTTAATTGATACCTAACTTTAATGGTAAAATTAATCATCATAATATAAGTCCACATATTGCCAACAATATGTTATCGTAATAATTATTCGAATATTCTCATAAAGTTGGTTTGATATAGCATTGTCAAATAAAACAAAGGCAGTATTTATCACGGTCATTGAAAAAGTCGAACAAACAAAAAAGACGGCCAAACCAATTAAAATAAAGTAACTTAATACAAATAATCGAAAGATTCACTATCATTTATGAACCGTTTTACCTATGATTAAGGCCTAATCATGTTTTACGAAGGATCATCAAGGTGGGTGCGGGTTACTCGTTCTGCAATGTCATGCCCATAGTAGAAGTGTGGGTCATGATATGACGAACCAAATGAATTTTATACTCAATGATGATCTCCTCTAATCTCGTTTAGACTTAACCATAGTTAATTTAACTTACAAGAAATTTTGGGATGTTACACTACAAAGATGACTGATGAAGAATGGAAGATTTTTGACAGAAAGGCTATGAGATTTATAAGATTGAGCCTAAAGCAACATCTATAGCTTCTAATATTACTAAAGCAACAACCATGGTAGATTTGATGAAATCTTTAGCTAATTTATATGAAAAACCAAGTGCTTCAAATAAATTTTATTTGATGAAGAAATTATTTAATTCTAAAATGTAAGAAGGTGGATATGTATCAAACCATTTGAATGATTTCCATTCCATTGTAAATCAATTAAAATCAGTTAATATTTTGTTTGATGATGAAGTGAAAGCAATTTTATTCTTATTCTCTTTTCTAGATAGTTGGGATAACTTGGTAATGGTTGTTAGTAATACAACATCTGCTACTAATATTTTGAAGTTTGATGATGTGGTTAGTATAATCCTAAATGAATAAATACACAGGAAAAGTACAAGAGAGTCATCATCTGGAAATGATTTGAATGTAGAAAGCAAGGGAAGGCAGAAGGAGAGATCCAAGAGCAAGAATAATGGGAAATCAAAGTCTAAGAATGGCATATCTAAATCCAAAGGTAGAGGAATAACTTGTTGGAATTGTGGAAAGAAAAGACATGCAAAGAAGGATTGTTGGTTCAAGGAAAACAAAGAGAATATACCAAATAAAGGTAAAGAGGAAAATGTTGCAATAGAGGTAATGCAAGATTCCCTTATTCTCTCCTTGGATAATAAAATATAATCATGGGTTTTAGATTCATGAGCTTCTTTCCATGCTATCCCTAATAAGGGTTATTTCAAAAAAATTGTCCATGGTAATTTTGGGCATGTTTATTTAGGAGATGATGTACTATGCAATATTACTAGTAAAGGGGAAGTTCATCTAAAATTGTAAAATGGAAATAAATGGATATTGAAAGATGTGAGACATGTGCCAAGCCTTAAGAAAAATCTAATTTTTGCATGATAATTAGGTGAAGTCGGTTGCATGGTTACATTTATAGCCGAATTTTGGAAAGCTACCAAGGGAGCTCTTGTTATAGCTAGAGGAAAGAAGGTAGGAACATTATATCTATCTACTGTAGACATCGATTCCTTTTCTATGTTATCTACTTCAGATTCAGATGCAAGCATGTGGCACAATCACTAGGCCGTATGAGTAAAAAAGGAATGCATATCTTAAAGGAAAAGAGTAAGTTATTAGATTTGAAAAATTTAGATATTGATTTCGTGAGCATTGATATTTGGAAAACAAAGAAAGCGAGGTTTCTTAAAGTTGGGGAAACAAAGAAGGATAAAAATTAGAGCTTGTGCACTTAGATGTGTGGGGACCAACCAGGTAGCTTCTCATGGAGGATCCCAATATTATGTGACTTTTATTGATGATGCCACAAGAAAGGCATGAGTTTATTGTATAAAGCGTAAATATGTTATTTTTGAGACTTTTAAAAGATGGAAAGCCCTTATGGAAAATGAATCCAATTTAAAGTTAAAATGCCTTAGATCTAACAATGGTGGTGAGTACTACAACAAGGTTTTCAATGATTATTGTTCAATGAATGGAATACACAGAGAAAGAACGGTTCTTAGAACACCACAAGAGAATGGTGTGGCTAAAAGAATGAACAAGACTATCATAGAATGTGCAAGAAGCATGAGGATACATGTTAGATTACCCTTATAGTTTTGGGAAGAAGCAAAGTAAACATGAAAGAGTATTAATCAACCATGGGCCTTCAAGTGCATTGGATGGTGGAATACCAAAAGAAGCTTGGACTGGAAAAGAGGTAGATCTTTCTTTTCTTAGAGTATTTGGTTCAGAAGATTTTGTGCATGTTGATAAAGAAAATAGAAAGAAGTTGGATGCTAAATCCAAGAGATGCACTTTTATTGGTTATGGCTCTGGTGATTTCGGATTCCATTTTTGGGATTTAGATGATGCTAAGATTGTTAGGAGTCGTGACATTGAATGGAATGAAAAGATAATGTATAGGGATCAAATTTTGATACCCAAGGATGAACTAACTCGGTGGAAGATTTTTGGAAGAAAATACATTCTTAGATTTAAAACAGTCATCTACATGTACCGGTGTCGGTGAGGGCAACTAGTGCTTGCAGACAAAGCACCGACGTCGTAGTAGTCAAACCGACGTCGCCACGTAAGGGAAGAACCGACATTGGTCGCCCTGGACCAACGTATGAGATTGATACAAATTTGTAAAGTGAGTAAATTAAGACTCCGACACCCCAATTTTTGTGAGAAACTCGAGCGGGTAAGTAGACCTCGAAATGTTTACACCTTCCTTATTTTATTTATTATCAACTAATAGTGGTGAACCAAATTTTTTTGAAGAAGCAATGTAGGATGATACCCACAAGAAGTGGGATCATGGCATGGATGAGGAGATGGAATCCTTGAAACAAAACCACACATGGGATTTGGTTGAGTTTTCAGTAAGAAAAAGAACATTGCAAGACAAATGAGTTTACAGGATCAAGGAAGAAGAAGATGGACATAAAAGATACAAGGTAAGGCTTGTGGTAAAAGGATTTACACAGAAAGCAGGTATTGAATTTGGTGAGATATTTTCTCCTATACTAAAAATGACTTCCATACGTACTATTTTGTGTTTAGTTGCATAGATAATATTTTCACTTAGAACAACTTGATGTTAAGATGGATTTTCTTCACGGTGATTTGGAGGAAGAGATATATATATGCAACAATTTTTTAGATACGAAGTCAAGCGTAAGAAGAAACTTGTGTGCAGATTGAAAAAGAGCTTGTATGGGCTTAAGAAATCCCCAAGGTAATGGTATATAAGATTTGACAGTTTTATGCATGAGCATGGTTATATGAGATGTGAATCGATTATTAGGTTTATTTCAAGAAGCTTGAAAATGGTAGGTATATTATTTTATTACTGCGTGTAGATGATATACTTATTTTAGGATCTAGTATGTAGAACATTGTTGATCTTAAATAAAATTTAGCTCATACATTTGTAATGAAGGATTTAGAACTGCAATGAAAATCCTTGCAATATAAATTCACAGAGACATGAAGAACATGAAATTATATTTATCTCAGAACATTATATCAATAAGGTGTTAGAAAGGTTTAAAATGTAGAATTCAAAACCTATAATTACACCTATGGCTGACACTTCAAACTAAGTAAAGATTAGTTTACTACATCACATGAGGAGGTCGAGTATATGACACGGGTTTCATATGCTTGATAGTTAGAAGCATTATGTATGAGATGGTTTGTACTGCACGGACATTACAGGTAATGGGAGTTATGAAAAGATTTATGGCCAATCCAGGTAAAGAGCATTGGAAAGTAGTCCAATGGATACTCAGATATTTGAGAGGGACATCCAACATGTAATTATGCTATAGAGGGTTAGATACTTCTTTATGCATCTATGTTGATTCATATATGGCTAGAGATTTGGATGGTAGGAGAAGCACCATTGGATATGTATTCACAATAGGTGGCATGAAAGTTAGTTGGATTTTGAGATTGCATAAGGTTGTGGCCTTGTCTACTATAGAGGCTGAATATGTTACAACTACAGAGGCTAGTAAAGAGATTATATGGATGAGCAGTTCATGGAAGAGTTGGGAAAGGAGCAAGAAGACTTCATATTGTCATGACGGTGATTTTCAAATTACAATTCATCGGACGAAGAACTCACCGTTTCATTCAAGAACAAAACACATTCAGTTGAGATATCACTTCATATGGCAGGTGTTGGAGGATGGGCAACTGAAACTGGAGAAAATTCATATAAATGAGAACCCTGTGGATATGCTAGCAAAGCCATTGAAAAAGGAGAAGTTGGAGCTACACTCCATTTCTGTTGGTCTTCGATTTTGAGACTTGAAGAGGGAGAAATAGACCAAGGAAAGGATCCAAGGATGGAGTTGTGCGGTATAGTGCAATAATTTATCTCCAAGTGGGAGATTGTTGAGTTGTGGAGCTTAATTACTTCACAAATAGCATGTTTTACAACTTGCAGGTTTACATAGTAACCGACATCGGTTGGCTAACCAATCTCATTCACACGGGACCAAATGGCATCGGTTGGGGTAGCCGACATTGGTTAATTATGTGTTTATGTTTTTATTTAAGACGCAAGATTAGATCTAACCTTTGATTAAAAGGTGATCTAAGGGTTGTAAATGTATTGCTAAAGTGCCCTAAGTTTGTATATGCTTATATAAGCTAGAAAGATAGGGTTAGAACATTAGAATTAGAAGAATTGTGATAATTATAAGAAGGAATTCTTGGAGAGAAAAAAAGAGAAGCTTGTGACGGAAAAGTACTATACATCTAGACAGTGGGGAAGATTATTGATCTTCATTGTATTTCCTCTGTAAAGTAAAGAATAATAGATTGGTTGTTTCTTGGTGGACATAGCCCATATTGGGTGAACCACGTTATATCTTGTGTATTTATCTTCTAGTATATTTCCATATTTAATTGTTTGTAAGCTTGATTCTAATTGTAGATCCTGTACAAAAGAGTGTAGTAACCCTCAATAAGAAGAGGCTCCGGAAGTTCTCAATCCAAACCTATTGTTTTTTAATGGTTACTCCCAAATTAGCTAATTGATCCACAAATTTGTTTCCTTCCTTGGACATATTTTGATATTGAACATTGTTAAAAATAGATTGTAAATGGCAAATATCAGCTATAATGTTGCTTATGGTCCAACTGACAATTCCATTGGCATTAAGAATATAGATCAAGTTGAGGGAGTCACTTTCAACCATTAGATTAATCCTTCCAAATCTATTAGCGGTACCCAACCCTTTGAGGATTATTAGGGCTTATGCTCTATGGTTGTTCCCATTACCTAATTTGGTAGAAGTTGCATCCATTGGTGACCCAATTCATCTCTGATTATAGCTCCCCCACCTAAAGCCCCTAGATTACCTTTTGCAGCTCCATCTGTGTTAACTTTCAACCAACCAATTAGAGGAGGAGTCCAAAATGTTTTAGCTCTAAAGATGAGCCGAGGAATGTGGATGTATTTGGATTTGAAGTTGATTCAACCAAGTATCCTTTGGATTAAGAGAGATTTTACATTTGTGTTGTTTCTAGATGGAGAAATTTAAATTTTCCTGAAACCAACAATCACCAAAGTATACACCTAGAGGGGGCTATGTTATTGATCTTTGAAAATTATTCTATTTCGCTCTTTCCAGAGATTCCATGAAGTATAGGACAAGAGGATTTTTTAGGAAATATTAACAACTTGATGTCTAAAGAAGGGTTTCCATTGTAGAATGTCATCATGAATAGATGTTAGAAACACCCAAAAACCCCAAATCTATTTAAGAGGAGAATCCAAACAAAATGAGAGAAAGAAAGATGAAAAAGCAATCATAAAACACACCTACATGGAAGAGAGTATCCTCTACACTTAAGATTCTCACCTAATAAAAAGGAATCTATAAACACCAACCAAGTATAGAACCCCACTTTAGGAACCAACTGTGGGAGCCATATATGATATAGGGGGGGCGTCTAATCGATGCAGGAGGGAGAGGTAATCTACTTTAACAAAAAACTCTCCCGAGGTTGAATACGACCAAATATGAATATCTTCACCCATAATAGATCGTAGGTAAAAAGAAGAGAGCAAGAGCTTAATTTTATCTAACCACTGTAGCTGGTTAGGGCCGACACCCTCCCAAGC
This sequence comes from Taxus wallichiana var. yunnanensis, assembly GCA_018340775.1. Classification (NCBI taxonomy): domain Eukaryota; kingdom Viridiplantae; phylum Streptophyta; class Pinopsida; order Cupressales; family Taxaceae; genus Taxus; species Taxus wallichiana. The sequence continues at coordinate 441,750,322 of CM031241.1, read as the reverse complement.
TAGTATAAGCCAACAAAGAGAAGGAGCCGAAGTGTCAATATAACCATTAACTTTTTTCCCACATAACTTATTGATATGGGTTTGGATAGGTTACTTATAAGAGTTAGAGTCTAGGGTTTTTCCCCAATCCACCAATCTCATAAAATATCAATCTGTCTTCCACTTCCCAAGATTTATTTAGTACCTGATTATAGCATCTTCTGAGTGCTCACTATAGAATTCCAAATTGCCGAGCCACTCGGTATGTCATCATCAAAGAAGTTGTTCTGTGAAAAAATACATTTTGAAGTCAACATCTAAATCCAAGTAGATTTACCTTTGGTAGCCAACAACCAACCTAACTTTGCTAACATAACATGAGCTCATTTTAAAAAATCTACGCAAACCAAGACCTTTATTTGCGGTAGAGGTTTACACACCACATTCTAAGAGACTAGATGGATTCTTTTTCTATCTTCAACTCTAGACCACATAAATTGTTTTTGAATTTTTTCAATACTAGAAGCAACCGAAGAAGGCATCTTTAACAGAGGTAAATTATATTAGAAAATTTTACAGAGAGCGGCTTTAACTAGTCAAGCTTACCATCTTGACTAAGAAATGCTCATTTCTAGCATGCTAGTTTCTTTTTGAATCTATCAATAACTAGATTCCAAAGGGTTTTAAGTTGTCTTCCTTTAAATAAGGGGAGCCCCAAGTAAGAAGAAGGTAAGTCCATGATGCTGCATCCAAAAATAGTTGCTATCTTTCTTTGTCTGCTTGGAGGAGTATTCATGAAAGCAATATTGCTTTTAGTGAAATTGATTAGCTGATTAGAAGCAGATTGATAATAGTCCAAAATTATTTTCAGATATTTTTCCTCCACCACCGAAGCGATACCAAGAAAAAGAGTGTCATCCACAAATTGACTATGGGTAAAGCAAAGGATCTTTGAAGTAATTGTTAAGCCAAAAATTCGCGAGATCTTTTAGCTGTAATAAGAGCTTTATTAAGATTGTTAGCCATGAGGATGAACAAAAAGGAGAAAGAGGATGCCCTTGTCTTAATCTGTGGATGGTAGAAAAACATCCTTGAGGAATTCCATTCAAAAGGATAAAAAATATAGGAGAGGAGATACAACTATGAACCTAAGAGCACAATTTTTCCCCAAAACCAAATTTTTCAACACTCTAAGCAAGAAAGTCCAACTTACCCTATCAAAATCCTTTTGCATATCAAGATTGATGACCATGCTCGCAAATTTAGTAAGAGAGGCTGAATGTAAAGCTTCATGAATAGTAATAACTCCCTTGAATCAATCTACCACCAATGAATCCATTTTGTTGCTCAAAAATTAATTTATCCATAAAGGGTTTGAGTCTAGAGGCCAACAATTTGGTGATTATTTTATAATAAGTGTTACAAAGACTTATTGGCCGGAAGTTAGTTATCAACTTAGAGCCTAAGTACTTGGGAGTAAGATTCATAAAAGTATTGTTCCATTCTTTTAGAAGAAGGTCATTTTGTTGAAATTTAGAGACAACAACAAAAATGTTAGTTTCAATAGTATGCCAATAATTTTGAAAGAAAGTTATAGGAAAACCATCGGGCTAGACAACTTGTCCCCCTTCATGTCAAAAACCGCTCTACAAACCTCCTCCAGGGAAAAAGGTTGAGTGAGCTTAGTGTTTATATCATCATAGATTAGAGTAGGGATGTGCTATAACATTTCGACTGTTGTCATCCTTACTAGGGGAATGTACTCTAGAAGGAAAAGAGAAAATTAATGTACCAATACAACAGTTATAGGACCATCAACATTTAAATATTTTCCATCCATAGTAACAAGCTCTTTAACTTTATCTCTACTTTTGTGTTTGGTGGCAGTAGTGTGAAAAAATTTAGTATTTTGATCTCTTTGTTGTAACCATTTTTCCTTAGATCTCTACCTCTAGTAAAATTCTTCTTCAAAGCAAGGGTGTTTCACCTCAAAGTAAGTGATAAACCAGATAAGGTAATAGTCAAGGAGGAATACCTGTGATTATGTAGATGGTATGTGCGCATTGTAGAAGTTGATCGAATAAATGTGAGAGATTCCTTTGGCTAAGAGGAACGACCTGTATAAGAACACAACAAGACCACCAAATGATATTAAATATAAAATGACAGTGGACTTCCTAACGATTGCTAGTTTCGAGAAGTGTGATACTTCCTAGATGGCTGTCAATCCACTATTTTTATCAAATTAATGAAAGTAAATACGAGAAATAAAGGTCCTATTGCTAACACTTTTGATTTAGGTATCTCAAAACGTTATCATCAAACTAGATTAAGAAGAATACTAAAATACAAACTAATCTAGCATTAGGCACAATATATTTCTAGTTGAGGGAGGTCACATGGGTATTAGGTAAGGTCACAAGGGTTTCTGGTAAGGTCTGGATGGAGTTTGGTAGAGTTATGGGTTGTTTGGTGGAGGTTTAGGAAAAGACGATGGATCGCATCGGTCAGTGACCGATGTCGAGACAGAGAGGTGAGACCGACGATGGTGAAGGTGACCGATGTTGGTAGGATAAATTTGGTAGTAATTTAATAAAATAAGTTTTGAGCTTCTCTATGATTGTGCATAGAATGAAGGGGGAGTGGTTGGGTTCGTAATATGACCGGGAAGGCTCGGGAATACATAGGGGAAAGTATGGAGAGCCAAAAGGCCATGGGTGGTTGGATTGATGGATTAGTAATAAAGTGGGGATAAAGGAATACAAGAGGAAATAAAGTGTAATGAAAGAGCTACTAAACCTAAAATTTAAGCGAGTACAATATGATGAAAATCATGTATACTTACTTGCATTTGCAAATCTGGTAGTTGAAAAGAAGACGATAGTTGATCATGAAGAGATTCTCGAGTTCGAGTGTCACTGATACTACTGGAGTGTTCCCGTGAGTATTCCAATGCCTTGGAATGAGAGCCAAATTCTTGCTTGGGCCTATGGTTGAGTATTTTGTGTCATCTAGATGATGAGAAGTCTTTGATTCATGCTTGAATGCAATAGAACTCTCTAAACTGAAAATGACCAACCTAGGTAAAAGGTTGCAAAATTTTATATAAAGGAACCGATTATGGTTAGGTGGACCGACATCGGTTGAGGAATAATCGCGTCGGTTAAGGAAGTAAAATTTAGGTTTACCAAAAATAGGAAGATCTTCCTAGATTTGGCATGCTTTCTCATTAAGTCCACTTAGGAAAGTGGAGTTCACGTGAGAGAAGGTAGGAAGAACTTAGAAAAGGTCCAATTAGGTTTAGGAATAAGTCTTAGTTAGTTAGGTCAAGTTAGTGACTCGGCACTAGGAGTTATAACTCAGTGATGACTCAGTGTTGAGGGTGATGACTCAGTCATTGTGAGTTAAATGTCCCCTAGAATGGGTCCAATGTGAGGTGTCCAAGTGAGGTGGAGGTGTGAGGGTGAAATTAATTTAATTAAAATAATTAAATTAATTAATAATGTGAAGGTGAATAATTAATAATGGGGCGATGGTGTGCTTAATTAATTAAAAGGGACCAAGGGGAGTGTGACCCAAATTTGGTGTCTACATTTTGCCCCTTTTGTCGCGTAGCTTGTATTGGTAAGCGACACTGACAAAAACATGAATTTGGTGTCCTAGGTATAAGCGGAGGTTAGGTTTCCCCAAGTAGGGCTGAAGGTGATCCCCCTCAAACCATGAACTGATGAGGTAGAAACATAGTGATTTGATAAATAGATGATTGAGGAAAGTGAGGGCCGGTAGGTAAGGGTATGGTCATTACAGGTAATGGGTAAAGGTCATGTCGGATAATGGGTAATGGAAATCGAATGCATGACATGTATTGATTGTGATAAGGTACCGAGGAGGAAGAGCTTGCAAATGCTACGTTTATCCAAACGAGGTTGAAGTGATTCAGGTATCCAAGGTATAGGATATGGTAATGAAACACAACAAGGTTAGGTGTAGGAACAGGTAATAATTTTTGTTCCATAAAGCACCAAAGGTATGGTCGGGATAAACAACACGATAGTAGGTAATGTAAGGTCATGAGGCTAAATGACATGGGTAACAACAATGCAAGGTATAACGAGCACATAAATTCAAATGTCACAAAAGGCGGTTCAGTCAGGGTATGTAGGTCAGGGCACAGGTAAGGCCGAGGTATAGGTAAATAACATGTCCCTAAATGCAATTAAGGAAATGTACAGTAATTTAGGCTTGTGGGTGAGGTGTAATAGGTGTTGGTAAGGATAAAAGTTGTTGGATCAATATTGTTGTTAGGAAAAATGGGCATAGTATGGGTCAAACAAATGGCTATGGTGGGTGATCGATCTTTGGTTAGATCATAATCGATGTCGGTTTTATAGGGCACAACATGACCGACATTGGTCATGTCGATTTGGGGTAAAAAAGGAAAATTCCACTTTTACAGATTCATTTTAACCTTTCTACTTTTAGAAAATGACAGAGGAGAAGAGTAAGAGTGGAAAACAATGGTACGAGGTGTTGGGATGAGTTGGTGAGCCATGTAACAAGTGATTGACATTTTATAGGTGGGTCCATGAGATCGATTTGATTGATTTGATTAGTTGGGAGATTCATGGTAGATTTTGGTATGGCAGAGGGGGAGAGAGTGTGTGGACCATCGACTCATCGACCAGACGTGCCACTACGAAGATGCACTTATGGGTAGAGGTAAGAGACTATCTGAATCCTTCAATTAAGTTGAAAAGATTGAAATCATTTTGTTTATTATGGGTAGAAAATTAATTTTGAAAATGTGGTTAAAATGAATGAAATGGGGGTGGGAAGGTCAAATGTAGCTTAAATAGGGTTGATAATGAAGGTAGGATTGGTTGGGTGGGTTGGGGTAGGTGTTTAGGTTATTTTTGGGTAATTTTTGATAATGGGAACAGGTTTTCCAATTCTTATACCGCGATAGGACTGGTTCGGGGGTGGTGTGTATAGAGTTGGTCTCGAGCAGTGGGTACCGGTTGGGGGACAGCCGATGGTGGCTAGGGCCACATATGATGTTTCGTACTATAGGTGGATTGTGGAGGGCCTTTCGGCAATGGATATTGTGTGGAGACCATATATTGGTTATCCATCATACAGGGAATGGATGAGGAGCTAGAGGGATTGCAACTTTTGAGATGGATACAAGGGCAACATGACGGTGAGCATGAGATGCTACATGTTGGTGAGTGGTCGGACGTCGATTTGGACTACGTCAGGATGTGCCCCCACCTTTCCCAAAGTACTACAGAGATGATGTTGAGAGACCCATGTCTCCACCACATCCAAGTGATCCGAACGGGTAGGAGGAGTAGGTACATGGGATTGACGGATGAATGATCCAGTGTCACTTGATGCATATAGGTAGTGGTGGGTGGCACAGTTATGGGTGACACCACCGAGGCCAAAGTTGATCTAGCAATAGTCACAGTGTAGAGGATGCATTACATGGGCGGTGGCCACCCTACATGCATAGATTAAAAAACGGATTGCAAGGTCAACCGAGAGGGTCACAAGCACATGTGGCCACATTCCAGAGCATAGGTGATGGCCTTACAGCCTAGGTAACACACAGGTAGAATCTTGCACATGGTGGAGATGGGGATGGGGTATAGGTATCCACCTTATAAGCACATGTGGCCGGATTACAGTGACCATTTGGCCATAACATGAAGCTCAGTCGTGACCTTCCGGCCTAGGTAGCTACTGTGTACCCCCTCAGTACCCCACAGCATGAGACATGCGTCGACCATCATATAGGTGTTAGCATCGGGACATGGTCCCATGGTACATGTAGGAGGACAGGGACCACATGGGCAGTGGGGCGAGACCACTATTAGCAGGTAAAGTTCACAGGTTGTAGTGAGGCCTATGACACCACCTTAGATAATGTCGATGGCAAGGTTCAGGGATGCCTTGAACGAGGATCACTATTATCAGGATCATTTGTATTGCCAGTATTGATGTCCCTTCATATAACAAGTATAGAGCCCAACAAGAAGCTAGTGAGTGGATGAGATGTAGGACTCACAACTCGTAGAGCACACGGGGGCCGTCGAGCCTAGAGATAGGGTCAGGGAGAGGTTACTAGTTCTCAGAGACCAAGCCTAGGTGAGGGTCGGGAGATGACCATGCAGAGACCCTTGGAGGGTGAGGAGATGCTATCGGGGAGGTTGTGTGGTAGGGAGGAGGAGAAGACATATGATATTGGAGAGGAGGATATCCAGTGGGGCTGATTGAGTACTTGATATGATATTGTATTTTGATTTTGGTTTTTGATATATATTTTGGCCTATGTGCCAAAGACGTGAGATTGTACATGAGATTTTTTGAGATATTGGTATTTATTTATATTTATATTTGTGTATATATGTATTGATGCACAGACTCTCCCATTTATATAGTTGATGATGTTTATTGGATGGATGATGTACTTGTTTTAATTTCTATTGATTATGTGTATCATGGAAACTAGTTGAGTTAGGCATGATTGAGTCAAGGTCATATAGGCATGGTTGAGTCAAGTGGTATAGGCATGGTGGAGTCAGGTTGTCTAGGCATGTTGGAGTCAGGTTGTCTAGGCATGGTGGAGTATGGTTTGTGGATTCAATTTAATTTCCAAGTTATTGGTATTATGGAAAATAAATGATGATGTATATATGTATGATGTGGTTTAATCTTCCAAATATTTGATATCATGGAAAATGTTTAAATGAATTAGGTAGCATATGGATATAGTGGTAAAAATGGAAAATGTGATGAAAACAAAGCATGTTTGTTGTGGTATATTAATTTTCCAAATATTTGATATCGTGGAAAATGTTTAAAGGAATTACGTAGCATATGGATATAGTGGTAAAAATGGAAAATGTGATGAAAACAATGCACATTTGTTATGGTATATTAATTTCCACATTTTTGGTGTGAATTGAAACTAACTAGGGTAGAATGAAAAGGTGGGGGAAATGGTTAGGGGTAAAGATGTAAAAGGGAAAGGGATAGAATAAAAGGTAGACATATGGCCAAGTTATCCTCCAAGCCCCCTACCCTCGAGTGTTGCCTACAAAGCCTCGATGAATAGGGGCCTCATGCGGATGTAGTTCTCCTTGAAGTGAGATAAGATTATGAGAAGGTAGGCAAATGGGTTGATAGGTTTTAGGTGTGAGTGCGATTACATATCATTTAGGTATGGTGGAGTTGACTTTGAATACACGGTTGAATATAGGTCATTAGGCATGAGGGATTCGAGGTTATGTAGGATTGATTGAGTAGAGGTTTCAAATGTCTAGTCCTATGTAGCGGAATCAATAAGTAGAAAAATAGGTGAACGGTAAATGAGGTGGGGTACCGCCCTGGTGGTCGAGACCATTATGATTCTATTGTACCAAAAGATTGACTTATGGACGTAAGACCCAAAAAGTGTTGCATGTTGCAACTTTCCAAGGGTGAATGAAGTTACACGATCACAAAATGTCGTATTTTCATAACATCCCTTGAGTAGGTAGGAAATTTGAAAGGATAGTAGGTGGAGTGAATTGATTTATTGTAGCGTAACCTTATTATGAGGCAACATGCCTCTTCCGCAAGATACCCAAACCGAGAATAGGCAAGTCCATGACAAAAAAATTTGTATGTTTCTTTTTCTTTTTCTTTTTATTTGTATAGATTGGTCGATGCGGTAATTTATTTGGGATAAATATAAGGACTCTTTGAGGTCTTCGTGAACCTAATCAATGCGGGAAGCTTCAAAATATTTTCATCTTTATTTGTTTAAAAATAGTCTTCTTTTGATAGACTATGTATAATAGGACTAACTTTATAGTCGCCCTTCAAGGATAATTCTATTTATAACATCTAAATAGAGAGGTAGATGTCCTTTTGAGGGAATCATCTATTGATAAAAGTTTTACTCAAAGAGTTAAATCCCCTTTTACTTTGGATTTTTTTGAACTTTTATGTCATGGATAGAACTATAGAGGAGAATAAGCATCTTTTATGAAGGCAAAACCATAGAACAAAAAGGTTAGCTATGTAAAATAGGTTTTAAGTGACAAATTACCATGGGATTCCATCCTAAAAAAGAATGAAAAGTTTCCATGAGAATCATGCCATGAGTAGATTCGTGGTACTCATGTTTAAGATAAGGTTGAAAGGTGATGGGTGATCACACAATTCTTGTTTAGCCATTGGTCCTTAAAACAGGTGAGATGAAAGGAATGGGTACTCAAGGGATGAGTTTGTAATAGACAAAAGGTGATATAACACTCGATTCAACAATATAATGGTCGAAGATGTAAAGCATTGAGGGCTCAGGTTCAAGTTGGCCTTGAGATAAGACAAACGATAAGCACCTGATCCATAGGCATGTGTGACTATATAGGGTCCAAGCCAATTAGGAACAAATTTTCCCGTTTCATTTTCTCCACTTTTGTTACATGTTGATTTTCTTCTAGACGAGGTCATCGACCTTAAAGGTTCATTCTTGGACATTTTTGTCGTAGGCACATTTGATACATTTTTGGTAGATTTGAAGGTGATCAAGAGCGGTAAGATGATGCTCATCTAGTAATTTGAGCTGTGCCAAACGGTCTTGGAAAAAATCATCATTAGTGAGCATAGCTTTGAGTGAGATACGAAGAGATGGAATTTGGACTTCGAGAGGTAAAACAACCTCTGTACCATAAACCAAAGAGAAGGGTGTGGTAGTAGTTGAGGTATGAATACTAGTGTAATAAGCCCATAAGGTGAAATAATATGCGTATGTCAATCCTTGCCACTATCATCAACCAATTTCTGAAGAATTTTATTGAGGGTTTTTTTGGTTGATTCGGTTTAGCCATTTTCTTAGGGGTAGTAAGGTGAAGAGAAACTAAGTTGGATGCCAAAGGTGTCACATATTTTCGTAGGGTTTTGTTCTTGAATTATTTACCATTGTCAGTGATAAGTCGGTGAGGAACACCAAAGCGACAGATGATGTGATGGTTAAGGAATTCACATATTTTCTCAGCCTTGGTAGAAATTAGAGGTACAACTTCTACCTATTTAGTGTAATATTCAAGATAGCGGTAATAATCCATTGATGAAGTTGAGAAGAATGAAGGTTAATCTCACTAACGAGATCCAAACCCCATTAAGAGAAAGGCCAAAGGTCTCATGTGACCTATAAGGCATGACTAGGTGTGTGGTGAAGATTATCATGTTCTTTGACACTTCACAAAATGATTGACATAGTCACAACAATTGCGGTTTAAGTTTGGACAGCAATAACCGAGGTGCGAGGATGTGCTTAACGACAACTAAACCACTGAAATAACCTCCACAAATTCCATCATGAACCTCTTTGATAGTATATGGTATTTCAGAATTGGTTAGGAAATGTAAGAGGATGTCATCAAATCCACGTTTATAGAGTAGACCACCCATGATGACATAGTGAGAGATACTTTTAAGGAAGGCTCATTGCCCATTGTAGGTAAGATGTAGAGGGAGAATTGAAAGGGAAAGGTAGTCAACGAATTTCTTATACCAAATATCTCATGGGTCAATTTCTGATTTTTGACAAAATTAACCTCTAGGAATAGGTAAGATGATGATTGCAATCTTTGTATTGTGACAAAGATCTTGAGTCTGAGGGTGAAGTGGGTATTTGAGAAGCAAGATAGGCCATGGTATCTGTGAATTTTTTTGTGGAACGCGGGGTGGTGTGAAGTTCATAATGGTCAAAGGTAGTCAAGAGAATGTTGACATGATGTTTATACTTTTGAAGTATCTCATTATGACACTGGTATAGTCCATTAACTTGGTTAACCACCAGTTGGGAATCACCAAAAATATTAATGGATTTAACATTTAAGGCTATGGCAGTTTTAAGACCCAATATGAGTGCTTCGTATTCGGCGATGTTGTTGGTGCAATCAAAATCTAGTTTGAAAGATAAGGGCATAGGATCACCATCCAGAGGAATGAGGATGACTCATGCACCCCCCCATGCTTGACATTTGGAACCATCAAAGAATAAGGTCATTTGATAAATTGTATCTTCAAGGGAAAGGGTAGCAATGGATTCATCTGGAAAATCAAAGTTTGAAGATTGGTTTTGAAAAGAGGTGCGTCTGTAAGTTGGTCTGCAATGGTTTTTCCTTTGATGGATTTTTGGTGGATAAATTCGAGATCAAGGTCTACAAGGAGCATGATCCAATGTACAACACATTGATGTTGGTAGGGTTTAGCATACATATAATGCAAGGGGTCGGTGTTGGTGACAAAAAGGTTTTGTGGTTAAGTAAGTAATGGTGAAGTTTGGTAGCGATGAAGACTAGGGATAGGTAGAGTTTTTGGTGTGAGTGTATCTAGTCTCATAGTCTAGAAGTGTATGGCTTATATAATAAATAACTTTCTCTCTATGTTGTTCATTATGATGAACAAGCATGGCTCCCAATGAATAGACTGTGGAAGAAATATAAAGGTAAAAGGGAGTGTCTTCTTTAGGAGGAATAAGAACATGTGGTTTGAAGAGGCATCCTTTTAATGCTTCAAAATAATTATGGTAGTTATCATCCCATTTGAAGAAAACATCCTTTTTAAGGAGGTGACGAAAAGGTTGACAATGGTTAGAGAGTTGGGAAATAAAACGGTGAATAGATTGCAACTTGCCTTGCAAACTACGAAGTTGACGTAGGTTAGTAGGTGGAGGCATCTTGAGAATTACCTTGGCTTTAGCAAGGTCAACTTCAATACCATGCAAAGAGATGATGAAACCAAGGAGCTTACCCAAGAGAACAACGAAAAAAAACTTATTTGGTTGAAGACAAACACAATACTTGGCTAGATTTCTGCATAGCTAAAAACCTAGTAAGTCATAAGATAAATCTCCCTCATTTACGGTGAGGCTCCCGTGTCGATTTGTCAATAAAAATATGCTAGTATCTATATGGGGGTTTTACTTTAACTATTCATCTCATGAACCATGGTTGTCTGTTTTGTAGCAAGTAAGCGATTGTTTAAAGAAAGGAAATATGTAAAGAAAAAGGGAATTATATAAATATAGGGAAGAAATAGGAAGATGTGCATCCTAATGAATAGATAACATGAGTTGATTGCATGCACATAGAAGAAACCAATAGAATCAACACACGAATTATAAGCAAAGGCAACTTCAGATCTATATCTAAAATAACACGGTTTATAAGTAGATCGATATTAAAAGCAGAAACACAATGCACCTTTGTGACACAAAGATCTCCGGAAATCTGCTCCTTTATATTCCTTTGCCTCAAGAGGCTATCGGGGTTTCGGTACAAAGTCTAGAACATAAGAATGCTACTTACAAATTTTGATCATTTACTGTAGGTTCTTCCTCTACTTATAGCATGTAGAGGGGAAATTACAAATATGAAGCTTTTAGTGAATTGACACACGTGGAAGTTGGAAAGGAAACAAGCTGGTAATCTCCCTCCTAGAATTCCTCTTTACTGTTGAAGATAGAACCTTCTATTTTACATGTATCGCCACCTATTTCCAAGTAGTTGACTTCTTTAAGTAATGGCTTTTAAACCGATCAATTAAGTTTTATAATTTAATAGATCACTCAATTACTTTAATCGGAGGAAAGAAGAAGGAAGAGGAAATTTGTAGTCTTGTCCTTTTCATATTCTCGCATGCAATTGATTCTTTTTCCTTGATTCTCACCAAAGTGGAAGTAGTTGGATCCGGAAGTGGTGGATCTAGAGGAGGATGGATACGGAAGCAAGTGACTCGTGATTTGCTTGCAGTATTGCCTTTGACTTGTCTTCCTTCTCATCCTTGAAGCTTTTGCGATTCGTCTCAAGTACATGCATCAGTGCAATGCTTGCCGTAAATAACTCATTTTCTTTATTTTTAATTGTATATGAGTAATTAAAATTTTTGGAAAGCACTCTAGGTGAATGCAACTTCAATGAAGGCTTCAACTAGAAGATTGGAAGCACCTGCACAAGATCCTAGAAGGAATTTTCCATACACCAACTTCTACACGAGCTACGCCGAGAGAAACAAGAGGATGAATTTTTGTCGGAAGCCTTTGCAGGTTATGCGATCCGGATAATGGATGATAAAATCTAACACACTCCATGATGAATTCCGACAATTGGGGTGTGAATGGGAATGTTGCGGCTCGGATGATTTCACTACTTTTTGACCGCACGCACTTGCTTTTGACCGCATGCATAAGGGAAGTCTTTCTTGCTCTAGATCTATCAATCAATTTGGAAAGAGGTTTTGGACCTAGATATGTGTCTCCAATGTCTGCAAACTTGGAAGTGATGCATGACTCTATGTGATTTCTTTTTCATCCCTCTTTGCCATGGCCATATCTATCTTTATCGAACAATTCTTTTCTCTTTATTCCACTGGAATTCTTCACAATCGGTGAAGATTTGGATAATTCTTAATATTTTGAGGATATATTCAATTCATTTAAGTTCCCTTTCTCTTATAAAAGCACTGTAATGAATTCTGCAATTAATTCAAACAAAGATGGCAACCGAATAGGAACATGAACAAGTGGATTTTAATCATAAAACTCTACATATATCAAGCCTACTGCCCCAAAATTTGATATTTTATTTGCATGCAAAGCAAGCATGAATTTTACCAACCTCACCTGAGCACCTATATCACTTATGTAGACAATTACCCAGACATAAATCAGCCTCTTTCAACCTATGTGCCAAATTTGGAAGCTTCCAACATTAATTACACCTTCTTCGAGCAAAAATCCTCTCCAAATGGGACACACTTTTTGTCCGGGCTGCACTTCTCTACTTTTGAATTAATTAATTCATCCTTATGACAGCCCCTTCTTATATAACCTTCACTATTCTATAATTAATAATTGTCTCTCCTATTCCTAGCAATTAATTAATTAATTAACAAGCTTTTCTCTTCAAATGGGGTGCCTATTTTGTGCATGCTCATGGCTGCCATTAAATAAATTAAATTTATTTAATTTTAGCTCTCTGCTTCCAGTTCACTTAAGCTTCACAGTGTGCTTTGACCTCATCCACTAAAAATAGGAATTAATTACATCAATTAATACTTAAAAAGTATTATTCCTCTTCCAAATGGGGCACACTTTTTGACATGAAGGGGGCTGCATTAAATAAATTATATTTATTTAATTTTAGAATTCTATTTCTAAATTCCCTCATCCTCTTCTTCTTTGTTGACTTTTCTCCATGCTTGGGCACCAAAATTGGGTGAATAAATATTAGTAAATATTATTAAATGCATTATTATTCACCCAAGGTGGGTCGCACTTTTTGGCAAGGGTGAATTCTATTTTTAAGAAGTCAACTTCTGATGGGAATTTTCACCCTGCACCGCAGCTCTAAAAATCCCTTCTTCCACTTAAGTGATTTGACTTTCATCATGGGAATTTTTACCCTGTAAGGCAAGTAATAAATTCCCACCTATCTGCTACTTCTAATTTTCCCATCATAACTTAAGTGACTTTGCCTTCATGGGAAAAAGTACCCTGCAAGGCAGGTACAAAAATCCCACTTACCTGCTGCAACCAAAAATCCCATGATCCACTTAAGCTATTTGACTTTCATAATGGGATTATTTACCCTACAAGGTAATTTATAAAATCCCATCAATGCCTTAAGTGATTTTTCTTTATTCCACAATGGGAATTTTTACCTGTAAGGCGAGATAAGAAATTCCCTTTGTCTCGCGCCTCTAATTTTCCCATTGTGACTTAAGTGGCGTTGCTTCCATGGAAAAAAGTACCCCTGTTAGGCGAGATACAAAAATCCCACCGCTCGCTACTACCAAAAATCCCATTGTTGCTTAAAACCTCTTTTCCCAAAAATGTGACCCGCTTAGAAGGATCTTTTTGTGCACGACTTCGTCTTTTCGAGAGAACCGGACCTCTGCGGTAGCGAATTCCTTCGACATAACATGCATAGGTGATCTGCAGATACTCCGGGTAAAGAATCGGACCAAACAGGAAAATGAATTGATCCAGAGAAATTTCACGAAAAGCGAAACGGAAAACACAAAAATACAAAACGCGTTGCCAAAAGTCACAAATAAAGCCCATGATTCATTCTGGTTAAAACCCTCCGGTATATGGGAAAATTGACATGTACGATCACAACAGGGTTAAACTGGAGCATAATTTGCCTCAAACGGGGCTCAAAATAATTAAATACAAATTTCTCGTAGGCAAACCCCAATGACGAGAATATAACAATTTTGGGCATCCTGGGTATTTGGTGAAATTGGCTAGTATGACTCTCTGGGTTTATCTTGACATAAATCATGATACTTTCTCGGCAAGAAAAACACAAAACAACCCATTATTTTAAAATTATGATTTTTTTAAAAATAGGGTGGTCCTGCATTTCGAGGTGAAATCGGGGACACCAAAGGTCAACCTCAATACCACACAAAGAGACGATGAAACCAAGGAGCTTACCCGAGAGAGCAATGAAAAAAACTTCTTTGGTTCAAGACAAACGTAGTACTTGAGTAAATGGTCAAAGATGATTTTAAGGATGATGAGTTGGTTAACCTGATATTTAGATTTAACAAGAAGGTCATCTACATAATCTTCCAATATGTTATGCATAATTTCATGGAAGATATAGGTCATTTCCGCTAGTAGGTACCACACAAAATTCTTAAGGCCGAAAGGCATGAATCGATAACAAAAGGTCCCCCAATGGGTGATAAAGGAAGTTTTGTGTTGATCTTCTAGTGTAAGTAATATTTGGTTGTAACCCGAGAAACCATCCATGAGTGATAGCATCTCATGACCAGCGGTGAGATCAATGAGTTGGTCAATGCTCGGTAGAGGAAAATCATCTTTAGGGTAGGCTAGGTTGAGGTCATGGAAATCCATGCATATGTGGAGTCCCCCTGTCACTTTTGTGACAAGAACAATGTTGGAAATCCATTGGGGATAATCAATGGGTAGAATAAAAGAAACATAAATGAGGCATTGGAGTTCTTCCTTTATAAGAAGGGAAATGTGTGGATGTATTTTTCGTAATTTCTATTTTACGGGTTTGGCATCGGGGATGGTTATGATATTGTGAACCACAATATTTGGGTCAATACTAGGCATATCAGCATAAGACCAAAAAATCATTGCTATAGTCTCGGAGGAATGAGGTAAAAACTTCCTGCTTAGTGGAATCTAAAGATTGGCCTATCTTTAGAATTTGAGGGTCGTCCTGAGTGTGAATGTTGATCTCTATGGTCAATTCATTCAACATGGGTTGCATCTTAGAAGGTAAATACCGGTGGATTTAAGTGTCCTCTCGCACCTAAATAAGTGAGAATGGAATCATCATCTTAACATTAAGCGAAGTTTATAGGAGTATCGGCATCGGTCAGTCAAGATAAAGGAAGGGAATAGAAATGGGAGCCTCGCCATCGTGGCTTTGATAGGTCAGAGGTCCCAAGGAAATGATGTTTATGAAAAAGAAAGTTTGGAGGAATGGATTCAAGATCCATAGACTCCATAGGTGAAGTCGGTGGCATAGGTAAATGAGGTGGAGAAGGTGTCTCTTCCTCTACGAGGATGACATAGGATTTCTTGGAAGAGGAATCTTCCAAAAATCCCAAACCACGGCGATCATTGTATTTACGGGTGGTGCAAGAAATGATAGTGTGACATCCTTTCTCATAGAGACCAAACCCAAAACCTTTCCATGCACAACGATGGAGGAATGTACGGACAAACCAATAATTTCTTAGGTACCGAAAATCAAATCAAAATGGATGAGTTTGGGTAAGTGGTTCAGTAGTATGTGAAGGAGAATTGAGTCCCTCATATGTAAAATTAGTATGAAGATGAGGCGGACCAGATGAAAAGGTATCACCTACTCATGGGTTGTAATGTGGATGTCAATGGAGGCTTCCATACTCTTGTAGACAATGGAGGCTTCCATACTCTTGTAGACTAAGGAAAGTATTTACGTTATAGAGGCGATACTCCCCCAAGGTAAGGCATTGGAAAATACCTACCAAGGGATCGAAAGTTGGGATTTGGGTGGTGGTGATAACAGAATCACCTAAAGCATGGGATGGAGAAACGTCATTATTTAGTGCAAGAGATGGGTTGATTGGTGGATCCATGGTAGAAGCCGCAACGGAAGTAGGCATAGTGGAGGTGACTATGGGAGGTGTAGTGGTAGAATGGGTGGATGAGATAGCAGGTGAGGAAGTGGTGTCGGTGGTTGTGGATGACACAACAATGTTGATGGTAGAGGCCTTAACTGGTATAAGGACATCATTAGGTCGATAAAGCATGTTACATGTTTTAAATGGTGAAGGATCGGCTGAAATGGTGTAGTTGTGTCCTTCGTGTTCAAATTTTAGACATCGATGTAAGGTGGAAGGGACACAACCCATGGTGTGAATCTAGGGTTAACCAAGCAGTAAATTATATTGGAATTCCCCCTTCAATACGTAAAATAACTCAAGAATAGTCTGAGGGCCCACGCGGATATGGAGGATGATAGTTCTGAGGGTGGAAGTTATAGCATCGTTAAATGAACGTAGCATAATCAAGGTTATGGTGCATACAATTAAAATGGATGTGCATATGTTTATATGCATGGGAAGAAATGATGTTGATACTAGCACCCCCGTTAGGGTCATTAGGTAGAACGTTAATAGATTGAAGAATCCCGATGAGAGCTTGACGATGAGACTCAAAATTTTGGATAAGGTCATACATGGACATTTTTAAAGGTGATTAGTGAAGGTGCCTGAGCATGGTGTGGTGAGCCACTCCATTTGACATAGAGAATGTTGGTCCACGGATGGTGATTTTGGGTGCAAGGGCCAACAAAAAGATAGGTAGTGGTGTGACGGATGGTTTATTTGTCTTCTCTTTTCCTTTGTATTTTTATGCACGTGTGGAAACCTAGATTATGTTAATCTGAGGAAGAGAGGGAGAGGGAGTTTCATGAAAGTATAATGGCATGAAGGGAAATAAAATAGCGAAGGAACAAGCTCTTGTGAAAGAATTTGGGCACATTGGCATTTTGGTGGGGTTTTGGTTAATTCACCAATGCGGACCATATTGATCTCAAATTGTTGAGGAGGGTAAAAGGGATGTGGAGGTGGAGATGGGGATTGTTGAATAGGTGTGGAATGAGGTTATGTGGAAATAAGTGAGGGTAGAATGGTGTCCTCATCCAAAATATCATCGTTGTCAAAGTTTTATTCAAGAGGACATAGGTGAAGAAGAATAGTCTTAAGAGCCCTATAGTCTTCTACGTCATGTCCCGACACACAATGGCAAACACAAATTTTGGAGTCATCAAACCCTCTTGGTTTAAGTTTGAGTGGGTCATAGGGTCTAAGCGGGGGTAATGTAATAAAAATAGTTTCCAAAAGGTTAGCTAGGTTGTTGGCTTAAGATCCTACCAACCGATCATAATGTGAAGTGAGTTGATGCAGCCTAGAATTCACCAGTAAAAGCCCAGGTGCACTGGTACATCACTCAACCTAGAATGAGCACTCACCCAAAGTGTGCAAAGGTACCAAGTCATATATCATTCTATAGTGCATGTTCAGATCTAGATCTAGAGAATAACAAACTTAAATAATAACCATGATGAAATCAAGCATGCAAGAACCAATTATACTCAGGATTTGATACTCTATTTCAGCCAATACACTCCATTGCATTTAAACATGATAAATACACATAAGCTTATTACAATAGATATACCATAGTTTATGTGCATCATCAGATTTGGCAGCATAACCTCACAATAACTCAGTTCTTACATACTATTCTCACACACACCTATACTACATAGTTCATTACATATTTATAAGGGTGGGGACTTTCCCTTCACCACTTATCTATTCCCAAAATAGGTCACATGCTATTATTAGCCACACATCGTTACAATAATAGCCACACATGCAAGTGTGCTAACAATAGACTTCTTCTAGTTAACTATCAGTAGTAAATCTATTCTCAGCCTTGTACCATGCAAAGTGCTTCGTAGCTGATCCTCCAAAAATAGCCAATGTGTGTCACACACAAGTTTAACTGGTTTTGTGTTTGGCACGCTATCTCCAAAAATAGCTCATCATCGTGAAAATGGCTAAGTCCCGAATCTATCTCTATCCTCAGTGCGTGATTCCTTCCCGATCCTCCCGCGCTTTTGAATGTGCTCTTCTCTTCTTGTGAACCTTTTTATATTTTTTGCTAAGTTCCATATTTTGACTGACCAACATTACCCCACACTAATTGCATTTTGCCACCCGGAAATGGTTGTCTCCAAAATGAATCAAAGAATATGAATAGAAGAATAGAAAGAATTTTTATGAATAAAAGAATGAATTTACCCTACAACATCTTCTACTTCAACCAAAAGAATCAATTCTAGATATTCTTCTTTTATTTCCACCTCTAAATTCTTCCAATCATTGAGTGCAACCTCTACTTTTCTGGGATATCCACTGCAATTGACTCTAGCTCATCTTGTGTAATTTCTCCTTTCTCATTTCTGCAAGACCAAAACAATGTTGGACATGTAGTCATTCTTCCTTCTAATAAGTCCATCTTTTATGTGATGAGTTTCCCAAGCTCATCTAGCCTTTCCTTGTGTGGTTCTTGTGTTGTTGTAAGGGCCCTCGCGCTTCTTCTTGACAAGTGCTAATCATTTCTGCATGGCCCAAGGTCTCATCTTTCATGGCTTTTAGGACTTCATTGTCTCTATAATGGTCCTTGGTTCTTATAATGGCTTGGGGTCTGTACAAATATTCAACGCTTGATCTGCTTTCTTCAGTTCTCCTCTTGCAAGCTTGGAGCAATGCCTCATATGATGCAATCTTTCTCATCATCAAAGCCTTTTCCTCTCTCTGCTTCCTGCTGGATCTTTGGTGTTGGCATGCATGCAGAGGTTCATCTTCAAGCACCAAGTCCACCAAGGTTTGTACATAATGCATTGCCAAAGGAAACGTTTTGGGTACCTTAGGCTCTAAGTGTGGCTTTGCTTTCATGATATTGTCCCCAATTTCCTCTACCATGCTGATGAAAATAGTGTTCTTCTTCGTGCCAAGTATTTTTCTTGCTTTAGGTGCGCTATTTCTACATCCTTAGTTTTTAGTTCTTCTCTTAGCACCCTAATTTTTGTAGCCTTATCCATATTTCATCATGCCACCTCTCTTCGAGACTTTCACCAAAGCATTACTCACTTGTTCATCTAACATAACAATAGGCTTTATTGTTATGTGTCTAGCCTGAGGTGTCTTCTTCAACCTCCTTGATACACATGACTCTTCACATACATCAAAGTTGGTTCATCCATGTGTGTGTGCATAGACCATGACAGTTGCTTCCTTGTGCGCATGGTCACCATATCTTCATCCATCAACTCCCACCCATACAACTCCTTTAGTGTCATTGTGCTTTGAAAAATGGGTGCGGACAATTTTACCTGTGTCCTCAGCATAGCCCATGACTGATGCAACATATTCTCCACTTGTTCTTTTCGATCTTGGCCCCTTAGAACTTGAGCTTCAAGATTTGGAGCTTTTTCTTGCTATGCCCTGAGTAGTAGTCTTGTGCACTGTCTCATCTACCTCCTTTTCTCCTTCTTCTCCATCCTTCATTTCTTCATCCTTTGGTTCTTCCACATTCTCTGGAGGTGTAGGAGATTGGGTGTGCTCTCCTCAAACTCTTTCACCTCCTCATTTAGCTTCAACTTCCTTCTTCTCTTCTCAGTTGTCTCCTTCTGTGGAGAGATTCGAGGTGATCTGTGCACTGATTGTGGAGTAGCAGCACCCTGGGTCCTGGTTCTCCTAAACACCCTTTTTGAAACAACACTCTCCTTAGACGCATCCAAGTCCTCATCATCTCCCTCTTGTGGTCTGGGGTGGAGTAGTCATGCTCAGCTTCTACCCTATCTGTAGGCTACCTCCTACCTCTATGCTCCAAACCACCACTATCTTCATGCTCCTCTCTCTTCATCATCTACTTCTATTGTCTCTGTGGGCTTAGGTGTTGGAACATTTTCCATTATATGCTTACCTTTTGGTGGCCCTGGGAGCACAAACTCATTCTCCACATACTTATTGTTCTCCAGCTTGGGCTTGAGTTGTAGGTACACAAGCACTACTCCAATGTCTCCAATGGCCAAGCTTATAGGCTTCATGCTTATAATATCTGAGATAAGCCTCTCAATGTAGGCAAGTCCATCCTGGATATACATATGTCTTTCTAATGTATGGTAGTCACAATCTACCTTGTCTGCATTGAAGCTTAGGTGGTGCGCATCCAAAACCGGTGAACTGATGCCTAGAAATATCATGTTGTGAAGGCATATGGTAATTTGCACCATGGGCTCCAAGCCCCATCTTTCATGGTGAACCGTGTGATGCAAAAGTGTTGGTATACCGTGAACTACACTGCCTTCCCTACTACCGAAGGTAACTCCTTGGGTATGTGCCATTCTTCTTCAAATGTCACATGGAGCCTATCATACCACTTCTCTCCCTCTGCTTAAATGGTCCACTCATGATCCTTCACACAAGTATTTATTAAATCTTTCCGCCAGATATTTTTGTTTCCATGGGGTACTCCCAAATCTTCTCCTTTGGCCCATCGGGCACTCCAATCTCCATAAACACCAAAGACAATAAAATAGCACCAAAACTAATTTTTTCACTTGTACACATGCTTCTTCAATGATTTTCTTTGCTATGTGATCCATGATATTGTAGATCACTCCTTGAGACATCTTCTTTGCAATGTGTAGCCACATTGTATTCACTTGTGACCACCTTTCTTGGTCATTCAACTTTGTTACAAGATGTGCAACTACCTACACTACTGGGTACTTCTTCAATTTGTCGATGTCCATGCCATGTGGACCCTTGGTATACCCCATCTCCTTCCTTATCTCCAGGATCACTTGCTTTATCTGTTAATTCACTCTCTAGATCTGCTCCTGAGGCCCTTAGTCCTGTCACTATTGAAATCAAGGCAAGCTGTGATTCTAACCCTCCATCCGAAGTGAAGTAGAAGAAGTCCTCATGGACTCTCTCATCAACCATCGATACAATGGTTCATACTTTCCAAAGTATGGCAGCTCATACAACTAGTAGACTCCAATCTACTTTAGTAACTTCTCACCAATGCATCATCATCATACATTGGCATATCTTTTGTTGTGCTTGTTCATTTTTGTGCTCAACAACGCATCTAGTTCCTTCTTATTATTTGATGTACGATGGTTGTAATCACTGATTTTACATTTATGGATGTGGGAATCCCATTCTTGTCCCACGATCACACCCTCTAGATATTGCATTTTTGAGAAATTACTCTCAGAGTAATTTCTTCTTCCACTTTGACCTTCTTCTTCCTTTTACTCCTGCTGTGGGTGCTTTCTTTGGTGCCATTTGAAAAATATCTCTTTTCTACCCTTTGTAATCAAGCAAGTTGAAACCCTAGTTCAAATATCCATGCCCTAGTGGAAATCATGTGCCCTAGCTCTTTTTATAATGCATCTACTTCACTCAAACCCTTCACCTATGGGAATGCAAGCTTCTCCTATGCACAAACCTTCTCTCCACATCTGGTTTCACACTCTTCGCACCTCAACATGATTTTCGGCTCATTTGCACTTAGCTCTTTTCAAATTATCTCAATTGCAATGGTAAAAATGAACTCGCATCCCATCCTTATATAGATTTTCAAAAATTTAGTGCATTTATTTCTCCTCCACCTACCAACAATCCTCTCATTAATGACCATTTTCATTCTTTCCATGTGGTACATCTTCGTGCCCAAGCTATAACCTTCTAGCGTGCCTTCCTACCTTCTAGCCACAGACTTCTCTTCAACATGTGCCTCCATGCACCCGAGTACCTCACCACTATGCCTTCCTTTGGTAGTTCCCATGGCCTCTACTTACCTCACGTTATACTTGTTTCTTCATTCATCTCCATCTATGGTCCTCATTTCCAGAAGAAACTTTTTTTTCAATTCTCCAACTTGAATAACACCCATAGTAGTTTGTTCCTTTCATGTGTACTTATTTTCATTAGTCTTGTACCTGGATATCAATAACCACCCCACACTAAGGGTATGTGTAGTCCTCTATGCGCATAAAAATTCTTCAAATAGTAATTAGCTTCTAGTGTAAACGTGCTTATTACAAAAAAAACACCAACTAAATTGACAAAGCATAATGACAAAGAAGGAAATACATTAAGGAAATGTAGAATTGAGAAACCTAATCTAAATGGAAACACTACCTTATTACAAACACCAAGAAGACTTATTTATAGTAGGGCTTCAGCCTACTCCCGTTGAAGTATCCGGGTAACCGTATTCCATCAAGCACCTCTAATTGACAAGCGCATGTTTCAAGTATGTGAGTGATAACATACGGCCCCAACCAATGTACCTTGAGTTTTCCTAGATGGCACAAAAATTTAGAATCATAAAGGAGCACCATCTGTCCAATTGTGAACTTTTTATCCTTGATGTGCCTGTCATGCCATGCTTTTTGCCTGGCCTTTTCTTGTTTTTGACTCCAACGTGCTATTGCTCATCACTCATCCAACTTGATTAACTTTTCAATCCATTCTTCTAATGCTTTCTCATCAGCTAGACCTCCAATGCATGTAATATGCAAAGATGGTAACATGAATTCCATAGGAAGAACTACTTGTGCCAAACACTAACTAAAATGGTGTGGCTTTGTTCAACCTTTTATATGTTGTTCGATATGCCCAAAGTACTACAGATACTTTATCATCCCAATCCTTTCTTCCAACATCATATTTTTGTCAATGTCTGGCTCAAAATTTTGTTGAAAGCCTCAGCAATCCCATTTTCCTGAGGATGATATGGTGTAGTCTTATGGTGTGCAATCATGAATTCATCCAATAAAATTCTGATTGTCTCATTCGAAAAAGTGTGTGCCCCTATCACTGGTCAAACTTAAAGGACATCCATACCTCTTGTAATAATATTTTCCCATAGAAACCTAGCTATTGTAGTCACTGTACAATCCTTTGTAGGGGCTACTTCTACCCACCTTTTCAGATAATCTATGCAAGTTATGATATAGCGTGATCCATTCCTATGCGTGGCTGGTGAAATAGGACCCAAAAAATATATAGCCCATTTCTCAAATGGTTCTGCACTAGTAATAGGTCTTAAGGCATTTCATCTCATTGTCATGGTTTTCCAAGACATTGACAATGATCACAAGCCTTAATAATTCCTTACAAATATTTTATACAAGGTCTCCCACCATAATCCAATGAGTAAAATCTTGCACGCAAGTGGCATCACCTATATAGTGGCCACCTGCAATACCACCATGAGCTTCCTCCATGATATCTATGTGCTCATGTTCTAGTACACAATGATGCAATACTTCATCCCGACCTAATTTGTATAGGTCACCACTAATCAACATATAGGGTGCCACGCGTATAGCAAGTTGTTTCTTCTCCAAGGATTTCATTCCTTTTGGTGCCATGCATGTTCGTAGAAAGACAACAATGTCCTCTAATTCGATGGTGCACTCATTGTAACCTATATAATTATGCATCTAGCATGGTATCTTCAATTGCATGTGCTTCTTCTCCTGACTATATTTTGGATAAATGGTCTGGTCCAGAATTACTTTTCCTGGTTTTACCAACTGTGAAATCAAATTCTTGAAATAAGAGTACCCATCTGCATATGTGCCCCTATAAAATGGGATTTGTTTACCAAATACTTCAATGCCATGTGATCTGTATAAAAGACAAATGGTGTAGCTAGTAGTATATCTTGAATTTATGTAGTGCATAGATCATTGACAAAGCTTCGTGCACTCGTAGTTGTGTAATTTTTTTCTACAGAGTCAACTTTCTACTAGAAAAATAGATAGGATGATCTATAATACCTTCTCTAGGATGAGCCAATACCATGCCAATGGTCATGCCAAGAGGGCATCCACATGTACATGAAATGGTTGGTCCCACGAAGGAAAATGCAGAATAGGTGCGGTAGTAAGTTTCTCCTTTAATGTCTCGAATGCACGCTGTTGTGGTTCTCCCCAAGTAGAATGTACCTTTTCCTTTCAGTAACTCCTCCAAAGGTGTGAAAACCTTGGCATATCCTTTAATAAACTTCCTATAATATCTTGTATGACCCAAAATCCATGCACCTCACTTTGATGGTAGGCTCTTTTAGGCCTATAATGACTGCAACCTTAGCTGGATCAACCAACAAAACCTTCCTTGTAGATTATGTGTCCTAACAATATTCCAAATGGTGTAGCAAATATGCACTTTTTGATGTTCAAAGAGATACTCAACTATCTACATCTTTCAAACATTAAGCGTAGATTGTCACAATGATCTTTAACTAATCCATACACCATCCAATCATCTAAATAAACCTGTAAGAAGTTGTGAATAAACTCTTTAAATGCTTGAACAACTATGCATGAAAAATACACAAGCACATTTTTCAGACCAAAAGGCATCACAATATAGGCAAAGCTACCCCATTCAGTAGTAAAAGTAGTTTTTCCGATCCTCTGGGAAATCCTAACCTGATGATACCCAGAGAACCCATCTGTAAATGAATAGATTTTCACCCTGTAACACCTTCTAGTATTTCCTCAATGAATGGCGTAGGAAAGGGATCAATCACACATGCAACATTCATCTCCCTGTAGTCCACACAAGATCCTAATTGACCATCCTTTGATACGATCACCATTGACTAACCCATTCTGACTCATCAGGGGCTTGATGATTCCAGACTTCAACATTTTTGTCAATCTCTTCTTTGACCTTTTCACGCAAGTTGGGGTTCATCCTATAGGGTCTCTTTCTAACTGGGTGCACGCACCTCTTTAAGCTTTATCCTCATCTCCCTAATGATTCATGCATGCCTTTAAGCTCATGGTACCCCGAGGAAATAAATCCTGATAATCCCATAATAACTCTATGATTTTTTCCACTTCAAAGTTCTGACCAATAGTCCCCAATTATGGCCTCCTTAGGCTCAACATCTGATCCAATATTCACTTTCTTTGTCTTCATAGGTTCATGATAGGTGCGTGTGGTCTTATCTGCACTTTCCAACACCTCACGCCTACCGTTGAATGGTTTATATCCAGATTTTCTACTTCTTTCGTCATCCACTAAGTAGACCATTTTTCCTTTTTCTTTCTCAAGGAAAGTGCAAAGTAGTGTGGCATCGCCTCTATTTCTTCAACAAGATGTGCTCCTGAGTTTCCTTCATCCAATAACTCCTGAAGGAGTTTCTTCAGCCTTGGCACTATCTCCCATAGTTAAGCACTTTATGAATTTTAATGCTTCTTCCATCGGAGGCTTGGTAGAGAAGAAGTCAAATGTCTGAGTCATTCTGCAATTAAATCCTACCAATTTCAATCTCTCTATGGAGTTTCTACATATACATACCAACACATGTGCACAACCATGTAAAGTGGAATAAAACTTGTGCACCCAGAGAGCGAAGGTGGTAAAGCTTCCTGCCCCTCTATCCAGAGTCTCTCACACTTCTGAACGTGGTGCTAAACAAGTTGATTACCATGATAAGTGCATATTTGAGTAGGTGCATTTCTCCTAAAGAACCTAGTGGCAAGAGAAATCCTAATTTCATTCCATCCTACAAGATTATCCTTGTGGACCACCCACCAGCATGTGTTGTTGTCCCGCGTAGGGTATATGCTAGCATATTTCTTCTTTCCAATGGGTCTATCCATTATTCTTCCATGGCATGTAGGAACACCATAAGGTCTCCTTCTCTAGTGTAACAAGGTATCGATTTGTTACCTATTCTCTTGATATAACATGGTTTTTTTCAACCCTAGAAAATATGCTCTTTACTTCATGCCCTACCAACTCATAAGTGTTATGAGCCCAATTATCACAAGCAACACTTGTAGTATCGCTAATAGACTGTGCATCCTCCCACTGAAGGATTCCTTCTTTACATGGCTCAAGCACCTATGGATCCCGGATGACACATACATAAATCCTATTAGGTCTTCTTCACTCAAGGGCTCAACATAGGGCACAGATTTTCCATCTGTTAAAGGGATAATAACTCTTTCCTCCTTGTTTTCAAAGATGATATAACCCTTGTTGAACCAAAGATCAACATTATTTTCATAGCACCAAGGATGCCCCAATAGAGCTGGGAAGCTATCTACTCTGCCAACGCTAAAACCTCAAAATCTCTAGTGAACTTGGCTCCTTGTATGGTAATGGATGCATCTTTTAAAACTCTGATGGGAGTGGCCTTAGTCCGATTAGCCATGAACAATACATTAGAGGATGGCTGCAATGGAGGTCTCCCCATTTGTACCCATGCATCTAAGGTAAGAACATTGACTTCCACATGCATATATCAATCAATATATTACTCAAAAGCCACCCATCCACAACAACATTCAGAGTTATTTCCTTATCATAATCTAGGCTATGAGGGGGAAGATTTGCATGCAGGATCTGTCATCTAGTCTCAGTACTTTGTGCAGTGTTTCCTTTTAACCAATTCCCCAACAAGTGGAATGATATTCTCTGGTGCAACAATTTACACACTTCTCTCAAGTCATCCATATCAGTTTGGACCATCTTTGATGCTTTCTTTTGCTCCATCTTCCGTGATTGCTCCTTTAAATATTATATTTCACCTAAAGATTCCTGAGTACCTCCATGGTTTCCGGTAAACCTCCTTCTGATGGGTAGGATCTAGGTACCATGCATGTAGAACCTCCTCCTTAGTGATGGTAGGCTTCTACTGCAATGCTTCTTTCTTGCGCGCCGCTTTAACATGGGTCGTGATCTTTACCTATAATGCCTCTGGATTCTACTTCCAACTTGGGCATCCACTGATTTTCCACAATGCGTTGTATCCTAACCATCCCTGCACCTTTTTTTCCTATTTATGTTGCTTTGCTAAGATGCTCATACAAGTCAGGCACTCCTCATAACTATGATTCTTTCCACAGTAAAGAACATGTAATATTTTGAGGACATTCATGCCTGTAGTGGTCAAGGAGATCCACATGTATAACATGTTCCATGAGGGAACTCACTTCTTCCACCACCATGGCCTCATCCTCCAAATCCACCATGGTATCCTCGACCTCTGCCATGACCTCCTTCAAAATGCCCTTCCTTCATTCCGATCATAGCGCACCTGATTGTGATCCCGATCCTGATGCTTCATTCTTTCCTTTAGAGTTATCTAAAACTCTCTGTCTGTCATACACCAATATCTATAACATCCTGGATCTGACCAATCAGCCAGCAGTCTTCATGTCATGAGTCGTGGACCTAAAGATTTTACAAGTAATAAGAGATTCTTTCTTCCTTATCACGTCAGTAAGTAATGGGAAATGGCTAACATCATGGTTTAAATGGCATATCTCACAATCCAAAAAAAATGAGCACACTGATCTCATGGGGAAAACTATCCTTTGTGTGACCTTCCACTTCACAATTGTGCACCAAATCCCTGTGCACGTCTCATGTGTTGAATTTTCCGATAGTTTCTCCAATTACTTTCGCCATAGCCGTGAATCTGTGCTTCTAAAAATGGGCTCACCCCAATGTCTATACTTCCAACTACCTCAATGCGTAAGGATGCTTCAAGTGCTTTGTGTGGATCAATGTATGTTTTATGTGATAAGCCCTTCTAAAAGGTGTAATTAGCCCCAAAAACCATTGCATGCATGTTGGCTTGCATGAATATCATAAGAAAGCTTAGATAACAAGTGTTTTGAAATGAGCATCATACTCTCTGACACTTTCAAGTAGTGCCTTGCTTAATATCCTTGAGTGCACTTATACTCTTTTGCTCAAACTCAGGGATGTGAAACTCTTTAAGGAAAGCATATTTTAAAGTCTGCATAGTCTACGCAAGTCTGATCAGGTCAAATTTTTGTACCAACTGTGTGTGTGCCCTTGTAACGTAGTAGAAAATTGACTTTCCCTACACTCAAAAGTGTGATTCCTTTTGTGTGCCACAATATTTCACACATGTGCACATGTTCAACAACATCTTCTATGCCCCTATACTGGGAGATGAAGAGACATCTCCATGTAAATATTCTGGGGTTGGTGTGGACCTTGCCCACCTGATCCATAACCTCTGTGTTTCCTCTACCTCCTAGAACCACCAGATCCACTAGAACTAGAGCCACCTATACCTCCTGATCCCAAACCCGTAGCTAGGGTGGACAGAAGATGTACTTCCTATGTCCCAACAGTAGTACTAAACTACACCCCGACAGTCTGTGAAGTGTTACTACTCCCATAAGAGAGTCCAAAAATATGTGTGCCTAAATTTCTGTGTGGATGATACACCAAAAAGGTACTCCCATATAACAATGAAGCCATTTTTGCTACCATCATTGTGATTTTTATATGACTCACTCCTACTCTCCCACTACCTAAATTAGCTTGCTATTGACTATTTTTGTACTAGATACTGGAAAACCAAGTGCAAGGGAAAGGTTTCCAGGTGGATTCAGATGCACACCATGGCCCAAGTCATCTCTACTGGTGCACTTCTACGTGAGGCCGAGGAGGGTTCCTTATCATGCTTTCCCAAATGGGGGAGTTCCTGATGCTGGGTTCCATGTCTTCTACGTGAACTTCAAACCCTTCCCAAACTATCTCTCTCCACAATGCCATTCACTCTACAACATCCCGCTACTTCTCTATCTCCCTCTCGCGTGCCTCATTATACTTAAGCCACCTTTCCTCTCTTTCCTTTCTATCACTAGGTCTGCCATCTTTCACCAAACCTGCTCCTCCCCCATGCATGTGGTGGGGTTTAGTTCGCCATCGGTTTTTCTCCAAGTTCAAGGTTACCATCAAAATTTTGATCACCAATGGAATGCCTTATAGGTAAGTTCCCTTGGGATATCATAAAAATTGGAATTCAGCTACCTCTGGGCATGAATAAGTGGAAATTGAGTACTCCAAGATATAGTTGTTCAAAACACCATGGAACCATGTATCCACAATGTGAGTCCAAATCAGATCAAGCATCATAAAGGGCCTAAAATATTCCTGCATCAGACAAGTGTGTGATACCTCCAATTCCATTTAGATGCATAAAAACCAGCCACTCATATAGTTCTACTCGGAAAGATAATGAAAGAAGCTCTCATACAAACAGTCATATAGATTCTACTCCACCCACGTGTGTGCATTAAACTTAGATCCAAGTGTTGAACCTCTATGTGTATTCTTCTTCTAGGTCATGTATCCACTCCTCAACACTTGCTAGGTCAACCAGTATGTCTTCATCACGAACCATCCTGAAAACAACTAAAAAAGAGGTCCCGACAATGGAACCAATGATGTAGCCTAGAATTTCACCAAGTAAAAGCCCAAAGTGCACTGACATCACTCAACCTAGACTGAGTGCTCACCCAAAGTGCGCAAAGGTACCAGCCCCTCTTTAGGGTTTTTTTACAAGATGTTAGCATGATGAAGACTTAAAGCATTCAGATCCATGACTAATATATCATTCTACAATGCATGTTCATATCTAGATCTAGAGAATAATAGACTTAAATGATAACCATGATGAAATCAAGCATGCAAGAACCAATTATACTCAGGATTTGATACTCTGATTCAGCCAATACACTCCATTGCATATTAAACATGATAAATACACATAAAGCTTATTATAATAGATAATACCATATTTTATGCGTGCATCAGATTTGGCAGCATAACCTCACAATAACTCAGTTATTACATACTATTCTCACACTACACCTATATATGCAATTCATTACATATTTATAAGGGTGGGGACTTCCCTTCACCGCTTATCTAATCCCAAAATAGGTTGCATGCTATTATTAGCCACGCACCATTACAATAATAGCCACACATGCAAGTGTGCTAACAATAGACTTCTTCTAGTTAATCGTAGTAGTAAATCTATTCTCAGCATGTACTCATGCAAAGTGCTTCAGTAGCCGATCCTCCAAAAATAGCCAATGTGTGTTTGCAAGTCTTTCCAAAAACCATCATTGTGAAAATGCTAAGTTCTATCTCTGTCCTCGCTATCTCCAAAATAGCTCATCTCATAGGTAATAATGAGGGCATTGGTAAGGGTGTTGTTATGGGAGGTGGAAAGGACCTAGGTAGCGATGAAGGCATGGGTCGTGTAGGTAGTTCAAGAGAGATAGGTAAACATGATGAGGAATTAGGGTGACGTGTTCTTATCCTTCCTTGAATAGGAGGTTACGTGACCAAGGTTGAAGGGTGAAAATGAGTATAGATGGTAGTGGCAAGGGTAACAAAGGAGCGGTAGGTGAAGCTGGTGTATGGGATATGAGAGGTTGGGTTCTCCTCTTAGGTAGGAGAGTAGTCTTAGTGATGGCTTGGGAAGTGGTAGCTAGAGCAATCTTAATATGAGTATGAAGTAGACTTGGTGTCGGCATGACCCCTAAGGTACGGGTATTTTTGGGTACAAGTGAAGGAGTAGGTGGTTTAGGCGTAGGTGGTTGTGGAAGTAATGGTAAAAGTGTAGGTGTAGGTAAAGGTGATGTGGAAGATGTCGCCACAAGTACCTTAGATGTGACAGATATTATTTTCTCAAACACGTTGGGTAAATGGTTAGAGTATGACTAGATGACATTTGCATTTGAGTTGAAACATGTATTCAAAGGTGCCCCAAAGTGGAATGATCCACATAGTCTAACGCGAGAATGACTCCCCTATATGAATAGTCAATGTTGATTTTGTAGTGAATCCCCTAAATGAATATGGTGCCTGTGAAATAGGGAAGTGATTAGATTTTGAATCTATGGGTAAAAGAGATGAGAGAAAATCAACCGTATCCTTGAAAGCTAGTGGAGAATTATCTTCGACCAAAAGGGGCACTACCAATGGGTCTCCCACATGTTGGGGAGGAGGCAAGGTGGATGAGATAGGGCCTTCTTTTGATGAAGGAGAAGGCAAAACAAATTCTTCCATAGGTAGGAGAGTAAGTATTGTGGGTTTCTCATCAGGTAGGGGAGTGGATGGGACAATTATATTGGTATGTATGGTAGACTCCTCCTTGGGTAGAGGAGAAAATGATTTATGAAGGAGTTCATGCAAGAATTTCCTTGATAGATGAAGTAGGTGGAAACTATGCGGAAGGAGCTGGTAGGATGACAAAAACAACATGAACCTCACGGATATTCATGTCATTGGTAAAAAATAACCAATTTGGTTGTTTGATGGGGTATGATTTGGAAATGGCTTCAAGAAAATATGAAGGTTTTGGTTAGCTTGAGTGCATTAATATTTTCCAAGACAAGATCCACTTTATCTAACAGCTTTTTTGGACGGTGTTTTTGAAAGTGATATAGTTTTCAGCACTATGACCTCAAACATGATGGTAATTGTAGTAATCATTTTCATTGTACCATGAAGGTACATGATGAAAAGGGTCAAAAGCAGTATGTGGTTTGATATGTGGAAGGATAATAGCTTTGGATTTTAATAGTTTTTCCAAAATGGCATATTAGGGTTCTCCTATGAGAGTATACTTTTGTTGCTCCTTTCTAAACTGAAAGGCCTGGATGGGGGAAAGGTTAGACGAAGGTTTTTATTGGTTAGATGGATGAGATGGGCTGTATTTCAAAACAACCACATTGGCAGACCCTTTGGTTTTAGAATAAGTATTTTGGGGTTTAGAAGAAGAATAGATATCATTTGATTTGAACGCAGTGTTTTTGTTACATAATTGTATCTTCTTCTCTTCAATGGCATGAATTTCCAACTTCTGAACCATAGTGAATGCCTCATCAAAGGTGTAAAAGTTTTGAACCTGGACAGTTGGTGAGATGTGTCAAGCACAAGCCCTAGTAAACAAATCTATTAACTTTTTCTGAGGTAATTAGAATGTGATTTGGTTAATCAGGCCGCGCCATCAAGCAACAAAAAATCTGCGATAGATTCATCTTCATACTAGCGTGTGGCATACAAGTTAGTCATGGTGACTTTCTTGACAATATTGATAGAAAAGTGGTCAAGAAAATCCTGAGCAACCTAGTTAAATGAGAGGATAGAATGTCTAGGTAAAGAAATATACCAATCCAAAGTGGGTCTTGTTAACGACATTGGAAATGTCCATAGGAGCAACACATCATCATGAGTGATCAGGTAACAGACGTGTTTAAAAGACCACAAATTTTGTTACGGATCTTCTTTACTATTAAATCAGTTGAGCTTTAGCATTTCCCAATGTGCAGGGTATGGGTGAATGGGAATGGATGGGTGGATGGGCTCATTGTAAATATCATCATATGTTAGAGAGTTATGTGAGCCTGAGACAGATGCTTCCAATTTCTACATCTTGTTTGTCATCATTTTGATTAGGTCATTAGTAGGTTGTGATGATGGGGCACCCCCGAGGTATGAGGAGGTAGATAAGGTGGGTATAACGTAGATGACATCCCAGTGTGTGGTGGTGCCACATACAAAAATTGTGATGAAGGGATATGAGAGGGAATGGAGGTTAAGGGAAAGTACCCAGAGTAAGAAATAAAGGAAATAGGTGGTTGTTGGTGATAGGTATATGTAGATGGGGTGGATGTAAAGAACCTAGTAGCGATTGGTGGAAGAGACTAGGGAATGGAGAGAACGAGGATTTGGAAGGGAGTGTGTGCTACCGACACCAAAGGTTGCTAAGATGCAATAGGTATATGAGTAGTGTGGGACATAGGCGAGCCTATACTGAGGGTGGTGGATGTAGGCATGGTAGACATCGTGGGGAAATGGATGCCGAGGGTGCGTTAGATGTCGTAGGTACAATAGATATCGATGAGGTGGGGTCAAGATGAGAAACAACATGTGGTAAGGTGGAAATGGCTAGGGCAATGTTGGTAGTGGTGGAGGCAGAAGTGGGTGCAAGTGTAGGTGGGATGGATATAGGCATGTCGTAGATAAGCTTCCTAGATGAGTCATGAGTGGATGAATGGGATAAATAATATTGTAAAGTGGTGGGGTTTTGATCAAGGAGTCTTATGAACTCCTCATCACCAAGATCTTGATGGTAATACGTTGATTTGGGATCCATAGGTGATAGAATGGAAGGCGATGATGGGATAGGTGGGAGTGGCTAAAGGCTAGCGTGGAATATAAGGGTGTTAGCTTGGCTACAAGTCAAAACCATGTGACTAACGATAGACCTAGTAATCTTATATCCGTATATGACACAGAGCAATGAAGGAATGGAGAAAATGGTTCTGGAAGGTGAAAATTGGTTGTTGTTTTAATTGAAAAATTAAAACACAGAGACCGACAACGGTTGGGTAATCGGTGTTGGTGACAGAGGATAACCGATCTTTGGTCCGAGGACCAATACTGTGGAAAATAAAAGGATATTAAAAGTGGTAATAAATGTTGAAAATGGATCAAATCTGGATTTTGACGGTGATTTCAAAGACACGAGAGATATGGTAAGGTAACTATGTAGACAACAAATTTGGGTCACAATCTCCTAAGTCGCATTCAAACATTTAAAGTAATTTATATATTAATCATAACCAATTCATCCCATACTAATATTCATTCACACATTATTAATTAATTTAATTTTCTTACTTAAATTAATTTTACCTCAAACCTCCACCTCATCGTTACACCTCACCATGGACTCATTCAGGGAATTTAACCCACAAGGATCGAGTCATCACTCTCAACACTTGAGTCATCACTCTCAACACCGAGTCATCACTCCCGGTTCCGAGTCACCACTTAACCTACCTAACTAAGACTTCTTCCTAAAACCTAATCAGACTTCATATATGACCTTCCTACCTTCCTCATGTGAAGTCTCAGCTTCCTAAGCAAACTTAATGACAACCACACCAAAAATAGCAAAGATATTTCTATTTTTGGCAAACCTAGGTTTTCCCGAAACTTAACCAACACCAATTATTCCTCAACCGGTGTTGATCACCTAACCATCATCGGTTACCTTAAATACATTTTCACAACTCTTTACCCAGGTTGGTCATTTAGAGATTGGAGCTCATTTCATTCAAGCATGAATCCCCAAGCCCTCCTATATCCAGACGATGAATACACACAACCACAACATAAGAAAAACATCTAGTTCATCATTCCAAAGTGTTGGAAAACTCATGGAAGCATAGAGGCTGTATTTCCATGGCACGGCTATCAAGAACTCCTTTTCGATCAACCATTAACCATCCCAATCCCCAAGATCTGCAAGACATCAAGTAAGTAATTGTGATTCTACTTATTTTTCTTATTCTTTTGGTAGATTTCTGGTTTCTTTCAGTGGTTTTATTTCCTCCGTTTCTTGTACACCACCTTCCTCCCACCAACCCACTACCTAACCATTCCAAGCCCTCTCACTATTACAAACCATCGCCTTAATATCCCCGAGTCTTCTCAACCATATTATAACCCAAACCATACTAACCTCACTCTCTGTGTAATCAAAAGGAGTCTAAGGACATCCTTTTAATAATTTATTACCTATTTCCCCCTACTAACGCAGATTACGACCGACATCAGTTTAACCCCCTTACGGCATTGGTCACCGGACCAATGTTAGTCTCTGTCTCTAGTAAAACTGTCTTAGACCAGCAAACTTCCTAATCACCCAAAATCAACCCAAACTTCACCAAATTTTTCCCGGACTCTATCTATGACCCTCGGACCACTTGCCTAACCTACATGCTGACCGAGACCTTTACCAATGTAGTTATCAAGAATTTAATTAGATTGACATGGATAGTAGTATGAGACACCTAAATTAGAACACTAGCATTAGATTCTTTTATTTGCATGTTTAGTTATTTTATATTGAGTTATATATTAGTGGATTGACAACCGTCAAGGAAGTATCACACTTCCTAGATCTAGCTCACGCTAGGTAGTCCACTAAATTTTGCTATTAATTGTATCTTGTGGTCTTGTTTTGTATTATAGGTAGTTCCTCCTAGCCAAAAGGAAGCTCACACAATCATCTTGGATCAGAAAGTCGTAACACATGCACTCAATCTACCATCTACATAATAACAAGTATTCCTCCTTGACCTTTTACCCTATCCGGTTTTATCGCACAACAATTTGGTGAAACATTTTGGCACACCTGGTGGGACCTATTTTTGGGTTTCCTTTTCATTGTTCATTTTATAGGGTGCATTTTGAGTGTTTATTTCTTTTGGAAAAACTCACATTAAAATTTCTCCCTTAAAATCTTCTCCTTCTTTCTATTGTCTAAAAGAAATTGTGCTTTTGGTGCTCTAAAAAGAATGCCACTTTCTTTCTACTATATTGCATTTAGTGAAAGAGCATTCCTCTTCCTACTCTCTATTTTCTACATCGAACTTAATTGTGGATTTAGGCTTAAAATAATTACATTTCATTTTGGTATGTCACATTGTAGCTCACATTAAATTGAGGGCAACTTATATGTTGGAACTCATGCCTAAATGATGGTTGATGAATTGAATCATAGTCCACTTTGCACATTCTATATTTGGATCACTTAAACGATTTACACATTTCTTAAACATTGTCTTTTCCTAGAAGAAGTTGTCAACAATCACACAATTAGAGGATTGATGGTGGACTCCCAACTAGTTTCTTTGTCAGTCATTATCTCATATGAAGGACCCCCTTCACTAAAACATACCGAAACCATCCTTAGTTCTTTGATTTTTTAGGGCACCTTTTTCAAACCAAAAATCCATTTTATTCACAAGTCAATCCCAAATGGCATAAATCTGGAACATGAAAATCTACCACATAGGATTTGCGTGTTTGCTAGTTTTTGTTTGATTTGTGTTTTGAGGTGTGAGTTCATTTTATTCACCTCTCTCTTCGCACACTCCATAATCATATTTGGTGTATTCTAAGTTTTTTTGAGTGTGCTAGGATCAACCATTACCATACTCGATTTCGGGTTGGTTTTGCATTCGATCTAAATAATAAAAGTCACTTATTTCTATTTTTTCACAAAATTCACAAGGACCAAGTTGTCGTTCCAAAGGTGACCGTCATCGGTTATACATCTCATCAAAGCATCGGTTTATTGGACCGTTGTTGGTTACCTACTCTTTTGGGTCATTTGAACCAAAATAGCATTCATCACACTTCTACTCTTCTCGGGATCTCTCCGGTTGCCTAACCATAGCTCTGTGACCTGGAAATCACTGTCAAAATTTAGATTTGCTCCATTTGTGTCATGTATTGTCAAGTTGATAGATCCTTTTATCTTTCCATAGTAATTGATAATGGTTCTCTAACCATCATCGATTACCCCTAACACTGAAATTAGTTACCCCAACCAAAGATTGGTCTTTGTGTTTTAATTATTTAATTAAAATGATGACCATTTTTCACTTTCCATAACCATTTCTTCCCATCCCTTTTATGTTCCTATGTCATTTACGGGTCTCGGACTACCAAGCCTACTATTGGTCACATGGTTTTGACCCATAGCCAAGCTAACACTCTCGTATTCTATCCTAGCCTTCAACCACTCTCGCCTAGCTCATCACCGCCTTTTTTTCTATCACCTATGGATCCTAGTCAGCCTATTATTACCATTAGTATTGGTGATGAGGAGTTTGCGAGAATCCTTGACCAAACCCCTGTTGGTTTGCGCAGTATTATTTAGCTCATTCATCCACTCGAGATTCATTAGGGCAGCTTGTATATGGCATGCATGTGTCCATTCCTCCCGCCCTCACACGCACTTATGCATCAACTAGTACTAGTTCGGCCTTACCCTCTTCAACCTTACCACCTGTAGTGTCCCAACTTGACCCATCGCATTAATATCTACTACACCTACATCATCTACCATGCCTACATCCACCGCCCTCAATACTAGCCTACCCATGTCATCCACTTCCCATATACCTTTGATGTCGGTAGCCTATATCCCCTTCCAAAACGTTGTCCTCTCCATCGCGTAGTCTCTTCCTCTAATTACTACAAGAGTTGTTACATCCACTCCACCTACCTACACTTATCATCAATAACCCCTATCTCATATATCGATTATTCAAGATACTTGACACCTACATCTATTCCTCCCTCACATACTTCATACTCAACACCACCATATACTAGAATTCTACCCATGTCATACCTTCCTCATATACCTCCTTATCTGCAGGGGTTCCTAGTCATCACAACCTACTAACGATCTTATCAAAATGATGATAGACAAGATGCAGACATTGGAAGCATCGGTCTTCAACTCACATAACTCTCTGACATACGATGAGATTTTCAATGATCCCATTTACCCATCCATTCCCATTCATTCATACGCTATGCATTGGGAACTTCCTAAATTCAACCGGTTTAATAAAGAAAGAGGACCCACATCAACACTTGTGGTCTTTTAAACATGGGTGTTATCGATCGTTCATGATGATGTTTTTTGTTATGAACATTCCCAATGTCCTTGATATGTCCCGGGTTGGATTGGTATAGTGTTTTACCTAGAAACTCCATTTACTCATTCAAAGAAGTGGTTCAAGCTTTCTTGGACCACTTTTCTATCAATATTGTCAAAAAGGTCACCATGACAGACTTGTACTCAACATGACAATACGAAGATGAATCTATTGCATATTTTGTTGCTCGGTGGTGAAGCCTAATCAACCAGTTCACATTCCAACTTCCTCAAACTGAGTTAATAGAATTTTTCACTAGGGCTTGTGCTAGGCACATCTCACCAAATATTCAATTTAAAACTTTCTGCACATTCGACGAGGCATTCAACATGGCTCGAAAACTTGAAATTTGTGCCATTAAAGAGAAGAAGATACAATTACACAACAAGAACATTGCGCTTAAAACAAATGATACATATTTTTCTTCCAAACCAAAAAATAACTAATCTAAACCAAAAGGATCTGCCCACGTGGTAGTTTTGAAAGTCGGCCCATCTCACCCATCTAACCAATCAAAACCTTCTTCCAACCTTTCTCCTATTCAAGATTTCCAATAAGCAGAATAATGAAAATACACTCCTATATGAGAACCCTACTCTTTAGTTTTATAAAAACTTCTAAAATATGAAGTAATCAAACTTCTAACCTGTCGAACCACATACTATTTTTGACCCCTCTCATCCTATGCTCGCATGGTACAAAGAAAATGATTATGTAATTACCATCGTGTTCGAGGTCACACCGACGATAATTCTATCACCTTCAAATATATTATCCAAGAAATGTTAGATATTGGAGATCTCATTTTGCATAACCATAATGCCCTGACTAATCAAAACCTACACATTTTCAAGAATTCATTCCCAAGTCGCACTTCGTCATCTAACCAAACCAACAAACCTTCTACTAATGATAGTAACATCGGTGAGGTTCGTGTTGTTTTTAACATCATACCAACTCTTCCTCACATTCCTCCTACTCCATCTATCGAGGAGATTCTTTCTCAAGCCCCTTTATCCACGGAGGGACCTATTTCATCTACTTCTTTACCCATAGAGGAATCTCCCCTATCTCTACCTTCACCTACGGAGGCATCTACCATATCAACCAGTGTAGTTTCCCCATGCACCTCTCAACCTAACGAACAACCCTCGGTATTAGCTCTCCTACCCACCTGGAGAGTCACACTCACCTTCCTCTTCATGGAAATATGAGTCTACCTCACCCTATTTGTCATCTCCCTTACATATGAGGGATCCATTGGAAGTGCCCTTTCCTATGGGTGACAATTCTCCATTGGCTTTCAAGAATCCTGTTTATTTTCTCTCAACTCTTTTACCCACAAAGTCTGAGGCCAACCATTTTCCCTGTCTCATAGACCTTCTTTATAGGGATTACTACCAAATCAACATCATCCCCCTAAAACGTTGTCATTTTCACATTTGGATGACCACTTGGATTTCGTTGATAATTCCATGCATTGGAGATGCCTTGATTACTTTTTTTTTGACTCGGATGCAAATTTTTTCATGCTGATACTTCCATGATTTATCCAAAGGTATTTTAGACAACCAAACCTACCATGACCATGCTAGTTGTAGTGACCTCTTCTTCATCACCCTCACCTACACCTAAAAATTACCATCAAATGAACCTTTACCAATACAAAAATCCTTACCTATACCTATGACATCGCCATATCCAAACCCATTGCCACATTGGGAGTCATGTTGACATCAAGCATAGTCCATCCCCATGTCAAACTTGATTTAGCCACATCCTCACAAGCTAGCGCAAGAACCTGTTCCCCACCTAAGAGGAAAACCCAACCTTTTAGACCGCATAATCTAGTTCACTCACTACCCCTCTGTCACCTTCACCCCTTCCATCTATCATAGGACCTCACCCATCAACCTTGGCCAAGTAGCCTCCTATCCAAGGTAAACTAAAAGCACAATAGCCCACCTCCTCGTCACGATCCTCGGCTACACCAAAATTACCTACACGACTTACGTTGTCTCCATCACCTACATCCTTTCTACCACCTATACTTACACCACTTCTAGTACCCTCATCATTACCTATGATGTTTCCTTCTCTTCAACCAATAGATTCCACCTTCGCATCTTCCCACAACTTTCATCATCGCACCTCCATTATTACCTTAGTTAACTCATCCCCTTCCGTAATCTACCTTCCCTTCTACATCACACACTCCTTCTACACCTTTCCCGGGTGAAGGTGCAACCAAAGTCCAAAACCCACTATCCTCCCAAAATTTGTTAAGCCTCCACCACCTACAACCACTAGATCATCCGTAACATCCTTACCTAAGAAGGTGCAATCCAAACCTAAAACCATGTTACCTACCAAACAAGTGGTATGACCGACTCAACTTCCATTTCCACTTTCCATGGTGCCTCTCCCACCAAAATCACCCACACTTAGTTCGCATTGTGATCCATTGACAAGGTCTTATGCTAACATCTTAGCTAATATATTGAAACCTCTATCATCACGTTACCACCACTTAGACCTTACGACCCACTCAAACCTAAACTAGAAGGGTTTGACGATTAAAAATCTATGCTTACCATCGTGTGCCAAGGCATGATGTGGAAAACTATAAGGCTCTTAAGACCATTCTTCTCCAACTATGTCCTCCTGAAGAAATTTTTTATGATGATGATCTTTTAGATGAGGACATTATTCCATCTCCACCTTTCACCACACACCTCATCCTTTACCTATTAAGTGATCTTCATCTACATATCCACTTTCACAATCCTTTTATCCTACTCCAACATTCAAAATCAATATGGTCCACATAAGAGAGCTAGAAAATCCCCCACCAAAATTCCAACGTGCTCACATTATTTCACAAGAAAATATTTCTTCATTTTTTCCCCTCATGTTTTTACACCTTTCATCACACACCATCTTAATCTCCCTATCTTCCTCAGATTAACATGATCCAGGTTTCCACACATGAAAAAAAGGACAAAGGAAAAGAGAAAACAACTAGCCCATCCACCACTCTTTTACCCAATATTCCATCAGCACCTACACAAAAATCACCATCCGTGGACCCACATACCCTATTTCTGATGGGGTTTCCCATTGTACAATGATTAAACAATTACACCAGTCTCCTCTCAAAATGTCTTTGTATGACCTAGTCCAAACCTTTGAATCTCATCAACAGACCCTCATGGAGGTTTTGCAATCTATTGAGGTTTTACCTAATGACCCTACTCCTGTGGCATCCATTATCACTCCTCACCATGTGGCTTCTCTTACCACTTCATCCCTTTCCTCTACACCCACTACCACTCATCAAGTAGTTGCTCTCAGTTTCTCTGACGACAAGATTATACCTCTCCAATAATATGATCCTAATCCCACCCTATTCATTTTTGTCTACATTGATAATATACGCATTTGACGTGTTATGATCGATGGCGGTGCCAATATTAACATCATTTCCTCCCATGTGTATAACCAAATGCACATCCTTGCCAATTGCATGCATAATAACCCAATTATGCTATGTTCATTCAATGATGTCATGACTTCCACCCTTGGAACCATCATTATCCATATTCATGTGGACCCCGCATCGTTATGGAATTATTACTTAGAAGGGGAATTTTAGTACAACATATTGCTTGGCTAATATTGGATCCGCGTCATGGGTTGTGTTCCTTCCACCTTACATTGTTGTATAAAATTTGAACATGAAGGACAAAAATTTACTATTCTAACCAACCTTTCACCATTCAAGACTTGTAACATGTTGTATCAACCCAATGATGTCCATATACCAGTTAAGGCATCTACCACCACTAACACTACTCCTTCACCTACGGCCCCATCCACCAATGTTTCCGCAAACTTGTTTACACCTAGTTGGCCTATTCCCACTGCGGCCATAACTTTTGTAGCTGACCCATTAGCCAACCCATCTACTACTCAACCAACCAATGCTTATTCTTCCCAACTTTCCAATAATTCATCCATTCTCGTTACCCACATATCAACTACTAATCCCTTAGAAGGTGTTTTTCAATGCCTCACTCTAGAGAGTACCACCTTTGTAATATTAGCATGTTCCTTACTCCCGAAGAGTATGGTAAGCTTCACCAACACCCCACTATGATCACCGCATATGTGAGGTTTTCCCTTATGGTCCTCCCCACCTTTGCACCAATTTAACTAATGGGGGAATTGATGCCTCTACCTACTCACCCGAGCCACCTTCCCAAACTCAACCATTTTCCTCAAACCTTCAATCTCACACCAACCAATGCTTCGCCCACACCTTCCTCCATCACTGCACGTGGAAGGGATTTGGGTTTGGTTTCTATAAACAAAGCCATCATATTGTTATCCCATGCACCGCTCATAAGCATAAAGACCGTAGTGGTATTGGATTTACTAAACCCTCTCCTAAGAAGGCTCGAGTCGAACTCATTGAGGATGATAAACCTTCTCCACCTCATTCACCAACTTCACCACCTTCACCTACAAAGTCTATGGATATAGAATCGATTCCTCCTAACTTTTTTTTTGTGAACACCATTTCCTTGGGACCTCTAACTTATCAATGAGATGGCGAGGCTCCCTGTTATCTTCCCTTCCTATATCCTTACATGATCGATGACGATACATGTAGTCATTTTTACACCCACCAAAAATAAGGGAATCCCATACGTGCCGACCTATCACTAAGCGGGGTTGGGCACTCAAACAAGGCATGCGCGGGTGCTAAGTCTCTCTTTATGCGAGTTAAGTGGGAAACATCATCTATGGTAAGAGCTTAAAAAGAGTGAGTGGGGATGAGACATACATTTATCATAGAACTCGAGAATGAATTCTAGATGATTTAGTCATCCCAAATTGAATGACACTTAACATATTATAGAAAGGAACCAAAACAGAAAGGAAATGCATAAGGATTTATATTCATTCCATAAAAATTCATGAATTAGAATTGTAAGCTATAAACATGAACATATTGAATCAAGTTTAGTAACCTCATTATATTCATTGGATTCATTACAAATTATCACAGTTGTGCAGACCAAAGTCATACATCATAGCTAGATTTATATCCATCAGTTCTCAAGAGAAAATTTACAATCCCAACCCCTTATTACATCCTTTTCCTATAGATCCCTACCTAGCTTATGGAGCTCTCACAGTATTCCTACATGGCTTCACTTCCTTCTACTTCTCTCTCTTTTTCCTCTAGCGGGTGCTTGTATTTATATCCCTTCTCGACATCATCAAGCCTTCATAGGAGTTGTAGATCCATTGCAAGTTTCCAAGGTGGTCCTTCATGGGAGAATGCTTCTTCAGGTCTGAGTTCTCCACTCTTTGCAATGATGGCCTTCTAGAAACTTCCATCGCAGGGTATATTCCTTCTTAGGCCAACCTGTCACTAGGCTGACACCTTATCCATTCTGCATGCATAGTCGGGTCATGCTTTTCTTGTGTTCTACCTGATGTGTCAAATATGGCTAAGTCTTGAAACCTTTGTTCTATCTTGCGCACGCACCACTTGCTTTGTTAAACCCTCCTAGAACCCTATCTTATGTGCTTTCTCCTTACGCGCCCTTTCTTAACTAGGCCTTGTGTGCCCACGCGCCTTCTTGTACTTGGCCAATATTTTAGGGGCCCAACATCACCCCACACTACGCCTGTTCTCCACCCATGGGAACACCTTCTCAATGAATAAAGAATGACTACCTTTAAATGGTTTGGGGAAAGGGAATGAAGAACTTTGGGGAAGAAAGAAAGAATGGGGGAACTATGATCACTTCTATAAGAGGAGAGGGAAATATTTTGTTAGGTCTACCTCTAGCTTATTCCAGTATCGACCTCATTCCGTGCCGGTGACAAATGTTGTTGACTAGGGCACTCACCTCTTCAAATCTTAGCCCCTCTCCTTGGGTATTCATCGTTTCCACGATCTCCTCCAATTGTTTTGCCCAAGTCTTTGAGTGCATCCATCCTTCGAGTGATCTGGGGATACAACTCCTTCATCGGTTCTTGATTGAGCCCTGCAAGGTCTCAATAGCCTCTGATTTCTTCTCAACTTCGGCTAAGATCTTGTCATGTTCCGCTCTATT
The DNA here is from genome assembly GCA_018340775.1 of Taxus wallichiana var. yunnanensis. Classification (NCBI taxonomy): domain Eukaryota; kingdom Viridiplantae; phylum Streptophyta; class Pinopsida; order Cupressales; family Taxaceae; genus Taxus; species Taxus wallichiana. The sequence goes on along the minus strand of CM031241.1, from coordinate 441,706,689 downwards.
CCCCTTGTTCTTCTCCTAGAACTCCTTGAGCTCTACTTCATGGGAGGTGACCAGAATGCTCGCCACTCTATCTCTATCGGTGTAATTATCATAAATGGCCTCAACAGTTTGGGTGGAAACCTTCACATCTGCGAGGAATTTCTTGTACTTGGTAACAATTTCCACAACCTTCATCTTGTCCTCCTTTTCTTTGCGCATTGATGCCTCCTCCATGAGACTCTAAGGCCAGTGGTCACCTTTCCATTGTGAGGACGCAGGTCAAGTCCTCTAGACACTCTAGGGTGGATTCATACTTCGCACATGTGCACTTTAGATCTAGGTGCTTCAATAAAATGGCATCTGTGATCATCTCTACTTTCTTACAAACCTCGTGCACCCTTGTCTTATCTTATTTCAACTCACGCCTTAGCTGCGCGTTGATTAGTTCCTCCCATTTTAAGTCCTTGGTCCTTTCTTCGAGCTCTTCTTCCTTCTCCAACTTTGTCTCTAGAAAATTTACCTTGTCGTTCCTCCCAAATAACAGCATGGCTTCTAGTTCAACCGAGACCTTGTTCAAGCACATTCTGAGACTTGTTCGTCGAGAGTTGTTGAGTGTTCACCAAGGGGTTGGTTCCTTTAGACTCAGAACTTCCATCAATGCCCCTTGGCTTACTTTGAATTTGGGCTCGTCGAGGTGGGACTCAAATTCCCATGAAAGCATCTTCCTTGTCCATGGGTAGGCACCTTCCACATCAAATGATGTCATGGCCAAGAGTTGTTCTATTGGAACAGTTCTTTGAAACACATGCACAACACCTTGTTTGGATCATCAATATAGTCCATTCTTGGTCTCTGGATCTTCATGCACCTTCCTCATGTGCATGTGCCCTTAGGAATACATACCGTCAAACTGGGGCCTCCTCCTATGCTACCGTGATCTTTTCCCACACTTTCTTCCTTATCTTCATTCATTACTAAATCAACGCTACGCTCCAACTCTTGTTCTACCAAGGCTTAAATGATTTTCGTTGCTTCTTTTCTGCCACCTCGTTTATCTGCTCTTGCGTGAGGCTTGGAGTCTGATTTTTCGTACTCACTTCTTCACTTCCTCCCTTATCTTGGGCACCTTCCTCCTCTTGGCTACCCTTCCTCCGCACAAAGAGATAGTCATTTTTCTCTTCAATCATTTCTCTTCCTTGCCTTCTTCCTCTGAATCATGCACATCAAACACTAGTGGTTCCTGGGATCCTTCAGGTTCATCTTCTTTTCATCATCCCTCTCACCTCTGTAGGCCTCCAAGCTCTTTGTGTCCTCCAAATCAGCCTCCTCCATCACCTTTTATTTCTTCCTAACTAGGGATTCTAGTATAGGAGATTTGGCTCTTTCTTCTTCCTCCTCTGGTGACTTCTCCTTTGTGATAAGATTTTCTTATTCTGGTGCCTCCTCTCTAACTAGGGACCTCTTCCTATGCGTGTAAGTACTAGTTCTAGTGCTTGTCCCTAGGGTGCCCACCGTTGGTGTATCTTGGACACTTGGTGCCTTTTTCCCTTGCACCTCTTCTTTTCCTTTCTTTGTTGGCGTGGGCTTCCTTCTTCCCATGGGGTCTTCAGGAATGGAGACATCACATTCTAGGTATGCGTCCTTCTCAAACTTTAGTCTTATACGCAGATATACTCGTGCTACGGTTCTTCCTACTATTGGCAAAGTCAGGGGCTTTGTCATTTGAACTTCGTGGGAGACATACCTCTCCACGTACGTGCGCTTCTTAGGGTAAACGAGCTTTCTGCACAGCTCCCTGTGGTCTTGATCTACCTCACTAAGGTCGAACCTTAGTCTTTTGGCCTCTTTAAACTGTTTACCCCTGCTTGGAAATATTGAGCGGTGAAGGAGAAGGGGAGCTTGCACCAGGGGCCCATGTTTTCATCTGTCAATTTAAATCTGCCAATGTAGAAATGTTGGTACACTGCAAATTTGGATTCTCGTCAACGAGCATTGGCAGACTACTCTAGGATCCTCCACTCCACCCCAAACACATCCCTTAAGTGCTTATACCATTTTTCTAGGCGTGCTTTGTGAGCAGTCGTCATGCTATCGCAAGTGTACTTTGCAAATATTTTCACAGGTGAGGGTTTTCCTCTAGATATTCCCAAACAAACTTATCTGCTGCATCTGGCACTCCGATTTCTAAAAACACAATTGTCAAAAGGACATTGCCAAAGAGTATCTTGTCTCCTCCTACGTGCTGCTAATAATTTCATGTGCAATGAAGGTAGATAAGCTATAGATGGTGCCTTCTGATATTTTCCTACATACATTTAACTAGGCCTTATTTACCTATGTCCACCTTTCTTGGTCATTTAGCTTTGTTACTGTGCAGGCATGCGGACATTCTCATGACAGCTCGGGATCTCCGCGATATCAAAGTACACTGATCCCTTCTTATAATCATATGCATCAACGGTTGCTTTGATGGATTCCTTGTTGCTCAGGTCATCATCTATACTCTCTCCTTCACAGATGAGGCCTGTGAATTTTGAAATCAGCTAAGGAGTTATGTGCATCTTGTGCCCCGTGAAGTAAAAGTGGTCCTCGTGTACGTGTGACATTAACCATTGATAGAGGCACTCAAGTTTTCCAAAATAAGGCAACTCATAGAGTTGCAACAATCCTACCTTCTCCAACTTTACTTTTACCTCATCATATATGAAAGGAACGATAACCGAGATCATACCAAGCCAAGAACATAGATGCTAATCAAACACCATGATCAATAAGATGAAAGTAATTTTCCAGAATAAATTTACATAAAACCATTGCTAAAACAAATGAGCAACAATATCATATATTATTATGGAACTCAATGTAAAACAATGAGAATGGGCCTTGCTTAAATCTTAAGGAATAACAATCTAAGAACCGGTCAAGGTCATAGATTAAGCCATAAATCAAGGAAATAACTAGTCATCAAAGAACTAGTCAAGACCATAGATTTAGGAGAGAACTAGACATCAAGGATCTAGTCAATACCATAGATCAAGGAAAGAAATACTTTTTCATTTATTACCGACAACTAGATAATATCTCCTAATATCTAAATAAGATAAAAGAAATATCCACACACATAAGTGGGTGAGGATAAATACAATAAAGGTAAATAAAGTACCTAGGTGAACATGAGCTAAGGTAAATACCTACTCTAACACTATAGATAGGTAAACCCTCTGGTGTCCTTTTGTTATTCGAGTGCACTAACTCCAATGCTATTTCCATAATTTTTTGTCATACTTGTGCGATGGTGTAATCGCTCACTATCATTTTTCTTAAGTGGGACTCCTTTCCTTCCGAGTAAAACCTCATCCGGAAAATCCACTGCATCTCTGCGTACCATTCTTCATTCATGCTTAGGGGTTTCTGGTTGTTTTCCCTTGCCCTTTCCCTTCAGACTTCTTAGGTGATATAGTTGGTTTCTTAGGTGCCATGGTTTAGGTTATCTTAGCACTTCAACTTTTCTTACTTGCTATGATTTTCTACCCTTTCCAAGCTCAAACCTCAAATTTGTGAAGAAATCCTTTTCAGCCCATGCCCTAGCTACCAAACCCTAACTGGAATAACCTCTTTCATAAGACAACACTTCTCCATAATTTTTCTACGCCCGTGAAATTCTTTCCTTCTAGTTTGTAGAACAAATCTAGTCACTCATGCCTTAATTCCTCAAACTTTTCTTCACACAGATCAACTTATAGAAACCCTTGATCATAAGAGCTCATTTGTTTTTATATTCGCAATGTCCTCAATGAAGTGCCCAACATTCTATTTATATCTTTCCATTCTTTTTAGCATTAAATGTTACTTCACCTACCACCATAATTCAACACTTATTGTGGCTTTTTCCACTAAGCCAGAATCTAGTGCCCCTACTCACGTGCCCATCCTTGTAAAGCGGAAAATCCTACAACCTTCTGGCACATAATCAATCTATCTCGATGAAGGCTCTTACGAGCTGCGTTACGTGCCAAAGGTACTTCGTCATTTTCCCTATTTTTTCCCTCGCCTACCTCATGTTGTTCCTATGCTCTTTCCTTTTTTTCGTATGCGGTTTCTTCAAGGATTTCTTGACACCAACTCTTTATGTTCATCTCTTCTTTACATGCCTATCACCCTTACACACCTTTCATAGGGCCATTCAATTTGATCTTTCCAATGAAATCCTTCTGTATTTATGCACCTTACACTTACTTTCACATCATTCCACCCCACACTAAAACGATGTGCGGTCCTCTACACATTCACAACCTTTAAAAATTAATGAGGTTATCGGCACCCAAGGTGCAACACAAAACAAAAATTAAAAAGGGAAACACAAGAAAAAAATTGCATTAAAGGAAGTCATAACCTTTATGGCAATACTGTCTTATTACAAACACCAAGAAGACTTATTTAAGCCTACTCCATTGAAGTGTCCTGGAAATCTTGTCCCATCCAGTGCTTGTAACTAGCATGTGCCTAAATCAAGGATGTACGAGATGATGTAGGGACCCAACCAATGGACTTTTAACTTCCCAAGATGGCGCAAAAACTTGGAATCATATAGTAGCACCATCTATCCAACCTCAAACTTCTTGTTCTTAATGTGATGATCATGCCATGCCTTTTGTTTTGCTTTTTCAGTCTTCTGGCTCCACCTGGTGAGTGATCATCTTTCGTCCAATTGCATTAACTTGTCAATTATTTCTTCCAGTGCTTGTTCATCAAGCTAATCCTCCTACGCGTGCTATACGCAGAGAAGGTAACATGAATTCAATTGGTAGGAAAGCCTCCGTGCTAAACACTAATTGAAATAGTGTGGCCTTATTTAACCTTTTGTAGGTTGTCCTATATGCCCAAAGAACAGTTGATACTTTGTCATCCCAATCTTGTCTACCAACATCACAAATTTTTGTTAGGGTATGACTTAGTATTTTGTTAAATGCCTTCATGGTTCCATTAGCTTATGGATGGTAAGGGGTAGTCTTATGATGAGCCACCATGAATTCTATTAACAGAATCCTTATTGTCTCATTTAAGAAATGTGTACCCTTCACTAGTCAAACTCAAAGGGCACCCATACCTTGTAATAATGTTTTCCCACATAAACCTTGTTGCAGTAGTTGCTGTACAATCCTTGGTAGGTGCTACTTCTACCCACCTTGTCAAGTAATATGTGCAAGTGATTATATAATGTGACCCATTCCTACGTGCAGCTGGTGTAATAGGGCCTATGAAGTCTATAGCCCACTTTTCGAATGGCTTGGCACTAGGAATAGGGCGCAGAGGCATTTCATCTCTTCACCCTAGTTTTCCAATGCGCTAACAATGGTCACACACCTTGTAATATTCCTTGCAATCTTGATAGAGGGTCTCCCACCATAATCCAACCATCAATATCTTGTATGTAGTGGTGTCGCCTACATAGTTCCCACTGCACTACCTCTGTGTGCCTCTTCTATTATGGATAGGTGCTCATGTTCTAGCACACACCGACACAAAATATCATCACATCCTAATTTGTATAAATCCCCATTAATCAACATGTAGGGCGCGGAACATATAGCTAACTAATTTTTATCCAATGCCTTCATTCCTTTTGGTGCTACACCTATCTTGAGAAATACTGCAATATCTTCTAAGTTTGAGGGCACGCGCTGCAACCTAAATAGTTGTGCATCTGACATGGTATCCTCAATGTTTTGCGTGTCCTCCCTTGAATCAATTCTAGACAAATGATCAGGTTTGAAATTACTTTTTCTTGGTTTGACAACCACCGTGAACTCGAATTCTTGGAACAATAGTACCCACCGACATATGCGCCCTTGTAGAACAGGCTTGTTCACTAAATATTTCAATGCCATATGGTTAGTGTAAAATATAAAAGGGGTTGCCAGCAGATACTATCTAAACTTGTGAAGCACGTAGATCATTGACAATGCCTCGCGCAGTTGTAGTATAATTTTTCTCCACTGGTGTCAACTTCCTACTTGCAAAGCATAAAGGATGATCAACAATCCCTTCACTAGGCTATGCAAGTACTACTCTAATGGCGGTTCTTGAGGCATCAACATGAACATGGAAGGGCTTATCCCAAGAGGGGAATCGTAGTATGGGCGTGGTGACAAGCCTATCCTTTAAAGTGTCAAATGCCTTATGTTGCGCCTCTCCCCAAAGGAAGGCACTCTTGTGTCTAAGTAACTCTTCTAAAGGCACGGTGATCTTGGCATATCCCTTGATGAACTTCTTGTAGTAACCCATGTGTCCAAGGAATCTACACACTGCGCTTTGACTAGTAGGCTCCCCAATCCCACAATTACTACAACCTTGGCGGGATCTACTAGTAAGCCCTCCCTACATATGATGTGCCCTAATAATGTTCCAAATGGGGTAGCAAAGACACATTTCTTAATGTTGAGGGATATCCTCAATTGCTGACACCTTTCAAACATCAACCTTAAGTTGTCACAATGGTCCTTCACTAACCCATATACTATCCAATCATCCAGGTAAACTTGAAGAAATTTGTGGATGAAGTCCTGAAAAGCTTGCACCACAATGCGTGAGAACATATCCATCACATTTTTCAACCCAAAAGGCATGACCGTATAGGTAGAAATTCCCCACTCAGTGGCAAAAGTAGTCTTTCTCTAGTCCTCTTTTGCAATCCTTACCTGGTGATAGCCCGAGAATCCATCCGTGAAAGAGTAGACCTCGCATCCTACCACTCCTCTAATATTTCTTTAGTAAATGGGGTTGGGAAAGGATCAATGACACACACTGCATTCAAGTCCTGTAATCAACACAAATCTATATCCTCCCATCCTTCTTAATAATAATCACCATTGGACTTATCCATTCGACTCTTCCACAACCTTAATGATACCTAATGCTATCATTTTGTCTATCTCCTCCTTGACCTTTATGTATAAATTGGGATTCATCTAGTATGGCCTCTTCCTGATTAGGCATGCACCTTCCTTCAGCTTTATCCTCATCTCCCCAAGGAATGGTGGACACCTTTAAGCTCATGGTACCCACGTGGGAACAAATCTTGGAATTCATGTAACAGATCAATGATTTTAGAGACTTCTTTCTTCGACCAATAGTCTCCAATGATAGCCTCCTTGGGTTATGATTTTGAGCCGATGTTAACCTTTTTCATCTTTAAAGGTTCATGGTAGGCACATGCCCGTTCATCAACACTATCTATGACTTCACACGTCCCTACAAAATGGTTAACATCCAAGCTTTCTCGCCTCTTCCCCATCAATAACATACACCATCTTCCCCTTTTATTTTTCCATACACGCATGATCAAGTTGCATCTCTTCTATTTATTCTTCCTCAAAGCGCACCTCTAGTCCAGGTTCACCTAGCAATTCTTGCATTTTGTCTTTTGCTATAGCATTGTCACCATTGTAAGGCACTTGACTACCTACAACACCTTATGTATTGATGTATTTGTACTCTAATACTCAAATGTTTGAATGAGATTAGCTACCAATTATTTCCAATTACCAGTTTGACGATGTGTCTCTGAGTGGATATATCACGCGCGCGCACAATTTTGCAAGGTGGAGTATAACTTGTGAACCCATAATGAAGGTGGCAATGCTTCTACGCTTCCCATCTAGGCTATCTCACATGCTTGGATATGGAAGGAAGTGGTCTCTTTACCATGGTAGTATTTTATAGCCGTGGGCACATTGCTCCTACAAAACCTTACAGAGAAGGTAATTCTCACCTCACGCCATTCCAAGAGGTTCTCCCGATGTGTCGCCCACCAGCGCGCATTAGTTCCGAGTAGGCTATAGTTTAACATTTTCCTCATTTCTTCAATGGGCCTCCATTTCCACAAAAATATTCGGATTAGCCTCTCTCGAGTAACTTGGTAGTTTTGTTCCTCACAGGAGCTCTAATGTATGCACCTTTATCACCTTGGTTTCCGATCCTCTTAAATGTTATCCGATCAACTCATAGGTCCCATGTGCCTAATGATCACACACAATACTTGTGGTCTCACTCACAGACTGGTCATCCTAAAATTGGATATATCCTTCTGTAAGGTGAACTATCTTAGGATCTCTGATTGAGCACACATATATTCTATCAAGGACTTCTTCTCCCAACGGCTTTGTGTAGGGCGCCGACTTCCCATTTGTCAAAGGGATGATTACCCATTCTTCCTTGTTTTGAAACTAATATATCCTTTGTTAAACCTTATGTCAACATTATTCTTATAACACCATGGGTGCCCAAGAAATGCTAGGAAATTGTCTGCCTCGGCGAGCACCAAGACCTTAAAGTCCCCAGTAAACTTGGCCCCTTGAATGGTGATAGCCACATCTTTTAAGACACCGATGGGCATTTCCTTCGTCTTGTTCACCATATACAACACATTCGAAGATGGTTGTAATGTGGGCCTTCCCATCTGATGCCAAACATCTAAGGTAAGAACATTCACTTCTGCTCCTGTGTCGATGAGGATATTGCTCAGAGCCATCCATCAACAATTGCATTTAGAGTAATTTCTTTGTCATACTCAAGGTTGTGTGGAGAAAGGTTTGCATGTAAAACCTGTCTCTCATGCTCCACTCCGGTGTGTGGTACCTTCTCCCTTAGCCATTCTCCTAGCAAGGGAATAATATTCTCTTGCCTTAACATTTTACATACTTATTTGACCTCATCCAAGTCACTTCTTGGAACCTTGTTATCCTTCTGCTGCCCCACTTGCCTTGATTGCTCCTTGAGACACTATATCTCCCCTTGTAAACTCTGAATTACATCCATAGTCTCTTGGTATACTTCTTTCTGATGGGCAGGGTCCAGGTACTTTCCATGTGGTACCTCCTCTCTGGAAACTAATGTCCTTGGTTTAGGCATCTCCTTGGTGTGCACGGCCTCTGCACGCATTATCACCAGTACAAGTTCTAGCTCTAACTCACGTGCCACTCTTGGCATCCATTATGAATTGGCCCTTTTACGCTCACCATAGCAGTGCCCTTATCTTTCTAGTGTTGCTGGTTCATATGCTCATAGAGTTCCAAACACTCTTCATACTTGTGCTTCTTCCCGCACCATGAGCATTGTAATAGATCAGGACATTCTCGTTTATAATGCTTTGTAGATCCACAATTATAACATGTTCCCCATGGGAACTCACTTCTTCCTCCTCCGCAGTTTCCACAACCCCAAAATCCTCCACGAGAACTTCTTCCACGCGTACCTCCATCTGCGTGCTCCTCATAATGGCAGTCATCACCCTTAGAACTACTGGCAAGGCTGGTCTAGCGCACACCATGATCAATGGCCTCATGGATTTGGTCAATAAGCCTACAATCCTTAGTATCATGGGTTGTAGAGGTGCTAGATCTTATAGTAGCAAGATACATTCTTCCGAATTGTGCACTGCAACAAGGGACATCTACTTACATCATGGTCCCCATGATAAATCTCATAATCTACCATTACGACGCGTACTATCTTCCGAGGTCAACTATCCTTGGCATGCCCCTTTACTTAAGAATCCGTACACCAAATTCCTTTGTGAGTCTCATGGCTGAGTTTGTAGATAAATTTTCCAACCGCTAGCCATAAAAGTGATTTGAGCTTCCAGAACGAGCTAACACCAGTATTAAAACTTCCAACATCTTGGCGTGCAAAGCAACTTCTAACACCTCGCGGGTATGTGAAAGTCTTATGAGATAAAGCCCTTCTAAATGGTGTTATCAACCCTCCAAAAACCATTGAGCATGTTGTGAAGGGTGAATGTCATATGAAAAATTTGACAGGAGAGTCTTAAACCACACGTCATACTCTCGCACACTCTCCACCATTCCCTGTTGAATCTCCTTGAGGGTGTTGATGCTCTTCTGTTCAAACTCAGGGATGTGGAATTTTGCTAGGAAGGCATTTTTCAACACGATGTAATCTACCACTGTCTAATGGGGGTCATACTTCCTATACCAGTTATGTGCGCACCCTTGCAATGTCATTATAAATTGAATAGCCTTCTGTTCTGGGGTTGTGATCCCCTTCGCACGCCATAAAGAACTCACACTTGTGAACATGCTAAGCTTCACCAACACCCCCACTATGATCACCACATAGGCAAGGTTTTCCCTTATGGTCCTCCCCACCTTCGCACTAATTTAACTAATGGGGACTTGATGCCTCTACCTAATCACCTAAGCCACCTTCCCAAACTCAACCATTTTCCTTGAACCTTCAATCTCTCACCAACCGCCGCTTCACCACACCTTCCTCCATCGCTGCACGTGGAAGAGATTTAGGTTTGGTTTCTATGAACAAAGTTTTCATACTATCATCCCATGCACCACTCATAAACATAAAGACTGTAGTGGTATTGGATTTACCGAACCATCCCCTAAGAAGGCCCGAGTCGAACTCATTAAGGATAATAAGCTTTCCCCACCTCATTCACCAACTTCACCACCTTCGCTTACAGTCTATGGATCCATAATCGATTCCTCCTAACTTTGTTTTTTGTAAACACCATTTCCTTGGGACCTCTAACTTATCAATGAGATGGCGAGGCTCCCTCTTCTTCTTTCCCTTCCTATATCCTTACATGATCGATGACGATACATGTAGTCATTTTTACACCTACCAAGAAAAGGGAATCCCACGTGTGCCGACTTATCACCCAATGGGCATTGGGTTCTCACCTGAGGCATGCATGGGTGTCGAGTCTCTCTTTTATGTGAGTTAAGTGGGAAACATCATATATGATAGGAGCTTAGAAAGAGTGAGTGGAGACGAGACATACATTTATCATAAAACTTAGAACGACTTCTAGAAAAATGCAGTCATCCCAGACCGAATGACACTTAACAAATTATAGAAAGAACCAAAACATAAAGGAAAACATAAAGGATTTATATTCATTCCATAAACATCCATGAATCAGAATTATAAGCTATAAACATGAACATATTGAATCAAGTTTAGTAACCTCATTATATTCATTGGATTCATTACAGATTATCATAGTTGTGCAGATCAAGTCATACATCATAGTTTGGATTTATATCCATCGGTTCTCAAGGGAAAATTTACAATCTGTTGGGTTTGATTTGCACTTAGAATGAAACCATAGTCGGGGACAAGCAAGTCCCTCCTCATTAATGGGAGAGGTTCCCTTATTGAAAGCGGGGAAAAACCTATGTAAAATACACAATATTTCTTTCAATGGTGGTTTCCCGATATCTTGAAATGTGTTTTATGCCGGAAAGTTATCAATACATGAGGATAAAAGAATTCAAGAGAGGAGGGAGGCGAAGAAGACAATACTTTTAGGGAAAATAGATGACAGAGAAAACCTTTATATGTATTGAGCAAATGAGATGTAGAGTAGAACCATTCATGTTTGAATAAGCACAATCCACAGAGACTCAAATTTCTTGAGATTGTATAAACTAGAACGCAAATTTTCTAAGCATGCAAGGATTAGATGATTCATAGATCGAGCAAGAAGGAAAGAGAAAACATATGAAAAAGGGGAAAACCCTTGTATTGACTTCTTCATATTTGAAATTACAGTCCCGAATATCAAAATTCCAATCCCTTACAATGGCTTGGAGAAGCCGTTAAATAGTTTCAAAGAATGGTTACATCGGTTACAAAAATGATGAAAACTGATTCAAGAAACCGATGTCTGAGTTTATCCAATGCCTTGGCCATTTCCATGTCTAACAGCAAGAAACCAAGGGCATTGAATCGCATCTGTCCACCTGCGCTTTATAAAATTTAAATTCAAACCATCCACGTGGGAGAGATTTAAACTAAAGCGGGCCCGAGGACGCCTTGACTTTCTATTCGGGCTTAATATTCAACTTTATACATTTTGTTTGTTGGGGCCATATATCGACCTTGGACATGTGGCGAGCTAGCGCTTATTTGGAACTGCCTCTAGATTTTTACCTTTGAAGTTGCGTCAAGCCAGTGACACATGGAGGCTTCGCCAGTTCTTTTATACTTATCCGATTCGATCCTACCTCTTGATTGACTCATGTTGACCCCTAAACACATGGAGATTTGGCGCTCATTTGAGTTTCCACTTTGGAAATGCCTCCTTAAATTGTGCCGAGCTAACGTATGGATCCTTTCGCTAGTCTTGGAATTTTCAACGGCTAACTCTGTCTCTCCATTGAATTTGACCACGTGGCGAGCTGGTGCTCATTTGGAGATTGGCCCTTTGGTTTCACTTCCGAAATTGTGCCATTGAGGCACGTGGAGGCCTCCGCCAACCCACTCATACTTAGTCAATTTTAACGATCGATGCTTTCTCTTTTGGACCTGGGACACGTGGAGGACTGGCGTAAGTTTGAGAACTGCCCCTGAATTTGACTCTCGAGTCAGTTCGCTGATGAGGTACGTGGTGTCATCCATTAAACCTTCCATACTTAGATGATTTGGTCTTGTTCTATCTTCATTTTGGACCGGGACACGTGGAAAACTTGTGCTTATTTGAAGACTATCCCCTGGGCCCTACATTTGGAGTTGCACCATTTAGACATGTGGAGGCTTCCGCTATTGCTTGAAACATGGCCATACCACATCCAATCAGAGATGTCCACGTACTACCCATGGATGCTTTGGGGAAAAATTAATGGGGAAGATACGCCTGTCATTCTCGACTGCAGGAAGAAAATAAAAAGGGGGAAAACTCCACCGTTGCGCTCAACTTTCAAATTTTTCTCCATGGAATGGAAAATTGCAAACAATACCAAGCTCGACATGATCCAATACTCCAAGGTACCGACTCAAAATTTTTGAAACTTGACTTCAAAAGAGGGGAATTTTAAGGGCAACAACAATTGGCTCTTTTTAGGGATAAATTGATAGAGGAATGAGGCAAGATCAAGAACCACATAAAAAATCGGGAAAGATGACCAGTGCCTTATCCATTGGGAAAATAGAGTCAAAATAAAAACCAATACAAGGCAACACACACAAGACAAGAAAAGGAACAAAACAAACCAAAAGGGAAGACCGAAACAAAACACACAACACAACAAAGAACAAGAAAGGGAAACGAGCCAAAACCAAAAACCAAACGCAATGTAGAAAAGGACTTCCTATCCACCTAGGACTTGAACAACTTTAGGTTCTACCCATTATACGAAAGTAGGAGAGGAGATCCATTCGTGTAATCCAAATAAAAATATTTCTCTCTAGCAAAATGTCTCGATTCTAAAAGGACCAAGCCAAAGAGAATTAAACTTACCATGGCTTCCTCGTGGCTCATGTCTCTTATCCCAAAGTAGCAGAATGTCTCCCACTTGGAAAACTCGGGTTTGGAATTCTTGTCAAACAAAGCCTTCACCTTCATTTGATGAGCTGATATCCTATCAAAAACCCGCAACTGTCTTCATCAAGCTTCTGAAGGTACAAAATATTCTTATCCAAAGAGCTACTGAAACTTGAATCTTCAATGGTTTCCATCAGATGCAAGGCTAGAAATTCCACCATGACTGGAAATCGAGCTTCCACACCATACACCACTTGGAAAGGAGACATTCCAATTGCTCTCTTGGGTGTAATTCTATCAGCCCAAAGTGCTTCATATATCTTCCTATGCCAATTCCTCTTAGAATCATTTACAAGCTTTCTAACTATGTTCACCAAGTTCTTGTTTGTTGATTTTGCCTATCCATTCCCTTAGGCGTAGTAATCGAAGAATGAGCAAGGGAGATCCCATACCCATAGCAGAAGTCTGTCATCTCAAAAGAAGAAAAGTTGGAAGCATTGTAGTCACAATCTTGTTTGGGGTCCCAAACTCGATCAATATTTTCTCCTTGATGAAGTTACAAACTACCTCGAAAGTAGTGCTTTTGATCGGGATGGCTTCCACCCACTTGGTGAAGTAATCTATGGAAATCAACACATGGGTATGCCCAAGAGATTGGAAGATGGATTGAGTGCTCTAATGAATTCTAAACCCCATTGTTGAAATGGCTCTTAAATCACTACAAGCTTAAGAGCCGGAAAAGCAACCAACTTAGGTCTTCTAACAAACTCTTGGCATGCTTCACATTTACCAACCCATTTTGATGCATCTTTGAGAGTGTGCCAATAATAACCAACATGAATTATTTTATGAGATGTTACAATAGAGGAGAAATTTCCTCCACAAGCATGGTCATGAAAAGCAGAGAACAACTTCTTTCGTTGCTCCTTGTCTACACACTTCCAAAACCTTCCATCTATGCCTCATTTGAAAAAATCATTCTCCCATATATTGTGCAGACCTCAATTTGATGGATCTCTTCTCTTTGGCACTCAAGTGAGATGAACACTCTCCATAGGTTAGAAAATGAGCAATGTCAGCATACCATACGTCTGTCAAGATGAGGAACAAAACAACATGGACATTAACTCCATCTTTGGACAACTCCTTGGCAGCTCCCTCAGCAATGAGTTCACACAAGCCCTTACCCCAAACCAATTTTTTTGGCCTGATGTCAAGATCATACTCTTGCACCTTTGATACCCAATTACCTCTCTTGGTTCCAAATTCTTGCTAAGTAAGAATGGATTTGATTGTTGTATCAGGCACCAACACCACATAATGAGAATTAAGGATGTAAAACCTAAACTACTTAACAACTTTAACAACTACAAAAGCATGTTTCTCCATCATGGTGTACTTCAGCTCATGAGTTTTCAAGACATAACTCATGAATGCAATTGGGATCTCATGATCTTCAGCATTCTTCTAGGCTAACATAAAGCAACTAGGGTATTTTCGGTGGTGTAACAATAGATAATGAAATCTTTTCTAAAGTCGAGGACACACCAAGGTTGAATTCTTTTGCAATAGCCTATTTAATGTCCTCAAATGATTTCTTCCTTCGGAGGACAAACCAAAATTTTTCTTCCTTGCATCATGTGAGCAATGCTCATAGTAAGTTCTATAAAATCAGGGATGATTCTTCTTAGGAAATTGATCTTACCAAAGAAAGAATGGACACCTTTCTTACTTGATGGAAGAGGAATTTTCTGGATGGCCTAAACTCTCTCTGAATCAATCTTGATCCCTTCCTTTGAAACAATGTGTCCCAATAGCTTTCCTTCTATGACACAAAACACAAACTTATTAGGGTTTAAAGAAATCCCATGCTCTCTACACTTTTGCAATATTGTTTCAAGGTGTTGGAAGTGATTTGTTCTTGCTTTAGAAAACACTATCAAGTCATCCAAATAGAGAACAATACATTTCCCTTTCAAACTACCAAAAGCCAAGTTCATGGCCCTCTGGAAAGTAGCACCAGCATTGATGAGACCAAATGGCATCCTCTTCTATGCAAAAGTTCCCAAGGAGTAGTAAAGGTAGTCTTATGTTGATCTGCGGTATTCACCTCTACTTTGATTGTACCACGAGAATCCATCTAACATATATAGCATTTTCGAGCCTATGACAAATTGCAATACTTGGTCCATCGTGGGGAGAGGATAGTTATCCTTCAAAGAACCCTCATTTAGATTTATGAAGTCCACACAGATCCAGATCTCACCATTTTTCTTTCAAACAAGCACTATATTAGCAATAAATGTTGAATGGTGGATGGGGAAGATGATCTTAGCCTTCAAAAGCTTTTGTATTTCTTGGAAAAGTGTATCAACTATCTTTGGATTATATTTCCTTTTTTTTCTGTTTGAAGGGTTTGATCCCAGGCTTAAGAGGAATGAAATGTTGCATTTCTTTAGGCTAAAAAGCCTTAAGATCATCATAAGAGTAAGCCAGAACATCAACATACCTCTTCAACAGATTCACCACCTTATTTTTCTCTTCCTGAGTGTAGCATTTTCCAATGTTGACCATTTTGGGATCATCAAGACTCCCAATATTCACTTTCTCAGTCTCAGCAGATTGTCGGGCTCCTTGAGAAACTTTAGACTTCATATACCTGTCATGTTTATCAAAAATATCCTCCAAACTCACCAGCCCTTTAGGGATTTTGTTTCCTTTTAGTTTCATGCATCCATCTTGATCCATCTCTTCTTTGACACCCTCTTCATTTGATGACACACACTCTCTAGGAAGATTGTCACTTCCTTCAAAGTATAATTGATCAAAGTTGTCTCTGAGCTCCAAGAAAGAAAGCAAATGCTGGTCATCATTGAAAACTTGCCAATTATTTGGATTGTCAGCACAATGGGTCTATAGATCATCTCAATGGTAAATTTCTCTTGAGGGAAATCGGGATGAGGAATGAACAAGGACCCCAAACAACTAGAGATTCAGCCCTAGTGTTACTTTCCCTTGGCACAACTTCAATGGAAAAATCATCAAGGAATTTAATGGAATCCAGACCAAATTCCTATAGTGCTTCAACCTTATGTTCTTTACCTGATAAAGGTCTCTAACTTGTTTTACAATTAGCTGTGCATCTCCACGAGCAAGAAGGTTATTCACTCCCATTTCCTTCGCCATACTCAACCCAAGAATGAGGGCCCCATACTAGCATTATTGTTGGTATTTTCAAACTAAAACTTGAAGGAGAAAGGATGAACCTTACCCCGAGGAGAAATGAGCACTACACCAACTCCAAAACCAGTGAAGAGAAGCTCCCATCAAACTCCAAAGTCCACACATCATTAGGGTCAAGTGACACTCCCTTTAACAAAATTGTCTCCTCCTGTGACATGATCATGTAGTTCCCATGCCCAATGTCTTCATACAGTATTTTTACTTTAGGATCATCTGTATTTTGCACAATATATTATCTTTGTTTCTCAGTAGCAACTTCTTTCATCTTCTCATTGACAGGATCAAGGCATGTGACCAATCCATTTGGATTTCCCTTCCTATCTCCTTACAGAACTTTCTACTCAGCAACATCCCATATGAAGGAGGAATATCAGCTACCAAAATGGTGGCTAAGACCCTTTTCTTTGGAAAAGCAGCAAAAGCTACTTATACATCTTTAATTCTGCCAACCAAAGGTACTTTCTTACTCTCCATCGAATAACAAGAGCCATAAGTGCGGGTTAGGGTTGGACCCAAAGAATGAGCCACTTTTGCAGGCATTACATTATCTGATGCTCCTAAATCTATGACATAGTTACTGAGTTTATGGCCAACTATGAGAAGGGTCACATAGAATGGTTCAATTTTCTCATTAGGGGAAGTGATTGCAGCCACAAGGCTTGATTGAGGTGAGGAAGAGGGAGTGGGCAAAAGGCCTTTAGAAGAATGGTGGGGTTTTACATTTAGAAATTACAAAGTTAACCATTTTGGAAAAGGCTTTAGGATGGGTTTGATAGAAGTTTACCTCGAAATCTGAATTTTGGTCTTTTTAAGATGGTCTATAATGGCAATATGACATAGTTATCGAAGTTTATGGCCAACTATGAGAAGGGTCACATAGAATGGTTCAATTTTATCATTAGGGGAAGTGACTGCAGCCACAAGGCTTGATTGAGGTGAGGAAGAGGGAGTGGGCAAAAGGCCTTTAGAAGAATGGGTTGGGGTTTTAGATTTAGAATTTACAAAGTTAACCATTTTGGAAAAGGCTTTAGGATGGGTTTGATAGAAATTTGCCTCAGAAATCTGAATTTTGGTCTTTTTAAGATGGTCTATAATGTCAAAAGATCTAGATGTGGATGGGGAATCACTACTAGGAGTAGGAGGAGCTTTTGATCTATCAACTTTATCATTTTTGGACAAGAATTCTCAAAAGTAGAAGTAGAGGGAGAAGGACTAGCAGAGCTTACCTTTTGGGTGGAAGTAGTAGGAATAGGAGCTCCTCTTCTGCAACCACCGAGATAGTGATGGGGTACTCCTTGGATATTTTTGTAGGTTGCACCACTTTTTCCTTTTTTTGTCTGCTCTCGAGTCATAACAACGTATGACTCACTTTGCTCATCTTAGCCAATACATCATCATAGTCATCTTCATCATCCACACCTTCAGTGGTGAGGAAATGAACTCGAGAACAACCAGGCTCCTCCAATTATTCATCGCCTTCCTCTTCTTGTTCATCATAGAGCCCATTTTCTTCCTTATCATCGTGCTCAAGAACCTCACAAGTAGTATTGACAAGAACCTTGAGGGGTGTACCTTCAATGGCCAACCTGGTTTGAGAAGAGGACAAGTAGTTCCTAGGTGAAAGTTCTTGCTTGGAAAATCTCTATATGGAGCATCTTTGAGCCAATTTTTTTCTTGATGGCAATGATGTCATTAGCCAAATTTTACGCCAACTCGATCTACATTACCTCCGGGAGAAGAAGAAGAAGCGAGATGCTTTGGATTTGAAAGAATCCCTTTTCATCTTGCCAAACATAATCAAGTCATCTTCCACACCGATGTGACCAATGATCTCGATCAAAGCATCCAAATTTGCAATATTTGTTCTCCTCGGGCATAGCTTACTTCCGGCAATTAAGCATTTAAGAAGAAACACTTATGAATCTGATCAACAAACCTAGTATTTTGTGGAATCTTGTTAATCAACTTGTTAAACTTGGCCACAAATTATCTCATAGGCTCATGTGGCTCCTTCTTGATTTGAGAAATTTGAGCTAGCGAAGCATGCACATCTTCAACAAGTTTGAAACGCTACTCAAATTCAATCCTCATAGTAGTCCAATCGGTGATGGTCCGATAGGAAAATGGTAAAACTAATCAGTAGGATTGTCTTGCAAGGTCTCCACAAACAGCCTAATAAATACATCCTCATGTTCAACTCAAGGACCCCACATGCAACAATGAAGGCTATAATGTTTTCATCAGGGTGTACTTTTCCATCACCTCTAAACTTGGGAAAATTCTTCCTTTTACCCCTAGGTAACACATGCAATTGTTGAGGAAGAGCCGAGGTCCAACTCTTTTTCCCCAAGGCGAGGTGTTGTCATCCTTGGAAATATTTCTTGAAGTGGAACCGAGAAACTAGCAAGAACTAGGGCACGTAAATTAAGGCTAAGTTGTGCTTGAGGAATGCTACTACCATAAGCTCTATCTTCAACGGGAGGTGTACTTGTGGGAACGAGCTCTTCTATTTCTTCTTGTTGGAGGAAGTTGAAAACCTTGTTGATCCGGGAGTTGAAATTGGGGATCTTCAATTCCAAGAGCCCTTCTACCACGAGTGTATCTTAGAGTCATCGAGATCAAAGAAATGATCAAATTAGTAGTTCTTTTTAGAAAGTAACTTTGTTGAACAAATCCCGGTGGAGTCGCCAAAAACTATTGGGTTTTAGATTTTCTCTTGGAATGAAACCACGAGACAGGGGGACAAGCAAGTGCCTCCTCTTTAATGGGAGAGGTTCCCTTATTGAAAGAAGGGGCAAAACCTATGTACAAATACACAATATTTCATTCAATGGTGGTTTCCGATATCTTGAAATGTGTTTTATGCCTAGAAAGTTATAAATACATGAGGATAAAAGACTTAAAGAGAGGAGGGAGGTAGAAGAAGACAATACTTTCAGGGAAAAGAGATGATAGAGAAAACCTTTATATGTATTGAGCAAATGAGATGTAGAGTAGAACCATTCACACTTATAATAAGCATAATCCGTAGACTCAAATTTCTTGAGATTGTATAAACTAGAACATAAAGTTTATAAGCATGCAAGGATTAGATGATTCACATATCAGAGCAAGAAGGAAAGAGAAAACAGAGAGGAAAAAGGGGAAAACCCTTGTATTGATTTCTTCATATTCAAAATTACAGTCCCAGAATATTAAAATTCCAACCCCTTACAATGGCTTGGAGAAGCCGTTAAATAGTTTCAAATAATGGTTACATCGGTTACAAAAATTATGAAAATCGATGTCTAAGTTTCTCCAATGCCTTGGATATTTCCATGTCTAGCAAAAAAATCAAAGCGCATTGAATCGCGGTCGCCCACCCTGCCTTTGCAAAATTTAAATTCAAACCGCCCACGTGGGAGAGATTCAAACCAAGCAGCCCGAGGACACCTTGACTTCTATTCGGACTTAATATTAGACTTTCTCCTTTTGTTTGGTGGGGCCATATATCGACCACTGGACACGTGTGGAGCTAGTGCTCATTTAGAACTTGTCTCTATATTTTTACCTTTGAAGTTGCGTCAAAGCTAACACGTGGAGGCTTTCACCGGTTATTTTATACTTAGCCAATTCAGGCCTACCTCTTGTTTGATGCATGTTGACCCCCAGACACGTGGAGAGTTGGAGCTCATTTGAGTTTTTGATTTGGAAACGCCTCCTGAAATTACGTCGAGTTAATGGGTGGCTCCTTCTACCAGTCTTGGACTTTTCAATGGCCAACTCTATCTCTCCATTGAATTTGACCACGTGGCGAGTGACACTCTTTTGGAGATTGGCCCTTTGGTTTCACTTCTGAAATTACGTCGTTGAGGCACGTGGAGGCCTCCGCCTAACCCGCTCATACTTAGTCAATTTTAATGATTGGTGCTTTCTCTTTTGGATCTGGGACACGTGGAGGACTGGAGCAAGTTTGAGAACCACCCCTGACATTGAATCTCGAAGATGCGTCGATGAGGTACGTGGCACCATCCACTGAACCTTCCATACTTAGCCGATTTGGGCTTGTTCTATCTTCATTTTGAACCTGGGACACATGGAAAACCTGCACTTATTTGAAGACTATCCCTTGGGCCCTACCCTTGGAGTTTGCCATTTGGACGTGTGGAGGCTTCCAATGTTTCTTGAAACATGGCCATGTCACATCCAATCAGAGATTTCCACGTACTACCCGTGGATGCTGGGGAAAAAATTAACAGGGAAGATACACCTGTCATTCTCGATTGCGGGAAAAAAAAAAAAAGAAGGGGAAAACTCCACCGTTACGCCCGACTTTCAAATTGTTCTCCATGGAATGGAAAATTACAAACAATACTAGGCTCGACGTGATCCAATACTCCAAGGTACCGACTCAAAATTTTTGAAACTTGACTTCAAAAGAGGGGAATTTTGAGGGTGACAACACAATCCCAACCCCTTATTACATCCTTTTCCTATAGATCCCTACCCACTTATGGAGCTCTCACAGTATTCCTACATGGCTTTGCTTCCTTCTGCTTCTCTCTCTTTTCTCTGGCGGGTGCTTGTATTTATAGCCCTTCTCAACATCATCAAGCCTTCGCGGGAGTTGTAGATCCATTTCCAAGTGTCTAAGGTGGTCCTTCATGGGAGCATGCTTCTTCAAGTTCAAGATCTCCACGCTTTGCAATGATGGTCTTCTAGAAACTTTCATCGCATGGTATATTCCTTTTAGGCCAACTTTTTTCAAAGGCTAGCACCTTATCCATTCCGCATGTGCAGTCGGGTCACGCTTTTCTCGTGTTCTACCTGATGTGTCAAATATGGCTAAGTCTTGAAACCTTTGTTTTGTGTTGTGCGCACGCCACTTGCTCTGTTAAACCCTCCTAGAACCCTGTCCTACACGCTTTCTCCTTACGTGCCCTTTCTTAACTAGGCCTTGCGCGCCCACGCGTCTTCTTGTAGTTGATCAATATTTTAGGGGGCAAGAATACATCTTCTATTAATGTCATTCAATATCAAGATGATGAGTCTATTATCACCTACCTCAAAAGTGCGGAAGATTCTTATATTCACTAGGTGCGTTACCTTCTAAGACACAAACTATGTTGAATGAATCTACCATCAAAATCAATGCTCACACTTGAACAACTTGCACATTCTAAAATAGGCCAATCTTTGGATGTTGTAGACCATGAAGCTTTTACTTCTTTCCTCCAAGATCATAGCAATGCTTTTTCTTGGTCCTCCATTGATATGCCTGGTATTGACCCAAACATTGTGGTCCATAATATTGTGACTATTCTTGGGTCCAAATCGGTGAAACAAAAGCTGCCCAAAATGCATCCTCACATTACCCTTCTTGTCAAAGAATTACTCGAGTGCCTTATCTCAGTTTCCTTCATCCTACCCATTGAATATCCCTAATGGATCTCTAACATCGTTCCTATCACAAAAGTAACAGGGGGAATCCGTATTTACATGGATTTCCGTGACCTTATGAGTTTGCCCCAAAGATGACTTTCCTATACCGAGTATTGACCAACTAGTTGATCTCACTATTGGGCATGAGATGATATCACTCATGGATGGTTTCTCAGTTATAACCAAATATTACTTGCCCCCTTAAGATCAACAAAAATTGGATTCATCACTCCTTGGGGCACCTTCTACTATCATGTCATGCCCTTCGGCCTTCAAAATGTTGGTGCTACATACTAGCAAGATATGACTTATATATTTCATGACATTATGCATCACATTTTGGAATATTATGTAGACGATGTTCTTGCCAATCCAAACATCGAGCCGAACACCTTATGAGTCCTTAAGGTTATCTTAGACCGTTTCATCAAGTATTGTGTTCACCTTCAACCTAAGAAGTGTGTCTTCGTGGTTCTCTCTAGAAAGATCCTTAGTTTTATCATTTCTTTGTGTGGCATTGAAGTCAATTCTCGCTAAAGTCAAGGCTATTCTTGAGATTCCTCCACCTACTAATATTTATCAACGTGTAGTTTGAAAGGAAAGTTGCAATATATTCATCACTTTATTTCATGACTTTTCGATCGGTGCCATCTATTTCATCACCTCTTCAAAAAGGATGTCTCCTTCAAATGGGATGATGACTCGCCACAAAGCCTTTGATGCCTTAAAACAATACCTCCTCCAACCACCTGTGCTCATTCCCCTAAGGATGACCAACTATTTTATCTTTATATTTCCGA
Organism: Taxus wallichiana var. yunnanensis; assembly: GCA_018340775.1. NCBI lineage: Eukaryota > Viridiplantae > Streptophyta > Pinopsida > Cupressales > Taxaceae > Taxus > Taxus wallichiana. Next base: position 441,683,946 of record CM031241.1, on the reverse strand, counting down.
TATTGATCACTCCTTCTGGTGCCATGATCGCTCATCATGATGAGCAACATAGGGAACAAGCAATTTATTATATAATTTGTATGCTTTTAGACTACAAAAATAGATATACTCACGATGAAAAACTCCATTAGACTTTGTTTTTGTCACCACTAAACTTTTCCATTACTTACTCAACCACAAAACCTTCATCATCACCAACATTGACCCCTTACATTACATGTATGCCAAGCCATATCAACATCAACATACTACACATTGGCTCATGCTTCTTACAGACCTAGATCTTGAATTCACCCATCAAAAATCTGTCAAAAGACAAACCATTGCAAACCAACTCCCGTGACGTACCTCTCTCCGTAAATCAATCTTCTAGCTTTGATTTCACTAACAAATCCATCACTAATCTCTCTTTGGATGACCTCATTTATCGATGACCTTATTCTTCGATGGTTCCAAATGTCGGCATGGGGTGGTGCCGAATTTATCCTCGTTCCTCTTGATAGTGATCCTATGTCATTATATTTAAAACTATATTTTGATTATACTAACAATATCGCCGAATACAAAGCACTAGTGTTAAGTCTTCAAACTACCATAACCTTAGGCGTCAAATCCATTAACGTCTTTGGCGACTCTCAACTATTGACGAACCAAGTTAATGGTATATACAAGTCTCATAACGAGATACTTCAAAATTATAAACATCATGTTGACATACTTTTGACTACCTTTGACCGTTATGAACTTCAAACCACCCCGTGTTCCACCAATAAATTTACAGATACCATGGCCTGTTTGGATTCTCAAATCCTCGCTTCCCCCTTCGACTCAAAAATATTTTTCACAATATAAAGGTTGCAATCACCTTATTACTTATTTCAAGACATCCACCTTGTCAGAAACATTAAACTTGACCCACATGACCTTTGATATAAGTAGTTTGTTGACTATCTTTCCCTTTCTACTCTACCTCCGATCTTACTCGCAATGGATAACGAGCCTTTCTCAAAAGTGTCTCTCGTTATGTCATCATGGGTGGTCTTCTCTATAAACATTATTTTGATGTTATCCTCTTACGATGTCTTATGAGTTCTGAAATTCCCTACACCATCAAGGAAGTTCACGATGGAATTTTTAGAGGCCACTTTAGTGGTTTAGTTGTCACTAAACATATTCTTCGACTGGGATATTACTTGCCAACCTTAAATCGTGATTGTTGTGACTATGTCAAGCATTGTGTGAAGTGTTAGCAACATAATAATCTTCATCATACCCCTAGTCACGCATTACAAGTTGCAAATGACCTTTATCATTTCTCTCAATGGGGTCTAGATCTAGTCGGAGAGATCAATCCTCATTCTTTTCAATGTCATAAATGGATTATTACCACTACCAAATATTACACTAAATGGGTGGAAGCCATACCTATTATTTCTAACAAGGCTAATAAAATATGTGAATTCATTAATCATCACATTATTTGTCACTTTGGTGTTCCTCACCGACTTATCACAGACAATGGTAAACAATTCAAAAATAAAACTCTACAAAAACTTTGTGACACCTTTGGCATCCAACTTAGTTTCTCTTCATCTTACTATCCTCAAACCAATGGCAAGCAAAGATCAACCAACAAAACCTTAAACAAAATTCTTATGAAAGTGGTTAACAATCGTAAAGGATTGACAAACGTACATTCCTTTTTCCTTATGGGATTATCGCACAAGTATTTGTACCTCGACTACTGCCACACCTTTCTCTTTGTTCTATGGTACAAAATTTGTCTTACCTCTTGAAGTCCAAATACCCTCTCTTCATAACTCACTCAAATATATGATCAATAATGACGATTTTTGCCAGGACCGTTTGGTACAACTCGAGTTATTAGATGAAAATCATCTCAATGCTCTCGATCAAATCTAAATCTACCAAAAACATATCAAACATGCCTACGATAAATGTTTCAGTGAAATAACCTTCAAGGTTGATGACCTCGCCCTAAAGGAAAATCAACATGTAACAAAATCAAAGAAAAGTAAACGGGAAAATTTTCTCCTAATTGGCTTGGAACTTACATAGTCACTCATGCCTATGGATCAGTGCTTATTGTTTATCTTTACTAGAAGGTAAACTGAGCCTAAGCCCTCAATGCCACACATCTTTGACTATTCTATTATTGAAACTAAATCCTAGATCACAGCTTTTTTCTATTACAAGCTCGTCCCTTGAGTACCCATTCCTTTCATCTCACCCGTTTAATGGCCAATGACTAAACAAGAACCGTGTGATTACCCGTCACTTTTTAGCTTATCATTAATATGAGTACCATAACTCTAATCATGGCATGATTCTCACGGATACTTTTCATCTTTTTCAAGATGGAATCCCTTGGTCATTCGTCACTTAAAATCTCTCCTTCATATTTAAACTTTGTGTGTTATGGTTTTTTTCTTCATGGAAAGAAGCCTATGATTCTCCATAGTCTTGTCCATGACTTAAAAGTCCAATTCGAAAGTAATATATGGGATTTGTCAAAATTTAAACTCCTTGAGTCAAACTTCTAATAAAAATATGACTCCCTCACAAAGGACATCTGCTCTTTCTATCATGTTGCTATAAATAGACTTCTCCCTCGAAGGATAACTATACAAAGCTAGCCATACCATACCTAGTCTATCCAAAATGAAGACTATTCTTGCAAAAATAAAAGAAAAATATTTTGAAGCTTCCCGCATCGATCAGCTTCATGAAGACCTCAAGGAGATGCTCTACACATCCCACTTAGAATTCCCACATCGATTAGTCTATAAAAACAAAAGCAAAAATAAAAAGATGACTTTTTCATCATGGAGTTTCCTATTTTGATCTTGGGTCTCTTACCAAAGAGCCATGTTGTCTCACACCAAGTTACACTAAAACCAACTTCTTTCACCTCACCAACTTTCCTTTTTATTCTTCTCCTCAAGGTACTTTCTGAAAAATATGATGTTTCGTGATCTTCTAACTTCTTTTCACATTTAGAAAGTTTAAGCATGCAATGCCTTTAAGGCCTTACATTCATAAGCCAATCTTTTTGTGTAATCAATTCATAATGGTCCTTACCAAATTGGTGGCTCGTTTTCCTCCTTTTACCTTTCACCCTTTTTATCTTACTTATTTGATTCTCCTATACAAGACCGGACCTTCGACATCTATGTTTTGGGAGTTCCTCTTTCACCAAAATTAACTTAAAATCACCCATACGTAGTTTGACCTCCATATCACCAATGCCTAAAGGACCTAGACTCAAACATGCCTAAATGACCTAGACCCAATAATTCCTAGAACCTACCAACCGATTCCTTTTACCTCATCGTATTCCTCCCTTGTTTATGGGATAACTACATCGGTCCGAGTACCCTTTTCGTTGGGGCTATATAGGTAGCACTCGAGGAATCAATCCCTTAGAGGTTAGCTCGACCATATTTTACCTTTTTCATCTTTTCCTCTTCTATACCTTTTACCCCTACCCATTTTCCCCTTTTATATTCACATTCTATCCTAGTTAGTTTCCATTCACACCAAAAACATGGAAATTAATATACCACAACAAACATTCATTGTTTCATCATATTTACCATTTCACTACCATCTCCATATATTACCTAAACTCAACCATGCCCGCGACTGCTTTGATGCAGCCTAGAATTTACAAATAATACCCTAGTCACGTTGGCACATCACTCAACCTTTGATCGCGCTCACCAAAGTGCACAAAGGTACTAGGTCCCTCTTTAGGGTTGTTGTAGCAAGATGTTAGCATGATGAAGGAAGAAACATATAGATTCATAACTAATCCATCATTCTACAATGCATGTTACCCTTAGATCTATGAAAGAACAAGCTTAAACAGTAATCATGACTGAATTAATAACATGCACTACTCAACTACACGAGAATGACACTTAGATTCAACCAATATCTTCCATCTATTAATAAATACAGAACCTTCTTACAAGTAATGTCAATTTATAACAATGCACATATGGATCTAGTACAGAATTCATCCATATGCGTATATCTCTATACCTTCATCACACTCTCTCACTTACTTCTACTATGTACCTAACATCATATATATATAGGGTGGGGACTTGCCCCTCACCACTTATCTATTCAGAAATAGGCCGCATGTTATTGATAGCTAAACACCATTTACAAGCATAACAACACATGCAAGTGTGTTATCTATAGTCTAATGATAGTTAATCAAGTATCAATGATATTCTTAGCTTATCTTGATGTAAAAATGCCTTGATCCATTCCTCCAAAGATAAACAATGGATGGCGTGCACATCCATGCATCATTGGTGTGTTCGCACGCCATCTTCCAAAAATAGGTCTTCATGCACAAAATCGAATAATTCCATAAAGCTAAACTTGCCTTCCGCGTGCGAGTCCTTCCCTGTCCTTCCACGACCTTGGTTCTAGGCCTTCTATCCCACACAGACTCCTTGTGTGCTCTTTGACAAGTATTCTTTGATCAACATTACCCCACACTAATCTCATTGTCGTCCCAAAAAAGGGTATCTAAAAAATTGAAGTAAAGAATAGAAGAATGGAAAGAATAAGAATGAAAGAATATAGATATATAAAAAAATTCTATGAGGTTATGAGGTAGCCTCCTTTGTATCAGTTTGTAGTATCAACTCTAGATACTCCTCCTTTATTTTGGCCTCCAAAACCTGTCATTCAGTGAGTGCTTGCTCTGCTTTTCTCGGGATGTCTACAACAATGGATTCCAACTCATCCCTCGTAATCTTTGCTTTCACATTCTACAGTGAATTAACACAACACTGGACAATGATGTCATTTTCCCTTCCAAAAGATCCATCTTCTGCACAATTAGCTTACCAAGCTCTTCCAACTGAGTCTTGTGTGGCTCTTGTGATGTTGTCAGGACCTCGTGCTTCTATTTAACCATAAACAATCTTTCTACGCGGCCCAATGTCTCATCTTTCAGCGCTTTTTGGACCTCATTATTTTCTTCTAGGGTCTTAATGTTGATAAGCTGTAGACACCAAATTTGTGTCTTACGACCCCTTGTGACCCGCATCGCATTTCGCAACCTAACCTCACCACCTAAACCTTACACAATTATTTATTACCTTATAATTAATAAATCCACATCACCATACCTGCCACCTCATGTCGCCACCTCATCGTGACCTAGTCTTAACCCTAAACTAACCTAATTAAGACCTATAACTTGGTCCAATTCCACACCTATGACTAATTACTCCCCATCCGCACCTAAAACCAACTTCATAATGACTTGACCAAGCCCGCTACCAATCCCTCGAAGAAAAAAGGAGGAAAGTGGCTATTTTACCAAAAATAGCCCGCTTTGACCGGACCGATACCGGTTCCTACTGACCGCGTCGGTTGCGTAACCGCCATCGGTTCCCGTAAATGACCACTTCCAACCAAAAACAAGGATCGGATTTTCATTTGATCGAGAGAAGGAGAAATCATCGAGAGAATCCAGATTTTGCTTGGCCGAGCAGAGACAAGTGAAGAAACAAGAAGAGATTGCAGAGAAGGACATCAAGCCCAAGACTGCAACTGAATAACCAGAGCCCAGTAACACTCATCCGAGCATCAGAAAAGAAAACTGCATCCAACTTGGGTCCTGTCTTCATCATCACAGTCCTGAAACTTGCATCTGCATCAGGGGCAAGTAAGTAGTATGTTATATGTTTCTAAGCACCATTTTCTTGAGCCTGTTGATTAATAGTAATCATAAGTTTATTCCTAGATCTACTACCAGCTACTACTGCACTTAACCTTCACCCACACACCCTGATATTGCCCAGAAGGCCATTTTACCACACTCTGAGTCTTCCCTATCCTCCCATCATTCCCCTCAGCCATCCACCAATCCTAATAACCCCACAATCACCTTGCAACCAACTTCTATCCAGAAGCACTTAGATTGCTGCCCCTACCGGTATCGTTTATCCTCTACCGGCGGTTATCTAACCGCGGTCGGTTACCCAGTGACCACCGTCGGTCACTGTGACTTATACCCCAAAACCTTTTGCTTGCCTATTTGCCACCTAACAACCCCAAATCCAGCCTGGTTTATCCCTATAACTCAACCTGAACGTATCAACGACCAGTAACCGAACAAACAAAGTGGCGCTTTATTATTGATAGTTTAGTTTCTATTGCTTTGTAACGAGATACCTAAATCGTGATTTTGCAATAGCTTTCTATATTATCATTTGTGTTAAATCGTATTAAAAGGGGAACTGACCACCTTCGAAAGGAAGTTTTTATATTTCCTGGGCCTAAGGCAGATCCCTCATTTGTTGTCTAATTAAAATCTTGTGGTCTTGTGTTCTTATTTGCAGGTAGTCCTTCCAAGACAAAAAGGAGTTCTTTGCAGTCGATCTGATCTCTCTCTACGGTACGCGCACACCATCTCAACATTCAACAGGTATTCCTCCTAGCCCTAACCCTTATCTGTTTCTCAAAGGAATGATAGGATAGAAGCAAGTCTATTCTGCAGAGCTGAAACATTCCATGCGAAACATTTTGGCACGCCCGGTGGGACCCATTTCGGGTTTCTGTTTCTCTTGCTTATTTACATTTTAGGAAGCATACTTGCTGTTGCTGTTTTTGTTATATATTTAGTAAAGAATTTGTCTTGCTTTCCTAGTTTCGCATTAGTGAAAGTCATCTCATTTGCTTCATCGAATATCATTTTCGATTTGGGTTTAAAACACGTGCATTACATTCTTGCTTGTTGTTTTCAATTCTAGTGAACATAGACTAATGTGTCGTACACGTGGGGTGATTTCCACAAAGATTGACAGGAAATTAATCTTACTTTCACCGCACAACACATACCGAATCACTTCACAATTAACACAATATGACTCAAAACATCCCCCCTTTTCCGCGGTATTCCTCCGCCCGATTGAGGTAACCTTATAAGCCAAAACAAACTTGACATTTCCCCTAAGTCTTTTGTTTAGGATTGACATCATTCCGCGTCTAAAGGCATAAGCCCACAATAATTAAAATTAACCCTAGGGTTAGTCTCTGGATTTGCATGTGCATCTTGTTTGTTTTCAGTTCTGTTTTCGTTATATACACTGTCTTCTGTGATTACCTTAGAACAATTTGATAAATATACTGAGCGTTGTTAACAATCAAATCAGCAGCTTCTTATATTACCAGTCTTATTACACCGACATCGGTTAACTGACCGACGTCGGCTATAGTCTAACCGACATCGGTTATTAGGATCGATATCGTTATCTTGTCTTTTCTGTTCTCGACAAACCAAAGCAACCTACCAATTTCACCGCACTGAGTCATTTGCATTCTCGATGATGATTGAAACCCTACTGTGAACTCCTGTCCATGGTTGTTATCACTCGAAAGCAAGCCGCCGCCATGGTTTCACATGCTTGCTCTGTTCCTTTGCCTGAATCACCCCCTTCACATTCTGTGGGGAATCCTACGGACACCAGCGAGGTTCCTAAAATTCCTGTGGGAGATAAAGAATTTGCCAAATTTCTGGATGCTAATCCTAGTCTCTGTACAATACTATTTGTCTCATGCCCTTGACCATACACCTGACGGTCAACTCCTTGTTGGCATGCCTATCAGTATAGCTGCTCATTTAGCCCCTTCTCCGCCTGATAACTCCACTTTGCCTTCCGCATCCTTAGTCCCGTCGTCTACCTCAGCAGCTTCAGGGGTCCATACGGCACAGATTGGCTTTCCTTTGGTTAATCTTGGGCCCAACATGTCATTACCACCGACTGCTCCTACCTCGTCTCTCTTGCAGACTGTTCCGTTCATGACTTGCTCTCTGCCACCTATCCACACGAGCTTTCCTTCTCAAGCTCCGCCCACCTTTTCATTTCCACACACATATCCGGTAACCTCAACAGCTTATATAGGACATCCTTATTCGGTTGCCTCAACACAGCCGTCCTCCATACCTTATCAACATTTAACCCCACCATTGTCTAGCGGTGGCCCTTGGCCCAATTTGCCTCCGTTTACCACAACCACACCATCATCTCATCCAACTACTGATTTAATTAAACAAATGATGGACAAAATGCAAAACCTGGAGGCTTCTGTTTCAGGAAGTCGTAGCGCCTTGACATACGAGCAAGTTTGTCGGGAGCCTATCCACCCTTCAGTCCCCCTTCATTCATATCCTCCTCAATGGGAATTACCAAAATTTACCCGTTTTAACAGTAAGGAGGACCCTCAACAACACTTGCGATCATTTAGACATGCCTGCTTTATCGATTGCTCACGACGACGCTTTACTACTCCGCACCTTTCCCATGTCCTTATCAGGACCCGCTTTGAGTGGTACAGTGCTTTAACCCAACACTCAATCTTCTCTTTTAACCAGCTAGCCCAATCTTTCTTGGATCATTTCTCCATTAACATTGCCAAGAAAGTATCTATCACCGACCTCTATGCCATCCGACAATTTGAAGACGAATCTATCGCAGATTTCGTTGGACGATGGCGGGGCCTTATCAACCAACTTACGTATGCCTTACCTCAGACCGAACTTATCGAACTGTTTACGCTGGGCCTGCGCTAAGCACATCTCTCCTACCCTCCAAATTCAAACTTTCCGTACATTTGACGAGGCCTTTACTATGGCTCGAAAATTAGAGATTCGAGCCTTAGAGGAAGAGAAATTGCGGTTGCGTAACAAAAACCCCACTTTCCGAACCCAAGATTCCACCAACAAACCTAACACCACCAATCCTCACCCATCGACCACTTCAAAATCAAAAGGGGCCATGCATGCAGTGATGGTAAAATCCCAACCACCGTCTAATACCCCGCCAAAAACCACCTATAAGTATAAAGCAGAACCCATCAACTACACTCCCTTGGGAGAAACATATGGCGTGATATTGGAAAAATTACTCAAAGCAGGAGCCATTACCTTACCTCCTGTTAAACCTCATTCCGGGTTTGATTCCACTCGCGCCATACCTTCCTGGTACAAAGAAAATGACTTCTGTAACTTCCACCACGTGAAGGGACACAGTCATGAGAACTGCAAGATGTTGAAAAACATAGTGCAGGAAATGGTTGATGCAGGGGATATAGCCCTTGATAATCCTAACGCCCCTGCTAACCGAAATTTGAAAATATTCAACAAACCATTCCCGAATCATTCTTCTAACAGTAATCTAAACCAAGATATCTTAGCCGAAGAGAGTGTTCATGAGATCCATGTAGTCTTCGATTCCCAGCCAAAGACCTCTATCGAACAAATTCTGAATCAAACCTCTTCACTAACGCAGGAAACCGAACCCCCTTCCTCACCATCAAGACAAACTGAAATCCTTGCTGTTCCTTTACCCATCAAGGAATTAACTACCCAGAGTTCCCTTCTCACAAATGAGCCTTCTTACACCACGTCCTTGCAAGACTGTGAGTGGATGTTATCTAATTTATCTATTTCCCAAACGTCTCCTTCTACCATTCTTGCTGTACAAGAGGAAGGCTCGCCACTTCTTTTGTCATCCTTAGACGAGAAACCTCTTGAACCGACATCACCACATTCTTTAAACATGACAGATCCTCTCAAACACGCCCTCCTACCTATTAGTCCTTCATCACCTAAATCTTTTCAGCAACCGGTTGACCTCTTAACGCCCATTGATACAGTGCCTCATATACCCCTTGTATCACACCCACAGTGGACCGGAATCACAACCCACCTTTCTTCCATACAAAAGTTCCTATTCACACGTGAGGACTGTCATTCCACAGAAGATAGACAGGTTCTATGGGAACGTTTGAGTACGCCATATTCTACTCAAATGCAAATGACTGATCCTGATGCCTCTACCATATACCCGAAGTGTTTACAGAAGCTTAAAATGCCCATGTCCTCATCTTCACCCCCCTCATCTCTACCAAATACCTCGTCCACTTCTATTAACTTAGCCAAATCTTCCCCTACGCTTGGGACCTTACCCATACCTAGTCTAACACACCCACCTAAGCGGCTTGATTTATCTAAAAATAAAGCCATCCATCCCATTAGGAGACAGACTCAATCTCCTCAACCTATGCCTCTATCACAACTAAAACCATCATCGTCACACCTACCTTCCATATTGGGACCCCATCCCTCTACCTTACATCAATATATCATACCTCCTGTGTTTTCTTTAAAGCGACCTACGCCTTCTGCACCCATACAGAAATCCAAGGGTATAGCAACACCGTCACCCCGCGTATCCTGTCCACCTATCAACCCTAAACAAATTCCATCATCAAAAGATTTGTTTTCGGTCACTCCTATTTCCCCGTGGTTGTTTTCTGATACCACATCATCTGTGGCCTCATCATCCAACATAGCTTCTACGTCAAAGAAACCACGGTTAGGTAAAACCCATTATCAAAACTCCTTGGCTAAACCACCCCCCATACAAACCAACCACACCACGTCATCACCAGAATCGACCCAGTCAATAGCCTCATTTTCCTCTGACTTTGACCCACTCAAAGGGTCTTACGCCAAAATCCTTGCTATGTTGGTGGAGAATGCGACTATTTCCCTACCCCCACTTAGACCTTATGATCCATCTAAATCTCGACCTATAGGTTACGATGAGTCTAAAATCTGCGCTTACCACCGCACACCAGGACATGACGTAGAGGGATGCAAAGTGTTGAAAACCATACTTCACCCGTCACCTCTCTCAGATAGAAAAGTTAAGAAAGACAACTTACGAAGAGAGAGACCTTTAGCTTCAATTCCCTCTCCTATACCACCTGTCCCCACCTCACCAAGATCTTTCATTATTACAACCCCACCTCTCGAAAACCATGACCTATCCCTACCGTCTTCCTCCTCTCGTGTTCACGAGATCAATATGATTAGTGTTGCCACTCGAGGGCAGAAAAACAATGGAAAAGTGAAAGAAAACACACCCGCGGCATCTCTTTCTCCGTCAACCATCCCGATTGCACCACCACCTAAAGTGGTTATTCGCGGACCCACCTATCCCATCTCTAATGGCATTGCCCACCGAACTATGATCAAACAGCTTCACCAATCGCCCGTAAAAATGACATTGTATGATCTCATTCAGACTTCTGAATCTCATCGACAAGCTCTCGTTGAGATCCTTCAAGGGATAGAGGTTTTACCTAATGAAACCTTGCCTGTTACCTCTATTCTAACACCCAATCATGTTGCTTCGCTCACCAAACAATCTATCTCCCCAACCACTTGTCTCTCATGACAAAGCAAGTCAGTCTTTGTCAGTTTCTCCGAAGATGAAATTGTCAACTTTGGTGCCGAAGATCCTGACCCTGCTCTTTTCATTTCAGCGTACGTTCGGGATATTCGGGTACGTCGTGTTATGATTGACGGGGGCGCTAGCCTAAACATCATCTCTTCAAAAGCCTTCCAACAAATGAATATCCCTTCTAGTTGCATGTGTGCCAACCCCATCATGTTGTGATCATTCAATGATGCTATTACTTCTACTTTAGGCACCGTGATCCTTAACATTCGTGTAGGACCACGTACTTTACCCGAACTCTTCTATGTCCTTGAGGGAGAGTTCCAATACAACATGTTGTTAGGCCGCCCTTGGATCCGGGCTATGGGATGCGTTCCCTCCACCTTACATAGATGCATAAAATTTGAGTACGAGGGGAAGTCCTACACCGTAAAAGCTGATCCTCCCCCCTTCAAAACTTGCAATATGTTGTATCGCCCTAATGATGTACTTATACCAGTCAAGACACCCGTTCATCCAACCCAGCCATCTACTTCCGACGCACCTACGCCTTCAACCAATGAAACCGCCGTTACAAATATTACTTCCTTTCCCGCAGATAACATCCCAACCTCCGACCCCTTAGTAGATGTTTTTCAACACCTTACGCTGGGGGAGTACCGCCTATATAACGTTAGTTCTTTCCATACCCCGCAGGAGTACGGACAATTACATGCACATCCCACCTACGACCGTCGCGTGGGGGAGGTAATCTCTTACGGACCACCCCATTGCCGCACCAACCTAATGTATGGGGGTGTTGACGCATCCTCCATTACCCCTGAACCTCCTCTTGGTGTGGTTCCCTTCCAATCCGATTTTCAATACTTGACAAATCGTCGTTTCGCCCTCACCTTCTTGACTCGCTGTGCTTGGAAAGGCTTTGGTTTTGGTCTTTATGAGCAAGGCCGACATACACTCATTCCCGTGACTACACGCAAACACAATGATCGCAGTGGTCTCGGTTTTCCTGAAACACCTACACAAGAGACACCTCGTGTCAGTTGTATCCTGGAAGAAGACGACGTCACCCCTACCAAACCATCATCACCCACTTTGCCATCATCACCCACAGAGTCGATAGACCCTGAATCTATCCCTCCCAACTTTTTTTTTTCATAAATGCTATCTTCATAGGTCCTCTCACTTATCAACGCGATAATGAGGACCCATTTTCTCTTCCCCTTCTGTATCCAGACATGATCGAAGAGGATTCGCCTTCGATTAATGTTGTTGAGTGCTAGGATGACGACTCCATCCTCACTTACCTTGGTGCGGATGACTCCTATATTCAACGCGCCTTACCATCTGAAACTCAAACCATGTTGAATGAGTCGACTATAGAAATCAACATCCACACAGAGGAGGATCCTCACGTTGTGAAGATCGGACAATCCCTTAACACATCAGAACAAGCCGCCTTTACTACCTTTCTCCGTACCCGCAACCAAGCTTTCGCTTGGTCCTACACTGACATGCCAGGAATTGATCCTACCATTGCCGTCCATAACATCACCCTAAACCCCGATTCCAAACCAGTCAAACAAAAACTGAGAAAAATGCATCCACGCATTGCCCTCTTGGTCAAAGAAGAGCTTCAACGACTTCTTTCTATTTCCTTCATCTTGCCTATTGATTATCCTCAATGGATTTCTAACATCGTACCTGTCACTAAAGCGACGGGGGGACTTCGGATATGCATGGATTTTCGAGACCTTAACCTCGCTTGCCCCAAAGATGACTTCCCCCTCCCAAGTATTGATCAACTTGTTGATCTCACTGCGGGCCATGAAATGCTCTCTCTCATGGATGGTTTTTCGGGATACAATCAAATTTTGGTAGCCCCGGCCGATCAACATAAAACTGCCTTCATAACTCCTTGGGGAACCTTCTATTATCGTGTCATGCCATTTGGCCTTAAGAATGCTGGTGTGACCTATCAGTGGGCTATGACTTACATTTTTCATGACATTATGCACACTATCCTTGAGGATTATGTCGATGATCTTCTTGGTAAATCTAAACATCGCAGTGAACATCTCAATGTTTTAACCATTATTTTTGATGCTTTATACAATATTCAGTCCGGCTTCAACCAAAGAAATGCGTCTTTGGTGTTCTTTCGGGAAAACTTCTTGGCTTTATCGTCTCTTTGCATGGCATTGAGGTCAATCCATCTAAAGTCAAAGCTATCCTAGAAATGCCCCCACCCAAAAACCTCAAACAATTGCGTAGTTTGCAGGGTAAACTTCAATCCATCCAGGCGTTTCATCTCCCAACTCTCGGATCGATGTCACCCTTTCCATCACCTTCTTAAAAAGAACATTGCCTTTCAATGGAGTGAAGAGTGTCACCAAGCCTTTGAAGCTCTCAAATCCTATCTCTTGCAGCCACCTGTGCTTATTCCACCTCAGGATGATCATCCTTTCTACCTTTACCTTTCTGCCACTGACCATGCTATAGGAGCTATGCTCACACATCGGGACTCGGCACGTCGAGAACAAGCCGTTTATTATATAAGTCGTACTCTCGTGGATTACGAGACTAGGTATACACATGTAGAAAAATTGTGCCTAGCCCTATCATTCGTAGCCACCAAACTCCGACATTACCTCCTGAATCACAAAACTTTTGTCATCACCAATACGGACCCCATTCATTATATGTATGCCAAACCACATCTAAACCAACGCATCACCCGATGGCTTATGCTCCTCGCCGACCTCGACCTTGAGTTTGTACAACAGAAGTCAATCAAAGGACAAACTATTGCAGACCAACTTGCGGAGGCCCCTTTACCTGGGGAACAATTCACCAATTTTAATTTCCCCGACGAACTCATCGCCACTCTTTCACTCAGGGAAGAGTCGTATCAAATGACCCTCTTCTTCGATGGATCTAAATGCCAGTAGCGGTGAGGAGCCGGCATTGTTCTCATTCCTCTTGACACTGAACCTATGCCTCTTTCATTTCGGCTCGATTTCCCCTGCACTAATAATACAAATGGAATACGAGGCCCTTGTTTTTGGGTCTCCGGGTTGCGTTACACTTAGGTGTCAAATCTATTAATATTTTTGGCGACTCTCAATTGGTAGTCAATCAAGTTATGGGCATCTACCAATGTAAAATGAGGAACTTCAAAAGTACAAACATTACGTGGATTCACTTTTGACCTCATTTACTCGTTATTCTATCCAGACCATTCCCCGCTCCACTAACAAATTTGCAGATACTATGGCTTGCTTAGCCTCGCAAATTCCTGCCTCACCAACTGACTCTGACATATTCGTCTTGGTCCAACAACTTTTTGCCCCATCCTACTCAACCCCGGTTGTTTGTATGATAAATAATGTGTCTGCTAATTCGCAGGATACCTGGTACCACCAATTCCATGACTACCTTACAACCTCTGTTCTCCCACCTAACCTTACTAGTAACGGCAAACGTGCTTTTCTTAAAAGTGTTTCTCGTTATGTTGTCATGGGGGGACTCCTCTATAAACGTGGCTTTGATGGCATCCTCCTTCGATGTCTAACCGGCGCGGAGGTCACCTATACCATCCAACAAGTCCACGATGGGATTTGTGGTGGACATTTTAGTGGCCTTGCCGTGGCTAAACGAATCCTTCGCCTAGGTTATTATTGGCCTACTCTTAACAATGACTGCTACGAATATGTTAAGCGTTGTGTTATGTGTCAACAACATGCCAACCTTCAACATACTCCTAGCCATCCGCTACAGGTCGCACGAGATCTTTGGCCTTTCTCACAATGGGGTTTAGACCTTATTGGTGAGATTCACCCGACCTCTTCACAACGTCACCGTTGGATAATCACAGCAACCGAATATTACACAAAATGGGTGGAGGCCATTCCACTCATTTCAATCAAAAAGAAAAAAATTCGAATTCGTTAACCATCACATTATCTATCGTTTTGGTATTCCTCATCGCCTAATAACAGATAATGGTAAATCTTTTAAAAATAAGTTGTTACAAGACCTTTGTGACAACTTTGGTATCAAACTTAGTTTCTCATCGCCTTACTATCCGCAGGCCAATGGTCAGGCTGAATCTTCTAATAAAACCCTAACCAAAATCCTCATGAAAGTTGTCAATGAGTCCGGAAGAAACTGGCATGATCACATTCCCTTTGCCCTTTGGGCTTATCGTACTAGCATTCGTACCTCCACTAATGCCACACCATTTTCTTTGGTATATGGTACCGAGGCTGTCTTGCCTCTCGAAGTACAAATACCCTCCCTCAGAATATCTCTTCAGGATATTCTCACCAACGATGATTTCCGCCAAGAGCGGTTAGCCCAATTAGAGCTTCTTGACGAGCGTCGTCTTACGGCTCTTGATCACCTTCAAATCTACCAAAAACGCATCAAGCGTGCTTATGATAAACGGCTTCATGAGCGTACTTTTAAGGTTGGCGATCTTGTCCTCAAAGAGAATCAACATGTAACCAAACTAGAAAAGAGTAAACGTGGAAAATTTGCTCCTAATTGGATTGGGCCTTACATTATCACTCACACTTACGGATCAGGCACTTATCGTTTAGCTTCGCTTAATGGTAAACCTGAGCCTGAGCCCCTTAATGCCTTGCATCTTCGACCATTCTACTATTGAAATTAGTGTTATATCACTGCTTATCTACCTTACGCTCGTCCCTTGAGCTCATTTACCACCGCATACACTTTGTTTCTTACATCTCAAAATCCAATCAAGCTCATATGGTTTGATTATCACCTCCCCTTAAAAGATGCCTTCCCCTTTTTAGTCTAGTCCATGACTTCAAAGTATCAAAATGACACATTCTTAATTACACACTTATGGGATTTTCTTGAGTCAAACTTCTTACAAAAAACTAGATGCTTCATGCCCAACGGACATCTAGACCTCTAACTTATACAATAGACTGCTCCCTTGAAGGACAGCTATATGCCAAACTATTGCTCTTATTATATATAGACTGCTCCCCCGAAGGACAGCTATACATAAACACTGCATCTGCTACTATAAATAGACTGCTCCCTTGAAGGACAGCTATACACAGTTAGCCTTTATTAGAAGCTTCTCGCATTGATCAGCTTCGTGAAGACCTCAAGAACAACAAACTACGTATCCCATGTAGACTTCC
The DNA here is from genome assembly GCA_018340775.1 of Taxus wallichiana var. yunnanensis. NCBI lineage: Eukaryota > Viridiplantae > Streptophyta > Pinopsida > Cupressales > Taxaceae > Taxus > Taxus wallichiana. The sequence goes on along the minus strand of CM031241.1, from coordinate 441,667,460 downwards.
CGCATCGATCAGTCTATATCCAGAAAAATAAAAATAAAAGCAGTACTTCAAAGCACTTTTGAGTCATGGACTTGTCTATTTAGGTTTGGTTTTCTTTTGTCAGAATCATCATCTTATAATAAGTTCTCTGCACCCTCGCCCACATCAACCACCTCACCTCACCATTTTTCAAAGCACCAAAACTCAAGGGACATGACGTATATCCGATATATTGTGATTATACCACTCTTTTCACCTATCGACTTCTCGCCTATGCAAGGTACCTAGGGATTCAAGCTCATCCTACATTAATATGTGGTTTGTTTAGCTCTTCTCAATTATGGGACACTCTTGCCTCTTTTTCTCGGCTCTAGGATTGTGTGTTGACCTTAATCAGGACACGATTCCCTACTACTTGGGTATGCTAACTTTCGCTTCACCCATACCTACACCAACAACATTACCCTACCAACACCAACAACATTACCCTACCAACATCAAATTTTTACTAACCAACAAAATTGCCTAACCACAACCAAATTGCTTGAATTCACCTCTCCCTGCTCCTAAGGGAGAACTACATCGGTCTGAGGCCCTTCCTTGCTTTGTGCAATGGGCTATGTAGGCAAAGCACTTAGGAGACATGGCGTCTCCCAAGGTTAGCTCGACCATCCCCTACCATACCCTATCATGTGTTGTAAATATCAATATTTTTTGTGTATTTCTATTTGCCAACGTTCCTCTTTATCCTTTTTCAAAACAAACAAAAACAACATCCAAAACACAACCATTCTTATTATTATCATCACTCAAAAGAACATACACCTTCGATATTTATGAAGCCCGTTTACTCCTATTTCTACCTAAAAACATACAGGCCCACCCTGTTTACCTGCCCCGTAGCACTCATACCATCCCCAACCCTTGCCTATCACCTTTTTTTCTAATCTTTACCCACTTACACTTCTTTCATACTATTTACAAACACATGCAAGAATCAAATTACACCCAAACAATTTACCTCTCCGGATGCAGCAGCTTGGGGCGGAACATGTCTTCCCCCTCATCCCTGCCTGCTGGATGCTTCTCCTCGTTCAGCCATGTTCACCACCCTCTTCAAATATAACTTGTCTTTCTGCCTTCTGAATCTCAGCCCACGCTCACTTCACCTGTCTCTTTCCTCCTTATCACTCAAATTCTTTCATGCAATTACCTGTAGCAGTTGTCAAACAGTGTCGCATTCGCATATTTAACGTGTTTCATGACTCTAAAAATAAGAATGCTAAAAATAAGAACTTAAGTTACAACCCAAATAGCTTCTATTTTTAGGAAAACAATTCTTGCATAACCGATATCGGTTACATAACCGATACTGGTCATATATCTACCGACATCGGTTACATAACCGATATCGGTCAAGTTACCCCTTGTTGCTTAAACCTAAGTCGTCTCTTCATTTTTGCAAATTTTTGTGGCGCCCGTCCCTTTTTCCTGCATGAACAACACCATTATCCATATTTTTCATTAAATCCACATCTCATTACAATTTCATCAATATCATCTATCTATATTACCAAAAACAAACAAGCCATCAACTAAGGATATCAAAAAACTATCAATCTATACACCATTTGGATCCAACTCATCAGATACAACCATTTAATATTCACACACCAGCGACCAAACATACAACATTTCATAATATAACATGTCAATTAAACTCATCATTTATATCTATATACATCCCATCAACAAAAGACATCAACATCATTAATATATAACACCATGTCAATCAAACTCATCATACATCACATATCACAAACCATCGACAAAACATTTAACGCATTTTACGCACAGCATGTGGGTCAAATCATCATATCTATATATATACAAAGTTTCAAATATACAATGTGCCCTGCATCGGGGCCTCTGTGATCTCATAATACAACAAAGCCGGCACGCAGGCCACAATAACTATCAATAATCTCGACTCGGCTCGCAGGCCGGTCTCTCATATCAAAAACATACTCGGCTCGCAGGCCGGTATCAACTGTACAACCTGTACTCGGCTCGCAGGCCGGTATATACAATAAATGAATGAATAAATGAATAAATAGGCATGCAGGCCTCTATCAACACAACCGGTTCACAGACCGGTGCCCATGTCCAATATACAAAATGTGCAGGGACCCCTCAGCTCTCTCCACCTCCCTCTGCCTGTCTGCCTGCTGGTCCCTGTCCTACCTCTCGCCTCCTGCCTGTGACGGACCCACCAGTTGTGGCTGCACCTCCCTGAGACCTCTCGGCTCAGAGGTCTCGCTCTATGTGCCGCATAGGGCTGATAATCAGCCCCGGTACCATCAAGAATATCACGAGTAGTACACGGCCTCCGCTCTAGCCTCCATATAACGATCTCAAGCCACCGTAGGTCTTGGGCTGGTCTCTCGACTCCTACCTGCTAGTGCCCCCTGTGCGTGTTTGTGTGTCGGGTGCTCGTGCTAGTGTTAGGCAGCTTGGTGGTGCTCGTGGCTATGGTGGTACTGCACTGCGCACTGTTTGCTTAGGTGTCGTTGGTGGTGCCGCTGGTACACTGAGCTCGCCCGTACTGCACTGTGCCGAGCCTACCCCTGCACATGCACACAGGCTGGGCTAGCCTGCCCTGTAAGACACCTATTCGTGCTGTGTAGCAAAAGTAAGCTGCCTCGTAATAAAGCTGTACTCGCCCTCGAGCTGGTCCCTCTCGCTCTAACAGCCGCTTAAGTCTGGGTGCATGCGGGGCTGTGCTATCTCGCACTCTCTCTCCGCCCACTAAAACCAAAAATGCGCTGTGCACCCAAAGATCATCTACGGTGTCATCGGCAGCCTCTCTCAAGAATACAACTGGATCCACGGGTGTGGTGTAGGTAGTGGGGCCTCTACATCATCCCTCTGTACTGAGGGAAGCGAGGGGGCTCATCCTGTCGTAGCCCCATCTGCCTGCGTACCCTCTCCAGGGGTATCCTCTCATACTCTCCCGGCCTCCGTCCCGCTATCCAGAATGTGTACTGGATCCACTGCAACTGTCCTCGGGCTCCTCCGTGAGGGTGATGACCTCTATACGGTCTCCATACAATATCTGCCACTGTCAGGCCCTCTAATAAATGCCGGTAATAAGTAACGTCTCACCTGCAAGCACTGCTCGTGGCTGACCCACGACCCCCAACCACCTCTGAAAGCCGTATCTATAGATGACCTGTGGCCCTGGCTGCTGAGGTAGCCCTACTGGTCTAATGCATATGATATGCTCATATGCCCAACAATGTAGCAAAAACGTCGAGCAGATCCCGAATCGCCTCATCCGGCGATAGCCCCACAGCTCCCTGTATAACTGCACCAGGTATACAGGTGCCCAAGCATAACATGTATGCTCCTCCACCATCTCATGTAGCACCCCCATCAAGGCCCGTGGAAAGCGGCCTCCCTCTGAGTCCGGGAGGGCGAAGCAGGTGATCCGATCATCATCAGCACGGCAAGCCGTGTCTCATGGCGGTGGGCACGGTACATATCCCCGTACGCGATGCTCGCGCTGTGATAGGTCAGTAGCGCTGCGCATCCCCAAAAACCTGTAGGATGTTGTCCATGGCAGTCTCTGCGTCCACCTGAAAGACTGCCTCTCCCTCAATCGGCAGTCGAAGGATGCGATACACATCCTCCAATGTGATAGTCATCTCCCCAGTCGGGAGATGGAACACATTGGTCGCCGGATCCCATCTCTCGATGAGGGCGACCATCAAACTATGATCCCTATCGATCGCTCTGTACCGCTGGACTCTGCCGAGTCCCACCTCGCGCATGATACCCCAGTGTGCTGCGGACACGTGTGGCCACATCCGGCTCAACAGTGGGGGCATCCTGTCCCGCATCGTCAGCTGCTGACGTGCCTGCAAAACCAACCCACTACATTAGCCCTACTCTTTATCACAACATCTACTTTACCTCTCTATATCCCCTTTCTTATCCACCTAACCACAACCCGACTCCATACCACACGTCTACGCCCATCTATCTCCCCCTAAAAACTTCTACGCTATCCCCCTCCCTCTTCACACCCAAACAAACAACCCACACCATACTCAAATGACCCAAACCATGCCCAAATACCCTAACCACATCTAAAAACTTAAAACAACAACACAACCCAAACCATACTCAACCAACCTACACCATGCCCAAATACCCAAACCACATCCACAAACTCAAAAACAAAATCACAACCCACACCAACAAATTGAAATAAACCTAAGTCAGGACCGCACCTATACTGAAACACCCAAACAATACCACAACACCCCCACCCCAACCCAAACCATACCCAAATCACCACCCAAAACTCAAAAACAACAACATAACCTAAACCAACAAAAAAAGCTAAAAATCACTAAGGACCGGTACCGGTCACCCATAACCGACCGCGGTCCCCTTCCCACCGACGCCGGTCCACGACCGACCGACACCGCCACCCACAACGCCCGCCTTTTCCAAAAATTAGCAACCGATGCGGTCGACAGCGACCGACATCGGTCGGTCAGAATTTCTTACGGAGCCGAACCCCGCGCGCCCCCCAACTACATTTTTTCCTATTTCTACCAATTTACCCACCCAAATACCCTAAAAACCTACCCACCCTGCCGCCTTGACCTATTTAACCCATCTACCCTCTCCCTTTTTCAAATCATTTCCATTTCTTAATTATTTTCTCCAAAATGTACATTCCTACCCAAAATCCCAAATATAGCATAATGCAATAAAATACACACAATGAGGGGTTTCGAACCTACCCGTACGACGACACGTCGTCGTGGAGGGATGGGTGGTGGTGGTCCAGCTGGTCCAGCCCCTCCTGCTCCTCCTGGTTGTGCCATGGCTCCAAATGTCCTCTTCTGGGTCCTCCACCAATCAACTGTTGCCTCCTCCTCACTCGGGCCCACTAACAACTAACTCCTCCAGTCAAATAGCGCCACCTCACGCAACTAATGCTCCAATCTTAACTCTCCACGTCAGACAACTCAAATTGGTTTCCAAATTGCAAAAGTGACAATGACAGGCCGTATTTTTCTTTTTATAGGTTTTTCGCCCATAACCGATATCGGCCTTATTATGCCCTAAGGAACCGGTATCGGTCCCCTCACCGATATCGGTCATATACAATCGACATCGGTTTTATTCCAAATTTCCCCCAATTTCTGCCCTTATTTACTATTTTCCCTTTTTCACCCACATCGCCTATATCAACCTTTGCTGCAAACATTCTAACCATTTGGCCCGACCCACGGCCGCAACCCAACAACTTGGCCCGACCCAAGGCCTCACCCTAACCATCTGGCCCGACCCAAGGCCTCACCCTAACCATCTGGCCCAACCCAAGGCCTCACCCTAACCATTTGGCCCGACCCAAGGCCGTAACCTACCCAACCGGCCCGACCCAAGGCCGTAACCTACCCATCCGGCCCGACCCAAGGCCGTAACCTACCCATCCGGCCCGACCCAAGGCCTCACCCTAACCATCTGGCCCAACCCAAGGCCTCACCCTAACCATTTGGCCCGACCCAAGGCCGCCACCAACCTATTTGGCCCGACCCAAGGCCGTGACCTACCCATCCGGCCCGACCCAAGGCCGTAACCTACCCAACCGGCCCGACCCAAGGCCGTAACCTACCCATCCGGCCCGACCCAAGGCCTCACCCTACCCATCCGGCCCGACCCAAGGCCTCACCCTACCCATCCGGCCCGACCCAAGGCCTCACCCTAACCATCTGGCCCAACCCAAGGCCTCACCCTAACCATTTGGCCGACCCAAGGCCACCACCAACCTATTTGGCCCGACCCAAGTGCCTCATGACCGACCCAAGGCCGTAACCTACCCATCCGGCCCGACCCAAGGCCGTAACCTACCCATCCGGCCCGACCCAAGGCCTCACCCTACCCATCCGGCCCGACCCAAGGCCTCACCCCAACCATTTGGCCCGCCCCAAGGCCGCAACCCAACAACTTGGCCCGACCCAAGGCCGTACCACTTCAATACCTTACCCAAAACCAACAAATTACAATTTTATCCACCCATCATGTAGCTTTTTGTTCAATCGAGCTCACTGTTCATGTTTTAGCATGATTAGGGTCCTTGACTTGATCGATCGACCAACTTTGTCTAGACCAAGACCGTGACGTTTATCTCAACCAAACCAACCATTTCGTACTCATGGGAACATGCCTAAACGCTCTGTACCTTACCGTTATATACCCTGGAGCTACTTCCTATGCCTTGGATACCAGGATTATATCACCCTTGTTTGGATAAACTATCGACCTCTACCTATGCATTGCTGGTTTGCTAGTCAAATCATGTACCCTGGTCGCACTACTGCATTTCAACGTGCGTCTGCTTCTTTGGACCTACCCCACCATCTCACCCTCATCTCAACACCATTTACCCTTTATCAACCCTATCCCTGATTTCACGCTACCTCAATCTGTGATAGATTTGAGGGGGATTACCTATACCCTTAACAGGAGTAACCACTTCTTATTATTGTATGCAGTGTAAACTTTACAAAACAAACTACACGACAATAAGGGGCTAATGTAGACACCAAATTTGTGTCTTACGACCCCTTGTGACCCGCATCGCATTTCGCAACCTAACCTCACCACCTAAACCTTACACAATTATTTATTAATTACCTTATAATTAATAAATCCACATCACCATACCTGCCACCTCATGTCGCCACCTCATCGTGACCTAGTCTTAACCCTAAACTAACCTAATTAAGACCTATAACTTGGTCCAATTCCACACCTATGACTAATTACTCCTCATCCGCACCTAAAACCAACTTCATAATGACTTGACCAAGCCCGCTACCAATCCCTCGGAAGAAAAGGAGGGAAAGCTGGCTATTTTACCAAAAATAGCCCTCTTTAACCGGACCGATACCGGTTCCTACTCGACCGCCGTCGGTTGCATAACCGCCATCGGTTCCCGTAAATGACCACTTCCAACCAAAAACAAGGATCGGATTTTCATTTGATCGGGAGAAGGAGAAATCATCGAGGGAATCCAGATTTTGCTTGGCCGAGCAGAGACAAGTGAAGAAACAAGAAGAGATTGCAGAGAAGGACATCAAGCCCAAGACTGCAACTGAATAACCAGAGCCCAGTAACACTCATCCGAGCATCAGAAAAGAAAACTGCATCCAACTTGGGTCCTGTCTTCATCATCACAGTCCTGAAACTTGCATCTGCATCAGGGGCAAGTAAGTAGTATGTTATATGTTTCTAAGCACCATTTTCTTGAGCCTATTGATTAATAGTAATCATAAGTTTATTCCTAGATCTACTACCAGCCACTACTGCACTTAACCTTCACCCACACACCCTGATATTGCCCAGAAGGCCATTTTACCACACTCTGAGTCTTCCCTATCCTCCCATCATTCCCCTCAGCCATCCACCAATCCTAATAACCCCATAATCACCTTGCAACCAACTTCTATCCAGAAGCACTTAGATTTCTGCCCCTACCGGTATCGTTTATCCTCTACCGACAGCGGTTATCTAACCGCCGTCACGGTCATCATGTGACTTATACCCCAAAACCTTTTGCTTGCCTATTTGCCACCTAACAACCCCAAATCCAGCCTGGTTTATCCCTATAACTCAACCTGAACGTATCAACGACCAGTAACCGAACAAACAAAGTGGCGCTTTATTATTGATAGTTTAGTTTCTATTGCTTTGTAACGAGATACCTAAATCGTGATTTTGCAATAGCTTTCTATATTATCATTTGTGTTAAATCGTATTAAAAGGGGAACTGACCACCTTTGAAAGGAAGTTTTTATATTTCCTGGGCCTAAGGCAGATCCCTCATTTGTTGTCTAATTAAAATCTTGTGGTCTTGTGTTTTTATTTGCAGTAGTCCTTCCAAGACAAAAGGAGTTCTTTGCGTCGATCGATCTCTCTCTACGGTACGCGCACACCATCTCAACATTCAACAGGTATTCCTCCTAGCCCTAACCCTTATCTATTTCTCAAAGGAATGATAGGATAGAAGCAAGTCTATTCTGCAGAGCCGAAACATTCCGTGCGAAACATAAGCGCCTCTCGGAGTTGTGCATATGTTTAAATCCCGATTTGCTTTCTTCAACACTTCATGTAATTCTTTGCAACAACCCTTCATAAGATGTAATATTTCACATCATTGATGCTTTCTCCCATTTAGCATCTTATTCTGAGCTCTTTGGCACTGTCATGCACAGAGGTTCATCTTCAAGTACCAAGTCCACCAAATTTCCTACATATGTATCGCTGAAGGAAACGTCTATGGTACCTTGGCCTCTAAGTGTGGCCTTGCTCTAATGACATTGTCCTCAATCTCCTTTGCGATGCTAATAAATACCTCGTTCTTCTTCTGTGTGAAGTCCCTCTCTTGTGTTATGTGCACTATCTCTACATCCTTTGTCTTCAGCTCCTCACGCAGCACTCTGATCGTGGTAGCTTTGTCCATGTTTCTTCTAGCAACCTCAGTAGAAACTTTCACCAATGCATTACTTACCTACTCATCTGACATGATAGTAGGCTTTACTATCACGTGTCTAGCTTGGGGTGCCTTCTTCAGTCATCTCGAAACACATGAATCTTCGCACACATCAAAGTCAAGCTCATCCATGTGGGTGTGCATTGACCACGATAGTTGCTTTCTAGTGCACACAGTCGTCATGTCCTCATCCATTAGCTCCCAGCCAAATAAGTCATTTTTGCTATCGTGCTCTAGAAGTGAGCGCGAGAAAATTTTTGCTTTGCGTCCTCTACATACCCCATGGTGGTGGAATGTGCTCTCCACTTGTGATTCTAGACTGTTGCTGCTTAGGAACTTTAGCTTCCAAATTTGGGACTTGTACCTCCATGTCCTGAACATTCTCTACAGCTGTTTCCTCTGGTCTTTTCTCATCCTCTTCTTTTTCCTTTGATTCCTCACCCTGTTCTTCTGTGTTCTCTGGAAGTGTAGGAGAATTAGGTGTGCTTTCCTCTTACTCTTCCGCCTCCTCATTCAACTTCAGTTTCCTCCTTATTTGCATGATTGCCTCCTTCTGTGGAGAGAGTCTGGGTGATTTGTGCACAGTGGTTGGAGTAGAACCTTGGGTCCTTGTTCTCCCAAATACCCTCTAAAACTTGTGCTCCCTTGGGTGAATTCAAGTCCTCATCACCCCCTCTTGTGGCTAAGGTGGTGTAATGGCACGCTCAGCCTTCATCCTTATTTGTAGAATGTCTCCTACCTCTATGTTCCAAACCACCACTATCTTCGTGCTCCTCCTCCTTATCCTCCACTTCAATTGGCTCTGTTGGTTTAGTCATTTGGGATTTTCTCCATTGTATGCTTTCCCTTTGGTGGTCTTAGAAGTTCAAACTCACCTTCCACATACTTGTTATTCTCCATCTTTTGCTTCGTGGAGATACACCAATGCTGCCCCCACATCTGCTTTCTGACCAAACTTATTGGCTTAATATTCAATACCTACGAAATGATCCTCTCTATATAAGCACTTATGCCATGATACACATACTTCTTCCTCAACATATGGTAATCGCAGTCTACCTTGTCTGCATTGAAGACCAGTTGGCGCGTGTCTGTAAATCTATGAACGGATGCTTGGAAATACGTTGCAATGAATGTGTAAGGCATTGTGATAACTTAAGAATGATGTTTGAAAGGTGTTGAAAGTTGAGGATATCCCTCAAGATCAAGAAGTGTATCTTTGCTTTACCTTATTAGGACATATCATATGTAAGGATGGCTTACTAGTAGATCTGCCAAGGTTGCAGCCATTGTGGGTTTAGGGAGCCTACTAGCCAAAGCGTCGTTTCGCAAATTCCTTAGCCATATGGGTTACTATAGGAATTTCATCAAGGGTTGTAATGGCACGCTTAGCTTCATCCTTATTTGTAGAATGTTTCCTACCTCTATGTTCCAAACCACCACTATCTTCACGCTCCTCCTCCTCATCCTCCACTTCAATTGGCTCTGTTGGTTTAGTTCTTTGTGATTTTCTCCATTGTATGCTTTCCCTTTGGTGGTGCTTAGAAGTTCGAACTCACCTTCCACATACTTGTTATTCTCCATCTTTGGCTTCATTTGGAGATACACCAATGTTGCCCCCACATCTGCTATAGCTTGAGACTTATTGGCTTAATATTCGCACTCTACGAAATGATCCTCTCTATATAAGCACTCATGCCATGATACACATACTTCTTCCTCAACGTATGGTATTCACAATCTACCTTATCTACAAGTGAAGACCAATCGGCGCGTGTGTAAATATATGAATAGATGCTTGGAAATACCTTGCAATGAATGTGTAAGGCATTGTGATAACTTTAAGACCGATGTTTGAAAGGCGTCGAAATTTGAGGATATCCCTCAAGATCAAGAAGTGTATCTTTGCTACCCCATTTGGAACCTTATTAGGACATATCATATGCAAGGATGGCTTACTAGTAGATCCCGCCAAGGTTGCGCAGCCATCGTGGGTTTAGGGAGCCTACAAGCCAAATCGTCGTGCGCAAATTCCTTGGCCATATGGGTTACTATAGGAATTTCATCAAGGGTTGTAATGGCACGCTTAGCTTCATCCTTATTTGTAGAATGTCTCCTACCTCTATGTTCCAAACCACCACTATCTTCACACTCCTCCTCCTCATCCTCCACTTCAATTGGCTCTGTTAGTTTAGTCATTTGGGATTTTCTCCATTGTATGCTTTCCCTTTGGTGGTCTTTGGAAGTTCAAACTCACCTTCCACATACTTGTTATTCTCCATCTTTGGCTTCAATTTGGAGATACACCAATGTTGCCCCCACATCTACTATAGCCATACTTATTGGCTTAGTATTCGAGTACCTCGAAATGATCCTCTCTATATAAGCACTCCTACCATGATACACATACTTCTTCCTCAACGTATGGTAGTCGCAGTCTACCTTATCTCGCATTGAAGACCAATCGGCGTGTGTCTATAAATATATCAATAGATGCTTGGAAATACCTTGCAATGAATGTGTAAGGCATTTTGATAACTTAAGACCGATGTTTGAAAGGTGTCAAAAGTTGAGGATATCCTCAAGATCAAGAAGTGTATCTTTGCTACCCCATTTGGAACCTTATTAGAACATATCATATGTAAGGATGGCTTACTAGTAGATCCCGCCAAGGTTACGGCCATCGTGGGTTTAGGGAGCCCTACTAGCCAAAGCGTCGTGCGCAAATTCCTTGGCCGTATGGGTTACTATAGGAAGTTCATCAAGGGTTATGCCAAGATCGTCACGCCCTTAGAGGAATTACTTAGACGCAAGAGTGCCTTTCATTGGGGAGATGCGCAGCAGAGGGCATTCTAAACTTTGAAGGATAGAATTGTCATAGCACCCATTCTCTATTTCCCCATTTGGGATAAGCCTTTCCATGTTTGTGGGGATGCCTCTGGTATAACCGTTGGAGTAGTAATAGCACAACATGGTGAAGGGATTGTTTACCATCCCTTGTGCTTTGCGAGTAGAAATTTAACATCAATAGAAAAAAATTACACCGCTACTGAGCGCGAAGCACTATCCATGATCTACGTGTTGCACAAGTTTAGGAAATATCTACTAGTGACACCATTTGTATTTTACACGGACCACATGGCATTAAAATACTTAGTAAACAAGCTCGTTCTGTAAGGGCGCATATGTCATGGGTCCTACTATTCCAGAATTTGAGTTCACAAAGTGGTTGTCAAGCCAGAAAAGAGTAATTTTGGGCCTAATCACTTGTCTATAATTGAATCAAGGGAGGACGTGCAAAGGATTGAGGAGACCATGCTAGATGCGCAACTATTTAGGTTGTGGCGTGTGCCCTCATACTTGGAGGATATTACGGTGTTTCTCAAAATAGGTATGGCACCAGAAGGGATGAAAGCATTAGAGAGGAAGTAGTTAGCCATACGCGTCGCGCACCCCGTATCTTGATTAGTGGTGATTTATACAAACTAGGACATGATGAAGTGTTGCACCGGTGTGTGCTAGAACATGAGCGCTTGGCTATTATGGAGGAGGTGCATGGAGGAAGCACAGGTGGACACTATGCAAGGGACGCCACTGCACACAAGATATTACAAGCTAGGTTATGGTGGGAAACCCTATATCAATATTGTAAAGAGTATTGCAAGGCATGTGATCATTGTCAGCGCCTTGGAAAACTAGGGCGGAGGGATTAAATGCCTTTTTGCACCCTATTCCAAGTGCAGAGCCATTTGAAAAGTGGGCCATAGATTTTTAGGCCCCATTTCACCAACCTTGCGTAGGACAAGATCACGCTATGTAATCACTTGCATCGATTATTTGACAAGATGGGGCGGAAGCAACACCTACCGAGGATTATCGGTGGCTACAACAGCTAGGTTTATATGGGAAAATATTATTACATGGTATGGATGCCCGTTGAGCTTAACTAGTGATAGAGGTACGCATTTCCTAAATGAAACCTTTTGGATTCTCTTAGTAGAGTTCATGGTGGTTAATCATAAGACTACCCCTTACCATCCACAAGCAAATGGAACTACCAAAGCAGTTAATAAAATATTGAGTCATACCCTAACCAAAATTTGTGACGTTGGTAGACGAGATTGGGATGACAAAGTATCAACAGTTCTATGGGCGTATAGGACAACCTATAAGAGGTTGAATAAAGCCACACCATTATAATTGGTGTTTGGCGCAGAGGCTATCTTACCCATTGAATTTATGTTACCTTCTCTACGTATAGCGCGCGAGGAGGATTGGCCAATGAACAAGCGTTGGAGGAAAGGATTGACAAATTGATGAAATTAGACGAGAGACGATCATTGGCTAGGTGAAGTCAAAAGATTGAAAAGGCTAAAAAAATCATGGCATGATCGCCACATTAGAAACAAATAATTTGAGATTGGGCAGATGGTATTGTTATATGATTCTAAGTTTCTGCGCCATCCCGAAAAGTTGAAAGTCCATTGGTTGGGTCCCTATATCATCTCGGATATCCTTAATTTAAGCGCGTGCTAGTTGAGAGCACTGAATGGAATGAGATTACAGGCCATTTCAATGGGAGTAGGCTAAATCCCTACTATAAATAAGTCTTCTTGGTGTTTGTAATAAGGCAGTTTTTCCATTTAGTATAAGTTTCCCTTTATGCAATTTTCCTTTCTTGTGTTTCCCTTTCTCGTCATTTGTTCTGTTGTTTTTTTTACACCTTTGACACCAGTAACCACATTATTTTTTAAAGGTTGTGCATGCACAGAGGACTTCGCATTTGTTTTAGTGTGGGGTGGAGTAATGCAAAGTATAGGCCCATAATACAAATTGAACTAGCAGTAGAAGTTGCGATGAATTTCCCGATTGATGGATACAAAGCGCGTAAGGATGAAGGAAGCGCATGGAAGAAGAGGTGGATGAAAAATGTTGGTGTCAGGATAAGACCAAAGAAACCACGTATAGAGAGAAGCGCAGGAATGACACGAGCTAGGCGAGACCAAAAATCAGGTGAAGGGCGTAAGAAGTACCTTCGGTCTTTGTTAATACACCGTAAGAGTCTTCTCGGGATGGATTGTTTGTGCGCGAGAGAAGGTTGTAGAAGGTTTTGCGCAAGGTTGGGCGCGTAAGGTCGGCTTGGTGGAAAAAGTCACATTTAATACTAAGTATGGTGGTAGGTAAAATAGCATTTAATGTTGGAAAGAAGGAAAAACTATAAATAAGAAGTCGAGAACTTCATTATTTACCTTGCATTTATAAAGAGAAAAGAACTCTCGTGACTAGGGCATCCAAAGGCGATCTGTGCGAAGAAAAATTGAAGAAATTTGAGAGGACGTGACTAGAGAAAATCCACAAACCAGTAGGAAAGGAGTACATGGGCGTGAAGGAAGTTGTTGAAGCACCGTCTTGTGGAAGAATTGTTCCAGTTAGGGTTTGGTGGCTAGGGCACGATGTAGGAGGGTTTCTTCGCAAGGTTGTGCATTAGGGTTGGATAAAGTGGTAGAGCAGAGCAAGGAAAAGATGCTTGAAGTGATAACCTAACCAGAAGAATGGCACCAAAGAAAGCAACCATCTCACCTAAAAAGCGAAGGGAAAGGGCAAGGGGAAGCAAACAGCTATTGTCGCGCGCAAGCACAAATGAAGAATGGTACGTGGAGATGCAATACTCGATGGGGTATTGCTAGGAAAAGAATGGGAATCTCATTTGTGGAAGATGTCTGTAAGTGACTATAATCACCGCACCAACATGACAGAAAAAGAAATGGCTTTGGAGTTGGTTCGCCCAAAAATAAGAGGACACCAGAAGGCATGCCCATCTATAGTGACAAAGTAAAGGTTAAATTGGAGAAGGCAGGATTACTACAACTTTACGAATTACCCTACTTCGGAAAACCTGAGCACCTCTACCAGTGGCTAATGGCGCGCGTTCACGAAGACCACTTTTATTTCACAAGGTGCAAGATGCGCATAATTCCCAATTAATTTCCAAGTTCACATGCCTTATCTGTGAAGGGGATAGCATTAATGATGACCTAAGTGACAAGGAGGCCATCAAGGAAATAGTTGTTGCATATGACTATAAGAAAGGATCACGATACTTTGACATCGGAGAGATCCCGAGATGCCATGATGAGTGTTATGATTATACCAGTTATACGGGTAAACAAACAAATAATGAATAATGCGGGAAACGTAAATTAGAAATAAAATGCAATAAAACAAAGACACAGATTTAATGTGGTTCACCCAAAATGGGCTACATCCACGAAGCAGTGAATCCTTTTATTCGGTCCAAAGAAAACTCTCATACAGTGCATCAACTACTATAGTGAGCCTCATATATTATGAACCTTTAAATATATTAGAGTTTTTATCATTTCGGGAAACATAGAAAACCACCCGTAGATATATGATCTAACAAGGAACAGTACAGATTTCACAATGCATATTAAATGTGGCTTACGGGGTGCTTCCCTCAAGCCCTCTGTCGGCGCGCGCCCCTGGACCCGTAAAAGGGGGCGAAGCCCCCCTTGCAACCCCTATCGCTATCAAGCTCCACAACCAACAATCTCCCACTTGGAGATTGCTTGTTGTAACTCCACCACTACAACGCCTGCTTGGACTTTTCTTCTTGGCTTGTTTCTTCCACTTCAAGATCAATCTTGAAGACCCACTGAAGTTGAATGAAAATCCAACTTCTCCTTTTTCATTGGCTTAGTAAACATATCAGCAAGATTATCATCTATATGAATCTTCACTAACTCAAGTTGAACATCCTCCAACACTTTTCGTATAAAGTGATATCTTAGTTGAATGTGTTTTGTTCTTGAATGGAAGGCTGATTTCTTTTCCAAGTGAATTGCACTTTGACTATCACTGTGTAACTTACAATACCTTTGCTCCTTACCCAACTCCTCCATGAACCTGCTGATCCATAACATTTCCTTACTTGCCTCGCCACTCGCAACATATTCGCCTCTGTATAGAAAGGGAAACTACCTTTCGCAACTTTGATATCCAACTCACTTCCACACCACCAACTGTAAACACGTATCCAGTAGTGCTCCTCCTGCTATCCACATCTCCTGCCATATCTGAATCCACAAATCCCTATAAAGTATAATCTGACCCTCCAAGCACAAGTGCCTACTAGTGGTCCCTCTCAAGTACCTGAGAATCCACTGGATTGCCTTCCAGTGTGCTTTACCCAGATTTTCCATATACCTGCTAACAACTCCCACTACTTGGGAAATGTCTGGCCTGGTATAAACCATGGCATACATAAGGCTCCCAACTGCTGAAGAATAAGGAACCTGTGCCATATAATCTTTTTCCTCTTGTGTTGTTGGGAATTTCTCTTTACTTAATCTAAAATGCCCAGCCAATGGTGTACTAACTTGGTTTCACATTCTGCATTTGAAACCTTTCTAACACCTTTTCTACATAGTCCTCCTGAGACAACACCAATTTCTTATTTATTTTGTCCCTCTTGATTTGCATACCAAGGATTTTCTTTGTTGCACCCAAATCCTTCATTTCAAATGTTTGTGCAAGATTTTCCTTAAGCTTTGCAATTTCTTGCATATTAGACCCTGCTACAAGCATATCGTCTACATATAATAGAAGAATAATGTAGCTCCCACTATCCAACCATTTAAAGTATACACAATGATCTGATTGACATCTAGTAAAACCATGCTCATGCATAAAACTATCAAACTTTAGATACCATTGTCGGGAGCTTGCTTGAGCCCATATAGGCTCTTCTTCAACCTACAAACCAATTTCTCCTTACCCTTCACCTCATATCCAAGTGGTTGTTGCATATAAATCTCCTCCTCCAAGTCACCATGGAGAAATGTCGTCTTGACATCAAGTTGCTCTAAGTGTAAATCTTCAACAACAACTAAACTTAATACAATACGAATGGAAGACATCTTTACAACAGGGGAGAAAATTTCATCAAAATTGATACCTTTCTTTTGTTCATACCCCTTCACTACAAGCCTTGCTTTATACCTTTTACGTCCACCTTCTTCTTCTTTCACATGGTAGACCCATTTGTTTTGTAGTACTCTCTTCCTAGCCGGCAATTTGACTAAATCCCATGTTTGGTTCTTCTCCAGGGAGTCCATTTCCTCCTTCATGCCATGCTCCCACTCCTTAGTGGACTCCACCTGCATTGCCTCATCAAAGCTCTCTGGCTCACCACTATCTGTTAGTAACAAATAATACAAAGTAGGGAAAATATTTCTAGAGGTCTATTAATATGTTGTGACCTTCTTACCAAAGATGGGGATGACTCAAGATCATTATTTTCTTGCTGCTCATTTTCTTGAATTTCTAACAGAGGTGTCGATGTTGACACTGGCTGTCATGCTCGACCTACAAAACTGTCAACCTTGGTACCTATAGGTGGATATTTTCCATCCGAGAGTTCATTTTTAGGAGCTATATCCTCAACCAAATCTTCCTTGGGATTTTTGTCATCCTGTACCTGATCCCTATACATTCTATTTTCACACCAAACAACATCACGACTCCTAATTATCTTAGATTCATCTAGATCCCAAAACCGAAATCCATAATCACCATTGGAGCCATAGCCTATGAATGTGCAACGTTTGGATTTTGAATCCAATTTCTTCTGTTTTCTTTATTAACATGCACAAATGCCTCTGAACCAAATACTCTTAAAAATGAAAGGTCTACCTCTTTCCCGGTCCAAAGTATTCTTCGGGAATTCCTCCATCTAATGCACTTGAAGGCCCACGGTTGATTAAGTACACAGCAGTATCTACGGCCTCTGCCCAAAACTGAAGAGGCAGCCCCGCATGCAATCTCATTGACCGTGCACGCTCCATTATTGTTCTATTCATCCTCTCACTAACACCATTTTGTTACAGAGTCCTGGGAACTATTTTCTCTCTACAAATCTCGTTCAAGGAACAATAATCATCAAATTTCTTACTGCAATACTCACCGCCATTATCGATTTCAATTTAAAACCACATGCATTCTCAACAAGTGCTTTCCATTTCTTAAATGTATCAAAGACATCAGACTAACACTTAATGCAATATATCCATACCTTCCTTGTGGCATTATCTATGAATGTGACATAGTACAGAGAACCACCATGAGATGCAACATGGGCCGATCCCCACACATCTGTATGAACTAGCTCCAACTTTTGCTCTTTCTTGGTATTCCCTGCCTTGAGAAATCTAACTCTTTTCTATTTCCCAAAAATGCAATGCTCACAAAACTCTAAGTCCAATTGCTTCAAACTTGAAAGCTTACCTTTTGCCTATAGAATTTTCATGCCCTTCTCACTCATATGTCCTAATCTATTGTACCACATGTTGGCATCCTCATCTGAAGTAGACAGTATGGTAGAATAATTAGATATACAAGTAGATAAATAAAGAGTGCCTACTTTCTTACCTTGTGCCACTACCAGGGCACCCTTGGAAACCTTCCAAGCATCTGAAGTGAATGTGACTGTGCAACCTTCACCACCCAACTATCCTGCAGAGATGAGATTTCTCCTGAGACTAGGTACATGCCTCACGTCTCTCAATATCCATGTAGTTTCGTTCTATAATTTCAGGTGTACATTGCCCTTCTCGACAATGTTGCACGGCTCATCATCGCCTAAATAAACCTGTCTAAAATTTCCTTGGACATACTCTTTAAAATAGCCCTTATCAAGGGTTGCATGGAAAGAGGCACCTGAATCTATTACCCAAGATTCTACTCTAGTATCAAGAGAAAGTATAAGAGCATCCTGAACAATATTACCTGTCAGATTTTCCTCTTTAATACCTTCAGGTTGGTTTTCTTTGTTTCCTTTGAACCAAAAATCCTTTTTAGCATGTCCTCTCTTTCCACAATTCCAACAAGTAATGCCTCTACTCCTAGATTTGGATCTGCCCATATTCGATTTAGATCTCCCACGAGCCTTACTCTTTGATTTCTCCTTGCTCCTCCCTCTACTCTCCATATTCAACGCATTTCCAGAAGAAGAATTTTCCCCTGTACTTTTCTGTACATTTCCTCATTTAAGATGACACTTACTACATCTTCAAATTTAAGAGAAGTAGATGATGTATTACTAACTACCATTACTAAGTTGTCCCAACTTTCTGGCAAAGAACATAGGAATAATAATGCTCTAACCTCCTCATCAAATGGGATATTAACTGAATCTAACTGATTTACAATAGTGTGGAAATCATTAAGATGGTTAGATACAGATCCACCTTCTTGCATTTGTAGATTAAACAATATTTTCATCAAATAAACTTTATTGGATGCACTAAGTGTTTCATATCAATTAGCTTGAGTTTTCATGAACTCTATCATACTCTTTGCCTATGAGATATTTGAAGCTACGAATGATACCAAACTCAATCGAATCGCACCGAGATCCTTCCTTTCCAAAACATTCCATTCATCATCAGACATGAATGGGGGCTTCACTCCTACACCTCCCAACGGTAGGTATAGATCCTTTTGATATAGGTAATCTTCCACCTGCATTTTCCATAGCTGGTAATTTCGGCCGTCAAACTTCTCAACTCTAAACTTACTCTCCTCTGCCATTGTTGCTTCTCCCACTCAAACAGAAATCCCTCTGTGAGTATACTACCAACAAATAAATCTCAAACGCGCTCTGATACCAGTTGTTAGGATTAAACCAGTTGTACAAGTAAACAAGCAAGTAATGAATAATGTGGGAAACGTAAATTAGAAATAAAATGCAATAAAACAGAGACACATATTTAACGTGGTTCACCCAAAATGGGCTACATCCACCAAAAACAGCCAATCCTTTTATTCAGTCCAGCAAAACTCTCTTACATTGCATCAATTGCTACATCGAGCCTCATATATTATGACCCTCAAAAGATATTAGAGTTTTTATCATTTCGGGGAAACATAGAAAACCACCCATTAGATCTCGTGATCTAGCAAAGAACGGTCCAAATTTCACAATGCATAAATACATATTAAATGTGGCTTACGGGGCGCGCCTCGAGCCCCGCCATGGCACATTGCCCTTGTACCCCACAAAAGGGGCCGAAGCCCCCGCAACCCCCCGCCGCTATCGGGCTCCATAACTAACAATGAGGATGGCCACGTGCTTGGTAACCAAGCTCAATGACCAAGAGATATGGACCCAGTGAATAAGGCATGGCTAAACATGTGTAGAAAAATATACGATGGGACCATCTACAACTTGTCCGCTTTCATCGAGGATGAAATTGTTATGTTTGTGGAGCCTATTTTCATGTTAGAGTATGGTACACCTTCCATGTGTTACACTCGGGTATTATGGGCTGTTTTTGGGCCCATGGTTTTTTCGGTCTTTTGCCCATTGTTTTGATACCACGGTTTTTGCCCTTGGTTTTGATACCCGGTTTTGTATCAAAGCGCTTAAGCGATTGTCTATTTATATGGTCTTATGCATATGATAGATAGACAAGCAAATGTATTACGAGATGTGTTTTGAATTCGGGTGTGAATTTATAGAGTTTGTTGAGCATAGCTCCAAACGGATCAGGTATTGTATTGAGAGAGTGGAGGCTTGTAATAAAATCGAGCAAGTGATTCTTGGTGGACGTAGCCCAAATTGGGTGAACCACGTTAAATCTTGTCTCTCTGTGTTGTGTTATTTATTACGCACTTTTATTTCAGATCTGCTGTAATATTTTTTTGCATATTAGTTTCTACTATTGTGATTCTATAAGGGATTATTCCACATATTTTATCTCTTATTTCCTAACAATTTGTATCGAACTGGTTTGGTTTTTGAAGTTTTGAATTCGCAGGGAAAGTTTTATCTTGAGTGGGAGCTATGGCGAGATGATGGAAGATCTAGGGTTGATAAATTCAACGGGCAAAATTTTAGTCTTTGGAAGATGCGAGATGGAAGATTACCTTTATTAAAAGGATCTTTATACTCCATTTATCGAGAAGGTGAACAAACCCTCGAGTATGACAGATGCGGAATGGGATTTGTTGGATCGGAAGGCACTTGGAGCGATTCGGTTGTGTCTTGCATCTCGGTATTATTTAATGTTTCAAAGGAAAAGACTACAAAAGATCTAATGGATGCATTAGGAAGTTGTATGAAAAACCCTCTGCCCTCAATAAGATATTTTTAATGAAAAAGTTGTTTAATATGAAGATGTCGAGAATAGTTTAGTAGAAGATCATTTAAATGATTTCAATACGGTTGTGAATATGCTAGCTTGATTCTGATAGAATTTGATGAAGAAGTTAGGGCTTAATTAATTTCTGTGCTCTTTACCTAAGAGTTGGAATAGCACAGTAATGGCGGTAAGTAACTCGGTTCAGGCTAACTCAAAGTTGAAGTTTGAGGATGTTGTAGGGGTGATTCTAAGCGCGAGGAAATGTGAAGAAAAAGCTCACGGGGAATCTTCTACTTCAGGTAATGCTTTGACAGTGGAAACTAGAGGAGGTAGAAGAATAGAGAAAACCGTGGAAAATCAAAAGATCGGGCAAGGTCAAAATCCAAGAACAAGATTGTATCTTTGGAATTGTGGAAAGCTGGGCATGCGAAGAATTTGTTGGGAGATTCGGGATAAGAAGAAACAACATGAAGAAAACAAGGAGGCAAATGTGGCATCGGGTAATGTATGTCAGGATGCTTTGATTCTTTCTTTGCATAATATTACTGAATCTTGGGTTTTAGATTCAGGGGCTTCTTTTCATGCTACTCCACATAGGCATTATTTTGTTGATTATGTTGAGGATTTTGGGCATGTTTTTCTTGGTGATGATGAGCCTTGCAGCATAGTTGGAAAAGGTTCTGTTCAGGTTAAGATGCAGAATGGGAATACATGGCTATTGAAGGATGTCAGACATGTGCCTACATTAAGGAGAAATTTGATATCGGCAGGGCAGTTGGGAAGTGATGGTTGTACTGTGATATTTACAGCAGACTCTTGGAAGGTTACCAAGGGTGCTCTTGTGGTGGCAAGAGGTAAGAAGGTTGGAACCTTGTATTTAACCACTGATAATACTAATGATTGTAATCTTGTGGCTTCAGATGCAGATACAACATTATGGCACTATAGGCTCGGTCATATGAGCCATAAGGGCATGAACATCATAAAGAAGAATTTGCTGGATATACAGAAACATGTTTGGATTTCTGTGAAAACTGCATATATGGGAAACGAGAAGCGAGTAAGGTTTCTCAAGGTTGGACCTACGAAGAGAGAGTAAGTTAGAGCTGGTACATTCTGATGTGTGGGGGCCGGCTCAGGTATCATCTCTTGGGGTTCAAGTTATTATGTTACTTTTATTGATGATGCAACAAGGAAAGTTTGGGTTTATTGTATTAGACACAAATCTGATGTATTTGACACTTTTTTAAATGGAAAGCCTTGGTAGAGAATGAAACAGGTCTTAAGCTAAAATGTTTCAGGTCAGATAATGGAGGGGAGTATTACAGTAATGAATTTAATGATTCTTGTTCTAAGAATGGAATCCGAGGCAAAAGATGGTTCGGGAACTCCACTGCAGCGAGAATGGGGTATCGAGAAAGGATGAACAGAACAATAATGGAGCGTCTTTAGGAGCATGAGGTTACATGCGGGACTGCCTCTTTCTTTTTGGGCGAAGCGGTGAGCACTGTTTGTGTACTTGATAAAGCAGAGGACCCTAAGTGCCTTGGATGGAGGCATACGAGGAGGCATGGTATGGTAAGAAAGTTGATTATTCATTTCTTAGAGTCTTTGGATGTGAAGTGTTTGTTCATATAGACAAGGATGATAGGACCAAGCTAGAGGCTAAATCAGAAAAATGTACTTTCATTGGTTATGGTGGTGATGACTTTGGGTTTAAATGTTGGAGTATTAAGGACAAGAAAATCATTCGGTCTAGGGATGTGGTCTTTAATGAGAAAGTCATGTATAAGCAACAGTTGCAGGAAAACAGGGAAGAATCCAAGAAAGAATATGCAGTGGTAGAGGATCTTCCGGATGGGAAAGTGACCCATGAATCAGTTCAGGAACCTACTCAACAGGAACCCCAAACTCCTACAGTGAGGAGGTCTTCTAGGGTAAGAAAAGAACCTGAACGGTTTTCTCCTTCTCTTTATTATTTATTACTCACTGATAGTGGAGAGCCAGAGAGCTTTGATGAAGCAATGCAGGTAGATGCCAGTAAGAAGTGGGAGCAAGCCATGGATGAGGAGCATAAGTCTCTCATGGAGAACTAGACTTGGGATTTGGTGAAGCTACCGGAAGGCAAAAGAGCATTGCAGAACAAGTGGGTGTATAGAGTTAAAGATAAGGAAGGAGGAAAGAAAAGATATAAGGCCGGTTGGTGGTCAAGGGTTTGCACGAGAAACAAGGTATAGATTTTGAGAAGATTTTTTCTCCGTGTAGTAAAAATGACTTCTATCGAACTGTTCTTGGAATAGTAGCAGAGAGAAGACTTGCACTTAGAACAGTTAGATGTAAAGACTGCATTTCTCCATGGTGATTTGGAGGAGGAGCTATATATGCAGCAGCCAGAAGGATATGAAGTCAAAGGTAAAGAGGAGATGGTGTGTAAACTGAAGAAGAGCTTGTATGGCCTGAAACAAGCTCCACGCCAATGGTATAAGAAGTTTGATAGCTTCATGATGGAGCAAGGTTATATTAGATGTCATTCTGACCATTGCGTGTATACAAAGAAATTTGAGGATGGAAGTTATATTATCCTATGTTTGTATGTTGATGACATGTTGGTTGCAGGTAAAAACATGCAGGAAATAAAAGTACTCAAGAAACAACTAAGTGAATCCTTTGATATGAAGGATTTGGGGGCAGCCAGACAAATCCTTGGTATGAGGATAACTCAGGATAGGAAGGAACGGAAGTTGAATTTATCTCAAGAAGAGTACATTAAGAAGGTATTGGATAGGTTTAACATGCAGGATGCTAAACCGGTTAGGACTCCTTTGGCAGGCCATTTCAAGTTATCAAAGGAGCAGTGTCCCAAGATAGAGTAGGAAAGAAACCAGATGTCAAAGTTACCTTACTCATCAACGGTTGGGCGAGTTTGATGTATGCTATGTGTGTGCACTAGGCACGATATTGCCCATGCGGTGGGGGAGCTGTGAGTAGATTTATGAGTGATCCGGGTAAAGAGCATTGGCAAGCGGTAAAGTGGATCCTTCGGTATTTGAGAGGGACCATGGGGACGAGTTTTGTGCTACATTGGATCGAGACACCACTTTACGTGGTTATGTAGGTCAGAGACATGGTGGAGATGTAGACAGCGGGAGGAGCACAACGAGGTTATATTTACACTATAGGTGGGACAGCGGTGAGTGGATTTCACGACTACGAGAAGTGGTGGCTTTATCGACCACGAGAGGTGAGTATGTTGCTTGCCACAGAGGCAAGCAAAGAGATGATTTGGTTCAACAATTGCTTGAGGAGTTGGGGCATAAGTAGGAGGAATGTAAGCTATATAGTGATAGTCGAGTGCTATACACCTAGCTAAGAACTCTGCTTTCCACTCCGGGGATGAAGCATATACGGTTGAGATATCACTTCATCGGGACAGCTTTGGAGGAAGATAAGTTGAAGTTGGAGAAGATTCATACCAGTCGAGAATCCTGCGAGACATGATGATCAAGGTGGTCACAAGAGGATAAACTAAAGCTATGTTCGACTTTGGTTGGCCTTCGCGGATGACAGTGAAGGGTTGAGAAGCTTGCTCGGTGGAAACTAGTCTCAGTGGGAGATTGTTATGTTTGTGGAGCCTATTTTCATGTTAGACTATGGTACACCTTCATGTGTTACACTCGGGTATTTTACGGCGGTCCCGCTCGCCGGTGAGCGGGTCGGGGGGTTCGGGGTTGAAGCCCCCGATAGAAAAGGGGGTTGGGGCGAAGCCCCTGAAAATAAATTTTCATGGGTGGTTTATTAACCCATGGGTAATGAAGTAACCGTTATGGGCTGCTTTTGGGCCCATGGTTTTTTCGGTCTTTTGCCCATTGTTTTGATACCCACGGTTTTTGCCCTTGGTTTTGATACCCACGGTTTTGTATCAAGCTTAGCGATTGTCTATTTATATGGTCTTATGCATATGATAGATAGACAAGCAAATGTATTACGAGATGTGTTTTGAATTCGGGTGTGAATTTATAGAGTTTGTTGAGCATAGCTCCAAGCGGATCAGGTATTGTATTGAGAGAGTGGAGGCTTGTAATAAAATCGAGCAAGTGATTCTTGGTGGACGTAGCCCAAATTGGGTGAACCACGTTAAATCTTGTCTCTCTATGTTGTGTTATTTATTCTGCACTTTTATTTCAGATCTGCAATATTTTTGCATATTAGTTTCTACTATTGTGATTCTATAAGGGATTATTCCGCATATTTTATCTCTTATTTCCTAACGAAATCATTAGCGGCGCCTGATAAGGCTAAAAGATACTATTTGGAAATGTCCTCCTCACCATTGTTTTCTCAAATATTGGAGTGTCCGATGGGCGAGAAAGGTTTGTTTGGGAGTACTCGAGAAGAGGATCCCTTGCCGTGAAGCGGTTCATAAAATATACTTGTGACACAATGACAACCACTCACAAGGCACGTTTAGAGAAATGGTACAAGCACATGAGGCATGCGTTTGGGGCGAGAATGGAAAATTCTAGAGAATTTACCCACGCTTGTGCAAGGAGAAGTAGAATTCACGGTATATCAACACTTCTGCATTGGAAAATTTAGGTTGACAAATGAAACAATGAGCCCATGGTACAAGCTTCTATTCTCCTTCACCCATGCAATACTTCCAGTGGGGGTGAACATATTCAAAAAGGCCAAGAGACTAAGGTTGACCTTAGTGAGGTGGATCAAGACCACAAAGAGCTATGCATAAAGTTGGTTTACCCCAAGAAGCACACATACGTGAGGGATATGTCCTCCATGAGATACGAGATGATGAAACTAGTGACATTTCCAATCGCTGGAAGGGTCTGTGACAAGAATATACCTTCGCATCGTGCCAACTTTTGAAAGGGCGCATACTTGGAAAATGATGTATCCATCCCCGAGGACCCCACAGGAAGAAAGAATCCCGCGCAAAGAAGAGGGAAAGAGAAGAGGTGCAGAAAGCACCAAGTGTTCAAGCTACACAAGCGGTAAGCGTGCCTGGGGATAAGCGTTAAGCCCAAAGACTTACACACAAACAAAGAAGTCCCGGTGAAAGCAAAGACTCCAGAGGAAGAAGCGTTGGAGCACGAGGAACCCATCACCCAGGAGAGGTCACCAAAGGAGGAGGAGAAGGAAGCAAAATCTCCTGCCAGGAAGAAGCAGAAGGTGACTAGAAGAAAATGATTCGGAGGATACAGAGAGCTTGGAGGCCTATAGAGGTGAGAGAGATGATGATGATGATGAAGAGGAACTAGAAGGCGGGGACCATCCTATCTATGAGGTTCATGACTCGGAGGAGGAAGGAGAGGGAAGAAGAAAATAAGTACATCTTTGTCAAGAGGAAGAAGAGGATACTCACGACAAAGGGGTAAGTGAGGAAGTTCTGAAGAGAACAGAGGACCCCAAGCCTCACTAAGGAACAGATAGATGAGGCCGTGGAGAAGGAAGTAGCCAAGATCATTGAAGACCAAGTAGAGAAAGAGATGGAATGCAACACGGACCTAGTGATGAAGGAAGTAGAGGAGGAAAGCGTAGAAAATGAATATGGCAGTATGGGAGGGGATCCCAGTTTGGTTGTGAGCTTTCCTAAGGCCGCACGCATAGGGAGAAAAAGTGCAGAGGCATCATAGGTTCAAAGGATGGGCTATATTGATGACCCGAACAAGGTGTTGCACGCACGCTTTCAAAGCACCATACCAACGGAGCAACTCTTGGTTATGGCATCATTTGATGAGGAAGGTGCATACCCTCGGACAAGGAAAATGCTTTCTTGGGCATTTGAGTCCCACATCGATGAACGAAAATTCGAAGTAAGCCAAGGGGCAATAATGAAGGTACCAGAGTCAAAAGGTGACAACCCCTTGGTAAACACTCAGCGGCTATCAGATGAGCAAATCTGCAATGCGTTGAACAAGGTTTCGGTGGAAGTAGAGGCCAGACTCTTTAGGAGGAATGACAGGGTGAAGTTCCTAGAGGTAGAATTGGAGAAAAGGGAAGAGGAGCTGGAGAAAAGAACCAAGGAGTTAAAGTAGGAGGAGCTAATCAGTGCGTAGCTAAGGTGTGAGTTGAAAGAAGAGAAGGAAAGGGTGCACAAGGGCTACAAGAAAGTAGAGATGATCACAGATGCCATTTTCTTAAAGCATCCTGATCTAACATCGCCAAAGACAGAAGTATGGATCCACCTGGAGTATCAGAGGACTTGACCCACTTCCTTGCAATGGAAAGATGACCACTAGCCTTGGAGTTTATAGAGGAGGCATCGACGTGCAAAGAAAATGAGGACAAGATGAAGGTTGTGGTCATTGTGGCCCAGTACAAGAAAGTCCTTGTGGATGTGAAATCCATCTCCCAAGTCGCTGAGGCCACTTATGACAACTGCACTGATAGAGATAGAGTGGCGAGCATTCTGGTTGCCACCCATGAAGCAGAGCTCAAGGAGTTCTAGGAGAAGAACAAGGGGAATAGGGCAGAACATGACAAAATTCTAGCCGAGGTTGAGAAGAAATTAGAGGATATTGAGACTTTGCGGGGATCAATCAAAACCGAATTTGAAAGAGTTGTATCACTAGATCACTCGAAGGATGGACAAGCTTGAGGATTTGGGTAAACAATTGGAGGGAATCGTTGAAACGATGAATACCCAAGGAGAAGGGCTAAGCTTTGAAGAGGTGAGTGCCCTAGTCGGTGACCTTTGTCAACAGCACAGAGTGAAGTCGATACTTGGAATAAGTTAGAGGAGACTTGATGAAATATTTCCCTCTCCTCTTGCAAAAATAATCATAGTTCCCCATTCTTTCATTCTTCCCCAAAATTCTTCATTCTTTTATTCTTTCTCCAAACTATTCAAGGATAGCCATTCTTTATTCTTTGAGGTGTTCCTGAGGGCGGAGAACAGGCGTAGTGTGGGGTGATGTTGGGCCCCTAAAATATTGACTAAGTACAAGAAGGCGCGTGGGCGTGCAAGACCTATTTGAAGAAGGGTGCGCAAGGAGAAAGCGCGGGACAGGGTTTTAGGAGGGTTTTGGTAGAACCAGTGGCGCGCACACAAGGCAGAGCAAAGATCTTGGGACTTAGCCATATTTGGCATATCGGGCAAAACACGAGGAAATCATGACCCGACTGCGCATGCGAAGTGGATAAGGTGTGCCAACTGGAAACTTGGTGCCCACGAAAGGAATATACCTTGCGATAGAATATTCCAGAAGGTTGTCATGGAAAAGGATGGAGAGCTTGCATCTGAAGAAGCATGCTCCCATGGAGGACCACTTGGACACATGGCAAGCAATCTACAACTTTAGAAAGGCATGGTGGTGCTTGATAAGGCTATATATATGTGAGCTCCCGACAGAAGAAAAATATATAGATAGAGAGAGATGGAGAGACCAAGAATTGAAGAGAGGCAAAGCCATGCAAGAATACTGTAAGAGCTCCATAGGTTGGGTTTAGAGGATCTGTAGGAGTATGTTGTAACAAGGGGATGGGTCTGAACAATTTTTCCTTTGTATTATGAAGGGCCTAAGTCCAGTTCAATGCATGACATTGGTATGCACTATCATATGGATTTGTGATCGCCTGATTAATGTAATGTGGTTATCAACATGCTTAATATGAATATATGTGTGTTTCCAGTTCTACTTACATATGTATGGATCGGTTATATATGTACATTTCATATGAGTGGGTATAAACCCATGTGCATTTCTTTTTCTGTTATGATTTAGATCTATGTTCTGTAATGTTTTTCTTATATGAATGAACACATTAGTCTAAAATCCGTTCTGAGCTCTAAGATGAATGTATGGTTCCTTTCTAATCTATTCACTTAAGTTTATGTCGCAATAATGCGGTGGCACACAACTCATATAAAGGAGGGGCTCAGCGCCCGCGCATTCCTCGGGAGATCGCCCAACTTCCAACGCCCGTTGGGTGATAGGCCAGTGCGCATGGAATTTCCTTGTTCTTTGAGGGCATAAAAATGACTACACACTTCAACGACCCCTTCCTTCATCAAATATTTGTGCAACTCAATATTCTTCTTATCAATCATCCAAGTCAACCCATACATTGCATTACCCTACCTGGATGATTGATCCTATTGCTCTACCCACAATATGTAATATTTTAGGCAAACCAATGCCACCGCATCTTAAAATTACACCTAAAGCTACTCGCGAGACATCCAAATCTAAGTTTAATTCGTCTCTCGAGTCATCTTCTTCTATCAATCAGAATCCAATCCCTCTTTGGCCCTTGATCCATTTCAACAATATCATACCATATCCTCCTCCATCTTCTAAAGATCAATGTTTACATCCATGATAACAATTCACAAGAAACGATGTGCTAAGATATATTTTCGATGCACTATCTAATTCCTTTGTGGACACAATAAGGTCAAACCTTCCCCTCATCAAACATCTTCTAAATATTCCACACTTGTTGGACCTATTTCTTCCAATCAACCTCTTATGGTTGACCAACAACACATACGATTGATTCATTTCAGAATGAAGAAGCGATTGGAGAATTTATAGGGGTACATGAAGATATTCCTCTAGAAAGTTGAGAAATAATTCTCTTTAGACCTCGATATGTTCATGTATTGTGGGGAAGAGGTTGATTCCTTTTATCATGAAATAGAGGAATACCCTAGGATCATCGCACTTGAACCTCCTCTTATTCTTTTGTCTTCACATTCTTCATTACGTGATGAAATGCCTGGGTCTGGCATTGATCCATGGCCTATCTTCTCATTACCCAATCATTCTTTATCTATCATGATTCCTCAATCACAATCTCACCTTGGGTCACACCGCTTGGTAGCCCATCATCTTCTTCTATATGTGGGCCACCTCTAAGAATCCCTTCATCATCTATTTGGGGGTCACCTCCTGGTATCCATTACCTTCTATTCTAGGGCCACATCCTAGTATCCCTTTATCTTCTATTTTTGGGTCACCTCGAGTAGCCCATCCTCTTTTATACTTGGGCCACATCCTAGTAGTCCATCTTGGGACACCTCCTGGTATCCCATCCTCTTCTATACTTGGGCCACATCCTAGTAGCCCATCTTCATTCTATGGGACACCTCCTGGTAGCCCATCCTCTTCTATACTTAGGCCACATCCTAGTAGCCCTTCATCTTCATTCTATGGGACACCTCCTGGTATCCCATCCTCTTCAATTCTTGGACCATATCCTTTTCATCCATCACATTATCCTTCTATTAATGATTGTGGCAAGCCCACCATCATTTCTCACATCAATTCTAAATGTCCACTTTCTTCTCCCACTTCTCGGGATCAGACAAGTCACGTATTAGCTTATAGGAAACCCAAATAGTTTCTTTATCAAGCTAAGATCAAAAATTCCAAGAGCTCCAAAGCTCCCAACAATTTAAACAATCATAAAGTTCATAATCAAACATAATTCAAGAATGCACACCAACACAACCATCAAGTATGGTGCAAAGTGCATAAAACTCTGGATAGGGAACTCAACCTCCCACATATGAAATCCATGTTTCAAGATAAATCATAGTCATTTGTTGAGTATGAGCTCACTACGATCATCAAAATTGGAGATAATATGACTCTTGATAAAAAAACATTTAATCTCCCTTATCAAGGAAATCGTGAACATTGTTGTTGGATCTTATCACGCAAATTGATATTGATTGGTCCCAATTTCCCAAAATCTAAAATATAAAAAAATACAAAAATAAAAAAATACAAAAATACAAAAAAATGAGAAAACATTAAAACAATAAAAAAATTAAAGGTACAAAGATCAAACATTGCAATCAGGTATTTTATACACATGGATGTTCTTTCTTCCCTTTCTTGTCATCCCTCGTAAGTCATCTACCATTTTCATCCCTTCGATGATATTTTGGTTAGTTTATTCGCACACATTTTGTGACATTTATCTCTATGGTATCCGTTTAACCTTGGTCTTTCATCACCTTGGTAAATTAAAGAACGATTGACCTCTTAGAGATCTTATCACTATCTTCATCTAATAAACTTGTTGTGAAGAACTTTGGACGTATTTTTTGACACTAGCCAATGTCGTCATCACAATCACTTCCACATCCTTCCATCAAGCCATAAGTGATTCTTAACCCCTTGTCAAAACAATCAAGAGAGCTGAAATAAATTTTTAGAAAGCAAAAAAACAAAATCAATCAAAAAGCAAAAGCAAAAAGCAAATTGATATATAACTCTCTCTTGGGGTATTTCCAATAATCTCTCCGAGGCTATGGGGTCTCCTGACATTGTGCAATAGAGAAATGTTGCAATTAGAATCAAATACATCTTTGTCGGGGCTATGGATGCCTAGCTGGCAGAGGAGAGCAATGTACGGCTCTCCTTCCACCATCTATTCACAAATCCACTTGAAAATAAATCATTCCTCCACATTGGCTAGGGTGTCTTCACTTGTTGTCTATTAAATCTTCCCTCAAGAGGTAATTAATTTCACGTACACACACCTTTGGATCTCGAATGAGTAAAACAGATTAGTATGTTACCAAGTGTCTTTTTTGGACCTTTTTCAAACTTTTACTTTAGTATGTATCTTGTCTAATGATTTGTGTATTTGGCTAATCGCTTCTTCATCGCAAGGCATCTGCTATATTTTTCATATCTATTCGTAGCATTCACATTGTTCTTCTCGCTTCATTCAAAACATCAATGTGTATAAGATTGTTTTTTTACCATGTTTACGGGCACCTTTGTCCCCTTTCACAAAAAAAATCTTCTACTCTTTATATCATGTGTTTCTTAACCAACTTACACTAGGGGCATCCTTGCTCCTTCCTAGCACTTCATTGGCTTGTGTTCATCATCATGTTGAACCTATCCATATTGGCCTTGATCCAACTTCTATGTGTGAAGAGTTTTCCTTTGTATATTCCCATCTAACATTGGGGCAACTTTGCATCTTCACCTTCTTGCACATACACGTGGCATTCTTCCCTTGTACATCCCATCTAACACTAGGGGCATCACACTTCTTGGTTTTCTTACACATAG
This sequence comes from Taxus wallichiana var. yunnanensis, assembly GCA_018340775.1. Taxonomy (NCBI): domain Eukaryota; kingdom Viridiplantae; phylum Streptophyta; class Pinopsida; order Cupressales; family Taxaceae; genus Taxus; species Taxus wallichiana. The sequence goes on along the minus strand of CM031241.1, from coordinate 441,635,685 downwards.
CTTCGGAAAACTCTTAGAAAATCACAAAAACATTTGTAAAACTTTTGAAAACCCCAAAACATTCAAATATGTTAGTCAAAAAATTCAAAACATTTAGATACATCTCCATAGAAAACTCAAAAACAATATAACATTGTCTCAAGGTAAAAATCCAAACAAATTGGTAATTTAAAAAAATCCAAAAATTGGTAAAAATCATTAAAAATCCAAAAAAATGTAAAAATTTAAAAAAATTCAAAAATTAGTAAATAGTATGCACGCAGCTGAAGCCTAATCAAATGCATTGTCCTCGAACATCAAAAATTTTCCAACAAAACATCTTTCTTAAATTCTTGTTTTTTCTTGTCTCAAACAACTCACAAATCATTCTAATCTACCTCCATTAACAAAGTTGGCTTGTTTACTATGTCGATACTCCCGTGCAACAATGAATTGCCAAGTGTTGTGTCATATCACATGAATGCTTTTTCATGGGACTACTTGTGTCCTCTGTTATTCCCCTCGCATGTATCCTTGCTTGGGGAACCATTTTTAACCCTTGTCATTAAAACACGAACATTCGGGAACTAAATCTTGATAACAAAAACATTGGTGCAACTGTCTTGAACGTTGTTTGTTTGAGTATATGTGATTGTACTTGTTTCTTTGTTAGGTTATTTGGTTTACTTTCTCGTATTGCATTGCATTATGTATGTTGCATGGAGTTACACATTTTTAACAATGAACAAATGTTAGTAATATAGTTTTTCATGTTATTTTACACTTTTGTTTATTTTAATAAGGGCGATGATTTAGATCATAGGGGCAACATGATGAAACAAAGTTGCTTATTGAAAGATTGGATGCAAGATTTATTCCTATATTCTTCACTATCATGTCTTATCACTATTAATTTTTCTTCCAAAACACCGGGGCAATAAAACAATCATTTTTATCCCCACCTTGTTTCTTCTATTCGTTTTAATCATGTTTTTTATCATCGATTGACTTCTTCTATCACCCCATCGACACTCGAGGGGGCATCCTTCATTCTACTAATTTTTTTCAAAAATTTACTTGTTTATGCTTGTCTACTATGTTTGAAGTGACGTCACTTACTTCACCTCAAACAAGGGCAAATGTAGACACCTAAAATCCACTTACGTTGTTTTATTGCTAAAAGTATACTAATTACCCTCATTTTTACCATTTTTCGTTATAATTAGTTATTTTTGCTAATTAACTAATGTTTCACTCTATTGTGGTTAATTAATGACGCTCTGTTGATTACCTAACCTCTTTCACATTCAAGATGCCAATTTATGACACATCATAAGTCATAATCCTCTTCGAATAAGCAATTAGCAATTATTAGCTAATTAAGCCTATTTACCCTTGTTTTGGTCAATAAACCCTATTATTGGCTCAAACCCCTCTTCCAACCATTCAAAATCACCCCATTTCCCTCCAAAACATCTCAAAAGGCTTCAAAAGCTTATCATAGCCTCTTAATTGACCCTAAGTGGTTAATTAAGGCTCCTCACATGCTAATCACTTGTTAATTCACTAATCATGATTAAAAATCCTTAATCTACTTTATCCTTTTAGTCCCACATGCACCAAGATGCAAACTTTCTCCAAATAGAAATCTATAAAAAGGACTAAGCACCTACCTTCATACTTTACACCATGCTTTTATTAGTATCTCATATAATAAATATGATTAAGAGTCTTACTTCCTTCTTGGATTAGCTTGCTCAATCTTTGCATCCAATCTTCATATTGGTTAGTAGAGGGATATCTAATATGGCCTTGTAGCCATTGTTAGAGAGATCCTCTCACCATTTGTGGAGTAGCAACAACCATAATTTGATTGCCTTTAGGTCTATGTTAATTAGTAATCATCTCACATAGTAAGGATGCTTGTAGATTAAATGTTTGATTTCATTTAGTTTCCATTGATGCATGCTTTTAAGCTTTGATCATGATGTTTCATTCTTAAGCTTGAGCTTGGCTCTAGGCTATTATGGTGTTAGCCTTTATTAGTTAGTCATATTGCAAAAGTTTGAGGGGTTATCGGCTCCAAAGTAGACCTCCAAGTATAGCTCCACTAAACCTTAAAACTCTTAAACTTTTAAGGGCATATTTGCAAGCAAAGCCATCTTGAATTATGTGATGATGATTTTGAGAGAAATGACAACAATGATGCTCTTATATAAGCGTACATGACTTGAAGTCATGAACTCTCTCAAGACGATGTATTCAGCTAGAAGAATGTTCTACTAGATGGCCACAACTAATCGACATAAGGATAAAGAGAGGAAAGAGCATGGAAGAAAATATACACTTGGAAAAGGTATGAAAAGTGCTCAAGGTGTCACAACTCATAGGCAAGTGTGAAGATGATATTATTGAAAAGATAGTAATGTGGTTGTAAGAAGGTAATAAGGGCAGGAAGGCATGATATGGAAAGCTACGGTGATGTCATGCACAACAACTCTCTCACCCACTCTCGGTGATGCCCTATAAGGCGTGCACTTAGGAAGATTAATGTGTGAATAACTTGCAAAGAGAAGTCAATAGTAAAAGTGAAAAAGCTTATACAATTTGCATATTCACCATGCAATTTAAGACTTCCATAATCATTTGTGTTGAATCTCTTTGGGGGTTTTTTTCTTGAGAGTATTAAATTGAGGAGTTAGATTAACGAGGATAGCACCCACCATGGGTGAAGTTGTAGATGGAATAGTAGATGATGAGAAGATGAGACAAGTCATGTTTAGAGTTGTCCCAATGGTTGCAATTATGTTCACCTTAGAAGTTTGAAGGCTATTGTTGGAAGAGTCCATCCGAGCTTGAATAAGTTATGGAGCTTCTCCTTGGAATTGAGGGTAATCTTTGAGGAATTATTGCATTTCAAGTGAAAGATTGATATAATCTTCATGCCCATATTCATGCTCTAAATCATCAAGACATGGAAGTGGATGACTAGTTTGAGATCTAATGACAACTTTAGAAGGAGGATGGTTTGCTTGGTGTTAGAAGAGACCATGTTCCAATGCATGTTAGAGTGATTTTGAGTTTGAAATAAGGGAGTCCATTCGGTGGGCTCCTATTGAGTGTTATATAGATGTTCCATTAAAGGAAATGGAAAATAACCTTTGGGGTTTCCAAAGGGAGAGAATAAATTAAGCAAGCAATATATGCTTGACACACTAGAAAACAAGAAAAATGTGTATGCGACCAAATCAACAAAGTGGAGTAAGATTTACATCTTGTTCACCAAAATATATGTAAATTTAGAATGATCTAAGAGGATCCTCTAAAACAGGATAAGGTAGAATACCATCTTAAGACCAACACACACAAATTACCAATCCACAAAGTAGACTGGGTCTATGAAAGAAAAGTCGTGTGTGTAGGATATTGTAATTGAGTTATAACGCGAATCTACACTCGATCTCTAAGGATATGAGGTTTTGGACCTTACTAGCTTTGCAAGTTGCCTCTAGGGAAAAGCAAGAGCTAAGGGGTAAGGGTGGTGTCATTTAGCGGTCAACAAAAGTTGTCTAATCTAATGGTTGAAAGGATTCCTCTTGGAAAAAGCAAGAGCTTTAAACTAAAGAACTATAACGTGAAAGATAAAGACATGTTGCATTATCTTATCTAGTACATGGTACAAAGAACAATCTTCAACCAAAGAGGCAAAATAAATTGCGTTAGAGATACTTGCATAGGGTCGACTCATCAACAAATTACTATCCCTTAGCTTGTAGCAATTTGTGAGATATTATAGTGGGTAAAATATAAGATGGATGGGAAGAAGACATAAATGAACCTCAAGATGGGGACTCCAAAGATTAAGGTATACTTTGTTGGCTTAACTCCTATTTTTGAATATCTCCATAACCCAATGCTCCAAGTTATGTTCCTCAACATAAGCTCCTTTAAACCCTAAGACCCCTTAACCTATTAAGCTAAATCAACTTTCACCTTATAAATGTTTGGGTAAATCCTATTGTTACTAGTCATTTCCCACTACTTTACATGTTTTATCAAATTACAAATGATATGACACCATTGCTTTTGTATAGCGACTTGTGATGTCATAAGGCAATACGAGCAATTTTTCATCATCATCAATCATGTTATCTTGTCTATCTTGTGATGGTATATATTTATTGATGATAAATGACATGTATAGCATAGTGTTATCGTGGCAATATCACTATCTTTCTCATGACTTAATTTTCATTGTCTTGTGCACTCTTCTCAAATCTCAATGAGGCCAACCATATTCTATATTTAAATATTTTGTTACTTTGATTATTGATGACATTTTAGTACAAGTGATTATTCATAATGACATGGATCGAAGGATTGTGACTAGTAGGGTGCCCATCTTAAAACTCTCAATGATTCAAACCCCATTGGATTATCTTCAAAATCCACATAGGATGTATTCATATCACTCTTTTAGATATTGTTAGATTCATCATTATCTTAGAGAGTAATTTTTCATACAACAAATTTCTAGCATTTGTTATGATTATTTGGCATTACCCAACGCGTGTAGCAAATGAATAATGTTTTTGTAAGTTCTCGGGTGCATTAGTTTCTATTCCAAAGATGTACGCATGAAAATTGTATCCTTCAATATATCCTCTCATTTATTTTCTCTACTTTGAAATATATGTTGGCACATACTTCAAAGTGGGGTAAAATATAGACACCTAAAACTAGCCCCTATGCACTTATTGGTTAGAATGATTTTAGTGTACTCATCTATTTCTCAATTATTGGTCAAATTAGACTACATCAGTGCATTCGCTCATTTTTATGGCTCCAATTTTTCTTTTACCCCCTCACTGCCCTCAAACTCTCAATCCGTGCACCAAAAATGCCCCAACATATCGGGTCTTTATTTGGTCAGGTTATACCCATCCCCATGTCCTATCTTTTTCATTTTTTTACCGTTTGCAAAGCAATAGGGTCCTAATTCAATTCAAATATCTAAAAATATGTAACTGTAGTTCACTTAACACTAAGAAATACATAGGGCATCTAACAATTATTAATAGCAAATTCATTGAGCACTAACATGCACTCTACAGAGATCAAGCAATCATTAGAGCACTTATCATTATATTGTGTTACACAAGCTCATTTTTTAGAATCATTCTTAAAAGAAAAGACACCCACTTCTTAATTGAATTATCTTTTTCCATTTAAAATGTTGCAATCATATTCACTACATACATTTAAAAATTACAAACATAATTTACATAGAACATAGAAATTATTTTCATAGTGGAAAGAGAGTCCCTCCGAAACTCAAATGAATCAGGGCAGAACCAACTCATCCATGTAATCAAAAGGTTGAAGAAATTTTATGTTCAATCTATAGTTAAAATTTTACATTAATACTTGAAAGTAGATACTTCACCAAGATTTCCTTGGTAGCCCACCAGAATAAGGATATTTAACCATTTCGTGGTATTCTTTCAGCACAAAAATGGCTAGGTTCTATTTGTTCAAAAACATCATACATGAGATTTGTCCTTTTCAACAAAACCATTTTGATGAGCCCAAAGATAACAAAAAGTTTAATTCTATGATTTGTCCAGGTGATCTGGGGGAACTTCACAGATAGGTAAAACACAGGATAATTCAACCTTGAAAACTAAATACTATGATTCAGAAGATATCTTGTAACATATGTTTGATGGGAATAATTTCAGACCAATGAAATACTAAACATATATTTAGCGCGAATAATTTCAGGCCTGCATATGAGTTCTCAAGTGAGCACCTTCCCAAAAATCCATTTTGGTCTTTTGGTCAAGGATCCATACATACGAATAAGCATGGTGTTCCAATTCTATTTCCTTCCAGTTATAATTTGCATTGTTTAGTGTGAAAGTTTTCAGAGGCTAATAACTTTGACACTAAGCCTACTAGTCTTTTAGCACCTGGACCAGGTCTGAAGACTGTTGGATCACCTTGACTGAACAAGGATCTCTACCACCTTCTCTGCTCCCTACACACCACTCACCTGGTGTGAATTGCCCCTCTGAACGACCCAAAAGCTCTTTGTCTATTTTATCCAAAACAGGGTCATCTTTGGGAAACTTCCTAGCAAATGGGGCGCCACTTTTAACCATATCATCAAAATCCTTCAAGGACAACAACTTCGGGTGTTGTTTCGGGGTGTGTCCCAAGCTATATAATGTAAGTCATGGTTCACGGTGGTATTCGAAATTCCTGAACATTGCAGATGACTGTATGAAAGTATCCTTCTGGTGATGAAACAAAGTTTGTATAGTACATTAGAACTGTTCTAGGCAAATTATCCCACCCCCATATACAGAACTCCAAAAATGAACGACTCAACATAACCCACGCTGAACCTGCCAAAAGAAAATATCCATTATATAACCAGATTCAAGTTGTCTTCTAATATGGAAAGTGCAACAAATAGAACTTCTTGAAAAGCAGAAGTTTTATCTGTTAAGCAATGTGCAATTTAGATGATAAAACCATTTTCTGTTTGGCCACACAAAAGAATCAAAAAGAATTACTACATAGATACTTTGTTTCAGAATCCAACAAGACCAAGCAACTAACTATATATTTCCAGAACAAAGCAAATAAATAATATGTTATCTTGTCTCATTACAGATCAAGAGACCTGCAAGCAAAAATGGCGAACCAACAACACATACAAGGGGGAAACAATCCTATTTGGTATATCGTGGATATGTGAGAAATAGATTAGTATCCAAAATTTGGCTTCAAAATCATACCCATCTTGGTAGAGCATAGAAAGGTATCCATATTACAACAAATTACTCTTCTTATTTTGGTACCAAAGAAGAGAAAAGCAGCAGGATAAGATGCTTTGCATTGAGAGAGGATCATAAAGGAATAATGATGAGCTTAGCTCGCACAAGTTTAAGCCAAGAAATATGTAGCAACCAACATGCTTTCACATGCCCATGACTGTGGTTTATGGATCAGAACAGGAAAACAAAGTGCAGAAAAGCAGGAAATAAAAACATAGCAGCCCACAGAAATTCCCACTCCATAAATTCCTGTTGAAGTTGGGGTCTCACATCATTCTCGTAAGTCCTATGCCAGAAGCAGGGTAAAGTTTGTCTATCTCTACATTGAATTTTCTATTTGATTGCGAGCATATGCATGTAATCGCCCTCATCTGCTGGACTACAATGAGATTACAAGTTCTCAATTTTTATTGAAATTTTAACAAGAGATCAATCATTAACAGTAAGTGGCATCAGGAACAAAAGAGAGAATTCATTTACAATCGGTGGGATCAGGATTAAAAGAGAGATATCATTTACAGTCGTTGGGATCAGGAATAAAAGAGAGATATCATTTACAGTCATTGACATCAGGAATCACGTAACAAACCAAATACAAAGCAATGCTGGCACAACTCATTAGTTGTGGTTAAGCCAGATGAATGAGGCTGCACACAACCACTGCTTTGTATTAAATCTATAAAAGATATTTACATCTCTATAAGTGAAAATAACCACAAAAACAGAAAAAACATAGGAAAACTGCTCGTAACAGGAAGTGTTACTAGAAAACCCATGGGAAAACCAGTGTTACGCGGGGACGCATCCCCCATATTTGACACGTCCGGGACGTCCTGGGGACGCGGGGACATGGGGGAAATGTTTCCCCCACGTTTCCTACTGTGCAGAAGTGGCAGGAAACGCCTCGGGGATGGCTGGAGGCAGGAGGAAACGTCCCGGGGACATGGGGGGGACGGTGGGGATGTTTGGACATCCCGGGAACTTCCCGGGACGTCCAGACGTCCCCGCCGTCCCCCACACGTTTTGGCGTGTTTTTAAAAAAAAAAACATACTTTTTACACTCTAAAAACATTTTTTTAATTGCATAACACTTATAGCATAAAAGTAACATTCCTAACCTAACCCTAACCCTAAAAGTGCTATTTTATGTTATAAATTTACATTATGGGTTCATTTCATATTCACACCAAGCAAGAGCAAGAGCAAGAGTGAGAGCAAGAGCAAGAGCAAGAGCAAGAGAGCAAGAGCAAGAACAAGAGGGAGCATTAGCAAGAGGTATTTATAATTTTATAATTTTATTTGCTTACAATACTTGTTAAAGTTTTTTTTTTTTAATTTAGATTATATTTGCATTTGTTAGGGGCTGTTTTTTAGCATTTGCATCTACATTCACAATGTAATCATGCATATAGTTTGTAGGATTTAAAAAAATGCATATTGCATAGGGTTTGGTTGTACAAACTACAATGTAAATGGTTATATTTTTTTTTAATTACATTTTTATTTCTAGTTTAAAATTTATATTATATTTGCATTTTTTAGGGGTTGTTTTTTAGCATTTGCATCTACATTCATAATGCAATCATGCATATAGTTTGTGGGATTTAAAAAAATGCATCTTGCATAGGGTTTGGTTGTAAAATTTAAAATTTAAATGGTTACGTTTTTTTTTTTTAATTACATTTTATTTCTAGTTTAAAATTTATATTATATTTTGCATTTTTTAGGGGTTTTACTTTTTTAACATTTGCATGTACATTCACAATATAATCACGCATATAGTTTGTACGATTTAAAAAATGCATATTGGCTACGTTTTTTAAAAAATTAATTCATGAATCATTACATAATCAAATTTCAATCAATCATATAGTTATGGTTGTTTTTAATTCATTGCAGCAATCATCACCATGAGTTATTCTTCTGAGTATGAGTATGAATCAGAGCAAGAGAGGGTTGAACGGGAAGTTGAGATAGGTGGCCATGGAAGAGTTGGTGATGCCACAATGGGGGAGAGTGAAGAAGGGACACAAAATGTAGTGGCAGCGGCAACTGGTAGTTCAGTTGGTAGTGCTACCAATTGCCCCTCTGAAATGTTGTCCAAATTTGCCATTGGACCATTTGATAAGAAGAAGCCATTGCAACAATTTGCCCAAATAATTGATAACCCCAAGTGCGGAGGGGGAGAAAAGTATGGAAGTGCAACATATGCACTTGACTTGGCATGGCAGTATCACTAGGACCAATGCACACTTGTTGCATCTTATAGGAAGGGGGGTTAGCACTTGTAAGGGCCTTTCACTAGAGCAGAGCGAGATGGTGAGAATCTTCAATGGAAATACCACAGACAAAGTGCCAGAAGTTCGTGGTTCTACGGCTAATACTCCATTGAGCACTCATAGGACTGCAAACATGGTAATACTCTGGCTGGTTCTAGTTTTGGAGTGTCAGAAGTGGAAAGCAGAGGGAAGAGAAAGGCCGTGGGGGCAGCCCCAAATTCAGTTGTTGACATGTTTGATTCAAAGGCAAGGGAAGAGGCAGATGATGCTATTGGGAAAATTTTCTATGCTGTTAGGATTCCATTTAATGCCACTCGCTCTCCTTATTACAAGGAGGCTATGGCTAAGGTTGCAAAAGGTACAAGTTATGTGCCTCCTGGAGACACAAAACTCAAGACAACAATCTTGGATAGAAATTATTCCAAGGTTAATCTATTGATGGAGGAGATGAAGGTGACATGGGTGTCACATGGATGTAGCATTATCATGGATGGGTGGACGGATATTAGACACCGTCCTCTCATCAATATCATTGTCTCTTACAAAGATGGACCGTACTTCTTAAGAACAATTGATTGTTTTGGGAAGCGGAAAGATGTTGAGTTTCAGTATCAGATTTTGAAGGATGCCATTGAGGAGGTTGGACCTTCAAACGTTGTACAGGTTGTCACAGATGCAACTTATGTGTGCAGAGCAGCAGGCAAGCTAGTGGAGCGGGAATATAGGCATATTTATTGGACTCCATGTTGTGTGCATGCCATGAACAATGCACTGAAAGACATAGGGAAGATTCAATGGGTTAACCAGATAGTGACTGAGGCCAGAGATGTGCAGAAGTTCATATGTAATCACCACACATCATTGGCACTTTTTGAAATTTTTCGAAGAAGGAATTTTGAAACCAGTTGACACTCGCTTTGCATCCTATTTTATTTTGTTGGAGAGGATGTCTGAGTTGCAGGAGCCCCTGCAAATTATGATTATGACACAGGATTGGACTAGGTGGTGTGAGTCCAAGACAAATCAAGGGAAAAGAGTGAAGGAAGTGGTGTTGCGGGAAACATTTTGGGTTGATATGAAATACATCATATCAATCATAGCTCCAGTTTTTAGTGTCATCAAATATGGGGATTCTAACAGCCCCAATCTTGGTGAGATCTACAAGTGCATTGACAACATGCTTGGGCAAATGAAGGCAGCTATTCGGGTGAGGGACCCCACTTTGGAGTTCTATAATGAACATATACAGACCCATTATTCAGCGGAGATGGGAGAAGTTGAACACTCCTCTTCATATGGTTGCATATGCACTGAATCCCAAATGGTATGTGGAGAGGCTAGGCAGAGTTATCCCATTGGATGATAATGAGGTGAAGAGGGGCCTTATGAAGGCCTTTAAAAAAATGTACACTCCACAAGAGGCTTCACAGATCAGAATGGAGTGGCTCGACTTCACTGAACTTGATGGGTACAAAACATCAGCAAAGGCAGACAGGGTAACAATAGCACAGGAGAAGCCAGTGAGTTGGTGGCGACTGTATGGGCTTCCAGGACTGCTGCGACCACTTGCCATTCGCCTCCTTTCCCAGGTTTCTAGCTCCTCTGCCTCTGAGAGGAACTGGTCTACGTATGGTTGGATACACTCTGTTAAGAGGAATAGGCTTACCTCTGCGAGAGCGGAGAAGCTTGTAGTTGTACACAGTGCTTTGCGTCTTATAGATCGCAAGACACCTGAGTACAAACAAACTCCAGCATTACGGTGGGATGTAGATCCCGAGGAGCCGAGGCAGGTTGAAGAGGACAATACTGTGCAGCGGGGATTGATTGGGCTTACCTTTGAGGACGAGGATGCTAGTACCAGCGAGGATGAGTTCATGGATATTGCTTCAGATGTTGATTCTGATTTTTAGTTTGATACTTGTAGTTGTCCTCTTTTTTTGTAATATTGACAATAGACAATTGTTGGTGTATTTGGCTATGAGATTAATGATATGAATATCAGCTATTGTCACTTGATCAATCGTAATTTAGAATGGTTTTACTTTTCTATTTTATAATATACTTGAAGTTGATATTATAGTATTAAGGAATGTATTTGATCATGATGTTTATGAGTTCAAGTTTCACCTTATTTAAATCTCAAATGGTTTTATTTCAGCTTATTTATATAATTTAGTCACTATATCTTTTTATTTTAAATATTTATATATTTTTAATCAGCGGTCCCCCGCCATCCCCAAAATTTAGAATTTTTTTGCCGTCCGGAAGCCCTCCCACCCCCACCCCCCGTCCCAAGTAACTATGGGGAAAACTGCTGGTAACACAATACGTTGATTGGTAAAAATCAATACAAAAGGGAAGAGGCCAAGAGGTAGAGGGTAAGAGGGATGGGGAAAAGTTGCCTATTAAATAAACCATTTCCATTTCTCATCCCTAGCAAATCTTGAAAACAAAAATGCCTAACTGTAGTATACAGGCAAATATGCCTGCAATACTGAAGACCTAGCTTTTGATTGCAGAACAATTTAGTGTCAATGGCCTGACCCTATCTTGTGCAGGAAAACAAAAGCATCTTCACTTCATATCCAGATTGTGGGTCATTGTGCTTTATTTATGAATATTTGTGGGCCTTGAGAAGACATTGTACGAAGATGATACAGCCATCTGAAGTTCAATGTGCTGTTAGACAGTCACGAGTCGGACTCTGCATATAAATTAGCCACCAGGATAATCTATATTAGCAAATGTGATTACATCAAGACAACCTATCTTTTGAAGCTATGACATGTCAGAAAGAAGTATTTAGATGCATTGCGCACTCAATGGCGTTTTAACATGATTCAAATACGTTCTTAAGCATCCAAAGGAGGTGCAGAGTGTTTGTGGTTAGATATGTTTGCTCCACTTGGAAGCTGCTAAATAATACAAAATTCATTTCTGAAGTCCAGGAAAGCCTACATTTAATCACCTTATAGCAGGAATGGAGGCCTGCCTTTGGAGCTCATTTCCAGCCATTTAAAAAGGTGTCTAGCTGTTATCAAACTAATTGCTATTTATAAATTTAGATTTCTGATAGCGGCCTCCTGCCTTACAATAGTAAATGGAATATAGGTTTAGCATTTTGTACAAGGATGAAGTTTCATTTTCTCCTCTGTGTGTGTCTAACATTCATAAATATAATTTCATTTGCAACTTATCACTTTGCCTGCATGGCTAAACATCTTGAAATTGCCCCAGGAAACCTGGGAGCAGATAACCAAATAAGTAATGACAATCAGGACACTTCTTTCAACCCAAGGAAACCTGGGAGCAGATAACCAACGAAATAATGACGATCAGGATAGTTCTTTTAACGATTTTCCCCTCATTATGAACCTCCTATTAACTTTGCAACTGTCACTAGGTTTATTATGATTTTCATTAACATCTGTTGTCCTTAACAGTGAGTAAAAATTATGGATTTGAAACCCCCATGGTTCTTATCTATGAACCAAGTGTGTTTGCATTTGCGGGTAGTCTGTTGACTAGGTGCTATCCATCCGTCAATTATGTTGACTGCATGCTACCAATCTGTCAAATATGTTGACTGCACGCCACCCATTGGTAAATCATACTGGTTAGTATTGCATCAAGGTCTAGTAGTCAAATCACGAATGAGTAAGACTGGTTTCACAGATGCTTTTTGTATTGTGTGTGGGAAAGATGAAACCGCTGACTATATTTTCTGGAAATGCCCACTGGCACGAATTTTTGGAGATGATTGCACACTGAATTCACTTTCCTTTTTATTGCACCTCTCTCTTGGAAAGGGCCTCTTTTAGGGGATAGTTGGATGGTTAGGGAAAGTTGCAAGAGTTTATGGCATACAACTTGGTTGGCGGCCATTAGATTTCTTTGGAGGACAAGATGCCACGCTGTCTTTCAGGAGGCTGCTTCCCCCCTCAGTTTGAGCCAGTTCAAACTCTTTAGACAAGAGTTGGCTCTACTTGTACAATCTAATTTTGAGTGGTTTCACAAAGACGCGTACCCTTTACCTATTGGGGCACGAGATCAGGTGCTTTCTTTCCTCGCATATGTACGGAGATATTCTTTTAGTTGGTAGAATGTCAATCTGATGTAAACTTTTTCTTCTTGAAGTAATATAAGACATTTTCCAAAAATAAAATATATAGTATAATTGACTGCGTACTAGCCATCCGTCAATTATACTATATAATTGACAAATGGCTAGTACGCATTCAACAGCCTGCCTGCAAATGCATACCCATGCAATAGATAGTAACCACAGTGTGTACGAAAGGTCAGCTTTTTCGGGAACTATTCGGATGTGTTCAATTTGACATTTGCTTTCATATTTTATGTGAAATTTACATGCCAGAACAAGCCTGTTTAGTTAACCAATAAAGTTATCAATTCATATATAGGTAGACTCTTAAATCTTTGCTTTTTCAAAGTAAATAAGAAGCTTCTGATATAATACCACAAACTATCAAATAATGGGACAAACAATTATTGTTATTTTGCTCAACACAAAACACAGTGTTTGTCTCTTTGAACTGACCAGTCAATGGTGAGAATATCCTGCGGACAACATCACCACCCCTTGCAAGAAATTGTTTCTCGGTATAAATTCAGAGGAAATGGTTTATCGTAGCATGTTTCTGCTAATATATGTTCTTGTAGTATGGATCAACCAGATCCATTCTCCTTGAATGTAACATTAACATCATATTTCTGCATTCAAAGTTGATCGTCCTTATTTTTTCATGTTCAATACCAATCTTTATTGCACCATATTACATTGCTACAATGGAATGCTCCCTGTAATTTGACCAGTGTGTAAAGAATCGTCTCGTATTCTTTTTACAGTTTATCGTTCCAATCAGGAGATGCATAATAGATCATTATTATAAACCATTTGAGACATTGCTTCTCCATTTGGGTTGATACCTTTGTCTAATCCATGAAAAGTTCCATTTCATTTTGAAAATTCCAGAACTTAATCTTTAAATCGGTTACACATTTATCCGTTCTGATTCTATTTTGTATTTAAGGTAAAACAAAATTATTTATTTCTACTAGGAAAAAGTGAATTTAAATATGTGGGCCACATAATAAGGACAATTATGTGTCATGACAACATCATATGAATTACAAAGAATCTTTTCACGGAGATCACAATGGAGGAATTACAAGTAATATTTTTATGGAAGTTACAAAAAGTAACGAGGAATTATAAAGCACCTTACAAAAGTAATGACAAAGTTACAAAAGCATCATAAGTGTCACATGAGTTGAAATGGTCTGGTCATAATGAGAGAGTTACGAGCATCCACTATCTCATATGCAAAAGGAACATGTTAAGGCTTGAAGCCTAAGAGTAAGAGACGTGTTGGATGTCTTAGAGGTCATGGAATGGCTGTATGTGGATAGTCTGTGGAGAATCGAGATTAGCTCTTGGCCAGTTCAGTAATCATACTGCTCTTGGATTGGGCCTGAGCGAGCACCCATGCCTTCTCAGTGAAATTTCTTCTCGTCTTATATACTATTCGAAATGATTAAATTTTGATAATACTGAAGTTTATTTTTGGTCTCAGTTCTTGTCATGTCCTTTCATCTTGTTGTTCAAATAGTTTAGATCTGTTTTTGAAAAGTTAGGATTCAGTTTAAGGATAGAAACATAAACAAATTCCATCCTTTCATTTCAGCTTTCATGTTTCAAATATCTGTATTTAAACCCACAGGTAACCACTGGGTAACTGCAGGTAAATGGAATTATTTTGCTAAATGGTTTTTCACCCAGCTTACTGTGGGCCAGGTCAATGCCTGTTACTGACGGTTTTCAGCAAGTGACTAGCGGTGGTTACTCACCAAAAACCTCAGGCAATAGGCATCAACTCAGCCCCAACCCAGCAAGTAGCAGAACATAAAGATTAGGGTTGAAAAACACATCATTCTGCTATTTTTATATCACGAATTTCTGCTATGCAGCAAATTTTATCACTTCCGTCTAATCATGTGAAGATCAGAGTATGAATCCATCTATTTGGTTGCAATTTAGTTTTGCAGATTTGATGCCAAGGCCCGAGGGTGGTCCACGGGTTTTGATACAGAGCATATATACATGTATGTATGTATGTATGTATGTGTTGGAAATACAAGCACTGAGAGGGGAGGGGTGAATTAGTGCTCCTTCAAATTTTGAAGACAATTCTAACTCTCAGTAGACCACTCAACCATGCTTTAACTTTGCAATGAAGAACAATGACATTCAAGCAAAAACAAACAAGTAAACACACAAGGAGACAATAGTTAATGTGGGAAACCCTTGAAGGGAGAAAAACCCACTAAAATCAATGCACTATGAGGACAATTGTCCCAAAACAGATTACAAGGATTTCAAGTTGTTGAGCACCCACTCAACTTGAAGCACCAACTCCAATGTCTAAGCCAAGCACCTACTTGACAAGTTTTGCAAGCTCCTACTTGCATGGAAGCTACAACTCCCAATTTTGCTAAGCACCTACTTAGTCTTCACAAGTTTCTGATCACCTTCATTCTCCTAGTTGCTTATGACAACAGATTAGTGATCTCTTATTTGCTCATACTTCTTCATGCACCTAGATTCTCTTATTTGCTCAATCACACACACTTCTGAACTCTGATCTTCAAAATATATTTTTCAAGCACATTCATACATTCTTATACATGAGGATGACATACATTTTCACTTCCTTTTCTAACCCTTTCACCTTCTAACTTCTACAACACGTACAAGATGGTTGGATGACATCATCTAAAGACTGTCAACATGCAATTATTACATCTATATAAGTGTCATATGCAAGTACAATCCTTACATAAGCTGTCAACACACTTCTTACACCTATGATGAGCAAGAAAACATTCCTCAACACACTGACCTTCTGTTTCATCTGCCCATATTCCATTCTGACCTCTCCACACTCTGATTTGTAATGGTTCTGCAATTTTTTTCCTCTTCTTCAACGAAGGTTCTTTGTCTTCTAGCCAACTTACACAATGGGACAAGTGTTATGAAGCATTTTATACATTACAAGACTTCTTTCTTGTTGTCTAAGGCCTTGACAAGCTCTATAACTCGCCATTTCACCTTCAAGATTACATTTGGGCTCATATGCACAGCTATATGTATGAGTTTTACAACAAAGCCGTCAGTTGGGTGAATGAGAAGCACTATAACCTCATGTCATGCAATGCATTCGGGAGGAATGACTCTTCAAGAGGTCTACAACATCAGCGTGGACTTGGAGAAAAACAGGTCAAAGCATGGAGCCTCCATTTCAACTTTTCTTCACAGCTTTCCATGCATAGTCATGGTGGATCTAGAAGCCAGTCATAAGATTACTTCATCAACCTCAATGTATGCACCTTCGAGCCTTCTCAATGCTTTGAGACAGTGATATGTGATCTCTAGATCACCTTCAAGGACCTGGAGTAGCTCTATTATCTCCATTCACATCATACATGATTGCAATGAGGTCTTAATGAGTTTGCAAGCACAAAAGCAGTCTTCACATAATGAGTAAGATCACTTATTCAACCACCTTTTCATGGCTCCAAAGTCACATTTCTGGAAAGCTCTATTCCCTAGGTAACTCATCAAACTCATCGATTGCATCATTTTAGGGCCTATGGCTCAACTAAGCTTTCATTTCAAGGACTGCTCAGACAGGGTCTTAGGATGCAAAAACCAATTTTGCTCTAATTAGCTTCTAACCCATCAACCTTCATTTTCATGGCTAAACAATGCTTGAGGCACTTCACCAAGAACCTCAACTCAAACTTCAAGCACTCATAGGCATTGATTATGTGGAGAACATCACACTCCTAAAATGGCAATTTTGGGTCATTTGAACTTGTACATAAAAACACTTCACCAAACTAAGTCAAGAGCTTCAACATGTCATGTTGGACATATATCAACTGTCCATGCCCATATTTCATCTCCATAGCATGCATTCACATCAAGTCTCACTCAAACACCATGACTGGTTTTTGCATCTTTACTCCTTTAGCAGTAAACCATCTATATTGACATGGTTCATCAAATTTTTGCACATACCTGTATCTTCTCATGAGAATTTGGGGCACCTCCCAAGCTTGCTCCCACACCAAACTTGCCAACATGAAACCTTCTATACAAGACTATACAAGAAAATTCTTACAAAACAGAGCTATTTTTGTACCGTACAGTTACACCTGGAGTATGAAACCAATGCAAACATGATCTAGGAGTCCTTTATGATCTCAAATCATCACTTTTGCACTACCATGCAGTTTGAGGACCAAATACTTCATATATTGCCTATCACTCTCAAAGGAGGGTTTTGGGAGGTTTGGAGCACCTTAACCTGTTAAGGATCATTCATAAAGCTTAAGGCATCATTTTAACTCATTCCACTTGCTACTTGTTCTTGACTCCATGCTCCATCACTGATGAATTGCTTAGAACACCATGCACAAGTTTAACGTACCTTTGAGCACTAGAAACTTGACCTCGAGCTGAAGATAGTCATTCTAAGAGCTCGATAGCACTAAAAACCTCCTAACTCGAAAAAAATTCTTCATTTTGCCCTAAATTTTTGCTCACAGCACTATGATAGGCTTTATTATGATGCAGGAGCGTCACTCAGATGCTTGATGAAGTTTGAATAAGCCTTCTCAAGGCACTAAACCATGTACTAAGTGTTTGTAAAGTTTCCCTCCATTTTGTTGAAATTTGAATATTTACCTTCATGTAATCAACTCTTATGTAAGAGTGAAATTCAAATGATAATTGTCATATCTGAGTTGTTTTAAGATTAGCTACATTGGAGGAAGATTAGGAGAGTCATAGGATATGGAGGAGATTTCATAACTATATACTAAATATGAAGATTGACCAAGTGAGGGGGTTGTTGAGAGAATATAGGAAGTTGTTAAAACAACTCCTAACTTGGACCAAATGGATCTAATCCAAAAGAGCTCGAATATACTTAGAAAAGAGGGAAAACTTGCATTGTAATAATGTTGTAAGACAATATTTGAGTTGTGAAATCAGTTGATCTCAGTTTCTTGAACTTGATAGAGCTATATTCCTCCTTCCTTGTAGCCATTTCAATAGCTCATAATGAGATGATGCAGGAACATCCTATAGAGAGCTTTGTTTCTTTGTTCTTTTAGATATACTATGTATTTCCTATGCACTATCTTCATGAAAGTTGTCTTACAGGGGTTGAATCAGTCATAGATCTAATTTTATATCGAGATATGGTCAGGGAATGCTTTAGAGGGATGATTTCAACATGTATGAAGTTTGGAGAATATAGATTTATCTATGTCTCTATGTTTCATGTGTTTGCATGGGACTGTGCATAGGGTTCTTGACAAGCTATAAACCTTCAATTTATCAAAAGATATTCCATATTCTTGACTGCCACCACGAAAAGCTAGAGAAATCAATTACAATTTGAGTGAAATTTATTTAGATTCTTGATTCCACATTTTGAGTGTTTTATAAGCAAATGTGTGATCTCAGTCCTGAACTAGGGCAACGAATAACTTTTATTTGAATCAATGAAATGAGCTCAAATTTTGTAGAAATCTCGGCCCTATCATCAAGGAGTCTGCAAAATTTCAGAGCAATTGGGCACATGTGGAAGGAGAAATCAATAGCAAAAATTTGCCAGATCGTGTAGACTGTGTTTTGGTGAATCTGGGATGTATCAGAAGTCATAACTTCTGCAAAACGAATCCAAATGATCTGAAATTTTATATGTAAGGTCGTGAGGCATTTCCTGAGGTGGGTTTTTAATGGTTTGTGTTGAAAATGAATATTTTTTGAGATATTCACGACAAAATTCAACAGGTTCGTGAAGCAATGACAGTGAACAGAGGACTGAAATTTGGGGCAAATTCTGGTAATTGCTCATGTCTCAAGGTTTGAAAATGGCATGGATGATGTGTTAAGTAATTGTAAGGTGTTCAACATGATCTCAGAATTCCTGAAAGTTCTCGTTGTAGAGAATTAGCTCCGAAATTGATCTTGGGCAGTGCTAGAAGGAAAGTGGGACAGAGTATATAGATGAAAGAAGATATCTTGCATTGAATCATTAAGTGAAAGGTACTGATACAGCTTTCATGGTGGAAAACACATGATCTACAGATATAAATAGCTTATACTCTCTTGTTCTTAGTATAGCTATTACCTCATGAAGAATCAGAGTTCTAAGTCTCTTCCTAGACTGTATATTTCGCTTTGATGCATGCTATAAAGGGAAGATGAGGGATTAATATATATTCCCAGAAGATGATGACACTCCACTGTAATCAAGTATGGTGAAACCATATTGCCCTTGCAATAAGTATGACTATCCATTTCTAGTAAGAATAGGATTATGAAAATGGAGAACACTGTTTGAATGTAAGATAAAGTAGATCAGTCAAGAACTTGGATGCATGAAGGGGCCAGTAACATTGAATCAAGTAATCTATGAAAGATCTTGGGGTCAACCACTCAGAGGTAGGAGTAGAACATGGTTATTTTAAAGCATGAACACATGAGGTAATTCACGGACAGTCATGGTCATAAGATCATGGAGTCCATATGAGTTCATAAGGCTATTGTCATGCTTAGGGATGTAATTGTCAGAATGAGGTTTTAAATGTTATCTACAAGTCTACATTAATGTGCTATCTCTTACCTAAACTCAGTCTTTTACTTTAACTTTATGAGTTGAGGAGTAACCATGAATGTCATCATGAGTTCTTAGAGGTTGGATGGAGGATCCATAATGTCTCTGGAATGTAACATGAAGAAAATGCAAGCTCTCCTGGCCAAGAACAGGGAAATATATCTTCTATACAGAATTTAGGATGTTTGACTTCATTTTCTAGACCAAGGGCATGATTATGGGTTATGATATATAAAAACATAGCATGCATTATATGAGCTGAGCTAAGATTGGGCATCATGCTACCTTCCCAAATGCTCACTTGCTCATAAATATGCCTATACCTTCATGACCTACATGATTTTCTCATGCTTACATGGCTTGTTCTCAAGTGCATGCCTCCAAAATGCCTTGAACTTGCCTCAACCAGCTAAAGGATGGTCTGAAACATCTTCCACATACTCTCTACTATGCCACAACACTCAAATCATGCTTGTGTTGCCCTGCTCGAGCTAGATTTGCTTCATACACCCATCCAAGCATGCACTAGGTCCTTGAACTAGGCCTAAATGAGCTTGTTCCAACCATGATCCAGCATGCTTGTCCTGTTTTTCATCATGAGAGCTCTTGCATACCTTTGGCACACCTTTGAGACACCTGTAGGACACTTTTGTAGTTCACACCAAACACCAAGCTTCTTGCCAAAGCACCAAGCCTATACTAAGGCCTTGTGAGAACACCCTGATATCTCTCAAATCATCACTTCACACCAAGTCACTTCAAGCACACATCATGTGAGGTCTGAAGAAAGCACTACACCTCACCAAAAACCTCACTGAGCACTCTTTGCCATCCAAACACTCTTTGCCATCTGTTGGTACCCAAATATATATGTCCTGAACCTAGCCATTTTTGGATTATTTGTAAATTGATTAAAGGGGATGGATCAGTAGGGGACTCATGGTTTCATTAAGTATTCCGTAGAATGTCATGATTGATTCAGCTTGGCCACATGATTGTGCAGTTGGTTTTATCCTTTGCCGTGGGCAGTGCTTCATAAGTCTCTAGTGTATCATAGGTTGAGTGGGTAATGTGAAGTCGGAACTTCAGGTGTACTTGGTAAAAGTGCAAAGGTAACAAATACAATTTGACCCTGAAGCTTGGGGGTGGATAATCTCCGGAAATATATGATGTAAAATGCTAAGTAAGTTAATGAGTTCCCTCAGATGAGATATTTTCTACCTCCAGGCCACATTCAGCATAGGGGCAGTTTTTCTCCGGTTCCCGAGAAGAGGCTTTTATTTGTTCTCCTTAAAAAAGTTACATTTCGGGACCCGGGGCCCGGTTTACTTGTTCAAATAGTTGTTCCAAACCTGACTTCCTAACCTGAAATTAATAAAAACAGATGCCCAATTTCACCCAATTTATAAGGATGAGAAGAATGATTATGACCTTCTTCTCTTTCCTATGATATATGCAGTTGTGCGTAATACATTAAGGAGTAAAGGTTGAATGAAATATTTTCCTTAAAGGTGTTCTTACTGATCAAGAAAGGAAAATAGAAAAATGCAAAGGGATGCTTGAAAATGAATAATAACTACACATACACAGAAGGACAACCCGAGGAAAAGGTTACAGTAACAAAATGTTATGTTTGTGGAGCCTATTTTCATGTTAGAGTGTGGTACACCTTCTATGTGTTACACTCGGGTATTTTTACGGCAGTCCCACTCGCTGGTGAGTGGGTCAAGGGGGTTGGGCGAAGCCCCCAAAGCAAATTTTCATGGGTGGTTTATTAACCCATGGGTAATGGGTAACCGTTATGGGCTGTTTTTGGGCCCATGGTTTTTTCGGTACCCATTGTTTTGATACCCACGGTTTTTTGCCCATGGTTTTGATACCCATTGTTTTGTATCAAATTGCTTAAGCAATTGTCTATTTATATGGTCTTATGCATATGATAGATAGACAAGCAAATGTATTACAAATGTGCTTTGAATTTGGGTGTGAATTTCAGAGAGTTTGTTGAGTATAGCTCCAAACAGATCCGGGTATTGTATTGAGAGAGTGGAGGCTTGTCATAAAATCGAGCAAGTAATTCTTGGTGGACGTAGCCCAAATTGGGTGAACCACGTTAAATCTTGTCTCTCTCGTGTTGTGTTATTTATTCTCGCACTTTTATTTGAGATCTGTAATATTTTTCGCATATTAATTTACTCTTTGTTGCGATTCGTAAGGGATTATTCCGCATATTTGATTAATTATTTCCTAACACAAAATGGGGATTCTATTCGTGGGGCCCCAGTCCTCCGCTATATAATACTTGTATAAACAAAATGATACAATTAGATACATCTTTTCGACACTTTTTGATGGCAAAAGGTCAGGTTTCCATTTCATCAAGCACATAGGGGACACCTTTCAGGAACTGGTCTCGACGCCAAATAAAGTCACCATGGGCCTCGGCGCCAAACACAAAATGTATGGCCCCTGTAAGGCCTTTGGACATTCCCTTTTCGCGTTGTGCATGAAGCTCACTCTTGGCCTGCCTGAATGTCCACCAGTTCCCTCCTCCGCTCAAGCATGTTTGCCCATTCAGGCAGAGCAAGTCCACCTCTATTGTATGACTTGGGAGGTCGGCCTCTAGTCGGCGAGCTTCAAGCGGCGTAATTCCACTAGCCGAAACACCGGGGAAGGGCATGTATCTTCCGAGATGAAACCATTTGCAGCTCGATCACAACCTGAATATCTTCCATGGTAGACTCTAGGGCAGCTAGCCGCTCCTCAAATCCACTCTCACGACTGCCCGACAATGGACCTTCATCATTATTCCCCTGGGATTGAGTGAAAAATGGAGCTCTATTTCCGAAGGGAGGGGGCATAGTAAGCTCTCATCATGTGCCAATGGTTTTCATGGACACGAGGGAAATGGTGAGACCAAAGTGATTCCTCAAGTCCTCAAGAATCAGTTGAAATTCTGGGTGAACTAGATGAAAGTGCAGTGTCTAAAAAATGGGAAACAAAGGACACATCTCAGCCAAATGGTTTATGAAGGATAATACCAGGGCAGCCGATGAAGGCAATCCTGGGGATTCGCCCTAGCATTTGGAACACTGAAGACTTGACGAATTAGGGCCTCATTGGGCCCGTAAGATGAAAAATTGGCCCATGTGAGCCAGCTCCTCCCTAAGGGATTCACACTAAGGAAAGATGAAGCCATCCGTTGAGATTACTGAAGAAAATGCAAGGGTAGGGAAGGAGATGAGTATGGAAAAATTTGCAAGAAAATTTTGAATCTGGATAGGTGACGAAAAGGAGTTGATGGACCGCTTAAATAGGCATGGTGGTGGCACTGACATGGCGAAGAAATCATTCCCTTATTAATACCAAATCAAATTTCGATTGTTGTAGTACGTGCGGATTTTAAATAAAGGTTAAATTGTTTATGGGGAGCGTGTCACTGGAGATGGATTAACTACCCACATAGTTCAAAAAAGTCTCATCACATTAATTTTTCTAGCCACATCATGATTGTACACATGTGGAAAATATTTTAGGTGTTAAATGTGATATGACTTGGAAAATGTCTAGCTACGTCATCAAATGACGTACCTAGGGCATTTGTGGCAATTCCCACAAATGTGGTTGTTTGAGAATGGTTATGTTTATTTTCATGGGAGCCCAAGGCGCATTGAAACAACATTAGTCCGGGTATCTAAGGAATATGCCCTGAAACCCTAAAAGAGATAAGATTATCTATATATGGAGATAAAAAGAAGAAAGAAGGGAGGAGAAAATTCTAAAGGAAAAAAGGCAAAAAAATTGGCGAGAGGTCCTTAAGAGGGAAATTCTAGTGGGAATTTCGCAGTGGCATGGTGAACCAGGAAGGGAGATTGGTCACGGTGAAGTTTTTTCTCTGTGTAAACCAGTTATCGGGAATTAATGTTAAGATGATTGCATATTGTACAGTCATTAATAGACTTTGAGAGCATCAATATATGTTTCCCTTGTCTTTTCCTATGTTTAATGGTTTGTATCTGGTGAATTTGTATGCGGAATCGTGCTAATTCTTTTTGTTTTTGTCTCAAGATGATGTTAGTTGGGAATGATGTGTGTTCTTTTCGTTAAAATTCTTTGTGGGTCATGATTGTAATTAGACTTCAAATATATCCTGTGCTCACTGGATCTTGTCTAGGAAGAGTGTAAGTATCGATGTTTTAGGTTCTGGGGTACTGAAAGCTTCATTTCCAAAGCTGTTAAAATCTTGCGATTTGAATAGGGTTTGGGGTATAATTTGTAATTTCTTAGGGGTCCCTTGATTCAGACCATTTTAGCATGATCTCACATACTATGATCCTGCCTCAGGTGTACTGAGTTGGATTGTAAGGAATTTAAAGATTGATTTTCCTGGAGCTTTCCCCGCATGCAATTTCTTTTCTCGAAGAGCTCATTCTTTTTTCTTTACTAATATCCATTTTGAGACCCGACGGACGATGGTCGGGCCTTCACCTCTCTTGTTTCTCACCATTCCCTCTCATGGTTTTTTCTCCCTGTTTTGTTTCCTTTCACGTAAGAGCTCCCTCCATCCTTGTTAAAAAAATTCATACAATTTTGCAGTAAAACCACAATTCATCCGGTGGGCTTGCAGATCACTTTGTTCACATCAAATTTACCTACCCAGAGAACACATTATTAACCCGATATATTTATCTCGTTCTCATATCCGACTTGAAGTCCATTATTGATATGATCATAAAACTTTAGGGCAAGGAATCTCGGGTCGATCCATACTCGCCCTCGGCGCTCTGCATCGAGTCCCGGGTGTTTCTGACATTTTGTGACCGCTCTCTCGAGTGAATGTTGTACTTAGTGGTCAGACTAGCCCCAATCTGCCCCTTTTCTTTAGTTTCGGGGTACCATTCCGACTTCGTGACCCAACCTCCGCATTACCCCTAACCGCATTCTCGGGTCCTCTCACCCTGACTTGGGCAACTCAAAAGCAACGGGGACCACAGCCCCACCCTTTCAGGCTTTGTGCGGGTGCCTCTCCATCACCCCCTCGGGAGGGGTGGGCGAACGACCAAAGGGAGACCTTTCCCGGCACCAAAATGACATATTCTCACGGGTCTCCCCTCATCACTCGGCCCTTCTCCACCGCGAAGCCCCTTCCCCAGGGTGCAGGTTCAGAGCCAACACCATCCATGCCATATGACATCAATGCGGAAGGGTTCAACAAAGATGTATGTATGTATGCACATAGTTAAAAAGAAAACATCTCAAATTCCCAAAGGTTCACAAGAAAATGAAGATGTGACACTAAATAATTTGTAAATCAATAGCTTACAATCCATAACTTCATGTACATACTAGAATATAAGGCTTATAAATTAGCATTGTGTTAATATTAGTTAAATGTTAGCTCATAAACGGTCAGAACCGCTTCAACCATTTTGTAACCATATCTCACATAATAAAAGGACGGACACACAAGGAATAATGTATGCATTCTAAGTTACTCTTCATTTGTTCTTTCTTTATTATTTCTCTCCCCATATTCTAACATTGGTACCAGAGTGGGGCAAGCGAGGAGAAAGAGAAGGGAAAAAGCAAAAGACCGGTTAGAATGCTAAACTCAAAAGCAATATCGTAGAGCAACGAGCAATAACGCTGGGCAACAAAAAAATAGTCATCAAAAAGGGTAGAAAACGACCCAGTTTCAGTTCGAAGGTACTTACAAAAACATAACACACACGATTGTAAAGGTACGAATTTTTTTAAAAAAGAACCTATGAAAACGCCATTCAAGGGCATAATTTTGGTTGTGTTTTCAAACAAATTTTAGGGCATTTCGAAGTGCTGGGACACAAAAATAGGAATTTGCCATTTTTGAAGAATTATTTGGGGTTGTTCATGCAATTAGGGCACAAAAATAAGATATTTTCAAGGCAAAACATGACAAGTAGAATGCAACAAAGAAAAACATGATTTAGGGCATGTTTTTTTGCAGAAAACACAATCCAAAATCACAAGGAAGAGAAAAAACATGATTTTTGAAGGTAGCTAGTGCAAAACAAAGAAAATACAACCATGAATTTTCAGATTTGCAATTTTTCAAGGGTCGTGTAATATCCCCTTCTTGAAAGTAGTTGGTCGAAGACCCTTAGCCCATTCATTGTTTCCTGACAGCTAAGGGATGAGAAAAAAGGAAACTAAGTCATAATAAATTAATTTTAAAGTGCAAAATAAAACTTTATTATAAGCACTTAAATTAATTTATTAGTGACAATAAAATTAGAAAAAGAAAAGTCACTTTATTTTATTTCTCCCTAGTGGAAAAAGGCGACCCATATGGGGATAGAAAGCAAAGGGAAAATATTAAATAAAGTGGTGGAAAATATAATAGTTACCTAGGTCTCTGGGACAGGGGGACAAGGAGACGAAGGGACAGGGTTTCCGAGACAAGGAAAAATTCCCAAATTTTGGGGATGACAAGGATGGCTATTAAAATAATATATAAAATATTATTTATTTATTTTAAAACAAGCGTAACATTATATTAGATGGAAATCAAAAATACATATTTGGCTGTGCCAAGCCTGAAAACTATTAGTCCAAGCTTGAGCATTATACAAAAGTAAAGCTGAAGAAATAATCATGACAAAGAATCAAAATTTAGAATATATCTGATGTCCTCTTGGAGCTTGTTGGACCACCATGTAGGAGGCATGCCATAGCAAAGAAGATCCTTATTATCCAAGGCCCAATTCGCCAAACCATCAGAACTTTATTTCTTTCACAAGGAATGTGGTTTAATTGAACTTCTTGAAATTCTCTTGCAATACTCTTATCTTCCAAACCTCTTTAGCATTTCGCCAATTGGGGGAAGAATCAACTCTATAATCAGATAACAAATTCATAATGATTTGGGAGTCTGATTCAATTTGAATTTTTTGCCATCCAATTTTTAAAGCCTCTTGCATGCCTTTATGGACTGCTTTCACCTCCGCAAGATTATTGGTAGTAGTACCCAGATTCTCTGTGAAAAGAATTGCACATCGCCTTCATTGTTTCTACCAATGCCCCCTATAGCAGCTCTTCTTAGATTTCCTCTGGAAGCTCCATCTGTATTCAATTTTCCATAACCCAAAGGAGGTCTTTTCCATTGACTTTCTCTTATGGCATTCTTTTTAATTTGCAACCGAGAAAGAGTAACATCCCTAGGATCACGAGATAACTGATTGCAAATATGCTTCCCTTTCGGGGACAGAGTATTCGATAAAGATATTGGTGTCACCTGATTTCATCCTGAAATCGTGACTACCCTATCCGAAAAAATTTCGTACTTATAAAATAATGGATCGCTTTTGTGTTTTTATTGCCTCGAAAGTTCTTGTATTGTGTCAAGATATTCCCAAAAAGCTATATTAGCCTTTTTCACCAAATACCCGATGCCCAAAATTTTTATATTCGCAGTCGGGATTTGTCTCATGGAAATTTGTATTTAATTATTTTGAGCCCCGTATGAGGCTATTTGCGCTCCGTTTTAACTCGTTATGATCAAACATGTCATTATTCCTATGTACCAGAAGGGTTTTAACTTGGAATAAGTTTTGGGCTTTATTTGTGACTTTTGGCAATTTTTCGTGTTTTTGTGTTGTCCCGTTTAGTTTTTTGTGAAATTTTCTGTAACAATTCCTTTGCAGTAAGCCCGATTTTGGCCCGGAGCACTGGAAAACATATACGCACATTATGCCCGAAGGAAGTCACCATCGGAGGTCCGGATCACCGGGAAAAAGCGAAGCGGCAGAGAAAAGCCCTGCGGGATGGGCGCATTTTTGGAAAACAAAGGATTTAAGCTGCAATGGGAAAAATAGAAGCCGTAGGCATGATGGGAATTTTATACCTGCCTAACAGGGTACTTTTTCCCGTGTTATAAAATTCACTTAAGCTGCAGTGGGAAAAATAGAAGCAACAGGCAGGTGGGATTTTATTGCCTGCCTTACAGGGTACTTTTTCCCATGATGGAAAAGTCACTTAAGCTGCAATGGGAAAATTAGAAGTAGCAAAGGGAATTTACTCGCCTGCACTTGCAGGTAAAAATTCTCATGATAAAATAAAAGGAAAGTGACTTAAGTGAAATCATGGGATTTTAGTGCCTGCCTTGCAAGGTAAATAATCTCATTGTCAAAGTCAAATCACTTAAGTGGATCATGGGATTTTAGTGCCTGCCTTGCAGGGTAAAAATTCCCATTGTCATAAATTCTTAAAAATAGAATTCTATTATTCCAAAAAGTGCGACCCACCTTGGGTGAATAATAATGCATTAAATAAATATTTGTTAATATTTATTCACCCAATTTTGGCACCCAGGCTTGTGGAAAAGTCAACAAAAGCAAAGGGGAATAAATCATTTAAAAATAGAATTCCAAAATTAAATAAATTTAATTTATTTAATGCAGCCCCTTTTGAGAAGGAATTAATACTTTTTAAAGTATTAAATGATTATATTAATTCCTATTTTCAGTGGCTATGGTCAAAGCACACTGTGAAGCTTAAGTGAAGTGAAGTGTGGATGATTAAATTGAATTAATTTAATTGATTGGATGGCTGTCCTTAAACATGCTATATTTAAAAGAGAAGAGCTTGATTTTTAATTAATTAATTGCCTTTAATTGTTAGGGCAATTATTAATTATAGAATTGTGAGGGTTATATAAGCATGGGCAGCCATATGGGTGAATTATTTAATTCACAAGTAAAGAATTGCAGCCAAGAGGAAAAGTGCGCCCCCATTTGAAGAAGGATTTTGCTCAGGCAAGGTGGAAACAAGGCATTTGAAGAAGGATTTTGCTCAGGCAAGGTGGCAACAAGGCTAAAAGCTTCCAAATTTGGCGCATGCTTTGAAGGAGGTTGATCTTTGTCTGCATAATTGTTTGCATAAGTGTTACAAGTGCTAAGGAATTCATTACGTGTATTTTTCAAAAGCAAATGAGCTTATATCAATGTTCAATACATTGAATATTTCCTCGAATCTGAAGGATTATCCAAATCTGCACCAGTTTTGAAGAATTCCAGTCAAATAAGAAGAAAAAGAATTGTTCAGACAAAGATAGACAAAGCTATGGCGAAGAAAGATGAAAAAGAAAGCACAACGGAGTCATGCATCACTTCTAAATTTGCAGATATTGGAGACACGGATCTAGGCTCGAAACCTCTTGCTGAATTGATAGACAAATCCAGAGCAGGAAAGACTTCACTCATGCGTGCAGGAAAAACTTCACTCATGCGTGCAGATTAAAAGCAGTGGAATTATTCGAGCTGCAACTTTTCCATCCACAGCCCAGTTGCCAGAGTTTGTTATGCAGGTGCAGATCCATATCCAGATGCAGATACAGACGCAGATGCAAATCCATATGCAGATCCAGATCCAGATCTCATAGTTGCAAAAGCTTCCGACACAAAGGCTTCATCCTCTTGTTTCGAATGCAGCCCGTGAAGAAGTCAGTGCGTGGAAAATTCCTTCCAAGATCTTGTGCATGTGCTCCCATCTTCCAGTTGAAGCCTTCATTGAATTTTCATTCATCCGGAGTGCTTTCCAAAAATTTTAATTGCTCATATGCAATTAAAAATAAGGATGATGAGTTATCTACGGCAAACATTGCATTGATGCATGTACTAGAAAAGAACTGCAAAAGCTTCAAGGATAAAAGAGAAGACAAGGCGAAGGCAAAATTCCAGCCGCTTCCAGATCTAGCTTGCTTGTTTCCAGATCCATCTTGCTTGTTGTTTCCAATTCCAGCCGTTTCCAATTCCAGCTCCAGCTACTCCCAGATCCAGTTTGGTGAGAATCAAAGGCAAAAGAATCAGCTGCATGCGGACATGAAAAAGGACAAGACTGCAGCTTTCCTCTTCTTTCTTCTTTCCTCCGACAAAGTAATTGAGCGATCAATTAAATTATACAACTTAAGTGATTGGTTTAAAAGCCATTACTTGAAGAAGTCAACTACTTGGAGATAGGTGGCATGTGCAAAATAGAAGGTTCTATTTTCAGTTGCAAATCATACATGTCACGCAAAGAGGAATTCCAGGAGGAAGATTGCCAGTTGTTTCTTTCCGACTTCCACATGTGCTAGTTCAACTAAAAGCTTCCAACTTGTAATTGCCCCTCTACATTCTATAAGTAGAGGAAGAACCTTCAGGTTAATCGATCAGAATTTGTAAGCAGCAATCTTGTGTTCTAGACTTTGTGTTGAACCCCTGAGAGCAAATTGGAGCAAAGGAATACAAAGGAGCGGGTTTCGGAGAACTTTGTGTCACGGTACTTGTGTTTCTTGTTTTTAGTCTTAGATCTCTTAATAAACTTTTTGTTATTTTAGATCCGGATCTAGATCCGCCTTTGTTTTATAATTGTGTGTTCATATCTATTAAGTTTCTTCTATGTGCATGCAATTAACTCTCGCTTATCTACCAATTGGGATGCACATCTTCCCCATTTCTTCTCTATATTTCCTTTACTTCCTTCTTCTATAAAATACTTCCTTTCTTAAACATTTGCTTACTTGCTATGTAACTTCTTAGTTATGGTTCATGAACTAAGTAGTTAAAGTAAAACCCCGATAGATAATAACACATTTTTATTGACAAATCGACACGGGAGCCTCACCGGTTAAATGAGGGAGATTTATCTCATGATCGCCTAGGTTTTGTGCTATGCAAAAATCTAGCCAACAAATATCTAGTGTTTTAAACTTTCAACTATATTGATTTTAGTTTTCTCCCAGATAAAAGAGCTCTCTCTACTGATTTGCTGGAAAATTCTACTATTTCTTTCTTTCCAAATATTCCATAGAATAAGAGAGATGCCATTCCAAAGCGCTGGAAGAAGATTTTGGCCTTTAGGAAGAGTCCCCTGCCAAGCTTTGAAAGTCTCCTCTAGGGATCCAAAGTTATTCCAATGCAAATTAAACAAAGAAGAGAGATGTTGCCATATAGGAATAACCCAAGGACAAAGGAAAAAAAGATGTGAAGAAGATTCTTCATCCTTTAAACACAAAGTGCATCTGAAAGGGCCATACATTCCTCTCTTCAAAAGACGGTCCCCTGTTAGAACTCTTCTATGAATAAGGAGCTAAATAAAAACTAACTTTAGGCTTGTATATATTAATATTTGAATATTTTAACTTTATTCAATGAAATTTAGGGATTTAAACTCTATTAAGTACTTTCAAGCTAAGTCACAAGGTTCGAGTTCGAGTTCAAGTTCGACAAGGATAAAATTCGGTTCAAGTTCGACCAATGGATAAAGTTCGAAAAAAATTCGCCATTAAGTTCGACAAATAGAAAAACATAAAAACATATGAAATTATGTCAAACCACAATCTTAAACATGTAATATTAAGTTTTTAGACTTCATACTAACCATGTTATAGCCTTAGAGGCTACTTGTTACATCAAAATGTTCCATATCATCAAAGAGCGAACATACTCTATAGCCTTATAGGCTGCTTACTACATCAAAAAGTTCCATATCATAAAAGAGCAAACATACTCTATAGCCTTATAGGCTACTTGCTACATCAAAATAATAAATATAATATAAATAAACAAATAAAAGTAAAAATTAAAAAATAACGAAATAAACATTAAAAAACATAAAATATTTAATATTTAATAAAAATAATTAAAATTAAAAACTTGAAATTAATTTCAAATATCTAATACTTAAAGTTAGAAAACATTATAATTAATATTTAATAATTTCTATTTGAAATTAAAAACATAAAAATTATATTTAACAAAAAATCTTAAAAATATAAAACATTAAAATTTATTAGAAATATAATAATAATTTATATTTAAAAGAAGAACATTTAAAATATTAATAAATTTAACATATGAAAAAATTACTTATAAAAACTATAAAATGAGCCTAGTGAATACATTCACGCAATATAAAAAATGAAGGTTAAAACTTGAATGAAATAAAAGACAGTAATTAACCTAAGTTTAAAACGTAGTAAAAGAAAAAAATAATAATACAAAAGTTTAAAAAAACCTAACGTAACAATAAAATATGTAACATGAAAGTCTAAAGAAAACAAAAAAACATATATTTAAAAAACACAACAAAAATTAAAACATATATTTTAAAAAAAATTCAAAGCCCTACTTGGAGGTTGGACGTTGGTTTTGCTCGACGGCTGGGCTCACTTGGTTCTGTGTTGTAGCCTACACAATTTAACTTAGATTCTCTCCAATGCTTTGGCAACAGCCCTTACAGGACTCTCTCTCTCGCAGAGCCTCAGGCAAAGTCCACCCAAGAACAAGGAAAAGGTGTGGGACTGTGTTTGCAAGCTTAAATATGCTGCGATTTTTGACGCATGTGCCCAACGTGAACACCACAAATCTCCTCGCGTTTGTCCACCCACGCTTCGTTTGAACTCCGTCTCTCTTCAGCACTAACAACAGAAACCGTGTATGTATTTTGCAGACTCTAGCGAGGGTTTTTATGGGGTGCGAGGGCTATTTTCTCGTTTGTTTTGCCCCTTTCCCACTCGTTTTCCCACGCAATTTGACCCGCCATTCCCTCTACGATTTTTGAGGCAAATAACCACAATTTCGACGAACTTTTATCCCGCATCAAAAGTTCGGCGAATTTCGAACTTCAAGCTAAAAATTCGCCGAACCTGTGACTTAGCTTTCAAGATTATAATTTAATGTTCTTTGTAAAAAAACTTTTAAAAGTAAAAACATCGAAGTTTTTTGAAATATTTTTAAAAAATAGAGGACATCGCCTCCAAGTCCCAAAGTCCTCGAAACATTCGTGATGTCCTGGGACATCTCTAAAATCTAGGGCACACGTCCCCGCATAAACACGGAAAATATTAAATAAAGTGAAGAGAGCTGATTGGTCCTTTGTGTGGCTAAAGGGCCAAGGGAAAGTTATAAAAGCAAGTCGCCATGCATGGAGAAGGCATCACTTTGTCATATTTTTATATCTGAAAATTGGTTGAGCTATTTGCTTTCCATTTTTACCTCAAAGGACGAAAACCCTTTGAAGTGTTTTGCATTAGAGGACAAAAACCCTCTATTGCCAAGGTTGAAGAACGAAAACTCTTCATCCTTTATGAGAGGGAGCTCTATTCAGGGGTTTCCATTGAGTTTCAAGGATAATTCTGAAGTTCTAGCAGTGTTGAAGGTCCTAATTTGCATATTTCTGTTACATCCACTAGGGTTTGAAGAAGAAGAGTGTAGCTGATTTTTGGCATGCATTTCCAGCCAAATCTAGGGTTATCTACACCCTTGTGAGTGGAGTTTGACACATTCTAGGGCACGGCTGATCTGGATCTCATCTCCATCTTCATTGCCATATTTTTAGAGGTCATTTCCAGCTTGTATGCATTTGATTTGGGCTTTGGAAACATTTTTTCCAGCCTTGTCTGTAAGCTGATTTTTTGCAGACTTTAATAAATTTTCCAGCTCTTCTTCTTGATCTGAAAAATTATATTTTTGGTGTTCTTGCATCTATAATAAATTTTGAATTGTTTGGTTAAAGATTTGGATGATTTTCAATCAGTTTTGAGTATCAATCATCTCCAAGGCAAGTCACATTTCCTTGTAGAAATTCAGATCTGCATTATTTTTGTCAAGTGTACCTTCTATAAATTGTTGTTATAGATCGGATTTGTAGTTGTTCCGTTTGGGGTTAGAAATTATCCCATTGGGGACATTACAGTGTCATTAGTTGCTAGGGCACACAATTTGTCAATTTTCAGTCACAACTAGTCATCTAGGGCACAAACCTGTCTGGTATAGTTTACTTTCTTTGCTTTTAAAAAATTAAAAATCAGTTTTTAAAAATCTTGCTAGATTAATTTGTGGGTCATTCTTTATTCTGGGAAAAAGGGTTATTTTTTAAGGTATTTTATCATTGAATGGAAATTCCATTAGACAAATATTTGGGCCTCAACTTTTATTCTTGGAAAGTAAAAATTGAGATGAAAGACAAATCAAATGAAGTTAATGTAGCCATTGTTGAAAATCCACTGGATGTTGAAAGCGACAAACTCGATGATAGAGAATAAATATTTTAAAAGAAGCCTCACACTTTGAAGACAGTAAGGGATCCAATGTAGGTCAAATTCAACATGGATGGCTGCCCAGATAGTTCGGCAGTCTATGGATTGCGAGAATTTACCCTTACGAGTTGAGCAAATATACACGGAGGCAACCGAGGTTCAAATGTTTGTCACCAACCATCACATGTCTCAAGCCATATTCAGAAGATTTTCAAAGTTGGAGCTGTTGAAGGTAAATGAACAATTCATTTTAAATTTAATATTTGATTTTAAATTTTTAAATCAATTTCAAATTGTGTTGTTATTGAATTGTTTCCATTCTTTTTTAATAGGTTGCAGAGACTAGGTTTGCCTCTCACACACTCGTCTTGAGACGACTTGTGAAGGTGAGACGTGCTTTGAGCATAATGGTGATTGATAATGTTTGGACCGTCTAGAGGCAATCAAACACAGAAAGAGCTCAAAAAATAAAATCATGGATCCTTGATGAGCATTGGTGGGGAAGAGTTGAATATTTGTTGAGTTTCACAGAGCCTATTTTGAGTATGATACGATTTGTTGACAAAGATAATGCTTGCATTGGAGATATATATGATGGCATTGACTCCATGCTTGAAAAAATCCATGATGTCATACAGGCCAAAGAGCAGGACCCTGAGGAAAATTTTTATAATGAAGTTAAAAATGTGATCGTGAAAAGGTGGAACAAAATGACCACCCCATTGCATCTCCTTGCTTATGCTTTAAATCCCAAATATTACAGCAGTGAAATAGTTGGGAGAGCTGGTAGACAACGACCATATGATGACCACGAGGTTGCAAATGGGACGAGGGCAGCATTCAGGAGGTTGTTTCGCATCCATCTACATCACTGCCCCCGCCAGAGATGTCAATGTTTGTAAATGGACAAGGTAGCATGGGAGAGGTAGAGGCTATTTGTGACAAACCCACCACGGATCCAATCACGTGGTGGACTTGTCATGGCCATGATGCCAAGTTCTTACGACCAGTTGCGATCAAATTGCTCTCACAGGTATAAAGTTTGTAACTTGTTATTTGATATTTTAATTACCAATTACGAATTAAAATTCAAAATGATATCATTCTTTTTTTAATTAATAATTTATAATATTAATACTTTGTTTTTTGTGACAATGTGGCTAGTAATTTTTCGCAGAGCGAACCGGAGTACTTATGGCTTCATCCACTCCCAAACGCCGCATGTTGGCATCGAGAAGAAGGTCAAGATCTAGTATACATTCATTCCAACTTGCGCCTCTTAACCCACAAGACGCAAGAGTATACTAGTGGTCCTAACAAGCTTTGGGACCTCCAACCTGAAAACACAGACTTTGAAGCTTCAGCTGCTTGTTTAGCCAATGTTTCACTTCTTGGCATTGATGAGGAACTTCCAGGGAGCCCTTCACAAGTGTTCGAAAGTGGAGCTAGTGGGAGTGGAGCTGCAAGTGGCATCCATGAAGATGATTTTGACGATCATCTAGATGATATGCTCTAGAAGTTGAGAACTTGAATGTACTATCATGTTTTGATTCTTTGAACATTATGTCATTCTGAATCAATTATCAATACAAACTCAAGTCTCAATTCTCAAAGTATTGGAAATTTCAATTTTGTTTTCATGTTCTATGAATGATTTTAAGTTGTATAACTCTATGAGTATTAAATTTCAATAAGTATGCAATGTATGAGAATTAAATTTCAATAAGTATGCAAATGCTTCTTTAAATTTATAATTTATATGCATATTTATATATTTATATACATGTATATATAAATATATATATATATATATAAAACGTACCCAAAAGCGTACTGTACCCAAGATTTTTAAAAATTTGTCATATCGGCGTCTGCACTGCACTCGCACTCCGTATCCAGATCTGTCTCAGGAGAATATGTTGGGGCACTCTAGTAGTAATAGTGTGCAAAGATGAGCGTCATCTCACTAACCCACCCCACACTATGTCTGAAGCAGCGGTATCCAAAAGGGTGCTTAATGGCGCCAACTTCCATTTCTAGGATACTAAATCTGCCCAAGTCTATTTCGAAGGTGCAAGAGCCCCATGTTTCTTGCTTTTCATGTAATATTCCTATAATAACTATAAAAAATATGGTCTTTTGTATGTACTTTATCAATATTTTGTGTATAACAGCAGATGTAACCAACATGAATTCATTTTAGTTCGTATTTGTGCTCATATCTAGTAGTTGTGCCCAAAAAGCAGCCCCCTGTTAAGTATGTCTTTATTTTGTGCTAAAAGAATTGCAAGCAGTGAGGAGGAAGAACTCTCTCCTTTCTGATAGAAGTGCTAAACAAAGTTGCCATCACTGTAGTAGAAATGTTCACTTGTGGATTCAGTCATATTGAGTTATTGTTGGGATTGAGCTTTATGTTTTTAGAGTTTTGCCCAACTACTTGTGGTACCTTATATTCTCGCCCGATGTTTTTTAATGAGAAGTTTATATAGTTTTAAATCTACTTTGTGAGGAGTATTCTTTTGTGATCCACTTTAATTCATTAATTTTAGCTTATAGTTGAATATGCTAAGGTAAGGGCATCCTAGTCTAGACTTGATTATTTCATTCCACTGACAATCAATTTTCAATTTCAGCACCTTATGATTTTACTTCCTCAGATGATTCCTCTTCTAGATAAGTTTGTGCAGCTTATAGTTTAAGAACCCTTTCAAAATTCAGTCCAGTTCTTAAAATCCCTGCCCAATAACTTTCCTTTTCCCATGTTTTATTTCCACACAACAATTACTTGCAGTTTTTACCAATAAACTATACAAGCAAACATCATAGCATTTTCCTGCTACTTAAATAACCTTCCTTCTAAAGAAAGTAAAAATATTTACCTTAACATTTTGTGACATTTTCCCCTATCACAGAGCGCTACCTCACCCACTGGTTCATAAACAGATTCTAACAAGTAAGAAACGGCTTAGACAAACTTCCTATAAATGGAAATCGTCAAAAGAACACATTTTAAATTTTAAAAGTCGGATAGTATTCAAATTTATCATGAATATGCTAAAAATGAGATTCGCGTTTGCGAATTTGAAGTTGTCCGACCATATATAACAAATTAAAAGTTTATGTGCAGAAAACTTTACCACTTTTGGCAAATATTACAGATGTTGGGTCAAAGAAATGCTAAATCCTCGAAGATTAATTTAAGCCAGACACCACAATTAGCATCATCTGGCACTTTCTGTTCCTATTCCCTTGTCACACAAGATGATAAGTTCTTTATTGGCTACTTTTTTGTTAATTTTCCTTTTGGATCGAGCCTTCAGATAGCTGTCTCTCCTAAAATCATTCACAATTTATCCATGTCATGTGACTGCTAAAAGTTACATTGGGAGTGTGCCTAGCAATTGGCTAAGTTAATTGAAACTTTCTACTAGCCTGTCAATATCAGATTTCATCTGAACAATCTATAAATCCTAACAATGCATTTGAATAGTCATTTGATAAACTTCTATAACAGCTGTGAGATATAGCCTCTCAAAAATTAATCATAATTTGAGAATTTACGCCGTGTTTTAAAGAAAAGAGGTGTCTTTATCCGTAAGCCATAACCTTTTTACTAAGTAAACCCCCTTTTATACTGCAAACATCCATTCCCTTAATTTGTAGGACATCTTGAGTCTGATTGTGCATTGCAGTTTTAAAGAAAATAATTACAGTAATGTTCACAAATGACCAAAAGTAGGTCAATGGAACCCAAGAATGTACCCAATTACAATAGAAAATGCTCAAGGTAAAAAAGCCCTAGGATCAAAAACGAAGTAAATACAAAGACTTGGGTCCTGAAGCACTGAAAACAAACAGAGTGGGGTAAACCCAAACCCCATGTTGCCAGGATATGGGTATGGGTATAGGTACGGGTTCGATACGTGGATACGTCAATTTTAAAAAACCCTTGGGTACAATACGTCTTGGATATGTCCGTACATATATATTAAAAAATTATATATATATACTCATTTTACTCATTTTTTAGTCCATAAGAAATACAAAACTTGAAAAATATAGTAGGATCAATGTTCAAAACATTCAATATACTTAAGATTTTACATTTTCAATGATATACAAATATTGTATCCCTTTGTATTTCATTCCTTTCCTTTGTGATTAATTTTTGTATGGTGGCCATAAAAGATGTATATACGGAGCTCCTAAAGGACCTATTTAATGAGATTGACTCTAACCTGCCAGTGATAACTAAATAGGTCAGTCCAATGGTTGGTTCTTGCATTCATATTATCGAAAATCACCTTCTAATCCTCGAGGATGAGAGATGGAGTCAATGTTGTGCCTTGATAGTTTATGGGAAAGGATGCTCTTTGAAACTTTAAGCTATGCAATTTGTGGTTCCAAATTTTTCTATTAGTATTGAAGATCACTTGAGATTTGATCTCATAAATAATGTGTACGGAGGCTCGAGATATATGTCCAAATTTCTATGAATAGCTTCTTTCCTTGGCCAATTGTGATGATCCCAAATAATTACCTCAAACATTCTTTATATCCTTTGAATATTTTCTCTTCAATAAACTAGAGGGATTTTAAACAATCTCCAGGTTTCCTTGTGGTTGCCATGCCCTCCTAGCCTAATCCTCAATAAAACTGAAGCTTATTTGAGTCAAAATAAAATAAAATATAACTTTTTAGAGCCCCCACTACCCAACCATGCGGGTATGTCCCAGGTACGTCAAAATGTACCCGAGATGTAATCGGTACGTGCTCGGGACGTATCTGCACGAGTACGTATCTAGGGGGTACATGAGGGTGGGGGGCGAACCCTGGTAACATAGCCCAAATCAATATAGGTACCCATACACTCGCTAATACAAATAGCCATGTGGGGAAGCAAGATCCCCAAAAGCATAGGCTAATGAAAGACGAGAAGACTAGATGTCACCCCATCATATATCTTTGTCGAGGCTTGAACCAGAGGAATCATTCATGTCATTGTCTATGTCTATCACTGTGGAAGGGCCAATGTAGGATCTGATAATGCTCATAGGGAAATGTTCAAGACTAACGGAGGCCAGTTAGGTAATCCTAGAGCACTTCCCCTAGAGTCTATCCTAACATCCAAGGTCAAGAAACTCAAAACTTGTAATGTGCGTCTATCCCCACGGCTCGAATAGTGATCAAAATGGAGCAGATCCACAACACCAAGAGAGAAAATGATGGGGCACCCTAATAGTAATAGTGTGTAAAGATAAGTATCACCTCACTAACCTACCCCACTCAACGTGTGAAGCAACAATATCCATTTCTAGAGTACGGAATGTGCCTATTATCCAAATAAGCTCACATGCATATTCGAGATCACTTGTTCAAAGTTACATACTTAAACAATTTTGGATTGGAAGGAAAAAGATCAAAAATTAAGGAGAAACACTTGTTAGGCTTGCTTAAAAGGGGTGGAGACCAGAAATTTCGTAACCAACAAAGAAAAAAAGTCCCTTAAAAATACGGGCAACAAAAGGAAAAAGTCCCAAGAAAAAGCCACGCAATAAAAGAAAAAAGCCCCAAGAAAAGCCGCAAGCAACAAAGGAAAAAAGTCCCCGAGAAAGCAATCGTGCAACAAAAGAAAAAAGTCCCGAGAAAAACAACACAACAAAGGAAAAAAGTCCCCGAGAAAAAGCCGCGTGCTATGTACCTTGGGATATGATATTATAATGTATATGAGTTGGAGATACCGACATGTGGCACGCATCCCCTTAGTTATATGTATGGGTTCACATGGGATATGATATTATAATGTATATGGGTTGATGTGTGCCACATGTCGGCATCTCCATCAACCCATATACATTATAATATCATATCCCAAGGTACATAGGACCGCGTAACAAAGGAAAAAAGCCCCAGAAAAAATTTGCACAACGGAAAAAAGTCCCCAGAAAAATCTGCACAACAAAGGAAAAAATGGATTTAGCTCAGATACAATAGAATTGGATTTAAAAACAAAACCAATCCGACAAAAGCAAAGACATATCAATCCTAAAATTGAACCATTGATGAAGCAAGAATTGGATAAGTTGATCAAAGCTAACATTATTTTCCCGTCAAGCACTCATCATGGGTGGCCAATTTGGTTCCCGTGAGGAAAAAGAATGGAGAGATATGGTTATGCGTGGATTTCTAGAGATTTAAACAGAGCTTCTTTAAAAGATCATTACCCACTACCATTAATGGAGCAAATTTTGCAAAGGGTAAGTAGTTCAAAGCGTTTCTCATTGCTTGATGGCTATTTTGGTTACAATCAAATTTTGGTACAAGAATCAAATCAGTTTAAAATAGCATTTACTACAAAATGGGGCACATATGCATATAGAAAAATGTCATTTGGACTATCAAATGTAGGAGCCACATTTCAGCGTGCAATGGACTTGGTGTTTCAAGGGTTAATCAATAATTTTGTTCTCGTTTATTTGGATGATATAACTGTTTTCTCA
This sequence comes from Taxus wallichiana var. yunnanensis, assembly GCA_018340775.1. Taxonomy (NCBI): domain Eukaryota; kingdom Viridiplantae; phylum Streptophyta; class Pinopsida; order Cupressales; family Taxaceae; genus Taxus; species Taxus wallichiana. The sequence goes on along the minus strand of CM031241.1, from coordinate 441,595,311 downwards.
AAGCATGTTACAGATCATATCATACATCTCAAACACATTTTTGAAAGATGCAAACAATATGGCATTTCATTAAATCTAAAGAAGTGCATGTTTTCAATCCATGAGGGTAAGTTGTTTGGTCAAATTGTTTCCAAGGAAGGTTTCATAGTTGATCCGAGATGAGTAAGTGCAATCTTGTCCTTATCCTTGCCAAATCACAAGAAAGCATTATAAAGTTTTCTTGGGTAGAATTAATTTTATCAGAAGATTCATTCCAGACTCGCAAATTTAGTAAAGCCACTAACTTCAATGTTAAAAATGAAAATGGTTTTTATTTGGAAGATAGAAGGAAAGAATGCCTTTGAAGCGATTAAACACGCTATCTCACAAGCTCCAACACTTTTCAATCCAAGTTTTTGCAAAAAAAATTATTTTGTATGCTTTTGGAGCAATTGATACAATCTCAACTATGTTAGTGCAATAGAATGGTGACAAATTAGTGCAGCCAATTGCTTTTTTCAATCAAGGATTACAAGAGTACGAGGTGAAGTATTATTTTGTTAAGAAACAAATTCTTTCAGTTATTAGAAGCCTCAAGAAATTCAGACATCTGTTTTCTAACAATAAGATTGATTTAATGGTTTCTCATCCGAGTGTTAAAGAGTTTCTTCTAAGCAAGGAATTGAACGAGAAAACAGCATGTTGGATCACAAAGTGATGGAATATGATGTTGATATTAAAGTCACTAAGCTGGTTAAAGGAAGAGGACTGTGTGAACAACTAGCTTCAAATTTGCATGATGATAAAAATCAGATTTTATTGTTTCAAGATGGTCCAAACATAGCTGCTCCTTCATTTCCTCAAAATTGGACTCAAGATATGATCTGTTTTCTTCAGACTGGACAATCCCCACAGGGTTTGGACAAAGCAAAAAGGAGGTATTTCAGATTACGGTCTATTCTTTATGTTCTTGTTGATAACATGTTGGTTAGAAAATATGTGAATGGAGTTCTTTTAAGATGCATTGATTCAAATCAGATTGAGCATGTTTTGGAAGAATTCCATTAAGGTACATCTGGTGGCCATTTTGCATCAAGAGTTATAGCCTTGAAGGTTATGAGAGCTAGTTATTATTGGCCAAACTTATTCAAAGACGCTCAAGCATGGGTAAGGAAGTGTGCAAAAAAGTTAGCAGCTCTTCCTCTTCAACCCATTCAGGTAAATCAACCTTTCATGCAATGGGAATTAGATTTTATTGACATGATTAATCCACATTCTAGTGCAGGTCATAAATGGATTCTCACAGGTACAGATTACTTCACAAGATGAACGAAAGCAATGGCTTTGAAAGAAGCAAATGAATTTTCAATTTTAGACTTTTATGAAAGTATAGTCACAAGATTTGGTGTCCCCGCAACAATTATCTTAGGTAACGCATTAGCTTTCCTTCGAACAAAGATCAGCACATGGGCAGTCAAGCTTGGCATTCATCTCTCAACATATTCCAATTATTACCCTCAAGGGAATGGATTGGCTGAGTCAACCAACAAGAATCTTCTCAAAATCATCAAAAGAACTGTGGCGGAAAATCAGAGATCATGGCATACAAAGTTGAAATCAACCTTATGGGTTGATAGGATTACTCCTAAAAGATCAATTAGCAATTCTCCTTTCATGCTTGTCTATGGTAGAGAAGCAAGGTTGCCTATTTCCAATGAGTTACCAGCTCTAGACCTCATTAAACAAATGGAGATGATGGAAGAAGATTCGATGGAAATCAGATTTACAGAGTTAATGGAGTTGGAAGAAATCAGAAACAAGGCAATGACAACAATGGAACTTCATCAAGCGCAAGTAAAGAGGTATTTTGATAAGAAATCAGTTGCAAGAACATTCAGAGAGGGTGACATTGTGCTTAAGTGGGATGAAGAAAGAACTAAGCTGGAAGACACACAAAGTTTGATTCTTTTTGGAGTGGACCATATTTGATTACAAGTTGCAAGCAACACAATGATTTTCATCTCTCCAAGTTGAATGGTGATGAGTTGCCTATCTCGTTAATGGGATATACCTCAAACTTTGCTATTGAGGTCATGTTTCACCCTTGTACATAGTAGTTTTTGCATTTACTTTCCTCCAAGTGCTTCATGCACATTGTTTTAGTTTCCTTTCTTGTGTGCCTTGTGCACTTTGCTAGTGTGTTTGTTTTCTAATAAGTGCTCTAGCACAGCTTGTTTCGGAAGGTATTTTTAGTGTACAATTATAGTTCCAAGAAGTTGTTATCACTCTAAAGAGCACCCTGAGCGAAGGAGTGCAAGCAATCCTTCTCTTCAATTGATACAATGGGAACTTCTCTAAGCGTGGGTGACTCGGATTGAGAAGAACCTCCAGAGCGGGTTGGTTCCCTGGATTAATCACCTAAACTAGTTCTCTAGCAGGGGTTGAGGGCTCGAGCTTGGTTCAACTCACCGATCCGGGTTTTCTTTGCTCGACTTGTCATTGTTGAGTTTATGTTGCTCGGGTTCAAGTTGGTTACCTCCATCAACTCGCCAGCATTAGAGCTCGACTCGGCCCTATTTGGCTTTCATAGCTCGTCGTGGTAGAAACTTGCTCAACCATCCTTATGCTTGTTGGCTCGTTGTTAGAGCTCGGTCATGGCTTTACTCTATACTGCTCGGCCGTAGATCTGTTGATTTCGCTTGTATCTGAGCTCGCCATTTATCATTGCATGGCTTGGGTGGCTTTTCAGCTCATTGTGAGCTCGACATTCTTGTTTCCAGCTCTGTCTTGAGTTGGCTCCGCATGTTACTTGTTGAAGAGTTCAAGTGTGAGTTGTGTTGACCAGCTCGCTGTGATAACTTTGAGCTCGCTGTTTGTTTTTCAAAGCTTGCCCCGTTGATGAGTTCTTGTGCTACAAGGTAAGCCTTTTCTGTCCTATTCCAGCTTGTTGATACTTTAAAAAATTGGTGTTCTCAGAGAGAAAGGCCCTGATTTTACTTCATAACTGGTTTTACATTGATTGGGCACAAATAGAAAGATATTTTCAGATCTGAAAACTTTTCTTGTACTTCTTGAAAACCAAACTCTGAAAAGAAAGAAATATGTATACTTGTAAATGCATGAAGAAAATGTTGTCTTTCCCATTATCTGGATGGCTGCTTTGTAGAAATGAACATTTTGTGTCTGGAATGCATGCTTGAAACACACTCTGAAATGCATACTTAAACACAGTTGTGCTTAAAAACCTGATGGAAACCTGCAATTCTTTACATTTATCTTGCACTTCAGAACTAAATTCTTGGAAGTTCATCTTTTGCTTGAAATCTTGATGGGAAATAGCAATTTCTTATTCTGTGCAATGCATAACAGTCATTCTTAGACCTACAATCTGTACTCTTTATAACTGTGTGGCAACTACTTACCGGTTTGGATTCTCTTGCATTTGTCTTTATTTCAGTTGAAATAATCCACAAACCTGTACTTTGCACCTTGTAGTTTGCACTAATGACTGTAAATTTGGTCATTCATTTCCAGATCTAAACATTGCATTCATGTAAACTTCGTTTCTCTTAAATTTGTACTCTGCAAAATTTCATTCTTTTTCAGAAAGTATGGTTGCCCTTATTAGATCTGAAAGTCTGCTTTTGAACTTATTCATGGGCATTTGAACCTTGACTGTTAAAAAGAGATGACACAGAAAAAAATTTACATGTTCCTCTTGCTTTGGAAATCCTTTCGTTTTTCAGTACTTGGAAAGAGATGTTCCTTTATTCATTTCTACAATACTTGTTCATAGGATGCATATATGTTTGAAGGTAGAAATATAATGAAGTAAAGAAACCCTGAGCTCTAACAACACTTTTCACTCTTCTTTTCAGGTGTACGGAGCAGCAACATGGAGTCATCTGAAGCCATAGTTGCAAGGAGATTCGTCTTTCAGGCAATGACGAGTCCCCTTTTCTTCCTTTCATTTTCAGTTTCCAATTTATTCAGTACTTGGAAAGAGATGTTTATTCATTTCTACAATACTTGTTCATAGGATGCATATATGTTTGAAGGTAGAAATACAATGAAGTAAAGAAGCCACGAGCTCTAACAACACTTTTCACTCTTCTTTTCAGGTGTACGGAGCAGCAACATGGAGTCATCGGAGCCACGGTTGCAAGGAGATTCGTCTTTCAAGCAATGACGAGTCCCCTTTTCTTCCTTTCATTTCCAGATTTTTATTATCAGATTTTTGCATTGTTAAGAGCTCTTGCTTTTATCAGAGATTCCAAGGACGAAAACCCTTGTGGATTTCATCTCTTGTGGACGAAAACCCCAAGGGATTGAGAGGGGATTTCACTCAGAAATTTCCAGCATTGTTAATCAGATTTCCGGGTTCATTTCAGCAGTGTTTGTGAAGAGTTTTGAAGGTATTTTCAGTGGTTTTTGAGCAGCAGTTGGGTCGATCTATTGTGGGCAGTTTTGGCAGCAATTTCAGAGGTATTTTCCTCAAAAATATTTGTCAAATATTCTCCATAATACTGTAAACCAAATCGCTGTATTTTCATCATTTTCTGAAGTATATTTTGAGGGTTTCAGGCAGAATATTAGCAGACTTCAGATCTGATTTTCTGGGTTGTTTTGGCTGCAATAAATTCAGTTTCTTGCATGGTTCAGTCTCTAAATATTTGGGTAATCATTTGAAATCAAAAATATTACTTTTGGGTGTCATTTGCATTAAGATCTATCTTAAACCCTAGTCGCATTTTCTCAAATAAATTCAGATCTGCATTAGGGTAATTGCCATAACATCCATAAATCTGTATTTGTTGTTTTTATTTGATTTAAAATTCATTGGAGTATAAGGGAGACCCATTGGGGATCTTTCAAAGTGGTCTATCCGCAGTATAAGTGAGACCCACGAGGACCATGCGGATAGACTGTTGAATATCTGGTGGCTCTGATACCACTGAAAGATCCCTAAATGGGTCTCACTTGTTTTCCAACAACTCTAGGTCAATAAAAAATACCAAATACTGATCTATGATAATTATGGCAATTACCCTAATGCAGATCTGGATTTATTTGAGAAAATGAGACTAGGGTTTAAGATAGATCTTAATGCAAATGACACCCAAAAGTTATATTTTCGATTTCGAGATGATTACCCAAATATTTAGAAATCGAATCATGAAAAAACAGAATTTTTGCAGCCAAACAACCCAGAAATCAAATCTGAAGTCTACTTAATATTCTGCCTGAAAATCCTCAAAATATACTTCAAAAATGATGAAAATACAGCGATTTGGTTTACCATATTATGGAGAATATTTGACAAATATTTTTGAGGGAAATACCTCTGAAATTGCTGCCACAACTGCCCACAATAGATCGATCCAACTGCTGCTCAAAACCACTGAAAATACCTTCAAAAACTCTTCACAAACACTGCTGAAATGAACCTGGAAATCTGATTAACAACGCTGGAAATTTCTGAGTGAAATCCCCTCTCAATCCCTTGGGGTTTTTGTCCACAAGAGGTAGAATTCACAAGGGTTTTCGTCCTTGGAATCTTTGATAAAAGCAAGAGCTCTTAACAATGCAAAATCTGATAATAAAAATCTGGAATGATAAAATGATCATATGATGTTCCTCCTCTAAGTCGACCCTTCCTTTTAAAGGAAAAATTGGCCCAAAGGGACCTCCAACTCAACCAATCACAACAGGTGATTTCTTCTAGACATGTGCCCCAAATTTTCCTTAGACTAGGTCGCATTTTCTTGGGAGGAGTAATAATTTTTATTCTTTCAAAACTCCATTCTTCCTCCTTTGTCCAAGTCGCATTTTTCTAAGGGAGCTAATGTCACATTTCCCTATTTTCCCATTACATGGACAAGTCGTACCTCCCTATGGTAAATACAATTAAAAATAATTGTATTTTTACATTTGACTCTTTTATTTTATTAATAAGCTTATTATTTATTATATGTGCAACTTATAATATTTTATTTTAATATTTGCACAATATAATAAAATAATAAAACTTAGTCACCCTTGACACATCCTTTGGCCGTCGGGTAGACAAAAAGGACCAAAGGTCTTCAATGAGATCTATTCGAAAAGAGGGACATTACATATATGTTTCAAGGTAGAAATACAATGAAGTAAAGAAACCACGAGCTCTAACAACACTTTTCACTCTTCTTTTCAAGTGTACGGAGCAGCAACATGGAGTCATCTCGGAGCCACGGTTGCGCAAGGAGATTTGTCTTTCAAGCAATTACGAGTCCCCTTTTCTCCCTTTCATTTCCAAATTTCAATTTATCTGCATTCTTAGATAGTCATATCCCATGGCTTGTGTGGGGAACTAGTACAATTTCCTTATGAATATACACAATTGTTTTATGCAATGAGTTGTATGTTGTTTCCTTTACATTGTTTTTCACTTACATAACTAAATGAACATTTAAAACTCAATTGACTAATACAATTGTATATAATCATGAGGAATTAAAATGAATTGTTTGTACCTTTTCCAATCATTGAAACTAAAAAAATGAATGAATGATCCTCCCTACAAATCGCAACTGCTTCTTTGCACTTAAGAATTTTCCAATCCGCAATCTATATCCTTGCTGCTCTAGCATGCTAATTTTTTATGTATGATGTCTTTCCTGTCTCCATCAAGGCCCTGCAAGCTGCAGCAGCTTCTTTCACGGTTGATGCATGATCTTGGTGAAGAAGACAATTGGAATGGACTCCTATGTGAGGAATGAGCATCCTAAAACCACATTCCTAGTTGTTTATTGCAGTGTATTTTCCCAATCATCCACTTGAAATTGAGTATCCTGAAAAAAAATTGTACCCCTCCACAATGACAACCAAAAATGGCCAACATCTTTGCAGCTTTGTTGACTGATTGTCTACTAATCAACAAGGACCCTCTAATCTGATATTTTCCAGCCATGGTAAACCATCTAAAACATTCATACAAGCTTAACCAAGAATGCCCAATGCCAAGAAAATCTGCTCAAGACTGAAAATCCTCCAAACAGTGAAAAAATAACTATAACATGTGCAAAAATGCACTTGGAGGAAAGAACAACTCCTACAACTAGATGGAAAATCATACATGCTCAAGGGAACATGCAAAGTGTGCACAAGCACTTATTTTGCAATAAACAAACCTACACTAACCTATTCTAACCAACAGAAATGAGAAGCTAAACAAATCCTGATACATGCAAAGAGAAGTAGCTTCCTTTCTCAGAAAATGTTGCCATGAGATCAATTTTACAACTAGATCACATGGTAAAAGTGAAAACATTGTTTACACCTTTGATTTGCTCAAAAAAAATCCAGAAAAAGATAAATAGTAATACCTCTATTGGATTTGTCATTGTCTTTTGGAGATATTGGGGCTGACTTTTGAGAACACGAAGCTCTTTCTTATGCTCTGAGTTGAGCACAATTGATGACAACGTTGAATTTGATTCTAAAACAGCCAAGTGTCTGATTGGGCATGGTCTGATCCTTCTAGTTTGCCCACCTTCTTTGCATCCAATTCTAAGAATGGAATTGATAGGCAGATTTTCTCCTTTCTTGAGCATGTTTGGAAGCTGATGGGAACTTTGTTATGCTTCTTTAAAAGGATCTATCTCCTCCATGATGACTTGTAAATCAATGGTGTCATCATCTCCTTCATCCTAATCTGCCATGAAGTTTGAAAGATCAAATTCATTCTTGAAATCTTGTTGTCCTTTTTGGTCCATTCAAGTGTCCAATGATGCTCTTGATATACAACAGCCTTCTAAAAGTGCAGCAATCTCTAAATATGCAAGGCAATGGGGATCTTTGCATTTAGCTGTAACATCTTGATCACTTTGAAACCCTTCTTCCTCTCTCACATCATCATTCTCATCTAGCAAAAAGTTTGCTAGGTTGAAATCATCTTGTTCTTTAGCATGAGGCAGCTCTAAATTTGATAATCCTTTCTTAGTTTTGATCTGAAAATGCTCTCCATTCAGCCCTGATTTATGATCAGCACCTAAGGGCAGCTTATCATGCATGGTTAGCACATTCGTATTCCCAAAATCAGAATCATTCAAATCAACAATTGTTTCTAGATCATTTTCCTTACTAGAAGATGGTATAAGCTCAAGATTGTTGATCTGATATTCAGAATATTCCATATGCTTATTCAAATCATCATCTGCACTTTGTAGCTCGAGAATTGAGAAAAAATTGCCTAACCTTTACTTGATGATCCTTTTGTTGCTCTGAAACCGCCACTCCTTTCTTGCACTCCTTCGCCAGTTGTGGAATCTGATTGGACTAAAACTTTAAAACCCAATCATTCAAATTTTTCATAAATTCATCTTTGTTGGTTTCTTCAGGAGGCTGCCCTCCTTGACTGATTTTCTAATTGTCTCCTTCCCAAATTGGGCTTGGGAATGAGAGAGGAGGGATAGGTTAGGTCTCAACTAGATTTTCCAATGTTTGTTCAAAGGGGAAGGTTGCAAAATCTGTTTGTTGAGAAGAGGGGGTGGAAATAGCAGCATTGAGAAAACTTGGAATTTGAAAATTAGGCTGAGATGGTTGACAAGGAATGGGCATTGAGTGTTGATGAGGGAGATAAGTAGGAACATCCCATTGACAGGTTCCTCCACCTTGTGCTTATTATCCTCTAATGCCTACAAATGTGCCAATCGTTCTTTGAGAGCTTAATGCATCTACTGCAGCCTCGAAGCTTATCTTCAAAATCATTGTTAGGCATGTAATTGTTTTCATAACCTCCATAATCTGCATACCCTTGTTCCTAAAAGCACAATGATTATAAGGATAACCATACTGATTAGTAAGGTTTGGATCATGGGCATATTCATTGTGATAAGGACTATAATACTAATTTGGAGGAGGATTTTGGAAAAAGAAGGTGGATTCGGATGGTTCAGCTCTTGGAGAAAGGAATTATAATGAGGAGCTAGAATCATGATTGCATGACCTCATAAAAGATGAAAAAATGGAGGATAAGGTCTGCTGCTTGGGAAAATGGGTTGTTTCGATCAGCAAAGTGGCCAAATATGTTTTTTTATATGCCTCCAAAGGCTGAAATTTTACCAAGCACACATCAAACTTGGCAAAAAAAAAAAATATAGACTAGGATGTTATGGAACACCTACTAAAAATATGAGTTCAATGTCCCATCAAGCGTGCCAAAAATTGTTATCACTCCAAAGAGCACCCTGAGCGAAGAAGTGCAAGCAATCCTTCTCTTGGTTGATACAATGGGAACTTCTCTGAGCGTGAGTGACTCAAATTGAGAAGAACCTCCAAAGCGGATTGGTTCCCGGATTAATTATCTAAACTAGTTCTCTAGCGGGGTTGAGCGCTCGAGCTTGGTTCAACTTGCCGATCCGGGTTTTCTTTGCTCGACTCACCATTGTTGAGTTTATGTTGCTCGGGTTCGAGCTGGTTACCTCCGTCAACTTGCCTTGGTTCGATTCATCTTGTCAGCATTAGAGCTCGACTCAGCCCTGTTTGGCTTTCACAACTCATTGTGGTAGAAACTTGCTCAACCATCCTTATGATTGTTGGCTCGTTGTTGGAGCTCGATCATGGCTTTACTCTGTACTGCTCTACCGTAGATCTGTTGAATTCGTTTGCTTCCGAGCTCATCATTTATCATTGCATGGCTCGGTGGCTCTTCAACTCGTGAGCTCGTCATTCTTGTTTTCAATTCTGCCTTGAGATGGCTCGGCGTGTTAATTGTTGAGGAGCTCGAGTGTGAGTTGTGTTGCCTGGCTCGTTGTGATGACTTTGAGCTTGTTGTTTGTTTTTCAAAGCTCGCCCCTGTTGATGAGTTCCTATACTACAAGGTAATCGTTTTCTGTCCTATTCCAACTTGTTGATACTTTAAAAAACTTGGGGTTCTTAGAGAGAAAGGCCCTGATTTTACTTCATAACTGGGTTTACATTAATTGGGCACAAATAGAAAGAGATTTTCAGATCTGAAACCTTTTCTTGTACTTCTTGAAAACTGAACTCTGAAAAGAAAGAAATTTGTATACTTACAAATGTAAGAAGGAATTATTGTCTTTCCCATTATCTGGATGGCTGCTTTGTAGATCTAAACATTCTGTGCCTGGAATGCATGCTTGAAACACACTCTGAAATGCATACTTAAACACGGTTGTGCTTAAGAACATGATGGAAACCTGAAATTCTTTACATTTATCTTGCACTTAAGAACTGAACTCTTGGAAGTTCGTCTTTTGCTTGAAATCTTGATGGGAAATGGCAATTTCTTATTTTGTGCAATGCATAACAGTCATTCTTAGACCTACAATATGTACTCTTTAAAACCATGTGTCAACTACTTGTTGGTCTGGATTCTCTGGCATTTATCTTTATTTCGGTTGAAAGGATTCACAAACTTGTACCTTGCACCTTGTAGTTTGCACTGATGACTGTAAATTGGGTCATTCATTTCCAGATCTAAACATTGCATTCATGTAAACTTTGTTTCTCTTAAATTTGTACTCAGCAAAATTTCATTCTTTTTGGAAAATATGGTTGCCCTTATTAGATTTGAAAGTCTGCTTTTGAACCTGTTCATGGGCATTTGTACCTTGACTGTTGAAAAGAGATGAAACAGAAAAAACTTATATGTTCCTCTTGCTTTTGAAATCCTTTCATTTTTAGTACCTGGAAAGAGATGTTCCTTTATTCATTTTTGTAATACTTGTTCATAGGATGCATATATGTTCGAAGCTAGAAATGCAATGAAGTAAAGAAACCCTGAGCTCTAACAACACTTCTCATTCTTATTTTCAAGTGTACGAAGCAACAACATGGAGTCATCTAGAGCCACAGTTGCAAGGAGATTCGTCTTTCAAGCAATGACGAGTCCCCTCTTCTTCCTTTCATTTCCAATTTCCAATTTATCTGCATTCTTAGATAGTCATATCCCACGGCTTGTGTGGGGAACTTGTACAATTTCCTTATGAATATACACAATTGTTTTATGCAATGAATTGTATGTTGCTTCCTTTACATTTTTTCACTTACATAACTAAATGAAGATCTGAAACTCAATTGACTAACACAACTGTATATAATCATGAGGAATTAAAATGAACTGATTGCACCTTTTCCAATCATTGAAACTAAAAAATTGAATGAATGAATGAATGATGCTCTCCGCAACCGCAACTTGCTTCCTTGCACTTAAGAATTTTCCAATCTACAATTTGAATCCTTGTTGCTCTAGCATGTTGATTTCTGATGTATGATGCCTTTCCCGTCTCCATCAAGGCCTTGCAGCAATCTTTCATGGCTAATGCATGATCTTGGTGAAGACAACTGAAATGGCCTCCTATGTGAAGAATAAGCATTCTAGAACCGCATTCCGAGAACCACATTCCTAGCTACTTATTGCCTATGTATTTTCTCAATCATCCATTGAAATTGAGTATATTGAAAAAAATTATACGCCTCCACGATGATGACCAAAAATGGTCACAGTAGTGATTAGTACATGACTCCATGCCCAATTGATGCCCCAAAGCCACTAGTTTTTACATTTAGCAAGAGATGTTCCCGGAAGTCGCCAAATTGTTATCCAAATAAGCTCCCATGCTTATTCAGATCACTTGTTCAGGTTGCATACTTAAACAATTTTGGATTTGAGGAAAAAATATCAAAAATTAAGGAGAAACAATGTTAGGCGGGCTTGGAAGGGGTGGAGACTGGAAATTTCTCAGAACCAACAAAGGAAAAAATCCCCGAAAAAAACCGTGCAACAAAGAGAAAAATTCCCGAGAAAAACTGTGTAACAATAGAAAAAGTCCTGGAAAAGCCACACAATAAAGGAAAAATTCCCCGAAAAAAGTCGCGAACAAAGAAAAAAAAGTCCCCAAGAAAAGTCGTGCAACAAAAGAAAAGTCATTGGAAAAAGCCATGCAACAAAGGAAAAACTCCCGAAAAAACCGCACAACAAAGGAAAAAAATTCCCGGAAAAGGCCACGCAACAAAGAAAAAATCCTCGGAAAAACCATGCAACAAAGAAAAAATGTCCTCGAGAAAAACCATGCAACAAAGAAAAAATGTCCTCGAAAAAACCATGCAACAAAGGAAAAAGTCCAAGGAAAAAGCCGCTCAACAAAAGAAAAAAATTCCTTGGAAAAATCCAGTGCAACAAAGGGAAAAAAATTACATGACCTAGAAATGGCCCAAATTTCATTTTTAACCTCTTAAATCCATCCAAAAGGAAAAATGGAGTATGTAAAAGCATGGGAAGGTTAGAAATAGGTGAAAGATCATTATTGGAGCATCTAAAAATGGGGAAAACCATTCTAACCATGAAAACATTTTTTTGTTTTTTCTCAAACACAAGATGTTATTTTTAGCACAGTTTGTCAAAAATGAAGCATGGAGAGTTAAAAATAGATGAAAGCATGCAAGGGAAGTTTGTTTCATCATCCAAAAGGTTTAATAATAGAACAAAGCATGCAAAAGTAGAGGAAAAGTTGTTTTTTTGTTTTGGGAGTGCAGATTTTATTTTGGGCACGGAATTGGATAAAAACAAAGTATGGAGACTATTTTTAGAGAAAAAGAAAGCAAATAAAGCAGAATGCATGCCCTTCACTCAAAAAGATTTATTTTTGGAGCAAGGAGACAAACCACACATGTTTTTTCCTATTTTTACAAGTCAGACTTGCATGTCTGGGCTTTTCCTTCTTTCCTCTCTCTCAGATTTTCTATAAAACTCTAAAATGCATTTAAAAAATTATCTTGGCCTCTTCATTCATGTTTTTGGAGTAATTCAGTATTCTGAGTGAGAAAGAAAGGGTCATGAGTGATTCTTTGTGCTTATTCCACCTCTTGGAGCAATAAAGGAGTTGTTTTTACCTTTCTACAGTCTGTGTTTAGTGCATATTTTGTTTTAAATTGAGTTTATCTTCGTGATACGTGTTTATCCTTGGTTTAACAGTTTAATCTTCATGCCTTCATGCAGTTTTGTGTCAATTTGCAGGTCATAGATTATGTTTAACAAGATTGTATGCAAGATTTTTTTGTGGAGCCATTTGTTGCCCCTTCTTTATTTTGTCACAACTCAACTCGAACCCTTCTATGAAACACTTTTGCTTTGATATAGTCACTTGTAGTTAGTGTATGGTGTGCATAGCTCCCGTGGTCCATCTGTGTGATTTCAATAAGTCTAATATCCTCAAAACTTTTTGGTGTATCACCATCTTTTCAATTTTTCTCCTCTCCTTCTCCCTTTTCCTTGTTGGTTTTGGTAGAATAGAGTAGTCTTAGAAATAAAAAAATAGTTTAGGTGTTGCACTAGGGGAATCACCCTCTCTAGAGACTCACTCCAACATACAAGTCACCCACAACCTAGGAGTGTTTCCATTTTGTCAATTGAAAGGAGAGTTATCACACCATTCTCCAAAGGGTGCATTTCAAAGTAACAATAGTGCCCAAGTCTATATTGGAAGGTGCAAGTGCCCCATGTTTGTTGTTTTTCATATGATATTCTTATAGTAACTATAATAAAACATGTGTTCTTTTGTATGTGTTTTTTTATCAATATTTTGAGTTTAACAGTAGATGTGACCAACAAAAATATGCGTAGTTCATATTTGTGCTCATGTCTAATAGTTGTGCACAACAAGGAACCCTTGTTAATTACAAGTAATTATCTTGTGCTAAAAGAATTGCTAACATGAGGTAGAAGATCTCTCCTTTCCGGTAGAAGTGCTAGACAAAGTTGCCATTGTTGTAGTAGAAATGTTCACTTGTGGATTCAATCATATTGAAATATGAGCTTTATGTTTAAAGGGTTTCGCTCAACTACTTGCGGCCCCTTATATTCTCGAATCTCGACTGATATTTTTAATTAGAATTTTATATAGTTTTAAATCTACTTTGCGATGTTGTTTCTTTTGTTATCCACTTTAATTCATTAGTTTTAGCTATAGTTGCATTTGATAAGGTAAGGGTAGCCTGGTCTATGCTTGATTATCTCATTCCACTGACAATCAATTTTCATTTTCGGCACCTTCTTGAATTCCAGAAAGAAAAAAATCAGCACCTTATGGTTTTAATTCCTCAAAGGATTCCTCTTCTAGATAAGTTTGTCTGCCTTAATTTAAGAACTCTCTCAAAATTCAGTCCAGCTCTCAAAATCCTGAACAACATTCCTTTTCCCATGTGCTATTTCCATTTAGCAATTAATTACAGTTCTTAACTATAAAGTATACAGGCAAACATCATAGCATTTTCCTGCAACAAAATAACCTTCAATCTGAAGAAAATAAAAACCTTTACCTTAAAATATTGCAATGACATTTTCTCCTACCACAGAGTGCTACCTCACTCATTGCATCATAAACAGATTCTAATAATTAAGAAGTAGATTAGACAAACTTCCTACAAATGGAAATCACCAAATGAACACACTTCAAAATTCAAATGCTAGATTGTATTCAAGTTTCTCATGAATATGCTCAAAATGAGAATCAAAAGTTGCAAGTTTGAAGTTGTCTGATGATGTATAACAAATAAAAAGTTTAAATGAAGAAAACTTATCACTATAGACAAAGGTTGAATCAAACAAAAAGAAATACTAAATCCTGGAAGATTAATCTGAGCCGGACACCATAGTTTGCATCATCTAGCACTGTCAGTTCCTATCCCCTTGTCACACAAGATGGTAAGTTCTTTGTTGGCTGTTTTTGTGGTTAATTTTTCGTTTGTATTGGGCCTTCAAATAGTTGTCTCTCCTAATGCCATTCACCATTTATCCATACCAAGTGACTGCCAAAAGTTACATTGGGAGTGAGCCTACCAATTGGCTTTGTTGTTTGAAAACTTTCTACTAGCCTGTCAATATCAGATTTCGTCTGAACCATGCTATAAATCCTAACAATGCCTTTGAATAGTGATTTGATAATCTTCTATGAGAGACATGTGAGATAGAGCCATTCAAAGATTAACCATAATTTGAGTATTTGCACCTTGATAAAAAGAAAACGGGTGTCTCTATCCATAATCCATAACCTTTATATTAAGTAACCCCCTCTTATACTGCAAACATTCATTCCTCTTAATTTGTAGGACATCCTCTTAATTTGTAGGACATCTTGAGTCTCGTCGTGTATTACAGTTTTAGAAAGAAATTATAGTAATGTCTACAAATGACCAAAAGCAGGTCATTGTAACTCAAAAATATATCCAATTATAATAAAAAGTGCTACGGTAAAAAGATAATAGGGTCAAAAAATAAGTATGTGGATAAGGTGCCGAACAAATAGCCATGTGGGGAAGTAAGATACCCCAAAGACCATATGCCAATGAAAGTTAACAAGACTAGATGATAGTCCCATCATACATCCTTGTCAAGGTCTGGGCTAGAGGAATCATCTGTGCCATCGTCTATCATTGTAAAAGGGCCGATATAGGATCTGATAATGTTCATAGGGGAACATTCAGGGATGAGGGCGGCAAGTTGGTATTCCTAGAGAACTTCCCTAGAACCTCTCCTAACATCCAAGGCCAAAGAAACTCCAATGGCAATGAAGAAATTTGCAATGTATTCCTAGCCCCACAGATCGGGTAGTGGTTGAAAAGGAGCAGATGCACAACACCAAGAGAGAATATGTTGGGGCGCCTAGTAGTAAAAGTGTGCAAAGATGAGCATCACCTTACTAACCTATCCCACTCTAAGTGTGAAGCAAGGGTATACCCAATGGGCACTTAATGCCACTAACTTCCATTTCTAGGGTCCAGAATCCAGACATGCATAACTCTATTCTGGAAGGCACAAGTGATCCACCTTTCAATTTTCATGTAATATTATTATAATAACTATAATAAAACATAATTTTTTTGCATGTACTTTTTATCAATATTTCAAGTATGATAGCAGATGTGACCAACATGAATTCGTTTTAGTCTGTACTTGTGCTCATGTCTAATAGTTGTCTCCAACAAGAGGCCTGTGCTAAGTACATGTGTTTATGATTGTATCTTGTGCTAAAAGAGTTGCTAGCAATGGGGAGGAAGAACTCTCTACTTTCTAGTAGAAGTGCCAAACAGAGTCGCCATCACTGTATTAGAAGGTTCACTTCGTGGATTCAGTCATGTTGAGATATTGTTACAACTGAGTTTTATGTTTTTAGGGTTTCACTCAACAAATTGTGGCCCCTTATATTCTCACCCATTGTTTTTTAATGAGGATGTTATATAGTTGTCAATCTACTTTGTGAGGCTCTTCCTTTCAACTTTACTTCATTAATTTTAGCTTCTAGTTGCATGTGATAAGGTAAGACCATCCTAATCTAGATTTTATCATTTCATTCCACTAACAATCAATTTCAATTTCAGCACCTATTAGAAGTGTTTACTTTGTGGATTCAGTCATAATTAGATATTGTTGCGCCTGAGCTTTATGTTTTTAGAGTTTCGCTCAACTAATTGTGGCCCCTTATATTCTCGCCCACTGTTTTTAATGAGAATGTTATAAGTTGTCAATCTACTTTGTGAGGTTCTTCCTTTCAACTTTGCTTTATTTGTTTTAGCTTATAGTTGCATGTGATAAGGTAAGACCATCCTAGTCTAGATTTGATCATTTCATTCCACTGACAATCAATTTTTGATTTCAGCACCTTTTTAATTCCCAAAAACAATCAGCATTTTATAGTTTAAATTCCTAAGGTGATTCCTCTTCTATCTAGTTTGTGTGGCTTAGTTTAAGAACACTTTCAAAATTCAGTCCACTTCTAAAACAACCTGGAAAATAACTTTCCTTTTTCCATGTGTTATTTCCACACGACAATAACGAACAGTTTTTTACCTTTAAAGTACACGGAAAAAAATCCTAGCATTTTCCTGCTACGAAATAATCTCCTTCTAAAGAAAATAAGATCCTTTTTTTTTCCAAGAAAAGAAAATAAGAACCTATACCTTAAAATATTGAGAGGACAATTTCCCCAACCACAGAGCACCACCTCACCCACTGGATCTTAAACAGATTCTAATAATTAAGTAATTGCTTTAGACAAACTTCCTATAAATGGAAGTCGTCAAAAGAAAACTCTTAAAATTTAAATGCTGGATTGTATTCAATTTTCTCATGAATATGCTCAAAATGAGAATCAATATTTGCACATTTGAAGTTGTCTGCCCATATATAACAAATAAAATGTTTAAATGGGGCAAACTTACCACTTTGGACAAATATTGGATCAAACAAAAAGAAATCCTAAATCCTGGAAGTTTAATCTGAGCCAGACACCATAGTTAGCATCATCTGACACTTTAAGTTCCTATTCTTATATTCATTTAAAAGGGTAGTCAAATAATACATTTTGGAATGATGGAAAATTGAAGTCAATATAATACTGAAAAGTTTGATAATCTGTATGGTATTCATAAATTTTGTAAGCAGGGTGGTAAAACAATGACTACCTGTAAATAATTTGAAGGATGTTGGAACAGCTCGATGCTGGGTAGCCCAAAATATGTCAGACTTTTTTGAAAGGTACAAGCCAGGATCTACAATTATTGGTTTAGCTCTCTGGTACCTGACACCACCAATTCAAGCTAAATGATGAGAAACTCGTGTAATTGACAATGAATAGAATGTCTTTCTATGGTTGCACATCAAATATAACATCAAGATGTATACTTTGTGTCCTTACAATTTCCAGCCAATGTCGCTTGTATGTTCAATGAAATTGAGGCCCCTCGGCAAGTGGGAAAAAACATGGAGTAAATCTGCATGCCGTACCCACAGTCAGCTTCTACTCAGGCAAAGATACTTCTTTAAACCGGATCGTTCATCAGGCCAACTTTCTCATCCCAGAACTGCAACAATAAAAGCAATAAGAGCGAAAAAGTGGGCACTAAGTGCACACGGTGATTAAGGTGCTAAGTACTCTCATCCTGCTCATGGTACAGATGCTGGAATTTATTTTGCGAACACCGAAAACAATTTATTACGAAGGGGATATGCAGAGGCTTCAAGCTGGGGATATCATTTGGTTACTGTAAATGCTTTCAGAATTTTTGACAGAGAAATTTAAGAGTACCATCTATAACCTTAGACCTTGAACAAGGGACTGGAGACAACATGCATGGTAATTGCAATTTTACAGACTAATTTAAAGGAAGAGTAAACTCAAATCAGGTAAATCTGGAAAAGGAAAAATTATAAAGAACAAAGTCATGAGACATGCTACCATGGTATATCAGGAGCACACAGATTTGGCTGTCATTGCCAAATGCAAAGCATCAGCCATGTCCACAGGAATTAATTCCATTATTACAGGGTACCCTGAGGACTCAAACAATCTAATCTTCTACAAATTTCAGAAGCTCAGACTTTCATCAATTGGGATAACATGATCAAGTTCTTTGTGTAATTGGTTGTTTTTTTGGCTCCAATGGTTCTTTCCACGTACTTTTTTATCATAACTGGATGTACATTTAAGTCCCATTGACCTAGTTTGATGACTCATAGAAATTTATAGTTTCTCTTTCTTTCTAGACTAAGTTTATGATTGTTCTAAACTAGAAATCCTGCCAATCGAGCAGTTGCATTTTTCTTGATTGTAGTAATTAAAAGACTAAATAAAAACTAGCAACTATAACATGATGCTTCAGCATTTAACAAAAGCATATTCATGCAAACCTGCAGACACCTCTCGTCAGAATAATCCGAGGAACTCACAACCAACAAAAAGACCACATAATGATAAATGTAAACAAATTTTAGAACAAACACTATATTTCTACCACATATTTTGCCTTATAATTCTTAAGCTCTAAATAATCCCGGCAAGAAATGGCCTCACAAGTTTTCTTGAAGGTAGAAACACAATTCATGAATAATCATACCATAACAGGCCGGTAGCTTAACTGGTAGAGTGCCCGGATGTGCCAGAGGGCAGTCCAGGTTCAAGTCCTAGCTGGTGCATGTTTTTAATCTTGGCATCAGAGGCAGGCTAGGATAGCTCGGCATACAAAGGGGACAAGTACGCATTTCACAAGGCCCAAAAGCTTGTGAAGTTGATTAGATACAACAATGACTAAAGCACAGTTTCTGCAGTTGCATATACAAATGAGCTAATCGTTCTGTATGTGTACAGAGCACAAGCAATGACTCTAGAGGAAGTCCACCAATTGCCTCCCTGCTGCTATTTAACAATTCTTCAACTAAGCCGCTAGCATTACAACATAAACATTACTTGATAGTCTGCAAATTTTTAATTAATGGGTCATAGCCAATTAGTAGGCTCACTCCCAATGTTTTGGCAGTAACATGGTATGGAATCTATGGATAAATGCCAATGGTGAATGACATTAGGAGAGGCAGCTCTCTGAGGGCCCAATATAAAATAAAAATTATCAACTAAAATAGACTAAAGAACTTACCATCTTGTGTGACAAGGGGATAATCAGAAGCACTAAGGTTGATGAACCAGTCCCAGTCCTTACTTTCCTTCAGCAAAATTGCTACAGCTTGCAGAGTACAAGAAATCATAGTTGGACCTTTGTATGTCACCAAGTTAGCCTTACCCACTACATGAACATTGTTTACTTGTGAAAAAGTGGGGTCATATTTCACCAGCAGAGCCACTTCAAGCCTTTCCCTTGGAGGTGCCTCAAGGTCCAAATGCAAAACATAGTGGTTTCTAGGGTGGTAAAGGGCCCGCAATGTTCTTCTCATTCTACCACTATCTCCCTTTGTTCCAGATATCAGATAGGCTATTCTTGGAGGTTCAGGCTCCCCTCCATGAGATTTTTGGCCCAACTCAAATTCCACAAAATACCCACTTGAATCATATGTCTGTTTGAGAGAAATGAATTGAAAAGATGGAGACTTTATCCGCTCAGAGGATGAACCGAACTCAACAGTTAGTATGTAAATGAGGATAATGGATACAAGTGAGCTAGCAATCATTGGAAGCAGCCATTTTCTTTCACTTGCTGCTCTGCCAATATGGAAATGGGAATTTTTCTTCATTCCTAAAGCGCAGTGTTTTTTAAAGATACTGGTCCCACGCGAATCTGTGAAACAGTTCACAAAAATGAATCCAACAACACACAAAGACTAAATACAATGAACCCAAAAGCCCCTGATTCCCTGCAAGTCATGAAAATCCAATAACAACAAAGATGAGCAGTTATTTATCCCCAGCTGAAAAAAACTCTGTTCAAAGTGGTATGGGTTATAAAACACTGAAATTTTGATTGAAATACAGACAGACAATTTGTTGGATATTTGACCTTATCGCATTTTTAGGTTTACTAAGGTTATTAATTATTCTGCTTTCCAATCGGATTGGCCTTGGCTACTGCATAAACTACAAAAAAATGTTCCACCCAAAGTTTGGATCATTTGCTGTCTGGAACCGAGAGAAAACACCGGAATCCATTAGGTGACACCAAACGTTGTTGGAAAACATGCGAGTTAATTTGCTACATGTGTTCGGTATTGCTTAGGCTTTGAAAATAAGTTGTTTGCAATCATGAAACGGTGATGAATCGGATTAGCATGCAAATAAACCCAGGTTTAATCGATGGGAAAGGAAATATTAAATAATTAAATAAACAATAAATTGTCCACACCATAGGAACATTGATTATTAATAGTTATAAAAATACATTAATTAAGGATAACTACTCTTACGTAGATATAAATTAATACTAGCTATCGTGTCCCAAATGTGTGATAGATTAATACTAGCAATCGTGTCCCAAATGTATGATAGAAACAACGAAGGGGATGTTGAAGAAATTACATTGGATAGATTGAAACATCGGGTGAGGGAGAGGGGTCATGAAGGAGGAGTTTGAGGGAGGAGAAGTCCAAGGGTGGGGAAATGTTAGGGGAAACCAATGTCAAACTCTTATTTCTTACAGTTAAGCACATATGAACCACGTGCCATTTTTGTCAATCGTCTAAAAGAAAAAAGGGATGTGGTGTGCAGACTGAGAGGCAACATACTTTGTTGATATCTTAGAAAGCAAGTCGTGGTTATTGAAAACATCGAAGGGAAATTTACATGTATAAATCTTGAACTCTACCTATTTTAGATATAAAAAGTTTGTGTTTAGGATTCTTTGTGTCATAAATGTCATGTACGTTTGCGATTAGGGTTTCCCTTTAACAATTAAGGTACCGATCAGGGTTTCCCCTCATCAATAGTCCTAATGATGTCGTATGATAATGATCCCGACATAGAATCTTGATCTTCCATTTCTCTTATGCATGTCGTGCACATCCACCAAGACTCTCATTTGGTAATGCATATTAGCTTAATTAATGTTTGAGGCATTGGGAAAAGAGGAAAAGTATTTTTATGTGCGCGTTTGGATCCTCCTTTGAACCTCTAGCTCATCCAAGGTTATAAAATAGGAACATTTCAGTTTGAAGATTATAATTCTATTGATTAGTTGTCATGATTTACTCGCATCGTCTAATGTGGAAAAACAATTATCACTATAAGTAATTGTTAACATTAAAAATTCAACAATTGTTATCATGCAATATTTTTTATGGATGATTCATTGTTGGCCTTTTGTATATTTAATTGATAGTGTATGATTTAACAATATGTAGTTTGTCGATGCATTGGATTATTTGTGAATTGTGGATTTGTTTCTATTGTTTTGTAACGAGTGGTAGGTCGCAGAACAAAAGATTGGCACCTAGGTTCTTTCCACCCCAAGCATTGTGCAACCATGTCCACAAAATCCACTTACATTAAGCTTTAATGGTTGCTTATGTCTTGCTCTAAATTCTCATTTTGGCCCAACTAGGATGAAAGTGACACAGGTTTGAAAAGGGTTAGATGGAATCATGTAACAAAACAACATGAAGTGGAGATATTATCTCACAAGATAGTTGGAGGACCTCAAATAGATCTATGGGGTGCTTTATGAAGGAGATCGTCAATATTCGATTGAAAAGCATAACAGCTCCCACAATGCACAGGCCTAGTAGAGGAGGCAACACAATCTCAAAATGTGAAACCCAATTCCAAATCTGAGATCTTCACGGGTGTTAGTTAGCATAAATGGGTAAGTGTTAACCATGGGCGAAGGACTATGCACGGGAAGGCACGCGCAAACAAAGAGAAAATAAGCTAAGGATCAGAAGGGACCGCACGGAAGTACACGTACAAGTAGAAGGACAATACGGTTTAACGTGCGGAAGCATGCACGCAAGAGCGGGCAATGGAGACAGATTAATGCATGAAGGTGCGCACAACACAAGAAAGGAATTCAACGCACGAGGGAGTTTGTGCAAGCACACAAAGATTGAGGACTTAGTCGTTTTCCATCATAGGCTAAAAATAGGAAGAAATCGGAAGGTAGCGTGACATGTAAGGAACGTCCCAAAATAGGAAAAGGACATGCAAGAAAAAGATAATATCGGTGCATGGAGAAGGTCTATTGATAGGAATAAAGCATGATGAGGTCGAGCTATTTATATCTTGAAATAAAGATAAAGAAAAGTCATAAGGTATACATCTTATAATCAAGCACATCTATTATTAGGAAAACGCATGTGTAGTTAAAGTGAAGGGAAAGTCCCCACTTTGTGTATAAATAGTTGTTACACTCCTTGTAAGTGGGTACCTTTTTTATGTGTATGTAAGGAAAGGTCGATGCTAGAGACTATGGTGTATCAACTTGCAATTCTAAACCCTTGATAGCAATCGTGTCCCAAATGTGTGATAGAAACACCAAAGGGGATGCATCAAGAAATTACATTGGATAGAGCGAAACATCGGGGGAGGGAGAGGGGTCGTGAAGAAGGAGTTTGAGGGAGGAGAAGTCCGGGGTGGGGAAATGTTAGGGGAAACCAATGTCAAACTCTTATTTCTTACAAACTAAGCACATATGAACCGCTTGTCATTTTTGATCAATCGTCTAAAAGAAAAAAGGGATGTGGTGTGTAGATAACAAAGGCAACATACTTTGTTGATATCTTAGAAAGCAAGTCGTGGTTATTGAAAACATCAAGGGAAATTTACATGTATAAATCTTGAACTCTACCTATTTTAGATATAGAAAGTTTGTGTTTAGGATTATTTGTGTTGTAAACGTCATGTACGTTTGCGATTAGGGTTTCCCTTTAACAATTAAGGTACCGATTAGGGTTTCCCCTCATCAATAGTCCTAATGATGTCGTATGATAATGATCACCGACATAGAATCTTGATCTTCCATTTCTCTTATGCATGTCAAGCACAACCACCAAGACTCCCATTTGGAAATGCCTATTAGCTTAATTAATGTTTGAGGCATTGGGAAAAGAGGAAAAGTATATTTTATGTGCACGTTTGGATCCTCCTTTGAACCTCTAGCTCATCCAAGGTTATAAATAGGGAACATTTCAGTTTGAAGATTATAATTCTATTGATCAATTGTCATGATTTACTTGCATCGATCTAATGTGGAAAAACAACTATCACTATAATTACTTGTTAACATTAAAAATTCAACAATTGTTATCATGCAATATTGTTTATGGATGATTCGTTGTTGGCCTTTTGTATATTTAATTGATAGTGTATGATTTAACAATATGTAGTTTGTCGATGCATTGGATTATTTGTGAATTGTGGATTTGTTTCTATTGTTTTGAATGCGAGTGGTAGTTCGCAGAACAAAAGATTGGCACCTAGGTTCTTTCCACCCCAAGCGTTGACAACCACGTCCACAAAATCCAACTTCGTTAAGCTTTAATGGTTACTTATGTTTTGCTCTAAATTCTCATTTTGGCCCAACTAGGATGAAAGTGACACAGTTTGAAAAGGGTTAGATGGAATCATGTTAAAAAACAACATGAAATGAAGATATTATCTTCTCACAAGATAGTCGGAGGACCTCAAATAGATCTATGGGGTGTTATGAAGGAGATCGTCACTATTATGGTGAAAAGCATAACAGCTCCCACAATGCACGGTGGCTAGTAGAGGAGGCAACACAATCTCAAAATGTGAAACCCAATTCCAAATCTGAGATCTTCACGGGTGTTAGTTAGCATAAATGGGTAAGTGTTAACCATGGGCGAAGGACTACACACAGGAAGGGGCGCGTAAACAAAGAGAAAATAAGCTAAGGATCAGAAGGGACCGCGCGGAAGTACATGTACAAGGAGAAGGACAATACAATTTAACGTGCGAAGCATGCACGCAAGAGCAGGCAATGGAGACAGTTAATGCGTGAAGGTGCGCACAACACAAGAAAGGAAGTCAACGCACGAGGGAGTTTGTGCAAGCACACAAAGATTGAGGACTTAGTCATTTTCCATCATAGGCTAAAAATAGGAAGAAATCGGAAGGTAGCGTGACATGTAAGGAACGTCCCAAAATAGGAAAAGGACATGCAAGACAAAGATAATATCGGTGCATGGAGAATTTCTATTGATAGGAATAAAGCATGGTGAGGTCGAGCTATTTATAGCTTGAACTAAAGATAAAGAAAAGTTGTAAGGTATACATCCTATAATTAGCATATCTATTATTAGGAAAACGCATGTAAGCAATGAAGGGAAATTCCCCATAGTGTATAAATAGTTGTTACACTCCTTATAAGTGGGTATCTCTTTTATGTGTATGTAAGGAAAGGTTGATGCTATAAGCTGTGGTGTATCAACTTGCAATTCTAAACCCTTGATGACTTGACCATGCTCTTTCTCCATGCAATTGATATGATCTTGTAGAATATTAATCAAAGACTCTGCAACTTCATATTTCATCCTTAATGCAACCTCAACATCTGAAGACTTACCCATTGCTTGTGCTCCAAGAGGATGTCCTTTAAGTGACCAAACTTGCTTCACAAGGACTTCGATACTAATTGTTGGAAGCACACCTTTGGACTAAGAGGGGGTGAATTAGTCCTATAAAAATTTAGTTCATTTACTATTACATACATTCATCCATTTAACATCCATAACCATATGAGCACATTAGGTGTGTATTAAGCATTCACAAGTACATGAAATAAAAAAGAAGACACATGAACACCATATATGATCTGAAAACGTGATGTTGTAATTTTTATCACTTTTAAAAGTTTCCAAAGATCGTGATTTTTTTAACCAATTTTAAGTATTCTTGAATCCACAAATTGATTAAATTCTGATTATTTTGCATCCATAGAAGTGCGGAAAACTTGTGTAGCAAAGAAATAATCAGAAAAACGAAACATTCAGATGACAAAAGAGATTGTTTACGGGGTTCGGAATTCCTACGTCCCCGGGTTCAGATTGAACCGATCCATTAATAATATTGAAATGCAAGTACAATAACTCTTACAAACAATCAATAATGAATCAAAACCTGCAAATGAGCTGATCAATGTCCCAAGAACTCTGAAAAATAGCAGAAACTGTCCCAAGAACGATCCATGGCTCCTACAGTGTTTTCACAATGTGATCTCCCTGCAACTGTGTTAGAAAAACACCTACAAATGGAGATTTAAAAACAATCTATGAAAACAAATCATATTTCTGAGATCAGATCTGAATTCTGAACACTTTTCATGTTTACACCAAGTCACAATTCGGACTAGAAGTGCATTGAAATTCGTGTTTTCCAACTAGCTGTCTTGAAGATCCCTGTTAAAATCTGCATTCAAAGCTTCCAAAAACAGGTTAAAAATCATCAAAAAATATCAAACCTTACATTGTTGGAATCATCTCAGAATTCTCTACATTTCATCTTTTTACTCCGAATGCCCAATCTGAGTGCACGGCCTTCAAAAATGGAGTTCTCTGCAATCTGGTCCTTAGGCTTCTTGCACAGACCTGTACCTCCTCCCATTCAAATAGAATATAGCTCCTTTTATATTGTTTGTGCGCCTCCTGGTCTGATGGCTGGGCGCTTATCCTTTTACTACCTCCACCCGAGTTCCATTCCCCTCCATGTCTTTTGGCTTATCTTTTGGGAATAAAATCCCACATTGGGCGCATGAAAACTTATCTAATAGTTTAAATTAGGAAGTAGGTGCGCATTTCAAGTGGCAAGAAAGCCACCTAAGCCTATGTAATAGGCGCTTTGACTTTGGGGGCGCATTTCTTGGGTGGTGCATGGCATATTTTTAGGCGCCCAATCCCTTAAATGGTGGACAGTTCAAAATAAGGCGTGGGAAGTTTAATATATGCATGGAAAGTTTTAATATAGGCGTGGAATATGAAAAGTGGTCTTATCAAGATCATATAATTTCGACCCAATTAATATAATGACATTCCAAATGAAATGTGGCAATAAAATACCACTTGTCGACCCTCGATAGGCAAATCGAGTGAATTCGACGAGTGGTGGCAAGCCACGTGGTGGCTTGTGGACCCACCACGTCGGCGATAATACCTTAGTCCACACGGCGGCCGGGCTCCCCTCCGTAATAAAAGTTGAGCCTCTTGTTCCCGAGCACCTTTATTTTTTTACGCTCGTCGAAGACCGGTGGTCGAAAACCAACAAACAACTCCCTTTTGCCTTTTCGCCACGTGTCGCAGCGCGATTGGTCCATTATTGACCAGTTGACTAGAGTTGACTTTCCGTTGACCGAACTTTGACCGGACATATCTAGAGCTCCCGATGTCCGTTTGTCGCGTTCTTACAGTCGTTGGAAATCTCTCGAGATGATCTTCTGCACTGACACCATTTAGGGATGTTTAGGGAACGTTTTCAAAAATGATCCCCTGATCAATATATAAGTGGGAAACCCTCAAGGAAGAGAAAACCACCTTTGAAACCTTGCTTATATTACATGAAGTAGAGAAATTTAGTGAAGCACTAACTCCACAAGGAGCACCAACCCCTATTTTAGTGGATCCCCAACCCTACAAGGAGCACCAACCCCTAATTTAGTGAAGCACCCACTCCACAAGGAGGCTACAAACCCCTAAGATGATCAAACACCAACTCAACCATCTAAAGATGAAGATCTCATAATTTTTTTGCTGCCACAATTGATGGAGATCACAATTTTAGCTCACACACACACACACCTTCAAACCCTCATTCCTTCAACTCGTTATTTATTCTTCTTTCATGGACTTGTCTTAGCTTCAAACCCTTGCAAGCATGATCTTTAACACTCCTCAAACATTTGCACACTTTCTCAACTCTAAAATGATGCCTTCATGCATGTTTTACATTCTCTCTTAGGTCACACTTTCCCCCCATACACAACTAATTCAAATTTAAACTAAAACTTCACTTTTATATGCACTCCAACTCAAAAACATAAATTATGTCAGTCTTTCATCATTATTTAGACCATTAATAATTTAAAACATCCTAATATAATCATAAAAACATTTATAATGGACCCATGTAGGTCGGTCATGCTCAAACACACTAAACAAACTCAAAAACAACTCAAAACCCCATCACCAAGATCACCAAATACCACAAACATCATCACCATAATTATTTAAGCTCCAAAATTCATCACACATGTCAAATATGACATAAAAACACCATCCATGGTTGTACATTATCTTGCACCAAATTCTTCTTAACCTACTCGAGAAGGCTCATATCCTTCTCAAAATAGTTGTTTCTAGGAACCAGTCTTCACCTATGGGCCTCAAGCACACAAAACACCTCAACTATGGCATGTAACCACTCATTAGAAAATCACCTGACCTGTAGATCACATTTATTCTTGCTATATCTCATGAAATATCCATACAGTCAAACCACACCAAATTTCCTCTTCACCAAACTGAGTTGCCTAGAAATCGGTTTTAGAAACACAATTGGTTTGCACCCTTTATGTCACTTTCAAGACCTCTAAAGGCCTTCACTAGAACAAACTTCATTTTTCTTCACTCTCCAATTGATATCAATCATCAACCAATCCATCTCATGCATCATCTATCTCCATTTCCTCGCCAAAGCAATCATGTCTTGAAAGTAAGAAACCTTCTTCTTCACAAAATGAGTTGGATGACCTATCAAATCTCATCATCATGAAACAAACCATATACCATTAGAAATATCTCTAAATCTTCTTTCCAAAACATCTTACATTTCCTTCCAAATCTAAGTGGAAGGCCTTCAACCAGTTTATCTCTGAAACTGCTCCTTTAAGCTTTTAGGACTCAAGAACTAGCCTTGAGCTCAACTTGCTCCATCACCTCCAAAATCACTTACAAGCTTAACCAAATAATTTAATACCCTCATACATGTTTGAAACATTCAACCATGAAGAATCTTAAAACAATTTCCAACTTCAAGAAACTTTCCAAGACCTTGCTTAACTAGGCATCCTCCTGATTTGACCCTCAAATAATAGGTCATATCTTTCCCATACCTTATCAAAAACTTAAGATTGATCTATCATTAGAAATATCTCTTAACCATGATCACAATGTAACTTGAATCAATTCTTAACTCCACCTTTAGCTCATGTAATTCCATTTTAACCACAGATCGCTCTAAAGCGCCCCAAAACCAATCTTCATAAACAAGGATCACTTTTCCCTTTAGGACCTTGACCATGATCTTAAACTATCATGGAAATATATAAAAATCCCTGGCTAAAAACTATGTCAATTTAGTCATCACCTTCTTTGGACAACTTTGCCTCAAATTGGAGTTCTTAAGAAACGTGCATTTTTTAGGTGGGGTCCATTGATCACCACATGCCCTATCTTACCTTTTTGGAAAGATGGAGGATTCATCTACAACCTACAATCATCACATTTTCAAAAGGAATAAAAAATAGTTCAATATACTCAACTTTCTCCAAGTCGCTTTGAGCTAAGGTTTAACTAGGGTTTCAAAGCAACTTCTCCTCTTAACGATCATTCATAAAAACGTGACAATAAAACTACCTTATTATTTTTGTGAAATCTTCATAACTGACCTAAAATTATATTCCAAATAGCTTAGGTCCTCATGCAAATCACACAACCCACAATGAGCATCAAAAGGTCAACGTTTGCCTCAAAATCACACTCTGAAAGTTTGGTTTTACAAAAATGACATATCTTGCAATTCTTTCTTCAGAATGACCTAAAACTTGTCATGAATCATCATGAAAACATTCTCTCACTATCTATAATCACATTATAGCTCAAATAGGTCTTAAATTCTCCAACCAATATCATTTACATTTGCTTACTTACCCTATTTCCACCTTCTTGCTTCCCAAGAACCTCAAATATGCATTGTACCTCTGAGTACTAACTTGAAACTCATCATACACCTGCTACATCATGTCACAACACCTTTTCCATTTTTGGATAGGACTTATCAGCTCCAAAAATCATACATTCATACCATTTTGCATGCTTTAGGGAAGGGAATAGGCCTAAAATGACATGACTCAACCATGACACCTCATGAACTGACCATGTGCGAGACTTTTAGAACCCCGTAACACACTTTTCAAACCATGTATGACCTCATGATAACCTTCACTCAACAGACGGGACTCCTACTATGACTATGCAAGCTAAAACCATGACTGGACAACATGCCAACTCATCAAATATTGTCACTACCAATCAACCTTCATACTTGACCTTGATTTACACCTCATGGAGACCCACATGACCTCGCGACAACCTGTTCCATCAATGGATTTGACATAAATGACAACACTAACACATAATGGCCAACATGTAGGAATAACATATGAGAGTTGAGACCTCCCAAAAAAATATGTTTCACTAGATTTCCGATCACGAGAAATCTTAGAAGAAGAAGGATGTTGATGATAGGCTCAATGTGGTAGAGATTCTAATGAATTTGGTCATAAAGATGAGACATAAGTTCCACTTGTTCATTATCCATAACATTATCATCATCATGGTAATAACCATAAGAATACTCACTATTAGTTTTAATTTCATATAATGGGACCTCATGGGCATGGTCAAGTATAGAAGAATTGATAAGAATATACAATGGGGAAAATCCATGAGGCCATGGTGCTTACTAGTAGGATGAGAAAGATCAATATGCTCAACATGTTGATTGGTAAAACAAGTACTACACTGAACAATGTTTTTGAGTAATCTAGGAATGTTTTAGGGTACAATGGCAACGAATACCACACAATTTGTGAAAAAAGTTAAATCAAAATCGGTTCGAGTGAGGGAAAATCCATCATGGCGGGGGCATCAATAGATCATCGGGGAGGACTTGTTATTGTTCCCGAGGATCAAAGGACGAGCAGAGTGGTGGACCTGCGGGGAGGTCGGGAAAGGGAGAAGGATGAGTAAGTTTCAAACCCTAACCTACATCCACACATAATTTTGACCAAGGATGCAGATATGCTTGGGGATGGAAGGAAAAAGAGACCTCATCCCTCTAAGGGTCGATGCTTCGAAAGTTGGGGTACATCTCATCCCTCTAAGTTGACCTCATTTAAAGAAATCGCAATGGTAATACTTTAGAAGACCAGGCTTACCTGGTCGATCTGGCAGAAGAAATCCCAACTTTAGAGATCAAAAACCCCGAGGTGGAGGAATACTATCAGACTCTAGCTCGGGATGTTGTGATCAGTGCTTAAATGGCCTATGGCCTTCCTCTACCGCCTTATACCAGTGGATCTTTGAAAACTGGTCCAACAAGTGTGAAATATCTCTATGTTCCAGGGGTTTTTTTATTGTGCATTTTAGAGAAATAGAGGATTATCAGTGTTGCCTATCTAAAGGACCTTGGTTCTGGGGTAATGTCGGTTTGTATTTGACTCCATGGTTTCAGAATTTGATCTGAATACCCATTTGGTTACCAAAATGCCGGTTTGGGTGAGGCTTCCTAACCTTCCTCTGCATTTATGGTATGCCTGGATGATATTGGCAATGTTTTGGGAAAGTTTATTAAAGAATATTTGGAGAGAACTCACTCAAGGTTTTGCACTTATGCTCACATTTGTGTTGAAATTGATCTGAGTAAAGGGTTTCCAAATCATATACTGTTAAAATTTGGAAAAATTTAGCATTCACAGTGTTAGACTATGAAAATACCGCCTTTAGGTGTAGATCCTACAAAAAAACCAAGACATCTACAAGCTTTTTGTCCTCTAAATAAAAATGTTGCTAAAAAGAGTAGTTCAACCACTTCTAGCAGATGGGGCTCTGTGAATCTAGATTTGGTGTTCGCATCAACATTCAAGGAGGGCATCGAGCATAAGATAACATAAACAATAGAAAATGAGCAAAGGGATTCAGAAATGGGAAAATGGGAGAATGTTGCGATAGTTGGAGGAATGAAAAGAGGCCACACATTTGAAAAATTGGATTCGGATCAAGATTCTTTGCCTAATAATATGGAAGTCCTGGAAATCCCAACGATCTCATGATAATCATTCTCGTCTGATGCTAACAAGTGGCATGAAGTGAAGAAGAGGAAAATTAAAAAGGTCGTATGTGTAGTATTGAGGATTATTTCCCATCCTAGGGTGGGAATTAACTTTGGTTATGACACCTTTGTTATGTTTTAACTAGTTATGTGTTGGATTGATTTGGAACTTCCGGTGAGGATAAATCCCAGCTTTGTTTAGTAATTCTCTAGGGTATTTTGGCCCAACTTTGTAATGGGAATGCTCCTCCTCAATCCACTTTATCAATAAAAAAACAAGTACTACACCAAAAGGGCATACAAAGAGACCATATGTAATCTGAGATAAGATGAGAGAACTAAGAAGAAACAACAATATATAATTCTAAGGAAGGATAAAACCCTAAATCAATTAGGGTTGATGCTAAGATCTTATCACGAGTCAAGTTCACCAAAAAAATTACACCTTAGTTAGATTTAACATGAAACCTAATTGATTTTAGTGAGTGGTACCTAAAGGATTTAAGGGTTATCAAAATGTGGATATTTTGTTTAATTAACTTCCAACATTAATCATCACAATCAGAATAATGCATTTATATTTGTGATTAATATGCTAAACAATATATAAACTTAGAAATACAAAGGAATGAATGCACTTAGTTGATTATAGATGATTCTAGGAAGTTTTGGGATGATGCATTGTTGAAATAAGAAGATCCAAACCTAGTGATACTTCATTCTAGAGACTGTGATTGAAAACTACCTTAGTACATAACCATATAACTCTGTAAGGACCATACCATATGGTCTTGACACTTTTCATACATCCTAGACCTATTCGGTTCTCAAATCAGAACTATTGCACACTATTGGTTGTATGTAACATGATGTCACCTGTCAAACCCTAATTTGTGATCATGTTACAAATATCTCATAATATTTTGATCATCATTTAAAACCCTAACTATGGATGAGAAGTCTTGCAAAGAAAAATAGTTAGGTTGTAGGCACCACCAATTTGGTACTACTCCGAAGAGGCGTCAAACCACACGTTGTTCTCCACCTAGCATGTGATATCCAAATAAATACAAAACTATTTGAAAACCATATTTGAACATGTTTGGATTGATTTTTCTCTTGCAAAGACACCTGGGGAAGGGATGTTTGAGTGCTTGTAAATGAGATATATTGTTGTCTTAACCTAGTAAGAATATTTAGACCTGTAGAGATTATTTCCCTAATGATTTTATATTTGTTATTACGATATTTAGGAGCCTTGGGTGCCTTTTGTAAGTGTTGGAAGTGAGTGTATCAATATAGTGCCATATGATTTCCATGTTAGCAAATGAGGTAGTGTTTACTTGATTATATAGGGTTTCGTTGATGATTTATTAATGAAAGGTTGACCTAGAGAGAGTATAATACCTAACAAAAGATATGAATTTCAAATTAAATTTGGAGGACATGTTGGTCCAAGACCATACAAGTCGATCAGGAATAGATTTATTATCCTGACCAAACTCTATAGCCTTGACCAAGGAAGGAAAATATGCAACCTAAAGTTTGGAAGTTGTTACTTAATGTTTTTCTATGGATCTTAATGACATGAAATATACGCAAGGATAAACAAACTAAACAAGAGACCTCAAATTGTGCTAAGTGGGAATGGGAAGGTTGTACTTATCTTAACAAGAGTGCATTGTCAAAACTAGTAGTGTCAAAGAATAAATTACCAAATTTGAGTGTTTACACCTAGAATCGTGTCACATGATGTAAGAGAAGAGGCTAATAATAATGTAAGAGAAAGGGTAATAGGTCCAACTATAAGGGGGAGTACCATATTCCCAATGTGTGTATGAGGATCAACAATGAAATCCTTCTTAATGTACCCAAGAGAGTGTAGCAATGAAAAGGTGTACATATTACGGGGATTTGTATTATCAACCAAAACATTACTTATGGAGTGTTAGTTGATGAATCGGGGATGCCTAGTTTACAAGGGATAAAGCCATGTGACATATCAATGTTATCAAAAGCAATAATCGATAAGGATGTCATGGTAGAAATAGTTCTAATCATTATAATGAACATGTTATCATAAGACGGTGGAGGTGGGACAACACGGTAAGTATTGTGGA
Source organism: Taxus wallichiana var. yunnanensis (assembly GCA_018340775.1). NCBI lineage: Eukaryota > Viridiplantae > Streptophyta > Pinopsida > Cupressales > Taxaceae > Taxus > Taxus wallichiana. The sequence continues at coordinate 441,561,872 of CM031241.1, read as the reverse complement.
CTCCTAAGGTAGATTTGACAACATCGTATTATGGGAGTAGATCACTAAATATTTTTTAATTTGTATGTTCATTACTAGGTTTGGGTTGATGTATAATCTTGTATTCAACAAGTACTCAACATCGAGTAAGTCTTGGATAACACGACAAAGCTTAAAGTAGTTGTTAGTGAAGTGTCCAATGCATTAGTGGCAATCTCAATGAGCATTAACATCAAATATTTTACCATAAGGTGCACTTGAATCAACCTCTAGTCGTAGAGAGACTGATACCAAGTTACACTCAAGGAATTGTGGAAGCACTTTTTTGTGGCACACAGGTAAATGAGTGAATTGTTGTTGAGAAGATTTAATGGTGCAAATTAACTTGCAACAATTAATATGTTGTTCATTAATCCACAGTCATTTAATTATCAAACCAAGGGACGTAAAATTTCAATAATGCCAGTGTTGTATGCATAGTTACAAGGAATTTTAGGAGGTAAGGAAATGAATTGTTGTCACTACAATACTAGAAATAACAATTCTTGAAATAAACTAAATTCAGATTGAAAGTAAATACTATGACTAAGGTAAAACATGTAAACTCAGAATGCAGATAAAGGAATGAATTGCTACTAATTCTACTCATGCAATAAACAAAGCAAAAAACTATGGAGGGGTTAGCACCACAAGTGGGCCCTGCCTTGGGTGTTAATCCCTCCTAAGGCTTGTGACTACATCTTATAACCAAAACTCATATTCTTATTAATTTGGCATGAAGATCACATCTACATACAGAGCAACCTTTATATCTATGTATCCGTTATCTCTAATCTCCTATATGCAATCTACATACGTTCATTGTTTATCTCTTTAACATTAATCCTTTTCTTTTATACATCTCATTACATAAAGAGTGTGAGGAAACAAAGTTTGACTAGGAGTTCGAACAGATCAAGTAAAAGATATTGACCAAATAATCAGGAGACTCGATGCATGTAACAAAATTAAGTAGCAGGTGTCTAGATGTCAAAAACATAACTTAAGTAACTAGTTAGATCAATCAATTCGTTCTTAAATCACGACTTCAATCAATCGGTTCCTCATTGATTTGCAACGCATAATCGAGATGTTGGAGTTGATTCATCTCTTAGTTCTCATGTTTTAATCAGAATCGCTTCTTATATCAACACGCACAAACTAAGTGTTATCTCCATGCTCCACGAGCTTCTCAGGATCACAACTTCTTTAATGTGTGTGACTTCATTTAGCTGCGGATGCTTTGCTGCAGACAAATCTCTTTGGCTACATGTAAATTGTTGTAGACCATCCCTTAGTTGTAGATGATTCCTTTTGGGTGTGGATGGGTTACTATGTATCAATCATTTTGTTGCATGTGATTTATTGCATATAACAAGTTTCTTACAAACAAGGTTGACATCATACAAAGCATCATTCAAACACCTTATTGTAATCAAGAGAATAAATGCGTACTCATAATACCACAAAATAAAGTTAACTAGTAATAACTATATTAATTAATATTCATGCCATAAGTTCAGGTTATAATGAAATGTCTTAGTAGTATAATAAGGAAATACAAGTACAAGGCTTCAAATGGTTCAACAAATTACAGAAGATGAGTTGTTTAGAAAGGGAATTAAACAACTCATCACACCCCTAGACTTAACTTGAATGTCCTCGTTCAAGTTTCTTAGGCTCCTTAGGTTTCATAGTTTCTTCAGTTTATAAGGTTCCTCCTAAATGGTGCTTTGCATAAGTGGTGTCACCAGATTTCATCGTGAAATCTACAACTACCCTATCCGAAAAAATTTCGTACTTTTAAAATAATGGGTCGTTTTGTGTTTCTATTGCCTAAAAGTTCTTGTATTGTGTCAAGATATTCCTAAAGAGCCATTTTAGCCTTTTTCACCAAATACCCAGATGCCCAAAATTGTTATATTCTGTCATCGGGATTTGTCTGTGGAAAATTTGTATTTAATTATTTTGAGCCCCGTATGAGGCTATTTGTGCTCCGTTTTAACTCTGTTATGAGCGAATATGTCATTATTCCTATGTACCAGAAGGGTTTTAACTTGGAATAAGTTTTGGGCTTTATTTGTGACTTTTGCATTTTTTTCGTGTTTTTGTGTTGTCTCGTTTTGTTTTCTGTGAAATTTCTCTAGAATAATTCCTTTGTCGGGTAAGCCCGATTTTTGGCCTGGAGCAGCTGGAGAACATATACGCACGTTATGCCCGGAGGAAGTCGCCATCGGAGGTCTGGATCACTGGGAAAAAGTGAAGTCGTGCACAGAAAAGCCCCTGTGGGGTTGGGCACATTTTTGGAAAACAAAGGATTTAAGCTGCAATGGGAAAAATACAAGCAACAGGCAAGGTGGGAATTTTATACCTGCCTAGCAGGTACTTTTTCCCGTGTTATAAAATTCACTTAAGCTGCAGTGGGAAAGTTAGAGGTCAGAGGCAAAGCGGAATTTATCGTCACTGCCTTGCAGGTAAAAATTCCCATGATGAAATTAAAAAAAAGTGACTTAAGTGAAATCATGAGATTTTATTGCTCGCCTTGCAGGTAAATAATCCCATTGTCAAATTCAAATCACTTAAGTGAATCAAGGGATTTCCAGGGCTGCTGCTTGCAGGTAAAGAATCCCATTGTGGAAAATTTTAAAAAATAAAATTCTATTGTGCAAAAAAGTGTGCCCCCTTTGGTGAGATGTTGGTAGCCTTTAAGTGGATTTAATTAATTATTTCTCCTTCTAAAAAAGGCGCCCAAGCATGGAAGAAAGTCAACAAGTCAAAAGGGAATAAAAGAAATAGAATTAAATAAATTAAATTTAATTTATTTAAAGGCTGCCCCCTTCATGTCAAAAAGTGCGCCCCATTTGGGACATATTTAATGATTTTTAAGGCATTAAATCATTAAATTAAATTTTATTTTCAGTGGCTATGGTCAAGGCACATTGTGAAGCTTAAGTGAAGTGAAGTGTGAAGGATTAAATTAGATTAATTTAATTTATTGGATGGTTGTCCTTAAACATGCTATTTTTAAAGAGAAAAGCATGATTTTTAATTAATTAATTATCAGGAATAGGAAGGGCAATTATTAATTATAGAATTGTGAGGGTTATATAAGCATGGGCTGCCATATGGGTGAATTATTTAATTCACGAGATAAAGAATTGCAGCCAAGAGGAAAAGTGCACCCCATTTGAAAAAGGATTTTGCTCGTGCAAGGTGGAAAGAAGGCTAAAAGCTTCCAAATTTGGCGCATACTTTGAAGGAGGTTGATCTTTGTCTGTATAATTGTTTGCATAGGTGTTATAGGTGCTCGGTGTGTTGTTGAAAGGATTCATACTCTCTTTATGTGCAAATTAAACATCAATTTTTGGGGTAAAGAGCTTGAAAAGTGCAGATTTTTACAATTAAAATTTACTATTCATGCTCCGGTGGCCATTTTTGTCTGAATTAATTACAGAATTCATTACATGTGCTTTACAAAAGAAAAGGAGCTTTAATCAATGTCCAATACATTGCATATATCCTCCGAATCTGAAGAAATATCCAGATCTACACCAATTTTGAAGAAATCCGGCCAAGTAAGAAGAAAAAGAATTATTCAGACAAAGATAAACAAAGCCATGGCGAAGAGAGATGAAAAAGAAAGCACGATGGAGTCATGCATCGCTTCCAAACTTGCAGACATAGGAGACACAGATCTAGGCCTAGAACCTCTTTCCGAATTGATTGATAGATCCAGAGCGGGAAAGACTTCACTCATGCGTGCGGTTAAAAGCAGTGGAATTATCCGAGCTGCAGCCTTTCCATGCACAACCCAGTTGCCAGAGTTTGTGATGGAGTGCTCTAGATCTTACCATCCTTCATCCAGATCAGTGTGTGATGCTACGGGAAAGACAATAATTCGTTTGGATGCAGAGTTCATCAATTATTGTTTGAAGATTCCAGTACGAAAGGTGGTAACTTCCATTAGTATTCAGGATGCCGACAGTAGATGGGAGAAGCATAGAATTGATTGAGTGAGCATAACGAATAGCCGATACATGAAGAAGCCTAGATCTCCTTCAAAGTTCCTGAGAACTCTTTCGCGGTCCAATTTTATGCAGGAGGTAGATGATGTTGTCAAATTGCTATGCGCAGATGAATGGCGAGGCGAATTCTTACACTTTCCGTACATGGATGTATGCTTTCATCAGGACCATTGAAGGCAACAAGATTGATTCCATAATCAATTGCTCAAAAATTATTAGCAACAACATTGGTGAGCAACACCAGAACATGAAGCGTACTTTCAACTTTAAAATGACTTCCTACTTGGTGTATGTTACACTTCACAAGGCGTCTTTTCCAAGTTGGATAGATGTGGTGTTCTTTCTAAGGACCCCATTTTCGAGTGCTACCCACAGCTTACTGTACCTACATGCGAGAAAGATTTCAAAGTGGTCAATGATGAATTCTTCTACAATTTCATTTGCAGGCTAGACAAAGACTTGAAGGCCAACAGGGTAAGCAAGGAAGCGTGGGAAGTTGTGTCCAAGATTGGCAGTCTATTCATTCAATTTATAAATTTCACATACCTCAGGGTTACGGGATTTTCTGGAGAACCAATAAAGATGCCTGTATTTGAATGATAGATTGATTGCCATGGAGAGTTGAAAGCAGACAACTTGTGGAGTTACATGACCTTCACCAAAGTGGCACAAGTCTATGGGCTTCTTCCCAATCACTGTGGGACATTACAACTACATTAGCATTCATAGAGCTCGAGGGATGGAGACGCAAATGTTATCCGAGTATGAGCAAGAGTTCTTCCCTGCACGGCTGAACTTTGATCCATTTGGAGTAGCCAGGAAGACGATCTCCCAGGAGTACGCACATGTGCCTTCATTAGAAGATTTCTGGATGAAGTGCAAAAGTGAGTACGAGGTTAGAAAGAGAGATTTTAGTAGGCTATCAGCAAAGCAAGTGTTCGAATTTGGACTAGCACGGATACCTGCGGATCTTAAAGATGATGGGAATGTGGTACTTGACACTTACCATCAAATGGGAGGAGATAAAGCCATACTGCAGGATAACGTAGGAGGCTGCCATTCAATTGAAGAAAGATCTGGAGCTGTGTTGGTGAATACTTCAAACTAGCTGCTGACGAAGGGATATTGCCTTGATGAAGCATTGATGAATCAAGTCACGGGCAACTTCGGCGCAGGAGATTCCCTCAAGCGGAAGCACGAAGGAGAAAGCAGCAGAAGGTCCGAGAAGTTGAAAGTACACAAAAGATCTCAATCAAAGGAGAAGATCACTTCTACGACCATGGCTTTAGCTCCGCTTCTCCAACACCCAGTACTTCACTAACTATTGCACCGCAGTAGCAGGATATGCCTCTACTGAATCCGGTGACATTCATCTTCTCTCCTCAGCCACTCCATTTAGCACTTTTTCCAAAGGAGATGTTGAAGCTGCAGATGGCGGAGTTCGAAAGAGCTTTGTCCTTGGATGATTCAAAGGATGGCAGCCATAACACTGTGGCACTTTCTGACGGAGAGGATGTAGAGCGGGAGATGGTAGTGCACTTAGTGACTTCTCATTCTCTAAGAAGTAACTTCTCGGAATGGTTGGCTTCGCAGTTGGTTCCAGTGAGAATGGAGATGAACTTAGAGGAGCACGAATCGCAACTACTCGAGAATAATCCGGGCGTAAGAGATAGAAGGCCTAAAGTTGCTAAAGCAACTTCTAGGTTGATCATCAAGGAATTAGGGCAAAAGTTTGTTGAGATATCAATTCCGGTAGAAGGAAAGAAGGAGGAGGAGCTCATGGCGAGAAGATGTGACAAGAACTAAAGTACCTCTCTGTCAAGCCACCACCAGGATTGAAGCGGGACACGCAGACATCGATAGATGCTCTATTCCTTAGGCTTGACAATGAAAAAGGCGAGAGAAAGAAGAATTTGTAAGGTGTATCTCGGTTGTGCGAGATCGTAGCCAAGGTTGTTAAGCCTTCCATTCAGCCCATTTCAGAAGCGGGTGAGTGATCATCTTATGCGGAAATGGAGAATGCAAACAATCAAGTAAAAGCTATTGACGAATGGAAGGATTTGATTATGCATCAAGCTTCTGTACAACTTGGAGAAGTGCCAGCCTGCCTAAAGGTTATGAATGATGCAGCAAATCAGCTGAAAGAACTGGTGACAAGCATCATAGATATGAACACAGTTATTGAGAGTAACCTGAGTATTTTGGCCGAGATCAACAAGCTACCGGGAGATGTATTGGTTGCAGAGAAAATTGTACCAGACGGATCAGTCGAGAAGGGGAAGCAGCTAGAGTTTGCAGTATCTTTCCATTTGGAGATCTGCAGAGTTTTGCTGAAGAGGATGCAGGCACTTGAGAGTAGGACATCATCCTTACTAGACAGTATCATTTCTTTCACAGAGGAGGACGTGGTCGGAGATGTTACTGCATACGTGCGGATCGTTCCTAGCAAGGTGCCTAATTCCCTAGAAGGGTCTCTTCTGATGGTACAAAAGAGAATTGATAAAGCTACTAAGCCTTTCACGATGAATTCTATCAGTAGGCTGGTGGCGCTGCAAGCGGATATTGCAAGGTTTGGGCCGAGCTTGGAAGATGCGGAAGTGTGCATCAAAGTGTTAAATGAAGGGTTGTTGCAGTTCAGGACAGAGAAGGAAGCAATGGCTAAAACAGATGGAAAGATGTTGAATTACATGTTCGACAAGTATATCCGATATCAGAACAAGAAGAAGACATAAACATTACAGCTGACATGACTTCTTCTATTCTTTCTTCTTCTATTTTCTATGTTCCCGGATGAAATTGTAAAACTTTAAGTTATTGGTTTTACAACCATTACTTAAAGTCATGTGGAACCATTCTATTAGTTAAGTGATACATGTGTCACTTAAGGAGAAGTTAGTTGAGGATGATTGCCAAATGTCATCTTTACTTGTTGTCTATGTTTTAGTTCAGTTAGACTTCCTATTTGTACTTTCCCTCCTACATTCTATAAGTAGGAGAATAACCTCGGGTTAATGATCGGAATTTGTAAGCAACAATATTGTGTTCTAGACTTTGTGTTGAACCCCGAGAGCCACTGGAGCAAAGGAATACAAAGGAGCAGGTTTCCGGAGAACTTTGTGTCACGATGTACTTTGTTTCTAGTTTTTTATCTTAGATCTTTTAATAAACTTTGTGTTATTTCAGATCTAGATCTATATTTGCCTTTGTTTTATTATTTTGTGTTTATATCTATTGGATTCTTCTATGTGCATGCAATCAACTCTACTATCTACTGATTGGGATGCACATCTTCCCCATTTCTTCTATACGTTTATGTAATTACCTTCTTCTATAACTTTTCCTTTCTTTAAACAAGTTGCTTACTTGTTGCAGAACTATTCAGTTATGGTTCATGAACTGAGTAGTTAAAGTAAAACCCCATTTAGATATTAGCATACTTAAATTGACAAATCTGACACGGGAGCCTCACCGGTTAAATGAGGGAGATTTATCTCATAACTGCCTAGGTTTTGTGCTATGCAGAAAATCTAGCCAACAATAAGCGTCTTAAATCTATGGAGTAGTTGTCCCTTCAGCTCTGTGAAGAAGTAACCTCCATTCATCTTGTACTATTCATGACTCTATCCTGTATTATTTCATTCAATGGTTGATCACCGACCAATGTGGTATAGGAAAGTGGAAGATTGGTGGGTGATAGCCAATTGGAAACCAAGTTTTGGCACATGCAATAGAAAGATCAATGTATGCATTCACTCTTCTTAAAGTTGGAATGATATTATGATAAGAGTGCATTTCTTTCTTTTGCATCTCAAGGGACATCTCATTCTAGTGCATCCTGCAGGCATATATTATCTCTTTTGCATTGTACTTAATCTTGTCCCTGACTTCCTCATGAGCTTATTTTCACATATGCCATACCCTTTTTTTGATTTACTTATTCTCCATATATTTTCCATATTCTTCAATAATTACCTTAGTGTTTACAGCTTCAACCCTGATCATTAATTGTTGTACCTTTTCCAAGTGCCTATACTCTTCCATTTGTCTCTCCCTGTCCAATTCATTCAGAAAATAAGAACAAAGTGCTTTAACTGGAACATCTCCAATGTAGAGGACTAGAATCCAATCCCTATCATACTCAAGAGCATAATTGTACATGTAGAGTTCACACAATAGGAGCTGAATTTCATGAGGCATTTTTAGATATAATCTAAAGAAGCTCCTAGCTACACTAATGTCAAATGGAATGTCAGAGTTGACACAGGTAAGTTTCAGTTGCAACATATTTTATTTCAAGAAAATAGCATAAACATTAGAGGGGGCCTGCATTTGAATATGTCATGGGCCACCTTAACTATTTCTTCTTGCTTTTCTTTAACCTTTCAATTTATTTATCTTTTGCCTTAATTTCCCTATCTTTTTCCTCAATGTCTTATTGGTGCTGGAAGATAAGTTCTTATTTTTCTCTTTCCCATTTTCCTTTTAGCCTATTGGCATAGGTTTCAAATTGATACACCCAATAATCCAACAACATTATTTGTGATGTCGTGTTCCTACAAAACTGGTTTGGAAAACTCTTTTATAACTTCTCAAATGGAAACTTGTGGCTACATCGACTATTGCATGCTAACATATGGTAAAAATGGTGGTGTCTTCTCCAACACTTTACCAATTATTTCAGCAATAACCACAAGGATGTGCTCATGTACTATCTCAGTTTCCACAGTATTACACCTGGTCTTTCTCAATTCCATGGACAAGTTGCTCAATAACTTCTTCATCAACCTAGGGCATATCTTCACCAATTTCTTATTCATGAACTGTCTATTTAGTTTCCTCTTCCATCCTCTCCTCATGACCTTTGGTTACAGGAACCGTCTCCTCGGTTTCCTTTTCAACTCCTTTTCCTTCATGCTCTCCATGACTTACATCAACATGAATTGCATATGCATGTTCCTCCATGTACTCTTCATGGCATTGCTTTATATAGTTTCTCTCGCCACCTTCTCCCTTTCTCACCTCCAAACCCTCCATGAGCTCCTTAGGGGATTTTTCTCATAAAATGCAACATTAGCTCCTCCCTTCTCAATATCCATTGGTGTGGCCTCAATGTTCTCCTTTGCAGCTTCCATATCACTGTCAAGTGATATGGTTTGGGGTTTTGTTGGCTGGGAGGTTTTTGGCCTTCTAGTTTTTAGCCTATGAGAGCGCCTTGGTGGTGTAGGAGTGGAATTGAAAGATGTAGGAGTGGACTTGAAATATTTTCTCTTACCCTTTGAGGTGGATGATTCAGGAGTAGAAAATTCAAGGAGAGTTTTAGTAATAAATATTCTTTCATGGGATTTTGGTTGGGGTTTTGGGGTTCTCCGGGATGGGGAGTGGATGTTGAGGGTTCAGCTGCATGCGTGGAAGAACTTCTAGTACTTCTTCTTCTCTTCCTTCTATTTCCCAGTAATTCATCAATGTGCTTAGCTCTTGCAAAATCATCCCACCTTATCTCAGGGTATTCCCTCTGTAGGGTGTGTTTGATTATCAAAGTGATGAGGTAGTGATGTGAAAGAGCAGACCTTCCTTGTTGTTCCTCCCTACCCATATTTTTCAAATTTTCATTCAAGAAATTGGGCACATTGACATATTTGTTGTTCTTGAGATGATTGAGCAATTTAAAATGAATTGTGTTTAACCTAGAGTACCTCCCCTCATAGGTAAAATACTTGATAATGTAATTTGCAATTTCAGCCCAAAGAGGTTTGAGAGAAGTTTTGTAAGTACCTTGGCGATCATTGACAAATACATCATCTACATCAGAAAATTCCCATCTGGATGCTTCCAGATTTGCTTTCTCAAGGAAAGGTTCACCTTGTGCAGAAGTCCAATCACCTCAGCCAAGATGTCATCATTAAATTTCATTGATAAACCCTTGACCTTTGCTTCACCATCTCTGAATGTAGCAGAAAATTCTTCGACCATCAATTCATTGAAACCTTGGAATCGATTTATATAATCTAGCCACCCATTGTCATGAAAGTACTATAGAATTTGTGGTTGGCTAAGGAGTTGAGAATGCTCTGTCGGCTCATGGCATATCAAGTCTCCACCTATTTTCAATATGCAACTTGCTTGGCTTTGATAATGTAATCACACAATTTTGGAGAAATTATGTAAAATTGAATTGTGTGGGATTGTTTTGAGTATTTTGTTTTTGAACTTTGAGACTAATGCACACGCAACACAAAAAGGGGAATGCAATTAATTGATTTGATTGTAGGAACATGTGAGGTAAAGTGGTATTACAGAGTGGGATGATGTGTAATGACACCTCACAACATAAAGGGTAACATTTTATCAATGCAATAAAGACATGATATCGTGGCATAAATACTAATTAATAATAATCATACTAATCATACTTTAATAAAGTGGTAGGAGTGCACTTATCTCGAGGCATATTTAGAATGATGATTGCACATGCTTTATTGGATTTGTGCCCTTGTTGCATGTTGGTTTGCTATGATGTTGCAGACATTGTTATGATGTTGCAAGTGTGTGTGACATTTGTATTGGAGGATCCTTTCTTAAATCAAATAACTCCCGGAGAGGGAATGTTGACATGTTGGGGTACCAGTTATCTCGATCATCACTCACACGTCCATATATCACTTATTTCCTTTATGCAATCATGATTTTTGTCAAACATGAAAAAAAAACAAAGCTTTGTTGCATGTTGTTGTAAGTGGAACATCCAATCTTTGTATTATCTCCCTGTGTTAGAGACTATGCACTCTTGCAACATATACATCAAATCCTATAAAATAGAAATTCTAAGAAAATAAAATGTGTTAGATGAGTTTTGTTGATCACCAAGAGGGATGATCACAACACTTTTATTCATCCTTGGAGTATTCAGCAAGCTGAATATACCAAGGCCACTAAAATATCTCAATCCTCTGAAATCTCAGAAGATGAACCAACATGCTCAACTTCTTATTTTAACTCTAATGTCTTTATGTCCATCTTGATTTGTCCTCCTCTCGAATTGCTGCATGAAGGTACTTCTGTTAGTTGGCTTCTTATACAACCTCAACTTGTGGCCATTCACCAATAGCTTGAACCTCACAGGATCTATGGTGGTGAGTTTTATAGCTCCACTAGGAAATATTTTCTCAATCTCATATGGATCTAACCACCTTGTTCCGAGTTTTCCCATGTGGTCCTTGTACTTTGAGTCAAACAAGAGGGCCTAGTCACCTTCTTGAAATTACCTTACCTTGATGAACCTGTCATGTCATTTGATTATTTGCTTCTACGTAGCTCAGACATGCACAACTTGTCTCCTCATTTAATCTGACTCATTGAGTTGGAGAATCCTCTACCTTTGAGCTTCAGAAAAATCTATGTGTGGTTCAAGTGTAATCCTTAGTGTCTTGTGCTCAAATTCAATAGGAAAAACAATAATCTTACCATACAAAATTTTGAATGGTGTGAAGCCAGTTGTTATCTTCCACATTGTGTTGAATTCCCATACCGCTCCGGAAGTCTATCTACCTAATCTGTTATATGGAGTGCAATGGTATTTTCCAAGATTGCCTTTATCTCCTTGTTTGCCACATCTACTTGGCCATTGGATTGGGGATGGTATGGTGTAGAATTCATATGCCTAATTTCATACTCTTTAGCTAGATCAAAAATTACATCGCAAAGAAAGTGTGTACCTTTCTGTTATCCAAACAACTCTCCTAGTTATTTGGATAACTTGTATATATATTCGAGCTCGAGCTCTTCATTAAAAGGTTATGCACGCTCAAGTTCACTTGTCACATTCACTTGGTCGTTGTCTCCTCATGTGCCCTGCATGCTTCCCCTTCTCCCCTTTCCATGTTCCTTTTCCTTTGTTCCACTCTTTCCTTTGTGCTTATCTCATATGCATTCGCCTTCTTCCTAAAGAACTATTCATCCTACATTCGCACCTTGTACTTGATTCAATTAGCTTAATCCATGTCCCTCTCATGCGCCCGCACATTATCTTGTAATAGTTTCACCTTGACCATGCGTTCTCCACTCACCAGTTTGCCTCATCCCCTCGAGCGAATTGTGTGTACCTTCCTTCTGTCTTCTTCCCTTGCCTCATTCTTCCGCATGCATATCTTTGCACCCTCCTTTGTGCCTTTCTGTGCCATGTAATTCTCTAACATGCTTGAGTGTGCTACATGTAACCAATCAAAGCACACCAATAGGGTGTCAAATCCTTACAAAAATCAATGAGTGACACGTGGAAAAGACGACAAAAACATTTACATATTTGTTCGTCCTTTTAGCCAATACACGCATGTCACATGTCTTACATGCGCAAATAACTTTGACTGAATTCTGACAACCATATATTTTACTACAAAGCTCTGATCGATGTGTACCTAGTCTCAATCGATAGCTGTTGACATAGGCTATAGTGTTAGACATTTAAATTCAAATCGTTGGATCTGGTAGGTGAGAAATGGGAAAATGACATTCTGGACATTAATGAGCCAATATAATTGCTCCAACCACCTGATTTTATCTGATCCACCCTCTTTCCTTCTCTAACATGCCAAACAGACTTGAGGAAGTGCATTTGAGAGATTTTCAAGTGGACTTGCAGGCATTGAATGCTTTTTGTTGGTGGTTGCATTTCAAATTCAAAATTTTCCTTCCTTCTTCTCTTCTTGTTGGCTAGATTTTCTGCATAGCACAAAACCTAGGCAGTCATGAGATAAATCTCCCTCATTTACCGGTGAGGCTCCCGTGTTAGATTTGTCAATTAAAGTATGCTAATATCTAAATGGGGTTTTACTTTAACCACTCGATCATGAACCATAATCGAACAATTTCAAAAAGTAAGCAGTTGTTTAAAGAAAGGAAATATTTATAGAAGAAGGGAAAGGGAATTATATAAACACAGAGTAGACATGGGGAAGATGTGAATCCAATCAATAGATAACAGAGTTGATTGCATGCACATAGAAGAAACCAATAGATATAAACACACTGTAATTCTAAGCAATGGTAGCTCTAGATCTAGATTTGAAATAACACAAAGTTTATTAAAGTATCTAAGATAAAAAGCAAGAAACACAATATACCATGACACAAAGTTCTTGTAAATTTGCTCTGTATATTCCTTTGCTTCAAGTGGCTCTCAAGGGTTTCAGCACAAAGTCTAGAACACAAGGTTGCTGCTTACAAATTCTGATCATTAACCCGAAGGTTCTTCTCCTACTTATAGAATGTAGGAGGGAAAGTGCAAATGGGAAATCTAACTGAACTAAAACACAAACAACAAGTAAAGATGACATTTGGCAATCATCCTCCACTAACTTCTCCTTAAGTGACACATGTATCACTTAACTAATAGAATTGTTCCACATGACTTTAAGTAATGGTTTCAAAACCAATAACTTTGAAGTCTTACAATTTCATCCGGGAACATGGAAAATAGAAGATGAAGTCAAGCCAGTTGTAACATTTAAGTCTTCTTTTTGTTCTGATATTGGATATACTTGTCGAACATGTGATTCAACATCTTCCCATCTGTTTTAGCCACTGCTTCCTTCTCTGTCCTGAACTGCAGCAATCCTTCGTTCAACACTTTGATGCACGCTTCCACATCTTCCAAGCTTGGCCCGAACCTTGCAATATCTACCTGCAGTGCCACTAGTCTGCTAATGGAATTCATCGTGAAAGGTTTAGTAGCTTTATCAATTCTCTTTTGTACCATCAAAAGAGACCCTTCCAGGGAATTAGGCACTTTGGTCGAAACAATCTGTACGTATGAAGTAACATCTCCAACCACGTCCTCCTCAGTGAAAGAAATGATACTGTTTGGTAAGGATGATGTCCTGCCCTCAAGTGCCTTCATCCTCTAAACTCTAGCTGCTTCCCTTCTCAACTGATCCATCCAGGTACAATCTGCTCTGCAACCAATACATCTCCCGGTAGCTTGTTGATTTCGGCCAAAGTACTCAGGTTACTCTCAGCAACTGTGTTCATATCTACTATGCTCGTCACCAGTTGCTTCAACTGATTTGTTGCATCATTCATAACCTTTGTGGGCTGACACCTCTCCAAGTTGTACAAAAGCTTGACGAATAATCAGATTCTTCCATTCATCAATAGCTTTCACCTATTTTTGCATCTTCCATTTCCTACATAAGATGATCACTCACCTACTCTGAAATGGGCTGAATAAAAGGTTTAGCAACATTGGCTATGATCTTGCACAATTGAGATACTTTCTTCTGAAGCTTGTCTTTCTCCACCTTTTCTCTGTCAAGCCTAAGGAATAGAGCATCTATCAATGTTTACGTGTCCTACTTCAATCCTTCGTAGTGGCTTGACCGAGGGGTACTGTTAGTTCTTTATTACATCTTCTACCGTGAGTTCATCCTCCTTATTTTCTTCTCACGTAGGAACTGACATCTCAACAAACTTTTGCCCCGACTCTTCGATGATCAACCTTGAAGTTACCTTAGCAACTTTAGGTCTTCTGTATTTTTCGCCTAGACTCTGGAGTAGCTACAAGTTGTGTTCTTCCAAGTTCATCTCCACTCTCGCTTCTGGAACCAACTGCGAAGCCAACCATTCCAAGAAGTTACTTCTTGGAGAATGAGAAGTCGCTGAGTGCACCACTATCTCCCGCTCCGTTTCCTCTCCATCAGAAAGGGCCACAGTGTTATGGCTGCCATCTTCTGAATCATCCAAGGACAAAGCTCTTTCGAACTCCGCCATCTGCAACTTCAACATCTCCTCTGGAACAAGGTGCTGAATGAAGTGGCTGAGGAGAGAAGATGAATGTTGCCGGATTCAGTGGAGGCATGGAAGTGTCCTGCTAAGGTGCAACAGTTGGTGAAGTACTGGATGCTGGAGAAGCTGGAACTAAAGTCATGGCCGTAGAAGTGATCTTCTCCTTTGACTGAGATCTTCTGTGTACTTTCAACTTCTCGGACCTTCTGCTGCTTTCTCCTCCCCGCTTCCTCTTCAGTGGAATCTCTTGCTTGTTGAAGTTGCCCATGACTTGATTCATCAATGTTTCATCAAGGCAATATCCTCTCGTCAGCAACCAATTTAAAGTATTCACCAAAACAGCGCCAGACCTTTCTTCAATTGTATGGCAGCCTCCTACGTTATCCTGAAGTACAGTTCTATCTCCTCCCATTTGATGGTAAGTGTCAAGTAACACATTCCCATCATCTTTAAGATCCGCAGGTATCCGCACTAGTTTAAAGTCAAACACTTGCTTTGTTGATAGCCTACAAATCCCTCTTTCTAACCTCATACTCACTTTTGCACTTCATCCAGAAATCCTCTAATGAAGGCACATGTGCGTACTCTTGGGAGATTGTCTTCTCGGTACTCCAAATGGATTGAACTTCAGTCGTGCCGTGAAGAACTCTTGCTCATACTCGGATAACATCTCGCGTCTCCATCCCTCGAGCTCTATGAATGCTTTGGCAGCTATAATGTCCAACAGTGATCGAAAAAATCCCGTAGACTTGTGCCGTTTTCGATCAAGGTCGTGTATCTCCACAAGTTGCCTACTTAGCTCCATGGCGATTAATCTAGCATTCGGATATCTGGGCATCTTGACCAGTTCTCCGAAAAAAGCCGTAACCCCGAGGTATGTGAAATCAGAACCTGAATGAATAGATCTGTCAATCCTAGAATCTGACTTCCCACGCTTCTTTGCTTAACTCGTTGGCCTTTAAGTCCTTTGTTTAAGCCAAAGAAATGAAATCATAGAAGAATCCATCATTGACCACTTTGAAATCTTTCTCACACGCAAGTACAAAGAAGTCATGGGTAGCACTCAAAAATGGGGTCCTTAGAAAGAATGCCACATCTATCCACTTGGAGAAGATGCCTTGTGAAGTCTGCAACGTATACCAAGTAGGAAGTCATTTTGAAGCTGAAAGTATGCTTCACGCCCGGAGTTGCTTACCAATGTTGTCGCTTAATGATTTCCAACCAATTGATTATTGAATCAATCTTATTGACTTCAATGGTCCCGATAAAAGCATACATCCATGTATGGAAATTGTCAAACATTCACCTCACCATTAATCCTACATAACAATTTGACAATATCATCGACCTCCCGCACCAAATGGACCGCATGAGAAGAGTTCTTGGGAACTTAGAAGGAGATCCGGGCTTCTTCATGTATCTCGTTGTTCATTATGCTCACGTAGACAACTCTATGCTTATCCCACCGCCGCCTGGTATCCCGAATGCTAATGGAAGTCACCACTTTTCGTACCGGAATCTTCAAACAATAATTGATGAACTCTGCGTCCAACTAAATTATTGTTTTCCCCGTAGCATCCTACATTGATCTGGATGAAGGATGGTAAGATCTAACGCACTCCATAACAAAATTTGGCAACTGTGTTGTGTATGGAAAGGCTGCAGCTCAATTAATTCCACTACTTTTAACCGCACGCATGAGTGAAGTCTTTCTCGCTCTGGATCTATCAATCAATTCGGAAAGAGGTTCCAAACCTAGATCTGTGTCTCCTATGTCTGCAAATCTGGAAGTGATGCATGACTCCGTTGTGCTTTTTTTTTCATCCCTCTTTGCCATTGCTTTGTCTATCTTTGTCTGAATAATTCTTTTTCTTCTTATTTGGTCAGATTTCTTCAATACTAGTGCAGATCTAGATAATTCTTTAGATTCAGAGGATATATTCAATGTATTGGACATTGATTAGAGCTCCTTTTCTTTTGTAAAGCACCTGTAATGAATTCCTGTAATTAATTTAGACAAAGATGGCAACCGAAGCATGAATAGTGAATTTTAATCATAAAAATCTACACTTTTCAAGCCTGTTGCCCCAAAAATTGATGTTTTATTTACATGCAAAGAGAGCATGAATTTTTCCAACTTCACCTGAGCACCTGTATCACCTATGCAAACAATTATGCAAACACAAATCAACCTCCTTCAATGTATGCGCCAAAATTGGAAGCTTTTAGCCTTGATTTGATCTTCTTTTAAGCAAAATCCTCTTCAATATGGGGCACACTTTTCCTCTGGGCTGCACTTCTTCACCTGTGAATTAATTAATTCACCCTTATGGCAGCCCATGCTTATATAACCCTCATAATTCTATAATTAATAATTGCCCTTCCTATTCCTGGCAATTAATTAATTAAAAATCATGTTTTTCTCTTTAACTGATGTGCTAAAATTGCATGATTAAGGACAACCATCCATTAAATTAAATTTAATCAATTTAATCATCCACTCTTCACTTCACTTAAGCTTCACAGTGTGCTTTGACCATAGCCACTGAAAATAGAATTTAATTTAATCAATTAATGCTTCAAAAAGCATTAAATATATACCAAAAGGGGCGCACTTTTTGTCATGAAGGGGGCAGCCATTAAATAAATAAATTTATTTAATTTTAGATAATCTATTTCCAATTGATTTATTCCCCTTGGCTTTGTTGACTTTCTTCCATGCTTGGGCGCCTTTTTTAGAAGAAGAATTAATTAAAATAATCACTTTAAAGGCTGTCATGTTCTCCCTAAAGGGGTCGCACTTTTTAGCATAATAGAATTCTATTTTTAAAAACACATGACAATGGGAATTTTTACCCTGCAAGGCAGCCCCGGAAATCCCATGATCCACTTAAGTGATTTGACTTTGACAATGGGATTATTTACCTGCATGGCAGGTAATAAAATCTCATGATTTCACTTAAGTCACTTTTCTTTTATTTCACCATGGGAATTTTTACCTGCAAGAGCATGAGACAATAAATTCCCACATGCCTGTTGCTTCTATTTTCCCCATGATCCACTTAAATCCTTTGTTTTATAAAAAATACATCTAACCCCGCAGGCTTTTTAGTGCACGACTTCACCTTTTTCCCAGTGAACCGGACCTCCGATGGTGACTTCCTTCTGGCATAACGTGCGTATGTGATCTATGAATACTCCAGTCAAGAATCGGGCTAACCCGACAAAGGAATTGATCTAGAGAAATTTCACAGAAAATGAAACAGGAAAACACAAAAACACAAAAAATTGCTAAAAGTCACAAATAAAGCCCAAAACTTATTCCTAGTTAAAACCCTTATGGTATATAGGAATAATGATATGTTCGATCACAACAGGGTTAAAACGGAGTGCAAATTGCCTCAAACAGGCTCAAAATAATTAAATACAAATTTCCCACAAACAAATCCTGACGACAGAATATAACAATTTTGGGCATCTGGGTATTTGGCGAAAAAGGCTAATATGGCTCTTTGGGAATATCTTGATGCAATACAAGAACTTTTAGGCAATAAAAACACAAAACGACCCATTATTTTAAAAGTACAAAATTTTTTCGGATAGGGTAGTCACAAATTTCAGGATGAAATCTAGGGACACCACTTCTTCTTCATGGATTCATCTATAAATGTAAGAGCTGGGCTTATTTGTTATGTTAGACATTTTGAAATCCTTACGCACTTTGTTAAGGATTTTATATTTTCTGTATCTTGAGTCGCAAACCTCTAGATTTGGCTCGTGCATGTGGATATTGGCCTCTTTCACCATTGTAATAGCTGTGCATTTCTGGAAGTAATGGAAGCATCATTTTATGACTATTCTCTATCCTAAGCATGTTTGTATTCTTTCTTCTTGCCTTTCTTTTACATTGTGTGCTCGTTGTGTCATTCTACATCCCTTGCAACTCCTTTTTAGTTGTGTTCCATGAAATTGATCTGGTAACATTTTAGGCATGCTACACGTGCCTATCCTTCTTCCACACATTTCCCTTCATTTTCGCTCAGAACATATAGTGTTCATCCCTCTTTTCTGGTGCTATCGCCTTTTAGTGTAGCTTTCTTTTCATGTTATCCTTCTATCCTTGGTCCCTTGGCATTGTTAGCTTAGTTTTCCCTTTCAACACTAGGAATAACAGCAGCAGTAGAAATAGATAGAGGAACCGATCTTCTCCAGAGATTCATCTCAAGCGCGCAAGATCCCACAACTTGGAGACAGTTCCATTGTTGTCTCAAATGACTCGGTTCTTCCAGATCCAAGATACGGGTGCAAATTTGAAAGACCAACAGTTTCTGGCACACCCGGTGGGATAACATTGAAAGCTTAAATTTCATATTGCTAAGTTTTGGTGTGTGGACTTAGTATTTCAGCCTTTAGAGGCTCATTTCAACACATCTGGCAAATCCCAACATTTGCAGTTCTTTGTTTCATCAGCCCTGAGTGCCTTTCATGAGAAGAGTGCATACAAGGAAAAGTGCAAAGTTGAAGATTCTTTTGAGTACCTCCAGCTATCCCCGAGAAGAGTTCATTTCAGAAAACTCACATGTGCATATCCATCTTTAGCATGCCGCACCCATTCAAATCCTCCTCAAAACAGACAACCAGTGCACCTTGCAATGGCGCATTAACCACCTCCTCCACTAAGGAATTTTGCTAACTTCAGGAGGAAGGCCCTTGGTTTTAGTTGTTCAACATGATATGCCAAATGGTGTACTTAAAATTATTTCATACTTTATTGGTGAGAATCAAGTCACCCCTTAGGAGCATATCCAGGATATAGAAAACGTATGTTCACTCTATTTGATCACACATGACAATGTAGCAGTTAGGCTACTTGCAACCTCTTTCAAAGGAAAAATGCTTTAATGGTACTGAGGCTTAAGACTTGGATCTATCACCTGGGATGAGCTTGGAACAACTCTTTGTAATTATTTTGAAGATAAATTAGATCACCTATCTTTGGTGGAGAAACTAACAACAACAAGGAGGGCCCCCAATGAGCAGATGACTGATTTCAACATCAGATTTTAGAAGACTTAGGACAGAATCCCTCTTGTGGTACGACCTATAACCCAACATATTTTTATGTATTATCAAAGGGCATTGAACAATAATATTTCAATCATGATTCGGTCCATGGGAGGTAGGACGTTACCGACCGCTTATAATATTGCAATAAGGGCGAAAATAGTCTTATTCAAAGCGGAAAGATATCTCCTAGACCACCTATGTCCTTGTTCCTGTAAGTGTTGCAAGCACCCTAACCTTCAGTTTCCCTTGTTTCTGTCCCTGAGAGAAGTGTGCAACTAGTTGCATCAACATCCTACTCTCCATCATAACAAAAAGTAGATGAAGAGTTGAAGACCTTGATTAGAAATATGTCAAATAAGGTCATATCATTAGAGAAAAACAAAGCGCGGGCCTATAAAGGTAGTTTTAATTAGGCGCATAGCTAAAGTAATCAGCCTTGGTAGAATTAATATGGAAAGCAAATATACATGCCCAACCAAGTAGAATGATAGATGGCATGCTAGTGCACATCTACCCTTGCAAGTTATTCCACCCGCGCCTTCTCTCCCAATGCCCGGTGCAAGTAAGTCGCGCATGTTCCAGTTCAGAACAATTTGGTGCAGGATTCATAATGGTGCTTCCCTTGTAACATGCCTCACAACCAATATCATTGTTCCAATGTCACGTGCGCACAAGCGTACATGATCCAGAATGCTTCCACCTGTGAGCCTTCAACAAGTGCCCTGTAGTAGAGAACCAAGAAGGGCCAAAAGAACCTCCTGATTCTAATTTGATGTTCTTCGATGCCAAGAACCTCTCTCGAATCAACCAAGAAACAAATGAAACAAATAGACCGCGCGCCTAAGTTGCGGACAACACAAGATACAAGAAGATAATATTAGAGTCGGCGCATAATTCACGGTCCCAACAACAAAAGTTAACCCTTAGAAGTAGATAAATACAACTAGGGCATCCAAAGATTAAAAATGCTCAAGTTCCTACATGAGAGGATCCATGTAGAGCTCCTCCTGAAGTAGTGTACACCCCTCCTTTGTTAGGTCAAGCATCGGCTTCAGCCTAAGGCTCCTACCTCCGCGCTTGAGCAATCAAGAAAGGATGCTATCATTCCCTAGATTTACAAATCGGTGGGTCTTCCATTTAGCATTGTGCATCGATGAAGAAGAAAAACATAAATGTCATAATGTGGTATGCCCTAACTATTCCTTCTCAATGTGATCTTCTCCATGAAGCTCGTCCCAACTCCCACGTGCTTGATCTAACTATCCACAAACTACATGCTACTATTAACATCTCGTCAAGTGTAAGAGAAAAAAGTAAGTAGTATTGTTGAAAACCCACCCTTATATATGTCCTTGATCATAGGAAAAAACCTAGTGCATAATTGCATGATAGACTCGGGCGCTAGCACTTCTGTTATGCCCAAGAAGATAGTTGATGTCTTAGGTCTAAAGTATATCCCCTTATCTAAAGGAGTCCTGCAACTTGATGGCTCAACTATTACTACCTTAGGAGTCATCAAGGATCTTGAGTTGACCCTCCATACATGTCCAAGCCTCACCATAACTCAAGATGTGTCTATCATTGATCTACCTCCTTTGTTTTCCCTATGTCTATCAAGAGAATTTACTGCAAAAGTGGGTGGTTACTTGTCTTCTGATTGGTCTCATATATTACTCAAGACAAGGTATGGTACCCGATTTACCATACAAGTTGAGCCTATATTTTCTTATCATGTAGAGTCATATGACTCATCCCCTCTCTAAGCCAACTACCTAATCCAAGAAATTCAAGACCGAGTTTCTGAAGAGCAGTTTGTTTCTCCTCCTCTACCTGACCTTGTGCTAGATGAGTGGGTGGAAAGGCACCACAAATTTGATCCATATGCTGAAGAACTTGAAGCCTTTAAAACTGGGGATCGGGTACGTATTGCATCCTGAAGAAGAAGCTATGCCACACACGCGTGCTCAAGAAAGACCAAGTGGAACATGGTCTATGGAAGTTATATTTTGATGGTTCCAGATGTTTCATTGAATTATTGTGCGATAAAACAGATAAGGTAAAAGGTTAAGGAGGAATACCTGTTATTATGTAGATGGTAGGTTGAGTGCATGCATTACTGACTTTATCCAAGCTAATTGTAGAGAAATCCTTTTTGTCTAGGAAGGACTACCTATAGATACAAAGCAAGACCACCAAAAGAGTATTAAATAGCAAGAGTCAAAGGACTGCCTAACAAGGCTAGATCCGGGAAGCGTGATGCTTCCTCGAATGGTTGTCAATCCTTTGTTTAATACAATTCAATGTGAATAAACAACTGAAATAAATAGGTCATATTGTAATGTAATGATTTAGGTTTCTCATACACACAATACACTAGATTTTATGATAAATATTAAAATAACACTAAATCTAGTTAGAACCATGGTTTTGTTCAGGTCAGATAGGTCTGTCAAAGGTCTAGTAAGGGTTTAGGGTTGATTGGTTAAAGTCTGGGTTGATTTTGGGTGAGTGGGAAGCTTGCTAGTCTGAGACTGTGAAGTGACATAGAGACCGATGTCGGTCTGGTGATCGATTCTGGTAAGGGGACTAAACCAACGTCGGTAGGGGTAATAGGTAATAAATTATTAAAAAGATATTTTTAGGATCTCTGTAATTGCACAGAGAGTGAGGGTAGTATGGTTTGGGTCATAATATGGATGAGAAGAATTAGGGATACTAAGAGGGAGTGCAATGGTGAAAAGGCTTGGGATAGTTGGATAGTGGGTTGGTGGGAGGAAGGTGGTGTATAGGCAATAGTGGAAATAAACTACTGAAAGAAACTAAAGATCTACAAAAGGAATAAGCAAAATGATTAGGATCACAATTACTTACTTGATGTCTTGCAGATCTTGGGAGTTGGGATGGTTGATCGGAGAAGAAGTGCTTGAGTTCGGTGTCATGGCAATGCAGCCTCGCTCTTCCGTGAATTTTCCAATGCTCTAGAAAGATGAACCGGATGTTTGTCTTGCACTGTGGTTGTGTGTGTTCATCATCTGGATGTAGGAGGGCTTGAGGATTTGCGCTTGAATGCAATAAGCTCCAATCACCAAATGACCCACCTAGGTAGAGAGTTATAAAAATGTATATATAAGGTAACCGCGATGACGGTTAGGTGACCGATGTCTTTTGAGGAATAATTGGTGCCAGTTAAGGCGAGAAAGCCTAGGTTTGTCAAAAATAGGTAAATCTTTACTATTTTTGGTGTGATTGTGATTGAGTCCACTTAGGGAAGTAGACTTCATGTGAGAGAAGGAAAGAAGGTTATAAAAGAAGTCTAATTAGGTTTTAGGAAGAAGTCTTAGTTAGTTAGGTTAAGTGGTGACTCAGCACTAGGAGTGATGACTTAGTGTTGAGAGTGATGACTCGGTCATTGTGAGTTAAATGCCTTTAGAATGGGTCCAGGTGAGGTGTAATGATGAGGCGGAGGTGTGAGGGTGAAATTAACTTAATTAAGATAATTAATAATGTGAGGATGAATATTAGTATAAGATGAAGGGGTTATGATTAATTAAATATATTACGTCAATTGATTAAAGGAGACCAAGGGGAGTGTGACCCAAACTTGGTGTCTACATCAAAAGTAGAAATGGCGCAGTGCGGGAGTGATTCTCATTTCCCTCAAGATGAGAGGTTCTCCTTCATGCACAAATTGCAGTTCACATGTTCTAACAATGTGGAAGAGTATGAGGTGTTGGTGCATGGGCTACTTATTGCTGAAAAGAAGAAGATTAAGGCATTGCAGATCTTTGGTGACACAGAATTGGTTATCCACCAAGTCACCAATAAGTGAGCAAAGAATAAGCTTCTAAAATCTTATAAACACAAAGTTTGGGACCTCCTTGAGAGGTTTGATTCTTTAAATATGCATGTGGTTCCACGCAATATGAATAAGGAAGTTGATCAAACGACCGTGCTTGGTTTGCAGTTCTCTCCTACTAAGGACTTTGCAAAAGGAAACACTCAGCACATTAAGATGGTGATCAGACCATCCATTCCTGACAATAACACCAGCTAACAAGTGTTTAACAGTGATGCAAAAATCATCTAATTCATACAAAATGAAGCTGAGTTCTCATCAAGTATGCAAGCTGACTTGTATGACAACCATGGAGACTAAGTGATTTAACTGAATACAAATAAGCTACCTAAAGGGTTGGTCACCTTAGAGAAAATATTCAACCTTGATGATCAGTTGAGGGGTGAAGAAAATTTTATGTGCGTCGCGTAAAAAGACCGCTCTCCTATCACTATTGTGCACGGAAAAGAATTGTTGTTTAATAAAGCTTGCGCGCATGATGAAAAACATGCCTTCATCTTCCTCTATCAATAATATAATGATATCTTCTCATGGTAGTATAAAGATCTCAAAGGTTTTGATCCAAGTGTTGCTCAAAATCCATTGACCTTCATCCCAGTATCAAACCCATCAAACAAAAGCAATAACCATTTAATCCAAAGATAGAGCCCCTCATGAGGAAGGAATTATCCAAACTCATTGAGACAAAAATTATTTTTCCCATCAAGTACTCTACCTGGGTCACGAATCTAGTTCCAGTACACAAAAAGAATGGTGAAATCAGACTGTTCATCTCTAAAGGATCATTCTCCTTTGCCTTTAATGGAGTAGATTCTACAGACTGTGGCCGACACGTAAAGATTCTCAATGTTAGATGGGTACTCAGGTTTCAATCAGATCTTGGTCAAGGAAGAGGATCAATTCAAAACAACATTTACAACCAAGTGGGGAACATATGCATATAAAAAGATGCCCTTTGGTCTGTCAAACACAGGTGCAAGATTTCAGCATGCCATGGACATTACCTTCAAAGGTTACATCAATGAGTTCATCTTGGTTTACCTCGATGATATAATACTCCTCTCAAAGTAGAGCACAAATCATATGACACACCTGGAGAAAGTATTTGAGAGGTGTAGAAAGTATGGGGTTTCTCTTAACCCCAAGAAATGTAATTTTTGAGTAACGTAGGGCAAGCTTTTAGGCCATGTGGTTTCAAAGGATGGCATCACAATTGATCCTAAGCGCATTTCAGCCATCCTTGCTCTTTTGCTTCCGGTGCACAAAAAGCCTTGCAATCCTTCCTCAGTAAGATCAATTTCGTTAGGTGCTTAATTCCTAACTTTGCAGGTCTAGTTCGGCCCATCACCCTGATGCTCAAGAAGGACATATCCTTCAGATGGATAGTAGAAGGAAGAGAGAGCTTCAACAAGATCAAAGAAAAAATTGCTTGCGCGCCAACACTCATCAACCCAGATTACTCCAAGGATTTTTTCCTTTATGCTTATGGCGCTGATGCAAGTGTTGTTGTTGTCCTAACCCAATAACATGAACAAGGATTAGAACAACTAGTGGCTTTCTTCAGCCAGACACTAAAATATTATGAGTTAAAATACAATCACATGGAGAAGCAGGTCTTCACCATCATGTGCACACTCAAGAAATTCAAAAGCATGCTCACCACAAGTCACATCAAGGTGTTAGTTTCTCACTCGAGTGTTAGAGACTTCATCATGGGAGTAGAAATTAGTGAAAGGAGAGTGAGATGGGTGACCATAATCATGGAATATGATGTGACTGTCAAGACCACCAAGTTGGTAAGAGGTAGCGCACTCTGTAAGTAGATTGTAGAGGATGCACAAAATGAGTTTGAGACTTCATTATTTCGGATGAGGATCTCCATGCATAGAACATGAGCCAAGTGTTATTCCTGGCACGTGTGATTGGATGAAGGAAATGACCACATTCCTTTCCAAGGCGCATACCCTCTGGTTTAAACAAAGAAAAGAGAATACATCCGAGGTTACAATCTATTCCATATGTCTTGATTAATGGCCTTCTTTTTAAAATGAATCTTGATGGTGTGCTATTAAGATGCATCGATGGCGTGCGAACTGCAAAAGTGTTGGCATAATTCCATGATGGTTTTTCTAGTGGACACTTTTCTGCCAAAAATACAACAATAAAGATCATACCGACAGGACTCTTTTGGCCTACCATGTTTGCAGATGCACACAAATGGGTTACGAAATGAAAAGAATGTGCTTTCTTTTTCAGAAAGAAGAAATGTGCAGCACTTCTCCTTCATCCAATCCAATCGGATTAGCCTTTTACACAGTGGGGTCTTAACTTCATGGGCATGATTAACCCACCTTCAAGTGTTGGACACAAATGGGTGTTGACAACTATAGATTACTTCACCAGATGGATAGAAGTTGTTTCCCTCAAAGAATCAACCGAAAGTCAATTATCCTTGACTTTCTCGAAGGTATTATAATAAGGTTTGGCATTCCTCAAACCATTATCTCGATAATTCAAAAGCCTTCCATCGGGCCAAAATCACCTGATTGGGCTCTAAATCGGGCATCGTCTCAAGACTTCTTTGAACTATTACCCTCGAGATAATGGTCAGCGCAGAATAAATAAACAAGAACTTGATTAGCATCAAGAAGCGCATAATGAACATTAGCCAAAGACAATGACATACAAAGGTCTTGCACGCGCTATGGGTAGACAAAATTACTATAAAGAAAGCTATAGGAAATTCACCCTACAATCTTGTCTATGGCAAGGAGGAGATACCCTTCCTTTGATGCTAGAATTGAACTCCTTGGCGCTTTCCCAACAACTAGAATTTGAAGGTGCAGACCAAAGAGAAGTTAGAATGGCATATCTGGTTAGTCTTGAGGAGTCGGGAAACTTTGTCATGATCAAGCTAGAACAACATCAGTAGACAATAAAGAAATGGATTGACAGAAAGGCTAGACCTCAAGCTTTCAAAGTTGGGGACTTTGTCTTAAAATGGGATGCTAATAGAGCTAAGCCAGGGTTCCATTCAAAGTTTGATGCAATTTGGAGTGGACCATATACCATCAGTTCGTGTAAAGAGGCTAACTCTTTTGAGTTAACTCATATTGATGGAGGTGCACTACAAATCCCAGTAAATAGGATCTATCTTAAACCCTTCCATTGAATTTGCTACATCATTTTATACATATTAGAGTAGTTTCAATTCCTCCAAGTGCGCTACATGTGCCTTGTTTGTTTGTACATAGTTCTTTCTTCTCGTATGCTTCCCACACATGCTCTTCTTTTACTTCTAGAATGCCAATCTTATTTTAGAAACTTGCAGATCCATAGTAGAGTCAAGAAATGACCCTTTAAGTGACTTCAGGGGCAATTCTTCAAAGTTACAAACCAAAAGTTCCATGATTATATGACAGACTCCATGCCAAATGGAAGCTTCATGCTACCGATCTCCTTCATCTAGCGGGAAGATGGCCCGAAATTCACCAAAATGCTATCCAAATAACTCTCATAGTTATTTGGGTAACTTGCATACATATTCTGGCTCTGAGCTCTTCATTAAAAGGTTGTGCATACTCAAGTTCACTTTGCACATTCACTTGGTCACTTTGTCTCTCATGCGCCCTTGGGTGTTTCCCCTTCTCCCCTTTCTATTTTCCTTTTCCTTTGTTCCTCTCTCACCTTTGCACGCATCTTCTACACATTCACCTTCTTCCTAACAAATATTCATCTTGTGTGTGTGCCTTGTACTTACTTCAATTAGCTTATTCTTTGGCCCTCTCGCTCGCCCCACACATTATCTTGTAATAGTTGTACCTTTACCATGCATTCTCTGCTCACCAGTTTACCTCATTCCCCGCACATGTTGCACACGCCTTCCTTTGCCTTCTTCCCATGCCTCATTCTTCTACACGCATATCTTTGTGCCCTCCTTTATGCCTTTTTGTGCCATGCCATTCTCTGACATGCTTGAGTGTGCCACACAACCAATCAAATCGTGCAAATAGGGTACCAAATCCTCGCAACAAATCAATGAGTGACACGTGGTAAAGAAGACAAAAACATTTACTGATTGGCGATCCTTCCGGCCCAATACACACATGCCACATGTCTTGCGTGTGCATACGACTCTAACAAACTTCTAACACCCATATATTTTACTACAGAGCTCCGATCGGTGCCCGCCTAGTCTCAATCGATAGCTGATGACATAGGCTACAGTGTTAGACATTCAAATTCAAATCCTTGGCGGATTTGGTAGGTGAGAAATGGGAAAACGATGTTCTAGACATTAATGAGAAAATCTAATTGCTCCAACCACCTGATTTGATCTGATCCGCCCTCTTTCCTTCTCCAACATGCCAAATAGACTTGGGGAAGTGCATTTGACATATTTTTAGGTGGACTTGTAGGCATTGAATGCTTCTTGTTGGTGGTTACATTTCAAATTCAAAATTTCCCTCCTTCTTCTCTTCTTCTTCATGGATTCATCTATAAATGTAAGAGCTGTTCTCATTTGTTATGTTGGACATTTTGAAATCCTTAACGCACTTTGTTAAGGATTTCATATTTTTTATATCTTGAGTCATGCAGACCTCTATATTTGGCTCGTGCACGTGGATATTAATATCTTTCACCATTGTAACAACTCTGTGAATTTTTTGAAGTAATGGAAGCATTGTTTTGTGACTATTCTCTGTCCTAAGCGTGTTTGTATTCTTTCTTCTTGCCTTTCTTTTACATTGCGTGTTCATTGTGTTATCCTACGTCCCTTGTAGCTCCTTTTTAGTTGTGTTCCATGAAACTAATTTGGTAAATACGTTTTAGTAAACACACGTGCCTAGCCTTCTTCCATGCATTTCCCTTCATTTTCACTCAAAATAGATAGTGTTCATCCCTCTTTTCTGGTGTTATCGCCTTTTAATATAGTTTCCTTTTCATGTTATCCTTCTATCCTTGGTCCCTTGGCATTGTTAGCTTAGTTTTCCCTTTCAACACTAGGAGTAGCAGTAGTAGTAGAAATAGATAGAGGAACCGACCTTCTCAGAGATCCGTCTCAAGCGTGTAAGGTCCCACAACTTGGAGACGGTTCCATTGTTGTCTCAAATGACTCAGTTCTTCTAGATCCGAGATACAGGTACAAGTTTGAAAGACCAACACCTTGATCAATAACAATTTCTCTTGGCACTCCATGCCTTATTAATATGTGATCATAGAGAAACTTGGATACTTTATCACTTTTCTAATTTGGTAATGCCTTCACCTCTGTCCACTTAGTTAGATAATTTATGCATACCAAGATGTACTCCTATTGGGATTTAGGATCTATAGGCCAATGAAGTCTAAGCCCTATTTTTCAAATGGTTGCAAGACCACTTGAGGTTGTAATAGTATTTCATCATATCTGGTGGTATTTCCCATTCTTTGACACTTATCACATCTCCTTGTGTATAGTGTTGCATCCTTGTGTAATGTTGGCCAATAATAACCAATTGTTAACACTTTCTACATTGTTCTTTTGCAACAAAGTGTCCTCCACAAGGTTCATTGTGGAAGGCTTTAAGGACATCATATATTTCCTCATCATCTATACATCTTCTCATGACATTATATTTCCCTGTGTGAAATATAAGTCCAGATATCCAAGAAAATGCACTCTTCTCAACTATGTATTTCTTTTTAGAATATAAGTAGTGTGGAGGTGTTTTACTTGAAACTAGATAGTTGGTTATGTCTGCATACCAAGGTGTTTTTGTGGAGATAGAAAATAAGTGCTCATCGAGAAAGAGTCATCAACTACTTGTTCTTCATCATTAGTCTCCATTCTTGAAAGGAAATATGCTACCACGTTTTCCTTGCCATGCTTATCCAATATTGTGACATAAAACTCTTGTAGAAGGAGCAACCATTTGATAATCCTACTGCTTACTAATGGTTTGTTGATCAAATATTTAAATGCAACATGGTCAGTGTGAATGAACACTAGATAACCTGTAATGTAGTGCCTGAACTTATTGATAACATACAAAACTACTAAGAACTCATTTTCTGTGACTATAATTAAGTTAAGCATGTTGCAAGTTCTTGCTAACATAATAAATTACATAATTCATAACTCCATCCTTTTGTCCTAAAATAACTCCAATGGCATGGTGCGATGCATCATCCTACTTATAAACAAATTCTATTAATTAGTCAAAGTTTTATGTATGAAATCCCTTGGATGCTTTGATGCATTATACTCTTGAGCCATATAAGTTTCTATCTTCTTTGGTGATATCTTGTTTTTTTCCATTAAAGTCATTTGAAAAACTTACATTTCTTATTCAACGTATTGTTTTCTACCTTTTTCGGAATTGGTTTGGATACCATTTTATGTAATAAAGAGGATGCACTTCCACGATCTTGAGAACTATGATCCAAAACACAAGATCTTATTTCTAATTAAAAATTATATAAATGCGTGATAACACTAGGTTCATAAAACCTTTCTTGCTTCCAAAACATTGTCATTCCCTTGACGAACACATATTAATCTCTCTTAATCCTTCGAAATGAAAATATGCATGGAACTAGTATTCCTCCAAATTTATTGCATCACCATTACCAACATTTCAAAAGTGCTCACGATTTTTCATCATGCTTATAAATTTATAATCAAATTTTATTAATTAGTCAAAGTTTGATGTATGTAATCTCTTTGATGCTTTAACACATAATAATTTTGAGCCATAGAAGCTTTTGTCTTCTTTGGTGATATCTTGTTTTTGGTATTAAAGTCCCTGAAAAAACTTACATTTCTTATTCAACTCGTATTGTATCCTTCCTCGGTAAAAACTAGCTCGAGAAACCTCTTTATGAAAGAAAGAGGATGAACTTTCATGATCTTGAGAAATATGCCCAAAAACAAATGATCTTAATTATCATAAGAACTTATACACATGCATAAAAATGCTTTTTTCATAAAACTTTTATTGCATCCACAACATCATCATTCTTGTGACAAACACATACTAATCTCTCTTAATTATTTTGAAATGAAAATATAGAGTAATAACTATAGTTTTGTCCAATACTGAAGTGGCACACACTTGCATGCATAATCAACGGATCTACAAATGGAGGGGAATAATCAATCGATGAAGGAACATGAAATCATTATGTTTGCAGGTACAAAATCTGATTGGGGGCGATAAAGTAGGTAAAGTGGTTGAATTTTGTGAGTTGTTTCAACCATTCTTGGGGATTCTGAGAGACAAATGGGAATGAATACCACAAATCAAAGTCAAGATCAGGCTCCCTAGTGGAATGTTGAACCAATTCATTTCAAATTAATCAAATTGGTACGAGAGTTGTAAGATGGGGAAACTATGGAAAACACAATTGATTCTAAGAACCCGGTGACCTGCAATTGTGGAAGTGGGATTCTAGGTGAGAAATAATTACTTGAAAGTACGATTCAAGCGTACTATATTCTTTATCACTCTATTACCTCCAGCTCTAGTCAATTTGTGCACTATTACAGACTTAGAAAATGCTTTTATTTACTTAGTTTTTATCACTGGTTTTAATAGAAACTATTCCTAACTACTTGATGCAGAAGCATCATTATACATATGCAAAAAAATTGGTTTTCCATAGTTCTTAGGTGTATGAGAGTCCATTCGGTGGTCTTGATGTATTTCTAGTCCATTTGGACTCTTAAGCTTTGTAATAAGTAGTTTCCCTCCAAAACCACAAGTTTGAATATTTGAATAGTTCATAGGTGTGTATAGGGTTACAAGTTAGTATAGTTCAAAAATAATGTAATAATTGGGACCATGAACCTTACACCACACCTAAACATGACCTTAAACCTCACTTTGGTGAGTTAAATCCTAGTTGGGTTAGTTGTGAGGAAACCTAACTATGTCCTTTACATTTACCTAGAGGTATTCAAATGAGGGGTGTGTAAGATGGTAGGAGGAACATAATTTATATAACATAGGCTATGATGGCTAAACAAGCTTGTAATATCAAAGGGATTAATATATTTAAAAATTTCTTGAGTAATTATTGTGGAATGTGATTAATAAACGTATGAATGATTATATATGAGTTAGTGAAAAAATGTTATTTGTGATTTATGAATTATTGTTCACAAGTGTGAGAGGATGGTACGAGTTCAAGGAAGCATGAAGAAGTCTTGGAGGTGATCATGACATAAGAAGATAGTCAATCTGAAGAAGGAATATAAATTTGTGTTGCTTGAGATAAGATTATGCACAATTTATTGAATGATTGAAAGGATTGGAGTGTGAATGAATGGAACTTTGTGTGGAGGTATAAAACTAATGATGTCTAAGTTACATAATGACTAGGGTGATAGTATGGTAAAGAACCTTGCATGCCGGTTTGAAAGAGTATAGAATTGTGATTGCAATTTTGTCAGTCAAAGGAAAGTTTATTGGAGTGACTCAATCTCTGTCATAGAGGAAGAATAGTAATAACTTTGTTTCAATACCCGAAGAAGCATTGTGAGTCCTTGAGAAATCCTACAATGTTCAAACAAAGTGAAAACATAACAAGAAACCCTCTCACAGTAGGAATACCATGTTTCGGGGTTTGGAAATAAGAAAAGTGTCTAAATTTAAAAGAATCCATGAAACCATGTCATTAGTGGGTGATTGAGAGAGTTATAGTGTATTCGATGGGAGCAGAGATTCTTGATCACATTTGTAAGGAGCAATCTTAAGCTGTTGTGAACTAGTATCGAGGGTTTGAGAAACCTTATGTTCTTAATAGAGAAAACTCCATTCCTTGAAAAATGTGGATACACGAGACAACTAGTAGAAATTATTGTAGGTATGTGAAGTGATGAGAGTGTTTGAAGAAGAGTCTCGGTGGTTAAGATGATGATAAACCCAAGAACATAGTCCAAACAAATGATAGTCCAAATTTAAGCTTGAAGTAGCATGAAACAATACTCAATGAATTTTAATGTATGAGGTAATGCATTAAGAGGTGTAAGAAGAAAAATGAAAAGGTCATAAGCCTTGAAGAGGGTGGAAAAGTTCGTGGAACCATCACACAACAATACACTAAGACTATCATGTATAGTATAGTGAGAAACTTGAGCTTTTAAGAGTTTGTAAGAGGTGTCTGGGAAAGGTAAAAAAAAGGAATTGAGGAGAGTGAATAGGATGAGTGAAATATAGTGAGGTGATGGTGAGTAAGAAGAAACAAAGTAGAAACCAAGCAAGAAGAGACAAAATAGAGCATATGGACTATTATGTGCTAAAGGACAAGACAAGCCTTGAGAAACAAAACAAGTGAAATAACATGAAGTTTTAGGGGTGTTTGAGCATTGAAAACAACATGAAAAATATTTGTATAGGTTGGAAAAGGTTTTTATAAGATTTAAAATCAAGTGGAAATTATAAAACCCTAGAAAGGTCTTAAAACCCTAGGTAGACCTATTTGAAACTAGCTAGAAAGAGGAAGGAGTTGTTGGGAGAGTTGTGTGAAGAGTTGGGGGATAAAATATAGAATACACTAAGAGGGGCCAAATGGGTACCCAAAAATCTAACTACCATTGTATGAGTGTTTTTAGGTTCTTCAGGACATGAAGGCTTGAGGACTAAGAAGGGTTTAAAAAGACCTAGTTGAAACAATATAAAGAGAATAAAATCACATTGGCTTAGAGTTCTATCTTGAGACTTTGGGAACAATTTAAGTGGCTTAATGTGTCCTTGAATAATTTGAGAGTCAAGGAAGGTTCATGGTATTTTTTGATTTTTGTTCAAAAATGTCATTTTAAAGGGTTACAAGGCAATTTTAAAGTCTATATGGTGATTGATAGGAAAAGAAAGTTTGAAACTTTGTGAAGTAGTTTAACATGATTGGTTGATGATATTGAGTAGGTCCAAGGCCTTTGAATCTCTTGTTTTAGGTGTTTAAGCATTTTTGGTGATTATAAGGCAATTGAGGTTTCTTAAGGTAAGGGGAATTTGCTTGATTTTTGGGTGATTTTGAGAAGTGAATTTCTAACCATTGGTTTGGTTGTTGTTGTTTGTTATTTCCTTTACATCACAACTCTAAACCATAACATAAATTCCTGAAATAATAAGGAGAATTTTGGAACATAACATGCCCCTCCATTATTTTTGAACAAATTGGGGATTCCTTGTGTTGATCTTATTACCTTTGGGCTAAGAAGAAAGGTAGTTTACATAAACATAAACCAAACTGTACTTGGACATTTTGAGGAAAAAAAGTGCTAGATTTAATCAAGCCATATTTATTGGGAAAACTCGGTAGAATGGGTGGACTATGAGACTAATGTTCATTAAGTGTTTTGTCTCTATTATGGCCTCTTGGGATGTTCTCACACAAACATGGTAAGGACAAAATTAAAAAATGGAGGATGCGAGAAGAGAAAAAAACAAGATTGACATGAAATCTAGTGCATTATGTGTTTGCAAATGTGGATGAAAATTGATTTCATGAAATACAAAATCTAAGACTACTAAAGAAAGGGTCAAACCTATAAGAACACTAGGGTTTTTTGTTTATAATCCTTTTAATTGTTTGGAAGTAGAGTTGTCTAGCTACGAAAAGTAACCAATGGAAATTTTCTCTAGAAATGATGTTGAGATGTGTGAGAAGAATCTAAGCCACCAACTCCTATCTGTTGAAGAAAAAGGATATTGTAGTAGTTTTTAATAGCCCACTACAACCCTTGAAAGGATTTGTTGATTCCTGTAGATAAGAATGGATATAATGAATATCATTTACCTTTCTAAGTTGAGCTGATTGACAAGAATGGAAAACAAAGGGAAGTGGTATGCAGCTAAAACCAAATCCCCTTTAATACATATCTCTCAAATGGAAAGGAAGGAAACCAATTTTTTCATTTCTAGAGTCAAGCTTAAGAAATGGTTGATTTGAGAAACCAACCACAAAGAACAAATAACTTGGTAATTAATTTGAATTTGTTTGTCTTTGACATGATTTGTGGCATCTGTCCACCATCCCATAGATAATCTAGCCTTATTTTACAACTTATATTTTCATATATTTATACATGATCTTATTGTTATGTTTATTAAATTTAAAAAGGAAAGGTGACATCACGACTTATCATGATAATAATTATTCACTATAAATGTGTACTACCTTTATAAATATTGGTTTCAACTATTTCCATTGTCTTTTGTCGAGACCTTTGCCGTTGTTATGGTGTAATGAATTTTACAAGAAGATTGTAGATTGCCTTAGATGACATTATATGATGGTGTATCATAATCTTATTTGGACAAAGACAACTACTACCATGAGTATCTTGAATATTCTATATTTCCAATATAATATCTATTTAGTTACGAAATTAAATCATGAGTTATAGCCTAGTTATATTTGTTATTTGTTTCACAAAACTCCAACATAAGATAAGCATTTGATTTTGTATTGTAAATCACTAATAAGAAAGGAATGTAGTTTCTAAATCTCAATTCTAAAGACTACATCTTCCATATACCGAGATAAATATGAACATTGGTCTAAACAAAACTCTAGAAACTTGAAAAAGTTAATTACCCGGCATGTTTAGTAACATTTGAGACATTTACGGGGTTTCATTCTTCAATCATTAAATTATATATAGCAAATTCTCCAAGAAACTCTTGTATAGAGAGAAGGATCTTGTCCCCTTCACGGTCATAGTGACCGGGAGATGAGAAACACCATGGGTATAATTACAAATGACTATATAAATACTCATTGATTGATTAAAATAATTGACAAATTTAATAAAGTAATCAACTAGCTACTAAATTGGTTAATGGATTAGTTAGATTGATTGATTGATTAAACATTCAATCAATTCTTGTATGCAAAATGAAACTAAAAAATAGGAAGGTCGTTAATGACTTGTTTCTAGTGGAATTACTTTAAATAATTAATATAAAGGAATCTATAAATAGGTGCATTTTTTGGTGTAATATTTTATATTCCTCTTCACACATGGATGTGTACAAATTGTACTCAAAATGTATGATTTAGTATCATTTAACACGATAAACATAGAAGCCTACAACCTATACTTAACAAAATATAGACATTCATTTGATAAGTTTGTTTGTTTCTCCTCGAGAATTTGCTAGGAGGTCAATTTGTTGAATAGTGTATGTGTAGTGCATTCTCTCAGTCTTGTTTCCCTACTTTTGATGCATGTTCTTGATCAAATGTATTATGTTGGTTTATTTCTCGAGTTTTTAGATTCAATATGTTAGAAAACATACTTGAGCAATATAATATGATGTATGCTTCTTTGACCATCTAGAAGAATAATTTATAAAAGTCTCATAGAGACTTACTTTCTTTGGTATATGTCACCGGTTGCGAGTTCATTAAACACACACAATAACTTTCTCTTACTGTTATGTAATATGATATCTTATTGTTTAGTTCATTTACTAGGAATTTTCAATTTAGACTATCATCAAGGTAGGTTTGTGAAAAACTAGTGGTCTTGCTATTGATTTGCTAGAGCTTCGATTATTTGTGTATTAAAGGGTTATGGTCACTTATAGAGTTCCATGCATGAAACTTGAGTAATTTTCATTTGGCTTGTTGGGAAATTCATCCTTGTCTTGATTAAATGCTAGTCTATATAAGTTTTGTAATGAGCTTGTTAGTGCAGAATCACAACACCCCTGAATGGCTCGGGTGTGAAGTGGGGCATCTGGTGTGATTGCACAACATGGGACCATCTCTAAAGTTGTGGGACATTGCAAAACTTGAGATGCACCTTTGGAGAAAGTTAGTTCTTGCTTCCTAATCTACTGCATGCAAACTACTCCAATAAAGGTAGAATCTAACTAACCTTATCTAACCATTCCAAGGGGACAAAGAGAGAGAGAGGGTAAAAGAGCCTACACTAAGTGGTGATACACCAGAAAAGGAAGTGGTTGAATCACAGACCCAACCGCCTAAAGTGGAGAGAGGTGAGCAGAGGAGAGGGTGGACAAGATGCACCACAGACTAGAGATAGTTTTCACACAGAGCACCACTTTGAAACCCATTAAGCACAACTCCTAGACCTGCAACAGACATCAGAGTATGCACAATATACCCTACGATAACGAGAGGTAAGAAGAGATAATAAAATGAGCCAAGGATGGACAGATGCATCACGAAACAAATTCTATTGCTCCAAAAGTTACACGGTACATTGTTAGTGGGAAAGAGGCAAGAAAATGCCATTACAGAGCCATGGGAGGAGGCTTAGAATCCACATTCAACCCTAAGGAAGAAAGAGAGAGGGGGCAGAAGAGGGAAGATCAACAACCATTTGAATATGCCCCTCCTTTACAATATATAGGAAGAATAAGAGAGAGAGGAGGGAAAAATTTGAATCTGCTTCAACCACATCATCGAGACACATTAATTCCTCGTTCGAAAGCTCAACCACCATCAATCAATGCCCCTCTCAAATCCACCCCAAATTTTTCCTTTCGGTTCTCTATGTATACTTGGTGTGCTAAGGAAGAACCGCAAATCAAATCAAACCCGATCCGGTTGTTGGAGCAAAATAGATTCTACATTAATGGCCTGGAAGATGTTTTCCAATTTTTCACCCACTAAATCCTATTAAGAATGATATTTTATGTTTCCATGGCGTAGAGGGTGTTGAGACATTTCCAAAAATTCTTCTCCTGCCCAAATCTGATTTTCTGTCAAAAGATATGGCCATTTGAAGATTAGGGTCTCGGGCGTGCAAATTTGAAAGAGTCTGTCCGTACCAGGTCCACGTGGCAGCCTCGTGCATCTTGGAGATTTGGCCCCTGCCTTTCATTTCTGAAATAACATCAGATTGACACATGGAGGCTTCCGTGGGCTCCATGATGTTCCCTTGTATTTTTCCTGAGTCCTTTGTTTGGCGGGGCCAAAAGTCTGACCCTGGACACATGGAGGCCTAACGCTTGTTTGGAGACCCAGCCCAAATTTTACTCTTGAAGCATGTGGCTTGATACTTGTCACTTTCGCCATCCTACTTCTGCTTTGACTATTCAACCCCGACTCTGTCCCTTTTTGGACTTTGGGACACGTGGAAGGCCCGCGCTCATTTGAAAACCTGCTCAGGATTTTACCTTTGAAGGAGCATCGTTAAGACACGTGGCACCTTCCGCCTGCACTCTATACTTAGTTATTTTGGGCCTACTCTCCTTTTTGACCTCTGTTGACCATTTTCCATGTGGAGGGTTGGTGCAAGTTTGAGTCTCCGCCTTGGGCTCCCATCTTGGAATTACGTCAAGCTGACACTTGGCACCTTTGCTGAGTTGAAGACTTTTCAACAGCTGGTGCAACTTTTGGAGCTCTGGACACATGGAAGCCTCGGACATCTTTGGGTTTTCCTTTTGGATTTATCCTTTAGAGGTGCACCATTTAGACACTTGGCAGCTTCCGATGTCTCCTCCTTACTTAGCCGATTTTAGAGCTCGTTCTAAGTCGTTTATAGAGCCCGAAAACTTCAAACCTTCGCAAGTTTCTTATCCTTAAAGCCTCTGGTTTCTTTGACACTGTTTATTCCTTCCTCGACCTTGCTACTCCATTGTAGAGCCTCCACCTGTAACTTTTCTACTAGATTTGAAGCACGAGATCGAATGATGAAACCATTTCTTGAATTTCTTTCCTACACGGGGTCAGTGTTTGATCAATTTTCCCGAGGGTGAAAATTGAGATAACAATTTGGCGACTCACGGGGTATCCGCCCACTAGATGGAGGGACCAAAGAACCTTGAAGCACCCATTGGGCATGGAGTCAAGAATAATAGCCTGATAATGATCATTTTGCTTTAAAATCTGATCCCCTGCCGTTCATGAGCCCGACTACTTAGTGACCTCGAACTCCGCTCGTGCGTCTCGCACTCTCAATTTTCATAAGAAATCTTGAAGCAAGAATTCGAGAGCAGATTTTTTTTTTACCTAGGGCTTTAATTTGTCCCTGAATGGACTGTTTTGAATACTGCTTTAGTTTCTCTGCATTTGTTTTATTTTGAAATTAGAATTACACATACAACTACGGGTCTTTTGCCATGAATACTGAAGAGCCTGACCTTGGTAGCTCTGGAGCAATGCGAACAAAACTTATGTACAAAGACAAAAATCATACATGCCTCAAATGAGACATGCAGAGTGTGCACAAGCACTTCTTCTGCTGAAAACAAAGTCTACTCCTACTCCTACACTAACTAGAGAGAAAGAAAAGCTTAAACAAAGCCTGCTACAGGCAGGGAGAAGTAGCTTCCTTTCTCAAGAGGGGTAGCCATGCAAAGGATTTGACACTGAATATGGCTACCTGTATGAGTGAAAAACTGACAATAATCTAGTCCTCCACCCAAATCATCAAGGTATCTACATCAACCAAAAATACCTCCTCAAGCTGATTTACATTGGACTCCTGGAGGTGTTGATGATGACCCTTGGTACTTTGATACTCATCCTCATGCCCTGAAGTAGGCATGATTGGTTTTGCTTCTCCCTTGGCTCCAATGAAGCCAAGTACCTGATTGGGCATGGTTTGATCCTTTGAATTTTCCCGTGCTCGAAATTTAACTCCAAAAATAGATTTTTTTGTGGACCTTCTTGGATGGATGGTGTGAGAGGGATGATAGCCTCATACTCTTTCTCTTCCTTTGTAGCAGGTGTGACTTTTGGAAGATCAAAATCTTCCAACTTTGATTCAAAAGGCATGTTGCAAACCTGCGAGTTGTGCTTGCATGTTCTCTTCCATGGTAGCAGGTTCTTGTGGTTGAAGAATGAATGATGGGGGAGAAAAGATTGCAATTTCAACTAGCTTCTTTTCATCAAAACATTCTTTTGAGTTTGATAGGAAATCAAACTATTTATTGTCCCATTGCAGAAGAAGGTCTCTCCCCCTTGTATGGTGATCTTAAAATCTTCGTTATCTTCACCATATAAAGCTTCATCTTCAAACATGAAGCTAGTGAGTTCAGGATCTTCCAAAAAATCAGAATTTTGGAGAGGTTGAAAGGGAGAGGGGTCTGTACTTTCTTGTGTAACTAGCTCATGATTCAGTGCCTCTAAATCTGTCTTGGTCACCTCCATATGCTCCTCTTTAACTGGACTTGGAGTTGGTTGTTCTTCTTCCTTCTCTTATGAAGAACATGGAAGAATCATATCTTCCAACCTTGGTTCCAGAGGGATGTTGTGAGACATAGGTTGTTGTTCTTGAATTCCCTCCTTCATGGCAACAGGCTCGTGTGCTTGGAAGGTGGATGATGGAGGAGAAAATTATGTGATCTCCATTGGCTCTTGTCCATCAAAGCAATCCTCCAATTCAGACAAATAATCTACCTCCTTGTTATCATGTTGCATGTGCTCAACCTCCTCCATGGTGTCCTCCTGATTTGAAACTTTCTCACTATGGTCCCCCTCATCTTCAAACATGAAGTTTGAAAGCTCAAACTCTACTTCAAAATTAGGGTTTGAAGGGGATAAAGTGGGAGGAAGAACTGAAGGTTCTTCGTCAAGCATGCTTTATGCTTTAAGCATCGAAGCTGTATGGTCCTCCTCCATCATGGGTTCATAAATCAAATTAGGCCCTTGAAATGAAAGCAAAGAATCTTCAATGATGCTTTCTTCATTGAGTGACTTCAACACTGATTTGATCTCTCCCAGCTACTCCTCTTCAATGGCACTTGGATTTGATTGTTCCTCCTCTTTAACTGGTTATGCAACTTGGATTAGATCATCATTCTATTTAGACAAAGTGCCATTAGGGACGTTGTATTCAAAGTAAGCAGTTCTTTGATCTTCTTCCTTTTGGTTTTGTTCATTTTCTCGCAAATTGCAAATTCAGCCTCATCCACCACTATCTCTTCAACCTTGACTGTTTTATTAGCTTGACCATCAAGGGAATCTTTGTAAACCCAAATTTAGAAGCCCAAATCTTTAGATTGTCTATCATTTCTTCTCTGTTGGTCTCCACTTCTTACTGTTCTCCTTGACTGGATTCTTGAGTCTCTTCCCAACATGGACTTGGGAAAGCAAGAGGAGTGGCAGGTTGGGGTTCAACCAAGTTTGAAATTGTTTATGGTGGGGAGGAGGTGGAACTTCTTGAAAAATTAATATCATAATTGCATAAAGAAAATTCGAAATCTTACTCTTTATTCTTGCTACATTTATAGGAAGTATTACATCCATTTAAATAGGAGATGTTGTTCCTATATTTAAGGAGATATAATCTCCATAAATATCTCCACACATAACTCCTAAAACAACTCCATGTTATTTTACGTGAGATTTTGTTTTCTCACAAAACTAATATTGTTAATGATTTGTTTACTCAACAACTCATAACAATATTTACTCACCCACTCATAATTACATTTACAATAATGTAATTAATTATTACAACACATATTATATTATCCTAGATAATATAATCACTTACATAATATTCTATGTTCACACTACAACATAGATATTCCTAACATTCACCCCCTTAGTGTGAACATGGGGTAAGAGCTCCTGGAAACATCAAGCTTGTCGGAGTAGCCTATTCATTGGATGTTGCTTTATCACGGATCTTCTTGGCCGCTTAATGATCATCCTTGTCGTATGAACATCTTCATCGACCAATCACCTTCCAACGAAGTACCTTCCACCGAAGTATGGCGAAGTCGAGGAGGACCGCACGATAGTCGAGAGGACCGTCGTAGATGATTTCCCCGTAAGTGAGTCAAGCAATTTGCTTCTTCCACACCAAATAGACACTTTCGAACTGTTGTTAGTCTATGTGAACACATTAAAATCAAAACATGAAACTAGTTTCACCCCCTTGTGTATAAACACACCACATAGCGAAATAAAATATCACCACATGCCTGCTGCGACCCCATCGTTGGTGAATGACGTGAGGACGCTGATTTTCCTCCTTCCTCCATTGCCTCCTTCCTCCAACAAGAAAAGAGTCTACCATAGGAAATCCTCATCACTAGGACATGAAAGTTCTTCATCGGTTGAGTAGACTTCCCAATCGAGTTTTACTTCAGCTAGAAGGGCTTTACGATCTATCTTGTCATCAAGAAGATCCCGAGCTCTCTTTTACGATTCGAGATTACATGCCCAATCTCATTAGAATAAAAGCATTTTATTTTTCCATGTGAAGGAACCTTCTTTGGTTTATGTTTTTCCTTCTTAGATGAGGAGCTAGGTTTGTTTCCTACATATAGTACTTCTTCATGTTCTTCTGATTGCTTTGTTCTAACAATGTAGAAATCACTCATTCTAGACTAATAGTAATTTTACTCAAAGTAAATACAATATTTGAGTAACTCTTAGGCATGCTATTAAGAAGAATAGCTTTAGCATCATCATCTTTTACATGTTCTTTAATTCGGCTAGTTGATTTAGCAAAAGAACGAAACTTACTTATATGATCTACGCCATTTTTGAGTTCTCTTCCATTTTCAACCCGTACAAGCGTTGCTTCAATGTAGTCTTTGCCATTTCAGCTTCATAACTAAACAATTTGTTAAGAGACTCCCAAATTTCTTTTGCAGATTTTGTGAAATCCACATGATGTAGATAGGTTTTGATAAGCCCGGACAATGGTACCCAATGCTCTCTCGATCTTTTGCATTCCACTTTGCCAATTCATTTCCTCCAGTGGGTGGAGTTGAATTAGACTTCACCACATCCCATAGATCCTTTTCTATTAAATGTAATTGCATCTGTAGTTGCCATGTATGGAAATCTTGTCCTTCAAACTTTTCAATTAGATTTAGTTTCTCCATTATTTTGTACACATCGATAAAAAAATACAAAATTGAATCAAGTACTTTAAAATTTTATATTGAATACCTTTTAACCTCCAAGCAAGTCAAGAACTTGTATTAACAATTCAACAAAGATTGAAAATTGGAGAAAACTTTCGAGTAGAAGAATCAATGTGCTTAATTTGATAGCTGCATAGTAAAATCCGTATTTCTTCCAAACTACGTACTGGGTTCTGCTGAAATTTCTTCTGTAGTTTTTTGACTAGCACGTAATTCTGCACGCAAAATTATAGAAAAACCCACATCCGGAAACGAAAACTATGATATATTCTTTGAGACGGATTTGATCATGAAAGCACTGAAATTTCTTGCATCAAACCTGCTCTGTTACCAAATGAAAAATTAATATCATAATTGCATAAAGAAAATTTGAAATCTTACTCTTTATTCTTGCTACATTCATAGGAAGTATTACATCCATTTAAATAGGAGATGTTGTTCCTATATTTAAGGAGATATAATCTCCATAAATATCTCCACACATAACTCCTAAAACAACTCCATGCTATTTTACGTGAGATTTTGTTTTCTCACAAAACTAATATTGTTAATGATTTGTTTACTCAACAACTCATAACAATATTTACTCACCCACTCATAATTACATTTACAATAATGTAATTAATTATTACAACACATATTATATTATCCTAGATAATATAATCACTTACATAAAATTCTATGTTCACACTACAACATAGATATTGCTAACACTTCTTGTTTCTTTGGAGGGGATGACTGCTTGAGAAAGAAAAGGGGAGAATAATTGAAATGGGATGGAAGATCAAGAGATGGAGGAATGAAATCAACACTTGGGGCAGAAAGTGAGGGGCTTGACTCTTGATCATGTTGAAATGGTAAAGTTTGAGAAAGAGAAAATGAAGGACAAGGAGCTAGTGATTGACTTACCCATTGACAAGGTTGTCTCACACTTTGCTCATAAGCCTCAATGTCCTTAATCCATTGTGTAAGCTGAGGAAACACTTCAACCATGAAGTCAAGCTTCTCCCGAGGGCTCTGATATATTGTAAAAGGGCCTCTGATGGACAAGGTACTCTGTAACCAATATTGAATGCCTTCATTTGTGTTATGGCCCTTGACTAAACCATGTCAGCCTCCATTTTTTGAATCTTCTGCATAAACCAACATTCTCAACATAGCTGTCACCATTGTATGTGTCCCCTTGTTCTTGATAAGCTCTATGGCCAAAATGACTTTGACCCTACTCATATGGGTAAGCATAATGGTCCTGGATCGATTATAATGCTGATTTAGAGGAGTTGGGAAATGCATTGGAGGTGGACTGCATTGCTATTGTAAGTGTGAGTTCCATGAAGGGAATGAAGTCATGATTGCACAACTTCATGGAATGGGAGAAAATGAAAGAGATGGAAGAAGAAAATGGATGAAAATGAGTGGAAATGGATGGAAAAGGTCTGTAACTTAGAGGATGGGTTATTGACCAGATGGAGTCACCAGATGTGCTTTGAATGTGCCTCTAAAGGCTGAATCTCACCAAGAACACATCAAATTGATGAAATAAAGTGAAAACCTCTTGTCCCACCCAAAGTGTGCCAAACTGTTTGTGCAGAATCATAGTATCCCGAATGGGTGGGTGTGAAGTGGGGTATCCAGTGGGATTGCACAACATGGGACCATCTCTCAAGCTATGGGACATTGCAAAACT
This sequence comes from Taxus wallichiana var. yunnanensis, assembly GCA_018340775.1. NCBI lineage: Eukaryota > Viridiplantae > Streptophyta > Pinopsida > Cupressales > Taxaceae > Taxus > Taxus wallichiana. The sequence continues at coordinate 441,517,592 of CM031241.1, read as the reverse complement.
TGAGATGGACCTCCGGAGAAAGTTGGTTCTTGCTTCCTAATCTACCTACCACAAGCTACTCTAGTGCAAGTAGAATCTAACTAACCTAATATAACCATTCCAAGGGGACAAAGAGAAAGGGAAAGAGGGTGAAAGAGCCGCACTACTAGGTGGTGATACACCAGAAAAGGAAGTGGTTGAATCGCGAGACCCGACCACCGAAGTACAGAGAGGTGAGCAGAGGAGAGGGTGGACAAGATGCACCACAGACCAAAGATAGTTTTCACACAGAACACCACTTCAAAACCCATTAAGCATAGCTCCCAGAACTTGCAACAAACATCAAAGTATGCACAGTATACCCTGCGATAATGAGAGGTAAGAAGAGACAATAAAATGAGCCAAGGATGGACAGATGCATCACGAAATAGATTCTATTGCTCCAAAAGTTACATGGTACATTATTAGTGGGAAAGAGGCAAGAAAATGCCATTACAGAGCCATGGGAGGAGGCTTAGACTCCACATTCGACCCTAAGGAAGAAAGAGAGAGGGGCAGAAGAGGGAAGATCAACAATCTGTTTGAATATGCCCCTCCTTTACAATATATAGGAAGAATAAGAGAGAGAGGAGGGAAAAATTTGAATCCTGCTTCAACCACCTCTGCGACGCATTGAATCTTCTGAAAGCTCAACCACCGTCAATCAATTCCACTCTCAAATCCACCCCAAATTTTTCGTTTCGGTTCCCTATGTCTACTTGGTGTGCCAAGGAAGAAGAACGACGGATCAAATCAAACCTGATCTAGTTGTTGGAGAAAATAGATTTTGCATTAATGTCCTGGAATACGTTTTCCCATTTTCACCCACTAAATCCTATTAAGAATGATATTTTATGTTTCTATGGTGTAGAGGGTGTCGAGATGTTTCCAAAAAGTCTTCTCCCGCCCAAATCTGATTTTCTGTCAAAAGATATGGCCATTTGAAGATTAGGGTCTCAGCGCACAAATTTGAAAGAGTCTATCCGTACCAGGTCCACGTGGTAGCCTCGCGCATCTTGGAGATTTGGCCCCTACCTTTCATTTCTGAAATAGCACCAGACTGACATGTGGAGGCTTCCGTGGGCTCCACGATGTTCCCTTGTATTTTTCCTAAGTCCTTTGTTTAGTGGGGCCAAAAGTCTAACCTTGGACATGTGGAGGCTTGGTGCTTGTTTGGAGACCCGCCCCAAATTTTACTCTTGAAACAATGTCATGCTAACACTTGTCACCTTTTGTCACCTACTTCTACTTTGACTATTCAACCCCGACTCTGTCCCTTTTTGGAATTTGGGACACGTGGAAGGCCGCGCTCATTTGAAAACCTACTCAGGATTTTACCTTTGAAGGAGCATCGTTAAGACACGTGGTGCCTTCCGCCTGCACTCTATACTTAGTCATTTTGGGCCCGCTCTCCTTTTTGACCTCTGTTGACCATTTTCCACATGGAGGGCTGGTGTAAGTTTGAGTCTCCGCCTTGGGCTCCCATCTTGGAATTATGCCGAGCCGACACTTGGCACCTTCCACTGAGTCGAAGACTTTTCAACGGCCGGTGTAACTTTTGGAGCTCTGGACACATGGAAGCCTCACGCATCTTTGGGTCTTCCTTTTGGATTTATCCTTTGGAGGTGCATCGTTTGGACACTTGGCAGCTTCCATTGTCTCCTCCATACTTAGCCAATTTTGGGGCTCGTTCTGAGTCATTTACAGAGCTTGAAAACTTCAAACCTTTGTCATTTCTTATCCTTTGAGCCTCTGGTTTATTTGACACTGTTTCCTCCTTCCTTGACCCTGTTACTCCATTGTAGAGCCTGCCTATAACTTTTCTACTAGATTTGAAGCACGAGATCAAACGATGGAACCATTTCTTGATTTTCTTTCCTGCACGGGGTCGTGTTTGATCAATTTTCGGGAGCAAAAATTGAGATAACATAGCCTATGTTTAGGTAACAATTTTTTTGTGTGTTATTAGAAACATATTTTACCAAACAAATGTGGATCCAATCTATCTTTTACTAAAGCAAGTGGTATCATATATACTTATCCTTGTCCCTAAATTATCAATTATTAATGTTGAACAAACATGGACAAAATTTGTCTTTTAATAAAGGCAAGTGGTATTATATTTACTTATCCTTGTCCCTTGATTATCAATTATTAAGGTCGAACAATTTATGTAGGCTTTTACAACTATCTAAAAGTTGAGCTCAAAACCTTTCCTCATCTTTGATTCACTTGTGTATGTCTTTGATCAAATGAGCCTTTGGATATTTTTGGTCATTCTTTATTTAATCGAATGTATGTTGGTATTTTCTCTAGATAGTATGTTGTTGCTTTATTTAACCTGACATTAAACATTGAATAATTTCATTATTTCTGTCATATTCTATAAAGCAAAATTATTTGCACCAAACAAAATAGCTATACATCTGAGAAAACATGCATAATGACTTCTCAATGGAAGTGGAATGACTAAATATTACTTTATTTCCATATCATCATTCATTCATTTATGCAGGAGTGTGAGAACATTTGAAGTTCCAGCAATTACTTCATCACCAAGGCATACCCTATGGATTCTAGGGTAGAGAAGTCATCATCCACAGCCCCTGAAATGAAATCATGTAGGAAGAAGAAATCTGAGGATGCGTCATTCCTTGTCGACTTGAGGGATAATTTTGATGAGTTTGTCCATGCTTCCATGGATGAGCATAAAACATGTTTCAAAAATACCATTTCTAAGGTTTTGTGCTTGTTGACTCTTAATTTTGAAGTTTTACTATTTCTCATCCTATATTTTGACTCTGTAGAATCTTGTGTTCTTTTAAGGAGGAATGCACTTATTTTTTCACTGCATAAGGTAGATCATATACGTAATGATGTCCTTACTAAGATGCACATAACACTCATCCATTGATACTCTGTATAAGTGATGCTTTATGTAGATTGTGATTGAAAATAATGTCATTTTAAGGTTGCCACTGTATTAGTAGATTTTGTTAAGACCCTTGGTTGTTATTTTTAGAAACACTATTGCTTGTTTGGCTTTAAAATATTTTAATAAGTTTGTCAAATTATGTTTATACAGAACTTGATACAAGTATGTAATGCATAATATATTCATGAGGGGTTTCAATGATCTTTATTTTGTATCTATATCTTTCGAATAACATATTTATTTTAGAATCAAAATTAAATGTCAAATCATTGATGCAAATGTTTGGAATGTCAAAAGTTGTTACAGATAAGAATAAAATCTTTGAGGTAGTGAAAAGTGCCCTTCCACTTAAAATAACCACATCTTGAGTCAATATATGTTATGAGAACTAACCAGTCAATGCAGTCTAGAAAAGGCATCTCATCATTGTAAATAATTAGCATCTAGGCATCTTGAGGATATTATGCCATAAGAAAGTTAATGGAGGATATTTAAGCCACAAGAAAATATATATAAAGGTAGCTTTGTCATCCTTTTCAATTTTTGGTTGTTGGTTGTGTTACTGGAATAAATAAATTCTACTAATCATTGTGAAGAAGAATATGTTTTTCCCCATATTTTTCAAATGCATGCAAGTTTTATTTCCCATAAAGTAGTTATTTACCATATCTTGTGAATTCAAGGTTTTTTAACTTTTAGTTCATAAGAGTGAAACAAGTTATTGCTTGTGATTCGGGTGGAATTTTGGGGGTGAGTGTGTGTGTCAGATATTTCTTCTTCCGAGTTTTGTAAATTTTTCTCTTATACCTTGTGGAACTATACAAACATGTTCCAAAGATCTAGTGTGGTATCTTATTTGTGTGGAACCGTTAGTTTCTCTGTGTGGAACAATTAGTTTTTCTAATGAAAGTTTGAAACATGTAGTATTTCTACTAACAAGCACATTCTTGTTTCAATTAAAAAATAATAGATGATCTAGTTTCAAAAGTGTTATGCCTATGTCAACTTATGTTACTTATTATGATTAAATAAAGAAGAAAATTAAGTAGTAATTTAAAGACAATATGCTAGGTGAACTTTCAATTTTCATCTCTAGCATTAGTTAGAGCAATATCATAAGCAAGCTACCTTTAGATAATTTGTCCTCAAACATTGACAATGTTCCATTCTAATGTTGTCGGTTCCACATCGAATTCAAGAGTGAAACTTTTGAATAATGTAATCTCTGAAATGCCCTTGTGTTATGTATGAGCACACCAATTTCCTTGTTCATCATATACTTTGAATGATCAATTTAGTCTGAAATCAACACATTGAATAAATAGTTTACCGACCTTTTAAACTTGAATTTAGTATTATTTCCACCCTCTACAATTGTTTTTAGCAATCACTTAATGTTTCATTTTTTATTTTTCTATTTGCTAAAAAATCATTTAAATATGTTAGGCAAAAGCCTTGTATAGTACAAAAATCAAGATTGACCTTCTTGGTGAAGTTTGGCTACTCCCTCAAATTAAATAGTACGCAATTTGTTATGAATCGTCGATCCAAATGGCTCTGGATAGAACCCATAACAGGGTCTAGAAAGATCATCAATTTTTTTTTTGCTTGTATCCTTTTTTTTGGTTCACTAGGATTTTTATTGGTCGGAATTTCAAGTTACCTTGGTAGGGACCTTATACCCTTATTGTCATCTCAGCAAATACTCTTTGTTCCACAAGGAATTGTAATGTGTTTTTATGGTATTGCGGGTCTGTTCATTAGCTCTTATTTGTGGTGTACAATTTTGTGCAATGTAGGTAGTGGTTACAATAAGTTTGATGAAAAAGAAGGAATTGCATGTCTTTTTCGTTGGGGATTTCCCGGAAGAAATCGCCGTATTTTTATCCAATTTATTATGAAGGATATGGGGTTTTCTACAAATGATTTGGGACTCGAGTCCTCTCCTATTGGGAATGGAGAGGCTCTCATTTATTAAAAGCTAGAAATAATGTAATTTAATTCTATTCTCGGGGTGGTCAAAGATTGGATCCCCAGAACACTCCACTAAACCCGTGGCAATAGTGTATGGAGGAAAATGAGTGTGAGAAATCACTAGGAGAAGAGAAATGAAGAGGGGTTTTCAAGTAAAAATATAATCTCGAATTTATTAACCATAAAACCAAATGTATTTTCAAATTCAATGAGAAGAAACCAATAAATAAAAAAAATTAAAAACACAATCAATATAAAGTTTAATTGTATTATATTCATTAAAAGATTGATCTTTCCTGGTTGTGTAAAATTACAATGTTTTAATGGAGTAGGAGTTAAGAAAGGGGGAATACATTAGGAAAGAAATAGAATAAATAATTCTTGTTATAGGAGCAAAAACTGATTATTTGGAATGGAGATAGCCTTATAATTTATATCCAAAACCAGTGATACTTTGCATTCCCATGTGACCTTTCAACTTAAAGTGTAATCTCAACAAAGAAATAGAAACTTTAAGTGACTTAAGTCACTTTTACAAAATTTGTTCCTCAATAAAGAAATAGAATGCTAGAGAGAGAAAAGAAGATAGAAAGTGTGCTCAAATGAAGACGATCAAGGACGAAGTTCCGCTCTTCCCCCATTGTAGAGATGAATGTTGCAACTGAATAGGACCTTCCTCAACTACTTCTCTAATCAGAGCATGACTTTTCTAGGATTGAGAAATGATGCTCCACACCTTATCTTGATTGAGTGCATTTGTCATGTCTTGAAATCTCTCTTTCAACTCTTCATCTTTGTGAGCAATGGTAGACTACAAAAATTAACTCCTTGTCATGAACATGATTTATTGTCTCCCACACAAGAAAACACTCATCTTGATCAACATGAATAATACACTCACACCATGCATATCCCAGACTTGGTAACCATGAACTCTCTTATATTTGACGGAATAAAACATTCTTGAGAAACCTCGGTGGTAACATAACAATCATCTGAAATGTAAACACTTCCGCTTTGTGAGATGACACTAAGGAACAAATGAATAGAAAATGTCTTTTTGAGAATACGTGCATTCCCTATCATGCCTCTTGAATGGAAAATGGTGAAGAGATCAAGAAAACACCACAACCATCGTTCCCATAGCAAAATCATTTAATTGATTCAATTGTTTCTTTCATGTTAAACAATTCTCCCATGCACTCGCCTTATGTTAGCAAATGAGTTTTACTTCTTCCATCCTCTTCAGATCATCGGAATCCATGTGTTCCATGTTGTTGTCTTTAATGTCCAAGTATTCAAAAACTAAGAATGAAATGGGTTCATATCTCGGAGATCATGAACTTCATTGTGCGAGTTTGGGGTTTCATAGGCTTGGGAATGATGGTGGAATTCAACAAGGAAAGTGAAATAAGGTGTTGAGATGGTTTACAAAAACTTAAGATTTTACATGGTTTTTAATGGTTCTAACAACTGAATTCTTGTTTAGGCTATTTCTAGGGAAAAACAACTCGAATTGGGTGAGACTCGATTTGTTGGAAAACTATTTTTGAGATGAAGAGATGCTCCAAATTTGGTGGTGATCTCTCATGAATTAGCAGGAAATGGGAAAACAAGTTTTGGTTGAGAGGTAAACTTGGGAAATTGGTTTAATGAAGTATTGACAAAAAATTCAGTCCTTCATTACGGGAGAAATAATTATCTAAATTGATTGGATTTTGGTTCATTGAAGAGGTATTGAGGAGGGGAACTAATGCTCCAAATTTGGCAAAGATCTCTCTGTGTGTTAATGAGAAAATGTAAAATCCCATAAAGTGGTAAGAATATTGAGGAAAAACTTAGTCCTCCATATCTTCAAAAATACCCCACCTCATTTGCAACAAATGGCCCAAATGAAATATGATTTTAAGGAGATTACTTACTCCAAAATTTTGGCAATTTGACTCGCCAACTCAGGAAAAAGGAAAAACAATTTTTAGTTGTTATAGGAAAAAATAGAGTTATTGGTTGAAAAATATTTCTTAAATTAAAAAACCAGGATATGATATCCCCAAGCAATAGATCATATGGAATGCATTTTTAAATGGATCACTTTGGCAAAGTTTCAAGTTTTTTTGACTATGCAATCACCAATAATGATTAAAAGACCATTTTTGGAAGTTGGAGCATGGAGTTGGTTTTAATGGCTTCCATGGAGGAAAAAAATAAAAATTTCAATGGAGTTTCTGTTGCACTTTTTCTTTTTCATGTTTTTGTGTTTTGGAGGGAAGTGGAGATTTGAATGATCTTTGCACATAGAGGTGGAGATTGGAATTTACAAATGCAAAATGAGTTTTCCACAAAGTTTGCAAACTCCACTCCTAAAATACACCTCCATTAGCCTTGGGTGGAATTTTTTTGGTGTGATTGAACTTCCAAAGTGTGCCTTAGTGGACATGAGATCAAAAATACACATAGGGTGGAGAAAGTGGGACTCACATGCAAAAATCCCTCTTCATATGCCTATTTCCTCATTACTTTTTGCTTGTTTTTGGTCAACCAATGAGAGTGAGGCACACTTTTGAAGGTGGAGTTTCAAAGTGGAGAATGCAAAGTGCATTGCACCTCTAAAAGGTTGCTAAGCTTCTTAAGTGCACCATACGCACTTGCTAACATCTTCATGTCAACACAAAAAATTAACACGAAGTGCATTTTTCACCACGGGGTCCAAATTTAATTTTCGGGCTATATTAAATGCAAATGACCCAACAAATCCAATGAAGCATGTAGAAGACTTGAAAATGAGTTCTTCGTGAATTTTTCTCAAATCATGAATTTTGCTTAGTAACCCGCGTTAGTGAGTTAAATTGTTGAAGGAGCTTGAAACAAGTATGAACCAAACTATCACTTGGGTCATGAGGGGGGTTCAATGTGCTTCAACTTGGATCTTTGTTAGGATCCCAACTCTGCTTGAGGTGTCCAAAATCTTCAAGACAAGTTCCATTTCTAGAAATACCATCGTACTTCATTGTAGGGAAGGTTTCACCTTTTTATGTTCCCAAAATTTCGATGACTAGGATTTGAGCTCCTAACACCACCTGTAGTTCATGAAACCTTTCCCAGAATTTGACCCTTCTTTAATGTTCACACACTCATTTTCCTCAAAAAGTGCATGGAGAGAGCTTTTCCAAGACCACTCCGAAACTCACATAATATTCTTCTAAATGTACTGTTACATAGAAAAATCTAATACCTTTATGTGGACTATAGTATAGGGTCTTGAAATGATTTGAGGCTCTAATAACATTTCCAAAAGTTTACTTGTGAAAATAGGTGATTTGACAGATTTTGAAAAGTTTGAAGCAAAAGGGAAAAAAAATTCAATAGGTTTGTCAAGTAAAATGCCTGAACATTTTACATGCCAACAAACCTATAACTGCCTACTAAATTGTATAGTAACAATAATTGGATATTGTCAAGTGAAAATCCTCAAATCTCCCGGTAGTTATATACCAAATTAATAGCTTTCATAGCCTTTCTATTTTTTATAGGAAGTTCATTAGAAACTTCAGTGGTATTTTTGCTTCTATAGTATAGACCATTAAGGGAGAAAAAAGGAAATTTCATTGGACTACAAATACTGAGATAAACTTTCAATTGTTGAAGAAAAATATCACCGAGCACCATGTTTTAACACCACTTGACTTCAACAAGGTTTTTCAAGTGAAGTGTGATGCAAGTAGTGTGGCCATTGGAGGTATATTTATTCAAGATGGTAAACATATTGCCTATTTCATTGAAAAAATGAATGAAGCAAAGAGGAATTATTCAACCTATGACCTTGAGTTCTATGTTGTGGTTCAAGCCTTGAAGAAATAGAGATTCTCCTTAAGGAAAATGTCATCTACACCGACAACCATGTCTTACAATTCATAAACAAATAACAAAAGTTGCATCAAAGGCATGTCAAGTGGATTGAGTATCTACAAAATTTCTCTTTTTTTATCAAACAAAAGAAAGGGGAGGCTAACAAGGTAGTAGATGCATTAAGTAGGAGAGCTCTGCTCCTACAAGAAATTTAGTTAGAAAGTGAAGGATTTGAATCACTCAAGGAGTTCTACGAGGAGGATCCTAACTTCAAGGAGGCCTATGAGGTTTATAAACATCCTACAAGTAGATATAAGAGCCCATGGATGGACTACATGCTCTAAGAAAGAACATTGTTCAAAGGAACTCAGTTATGCATTCCTAGAGGGTCCATGAGGGATAATTTGTTAAAAGATAAACATAGTGGCGTCCTTGAAGGCTATTTTGGGATGTATAAGACACTTTTTCAGCTAAGTACTTATTACTATCATCCCAAGATGCAATCAAATGTCAAAATTTTTGTGGAAAGGTGTGGAGTGTGTTATAATTCCAAATGAAGGAGTTAAAATAAAGGCTTGTACCAACCTTTTCCAATTCCAAGTAGACCATGGGATACCATAAGCATGGAATTTGTGTTGGGGTTACCAAGAACCCAAAGAGATAATGAATCTATATTTGTGGTGGTTGATATACTTTCTAAGATAGCTCACTTTATAGCTTTCAAGAATGCCAATGATGCCACCAATATTACAAACTTGTTTTTCATGGAGGTGGTAAGGTTGCATGGTATTCCAAGAAGCATAATTTCATATAGAGACGCCAAGTTAATTGGTCACTTTTGGAGGACTCTTTGGAAGAATCTTGGAACCACCTTGAGTTTTAGCTCAAATCATCATCCTTAGACTGATGGCCAAACTGAGGTATTAAAGAGAAGTCTAGGAAATATACTAAGGCATTTGACAAGTGACAATCCCGAACATTGGGATCAAGCTTTGACACAATTTTTTTGCTTACAATGAATCTCAAAATAGAAGTATATGCATGATACTAGTCCATATTGTTTATGGAATCCATCCACATGAAATGAGAAATTTAGGCCAACAAGAGAGAATAAGTGTAGAAGGAGCGGATTTTGTAACAACAATACAATAGATGCATGAGCAAGTTAAGAAATAGTTGGAGATGAGTGTAAATCAATACAAGAAACATACAGAGTTGAGAGGATAGAGGTGAGCCCAAGTGGGTGATTTTTTTCCGACACACTTGATAAAATAAATGTTTCCCTAAGGAGAGAGTATAAAAGCTGAAATTGAAGAAGATTGGGCCTTGTAGGGTCTTAAGAAAGGTTTATGCTAACTCTTATGAGATTGAGATTTCACCAAAATTTGGAATATCACCTATAGTCAATGTTTCATAACTTTAATCTTACGAAGAAGGAGAAAATATACCTAGTTGAGGATGCCACATGGATGATAGAAGTAGAGATATCCAAGCCACATGGATGATAGAAGAAAAGATATCTAAGTATGGAAAGATCACCCAACCGAGGATGCCATATGGATGATAGAAGTAGAGATAGCCAAACCAAATGGATGATAGAAGAAAAGATAGGAAAGTATGGAAATATAACCCAATTGAGGATGTCACATGGATGATAAAAGTGATGCTAAATCTCTAGATTTGCATATATAATCTAAGCAATAATTAATTGAAATCAACACATGAAATGGAAAGTATAGAAAATAGAGATGAAATGAACGTAGAATGGAGCAATTTCTATTGAATAGAGAAGGGCATTTTATACAATTGCTTGCTCCTATAATCATGGAGTCAAGTCTCATCACCTTATCCCCATATCTCTCCTCTAATCCCTAGTCATACTCCCACACCCCTATCCATGAGTTATGCATGACAACTAATTGTGCACACTCATGTATTATTTAAATAATAAATAATACAAATATTCAAACTATATGTTCACACTATACAAAATTATTTCCTAACATCCACCCCCTTAGTGTGAACATGGGTGATTTATGTCTAGTACCTACTCATGTTCTACAATACGATGGTTTTCAAATAGTACCATCAACTCCAATAGGTTTTCTAGTGGACCACCAACCACTTTCATAGCAACATACATGTTTCCCCATTCACATTTTACAAAGGAGAACAAAATATAGGAAAATATGTTCCTAACTATGAACATGAATTATCCATCTATTCTTATTTACTACCACACATGTTGAAATTAAACACACCGAACACAACTGAAAAAACATGGCCACCAAAGTAATATTGTGGCCTCATCGATGGTGCCTGACGAGAGGTCGCTAAAATGCCTCCTTCCTCCATTGCCTCTAGCCTCCATGTTTTGTTGCTTTAGTTACTTAGAAAATTTGATCATGAAGCTCAAAAATACCCCCATAAAGCGGACGTCGCGTACAAGAAAAAATGCGTCCAATTAAAAAATTACATAAATGTATTATGCACCACTTTTTTTGTTTTAGATCCCTGTTTTTATTTCCACGTTTCTCTTAAACTAGAAACTGGGTTTTTGTAAAATTTTAATAGAAGTTTTCTAGATATTAACTAAACAAACCCAATAAATTTTGTAATATTTTGAATATGGGTTTTTAGATATAATCAATCTATTAAACGTTTGTTTTAAAAAGAAAAAAATTCACTCAACTTACACAGAAATTTACGCATGGGTACATGACGAATCGAAGTCGATGTAAAGCGCAATATGTGTGTCTTGTTTTTATATTTCCAGAAAAAAATGAGATATCAATTGGATGTCATATGAGTAAACTGCATTTTTTTTATTGTGATGTATTTGCTTGAAATTTTCTTACGAGATTCCTTCAACCTTCTTTGTCTTCTTCTTCTACACTTGCGAAGGAAACACCGCTCACGATACTAGATGATGCTAAATCTCTAGATTTGCATATATAATCTAATAAATAATTAATTGAAATCAACACATGAAACAGAAAGTATAAAAATAAAGATGAAAATGTAGGATGGAACAATTTCTATTGAATAGAGAAGGGCATTTTATACAATTGCTTTCTCCTATAATCATGGAGTCAAGTCTCATCACCTTATCCCCATATCTCTCCTCTAATCCCTAGTCATACTCCCACACCCCTATCCATGAGTTATGCATGACAACTAATTGTGCACACTCATGTATTATTTAAATAATAAATAATACAAATATTCAAACTATATGTTCACACTATGAACAATTATTTCCTAACAAGAAGTAGAGATAGCCAAGTATGGATGCACTTTTGAAGACCTCACGAGAAATGTTTTCTTCCCTTTGGGAGTATGATGCAAGAGCATTCTAGAATATTCAATTTGATGTTTTCTAAGTGTGAGTAGTTGTAAAAGAATGTTGTTATCTTGTAAAAGGTGGGAGTAGTTATAGAATTTAAATTTTGGCTTGAAGAAGTGTGTTTTTGGTTTTTTGACCAAAACTACCAATTTAAAATTTTAAACTTGTAGAGGCATTTTGGGGGAATTTTCTCATGTTTTGATGCAATGTAATGATGTAGGACCTTATGTAAGATTTTCAAAAAGTTGATACATGTGTGTGGAAGGACTCTCTCATGTCCTCATTTGTCTTGTATGTGTCATGAGAAGTAAAAATATAAAGTGGTACACTAACAAAAGTAGATGGAAGGTCGGGGGAATAAGTGAGAGTCAATTGAAGAGCTAAGATATCTACATATAGGAGTTATATAGAGGAGATACTTAGAATAACATGTCATAATAGAAAAGGAGTAAGAAGCACCATGTTTATAAGACATTCATTAACGAGAAAGAAATAAAGAAGACTCCACAACCTTATAATTAGTCAAGGTATCTTATTTTCATGTGTTTAATGAGTTCTTACAATTAGAAACCGTTTTATGAAGGCTCTTTTGATGAATTGGTGTGACAAGCCCTATTTTAGGTCATCTAGGTGTATATACAATCCACTAAATATGTAGAAGCTGAAAGGATCTTTTAAAACAACCCTAAACTCCAAATTTCCCCAAAATACAACTCTCGACCTGTTAAAATCATATCCTAGGGTTTAAGAGAAAAATATAATTTATGGGAAAATGAACCAGTCAAGAATCCTCAAAATTGGTAGTCTAATATTTTTCATGTTGCTTAAGTGATTTTAGGGGTTTCGAGAGAGAATTTTGGCATGGGAGGGGCATAAAATCCAAAAACACAATCTGTGAGACCTAATTAGGCATGGAAAACCCTAGAATTTTACATTTTATGAGAAATAATTATCTTAAAGACCTTTAGAGGGATTAATAAATTTAAATGGCATTAAAGGGTATATGAAAACACCTACAATCGGTCTAAGTTTTCCTAGTGTGGGCCCACATTCAAAAATCAATCAAAATAAAGCTACAGTAGTCTAGAACAATCTTTCTTGGTCTTAGCCTCCGCATCACATAAACATTGTAATATTTTGAATGAAAATACAAGATGCTCCCAACACTATGGGTACAATAGATGTAGCTATGAGAGGAAGAGTATGATAAAAAAATTGGAGGGAAATTATTGAGTGATTCATTCGTATGTCGAGGAAGAGTAGGTTTCATAATGGACTCAAAAGGGATATCCTAGTCAAAAGGATGTGCATCAAGGAGATCTTACATACTATACTAATTGCAAAGATGAGTAGAGCCTTGATGATTTTTTTGGAGCATCGATGTTAACGTGATGTGTATAACATGTAACAAGGTTTCTGAGAAGAATATTAATACCAAGTTTACCGAAAGGCCAAATTAAATATATATTAAAACATGTATATTTAATTATTCCTTCTATTAGCTACGCCACTAAATAGCTTATTTAATTTATAAATTAAAGACAATTGATTATTACAATAATTACCCAATTATCGATATATCAAATAAATGTATTCAACAATTTGTGAAAAGTAAGATTTCACAACTCAAGTATTCATCATTTACTCATATTGAGATATTATTACACACAAAATAATCATCTTTTTATTAAAATCATATATTACATATGCCATTAAGGCGAAATATATAGCCAAGTATAATAATTCTCACATAGTGAGGTTTGAATATTTACAATGGGTCCAAGATCCCAAAAATTCAGCTAAAAATTCAAGGATATCATCCTTTCACCAATTGAAATCCAAGTATCTCATTTAGATCCATGCTATGATAAAACTTCACAAGACATGAGTTTCCACACATCCGAATGTAACGGCTAATGGTCCTGTAAGACTGGAGTAGTGGTATGATGTTAGTTCAAAATGAACTGGCATGAATATTAACTCCATTTTCTAATGTAATTAATTAATAAAATATGAAAGGATATACATGTTATTTTATCAACAAGCACATGGTAATACAACTGAAAATGTATTACTACCTAGTTTCTATAAAGATATAGCTATGGATGCACACAAATAGAACAACCAATTTCTATTTCAGCGATCATGTTTCCCTCTAATCACAAAGGTCAATACATCCGTATTCTAGCTTCAATCAATAAGCATTTGACATTTAAAATTTCTACATAACTTCGTAAAAACAATATGATTAAGAAGAGTATTTTTTTATTCATTCAATGAGCAACTCTACAAATTAACACAAATATCACCATATTTACATCACTTTAACATGTTCTATCTGGTAAACAAACAACCCAACCAACAATATAGCAGCACCATGGTTACATCATTTAAACATACTCTTTTTAGTAAAAGAACAACTAATAATTTCTTTCATAAGATATCATTATTTTAAACCCAATCATGCCTCCAATTACTCCTTGGTGCATCTCGGTCAAGCTATCCTGGCTTTCATGCCCTTACCAAAACAAGCAATTTCTTTTTCACAGTCTTACAAGAATCCAAGTCATATTGTCAGGCTGGAAGTTACAGGCTAAATGCCATTTTTTTGTAATTATTCACACATAACAAGACACCCTCATTTATACATGAACCGATTTAGTGGTCCATAATAATAAAATTTCTGGAAAATGTAGCCCCATGCAAGAGCTTTGACACCCACAAATTATCATTCAAAAGATCTCAATAAATTAAAAATCAGACCTGTATATAACAACCAAGAAGAAAAATACAAAACCCCCAACCGGTTGCATACCCATATTTATTGGGTTACCCAAATCGATTCCTTTATGCAAATCAATTTATATACCCAAATCGATTTGTTTACAGAAAACACACAACCAAATTTCAGTTTAACAAAAAGAAAACCCACAAGCACAAATCGATTTTAAACACACGAATTCACAAAATGTTTTCCTTCTTCTTTCAGATAGGAAAACCCAACTCTTTTCCTTTTGAGTATAATTTATTATAATGTAGAGAAGGAATTTTTAACCTTTCTTTTACTTTATTTTTGTTGATCAAAACCCAAAACCCCATCGTGTATTTTTTCACGGGTTAGGTTAAAACCACACAAAGAAAACTAAAAAGAATACAGAATCCATCAATTTCCTTTTCACACTTCATCTCCAAACAATTAAATCAAAAGATGTCCACAATTTCCTTGATTGCCATTACAAACAGAATGTGTATTTCCTCATTTTTTACAAATAATGCGGTAGAGAAAGGAGAAGATATTTATGCTCGGAGTAAACCTAGAATCGGAAACCTTCTACTCTTCTGTTCTAACAAGTTGAATCCTTCTTTACGCCAAAACCCACGCAAGTATTCCGGAAGGGGAGAATGAAAATAGACGAAGGAAAAATAATGAAAAATATAATGAAAGAACTATAGTTGGGTGGCATATTGAAGAATTTTGGGCTTCCCAATGTTGGTATGTGTTTTAGTGTATCTTTGCACACTTGTGCCATGTGAAGGTGTTTCACTTTATGAAACCCATAAATTTCAATAACTAAATAAAACTTTTGGCTTACATGCCAAATCCCTCTAATATATATATATATATATATATATATATATATATATATATATATATATATATATATATATATATCAATTAATATTTTATACATTTTTTTACTTTAGTTGTTACCCAACGTAATGGTTAAGTTAAAATTAACCTTCATAATACAAGTCCACATATTTCCAATAATATATTACCATAAAAATTAGTTGAATTTCCAGGTTTATATAAAACATTCCAATACAAAAATCACCAAGTCCGTAAATAATAATTCGAATATTCTCATAAATCTAGCTTGATATAGCATTGTCAAATAAAATAGAGACAATTATCATCACGTTCATGCAAAAAGTTGAACAAAACAAAAGATGACCAAACCGATTAAAATAAAGTAATCGGAATATAAATAACTGAAAGATTCACTATCATTTATGTACCGTTTTACCTATGATTAAGGCCTAATCATGTTTTAGGAAGGATCATCAAGGTCTATGTAAGGTTATTTGTTCCACAGTGTCATGCCCCACAGCAGAAGATGTGGTCATGATACGACGAACCAAATGAATTTTACACCCAATGATGATCTCGTCTAATCTTGTTTAGACTTAACCGTAGTTAATTTAACTTACAAGAAATTTTGGGATGTTACATACTCCACCCCTTAGAATAATCATCGTCTCGATGATTTTAGGATAAATAGATAAACTAACCCATTATTCATTTGTTGCATAAATATATTTCAAATCAGCTTAGAATTTGTAGCAATATTATTTCAGTTGAATCATAAAGGTCACAACAACCCTTGTACATATAGAAAATCAGTCATATAATCTGTAGACATAATACATTACTACCTAAACGACAGATTTTCCGGGTTCATTAACAAAATCTTCAATAGTAACTATTAATCAAAAAGTATCTTAGTCCCAATATTCAGTTGTAGGCTTATCTACAAAATTTTCTTATCTACCACTTTTGTAAAAACTGAATTTAGTACTTTAACAAAACATGTTCATAAAAATCATTCAAACAGATGTGGAAAAGTAGTCTGGATATCTTCCAGATTCTCCCAAGTGGCACTTTCTTCAGAATATTGGTCCCACTGGACCCTACATTGTGAAACCTCACGGTTTCTCAAGTGTAACTTCGGGTTTCTAGTATCCTTATAGGATCAACCGCGATTACCCCTGGATCCAAAACCTGCAATGAATCCCAATTAAGTACATGTGTTAAATCAGGTACATATTTCTTAAGCAAGGATACATGAAATACATTGTGCAGCCTGGATAGAGTGGGAGGTAGTGCTAGCTTGTAGGCTACTGGTCCAATGACCTCTAGGACTTCAAATGGTCCTACAAACCTAGGAGATAGTTTGGCTGACTTGCCAAACGAAATGGAACTCTTTTTAGGTTTGACCCTAAGAAAAACTTTATCTCCCATGTTAAACTTTTTGTCAATTCTTTTTAAATCTGCATAGCTTTTCTGCCTATTTGTTGCTTCTTTCAATCTTTCTTGGATTAATTTAACCTGTTTTTCCATTTCCGAAAGCATTTCTGGTCCAATCAGTACCCTATCTTCAGGATTATCCCAACTTATAGGTGTTCTACACCTACGACCATATAAGGCCTCAAAAGGAGCCATCTGAATGGAAGAATGGTAAGTGTTATTATAGGCAAATTCAACCAAGGGAAGATATTCTTCCCATTTGTATTGTTGATCCATGCAATACATTCTTAGTAAATATTCTAATACTTGATTTACTCTTTCGGTTTGACCATCAGTTTTGAATGGTAGGCAGAACTTATGTTCAATTTTGTCATTAAGGCAACGCATAAAGTCTACCAAAATCTAGAAGTTATCCTTGAGTCCCTGTCTGAAATTATTACTTCTGGAACTCCATGTAATCGGAAAACTTCTTGTACAAACCTTTTTTCCAGTATGGGTGAATTATCCGTTAAATTACCTGCTATAAAATGTGCCACTTTAGTTAACTTGTCTACAACTACAAGTATAACATCATTTTTATTTTGGGACATAGGTAGACCTTGGATAAAATCCATACTTATAACTTGCCACTTATATTCTAGTACGTTGTGAGGATATAATAGTCCTACTAGATGTAAATGTTCAGCCTTTACTTGCTGACATTCCAGGCATTGTGAGATGTAAAGAATCACATCATTTTTCATCTTTTTCCAAAAGTATTTCTTTTTGATGTCCACCATCATCTCTGTGTTACTCTGGATGTCTCGAATATGGAGCATCGTGAAATTATCTCATGAATTTATTTCTGATTTCTTTACCTTATGGTACATATATTCTACTGTTATAACACAGAATCCCATCTATTTCCACCTTGAAACCATCATACCTTTTGTCCCTTGGATATTTTTCTAGAGCTTTTTTAACATGATTGTAGTTGTAGTAGGGATCGTTAGTTAACTCATTTTTAACTTCATCTTTGAACTGAGTTCTTAATGTAATTATAGCAGAATTCTACTTTCCGTGACTTAAGGCATCAACCACCCTATTCTCTTTTCCCTTAATGTAATTTATATCAAAGTCATAATTTGCTAGGAACTCCAGCCATATTCACTGCCTTGCATTTAGATTTGGCTACGTAAAAATGTACTTGAGCCCAAGATGATCTGTTTTGAGTTCAAAAGGTTTTCCTAGCAAATAGTGCCTCCATACCTGTAGCACATGAACAATCGCAGCAAGCTCAAGATCACGTGGTGCGTAATTTACTTCATGTACCCTCAAATTCCTACTTTCAAAAGCTACTACATGCCCATCTTGTAGTAGTACTCCACCCAAATCTTCCCCTGAAGCATCGGTTACCACTAAGAAGTTCCCCTTTGGATCCGGAATCTTCAACACCAGAGCACTTGTGAGCCTACCTTTTAACTCATTAAAGGATTCTTCACACTTATTGTCCCAAAATTTTTTTACCTTTCTTTTCGCAAAGAAATGATAGGTCCTGCTAACCTAGAGAAGTCCTTTACGAACTTTCAATAGTAGCCTGCTAGACCCATAAAACTTCTCACTTCATGCACATCCTTTGGTGCTGGCCATTCCATGATGGCACTGATCTTCGAAGGGTCCACCGAGATTCCTTCTTTACTTAATAAGTGGCCTAAGTATTGTACTTCGTATTGATAGAAAGCACACTTAGATAATTTTCCATATAATTTATGTTTTCTGAGAATTCCCAGCACAATCCTTAAATGTTCATCATGTTCTTCCTCATTCTTGGAGTATATTAATATATCATCGAGAAAGATAAGTACAAATTGGTCTAAGTATTCCCTAAACACAATGTTCATCAAGTTCATGAAAGCGGCAGGTGCATTTGTTAGACCAAAGGGCAAAACTATAAACTCGTAATGCCCATACCTTGTTCTAAAAGCAGTTTTATGGATATCTTCATCCTTGATTCACAGTTGATGATAACTAGATCTAAGATCAATCTTGGAAAACACTGTCATGTTTCCCCATTTGATCAAATAGATCATCGATTCAGGGAAATGGGTACCGATTCTCACTTACCTTGTTGAGCATTCGATAATCAATACAAAGTCTGAGGTTCCCATCCTTCTTTTTCACGAAGATAATCGGTGCACCCCATGGTGATATACTTGGTCTAATCAGACCCATGACAACAATTCATGTAATTGAGCTTTCAAATCAACTAATTCGGTTGTTTTCATTCTATATGGTGCCTTGGAGATTGGTTCCATTGCTAGTTTGACCTCTATTGTGAAGTCAAATTCACGCTTAGGTGGAAGTCTGGGCAACTCATTTGGAAACACATCTCTAAATTCCCTTAGGATGGGAAATGCTTCAATTTCAGGCTCAATTTCCTATCCCGAATTTGTTATTTTTATAGCATATAGATGGCAGCCCTTCCGCTTTGCCTTTTTAGCTGCATGGCAGAAATCTGCCTAGTGACAAACTCTCTTTTAACACCTTGAACACTTGTTGTTTTTTGCTGATCATCGCAGCAGGTTACACTTTTCCCTAAGCAATCCAAGGTTGCATTATGTTGACTTAACCAATTTATACCTATGACAACATCATAGGATCCAAGAGGTGCCACATACAAGTTTAATCTTGTCATGAACTCAGGTAATTCTAGTGGTGCCTCAAACAAACATTGATTCACTCTATGTACAACATTATTTCCATACTATACAGTCCAAGTGTGTTCCATGTACCCAACTCTTATTTTGAGTTTATCAACAAATTTAGATGAAACAAAACATTTTGTTGAACTAGAATCAAATAAAATAGAAACAGGTTCTCCAAAAAGCTTACCTGAAGTTTCTATTGGAGTCGCTTGCTTTTCCGCTTGCTTATTATGGACTGCAACATAAATCTTATGTTGTTGCCCCTCTTTATTTACTACAATAAATCCCTTCTATCTAGTTATTCCATTGTCCTCTTTGCAGACAATTGTTAGCGAAATGATCACCACCACACTTAAAACATCCTCCCAATGGTCCTTTTCTCTCAATCTTATTCTGGCTAAAACTTGTTCCTTGTTGCCCATTTTTATTATTATTCACAATAGTTCTACCCGCTATTCCTCTTTGTTAATGTGCCCGAACTTGTTGTTCCCTTTTCCATATCTTGGTTTACTTGCGGTTGATATTTGGAAATTGCTATTTTTCCTTTTGTTTTCCTCTTTAGAGGCATAAATACTTGCAGCCTTTAGTTCTTGCTTGATAGCTTTTTCAAACATTGTTTCCATCGAGGTAGGTCCATGAACATCTACCTCACCACCAATACTAGGATTCAATCCCATTATAAATTTTCTCATTCTAAACTTCTCATCCTTTTGATACAAAGGAACATATTTCAACAATCGAGTGAAACGTTCCCAATATTCTGTAACTAAGTACTTTCCTTGAGTCAGATTTTGGAATTCTGCCATATTTTGGTCAAAGTATAGCTGAGGTAGCCATCTTTGATGGAAGTAAGCCTTGAACTGCTCCCACGTGATCATACCAGAATCAATTCCTACTTCCATTTTCTGGTTATTCCACTAGGAAGATGCTTCACGGGACAATTGGTAGGCTCCCCATACTGCTTTTGACTCCTTTGAAAAGTCCCTAATCTCAAAATACTTTTCCATTTTAGAGAGCCAATTTTCAGCACCATCCCCAAGAGTTGTACCATTAAATTTAGGTGGGAATATTCTTTTAATGTCCTTGCTAATTCAAAGAAACCTTGACCTTGCTTTCTTATTTTTCCTTTCATTCAAGTGCTCAGGTTGATCATCATATTGCTCATCACCCTGATTCTCATCCCTACGATCCTCATTCTCTTCACCACCCTGACCTTGTTGTTCTACGCAACTTAGCCTGTGTCATTCAAAAGGTTGAGGATTTCTTCTAACTTAGCAGCCGTATTATCTCGGCACGTCATCAATATTTACCCCACTGTCACTTTCCATACTAGCTCTTGTTGCTAGCCTAGCCATAGTTTCATGTTTTATAAAAGAGGATACTTTTATTAGAACGTGTGTCCCATTAATGTCCAAGTGTCTGAGCCTCTGGCTCTAATACCAAAATGTAACGCTCAAAATTACAAGAGCTGAAAAATGAGGATTTTTTTTAACACAAACATAATAACAAATTACATAGCTGCAATCGTATAGATTTATTTAATCAAATTCATTAATCAATTTTGCTCTTTTGATCTATCTGATAACATCCATGTAAGCCATGTGTAGTTGAGAAGGGTGTATCCAGATCTCCATGATCTCCCTTCGTCACTACTTCGAGTGATAATGCTTACTAGCATTTCGGCTCAACCTTTTAAAGGTCATGGGAACTATGTGAAAATCCTTGGGTCTACCACGAAGCTAGTTTCCCAACTTTGTATTTCGGTATCGACCATTGTCTACCTCATGTTCAAAGTATTTCAACTTCCCATGATCAAAGTTACTGCATAATTTTTTTATTTAATTGGAGGACTAGGTGATCGACAATGCACAACCATCAATGCATTACTTTGGTCAAAGTTATCTTGCGTGGTGGAAGTTACGGCTAAACTCAAGACAACACACTAGTCTTATGAGTTTTAAGTCTTTCGCCACCTCACAACTATCCCTTTCACAGATTATCTAGATCTTTATAGTTTGTTTTTATTTTATTTCCAATTAAACCTATCTTGCAAGAGTTTATATTGAGATAGATACCAAATGCCAACTAGGATCTTTATGAGATAAGTACATTCGTTATGCTAAAATGTAATTATATCAACATCCCATGTGTACTTATCCCTTAATATGCCTAATGGACCTTTTCATCTATTTACCATCCCATTTAGTCTCTTTTCCTTGATGTTTGATTCTTTAACCTTAAATTGCCTTTTTACAATGATACTCTTCCATTCTCTATACAACAAGATTTACAATCTTATCATATTAATACCAAGTTTACCGAAAGGCAAAATTAAATATATATTAAAACATGTATATTTAATTATTCCTTCGATTAGCTACACCACTAAATAGCTTATTTAATTTACAAATTAAAGACAATTGATTATTCTACAATAATTGCCCAATTATAGGCTTCATACATTGATATATCAAATAAATGTATTCAACAATTTGTGAAAAGTCAGATTTTACAACTCAAGTATTCATCATTTACTCATATTGAGATATTATTACACACAACGTAATCATCTCTTTATTGAAATCATATATTACATATGCTATTAAGGTGAAATATATAACCGGTATAATAATTCTCACATAGTGAGGTTTGAATATTTACAATGGGTCCAAGATCCAAAAATTCAGCCAAAAATTCAAGGATATCATCCTTTCACCAATTGAAATCCAAGTATATCATTAAGATCCATGCTACGATAAAACTTCACAAGACATGAGTTTCCGCACATCCGAATGTAACAAATAATGGTCCCTGTAAGACCTGGAGTAGTGGTATGATGTCAGTTCAAAATGAACTGGCATGAATATTAACTCCATTTTCTGATGCAATAAATTAATAAAATATGAAAGGATATACATGTTGTTTTATCAACAAGCACATGGTAATACAACTGAAAATGTATTACTACCTAGTTTCTATAAAGATACAGCTATGAATGCACACAAATAGAACAACCAATTTCTATTTCAGGGATCATGTTTCCCTCTAAACACAAAGGTCAAAACATCTGTATTCCAGCTTCAATTAATAAACATTTGACATTTAAAATTTCTACATAACTTCATAAAAATAATATGATCAAGAAGAATATTTTTTTTTTGTCAATGAGCAACTCTACAAATTAGCACAAATATCACCATATTTACATCACTTTAACATGTTCTATCTCGTAAACAAACAACCCAACCAACAATATAGCAAAGCACCATGGTTACATCATTTAAACATACTCTTTTTAGTAAAAGAACAACTAATAATTTCTTTCATAAGATATCATTATTTTAAACCCAATCATGCCTCCAATTACTCCTTGGTGCATCTTGATCAAACCTGTCCCTAGCTTTCATGCCCTTACCAAGACAAGCAATTTCTTTTTCACAGTCCTACAAGAATCCAAGTCATATTGCTAGGATGGAAGTTACAGGCAAAATGCCATTTTTTTTGTAATTATTCACACATAACAAGACACCCTCATTTATACATGAACCGATTTAGTGGTCCATAATGATAAAATTTCTAGAAAATGTAGCCCCATGCAAGATCTTTGACACCCACAAATTATCATTCAAAAGATCTCAATAAATTAAAAATCGACCTGCATATAACAACCAAGAAGAAAAATACAAAACCCCAACCGGTTGCATTCCCATATTGATTGGGTTACCCAAATAGATTCCTTTATGCAAATAAATTTTCATACCCAAATTGATTTGTTTACAGAAAACACACAACCAAATTTCAGTTTAACAAAATGAAAATCCACAAGCACCAATTGATTTTAAACACACAAATTCACAAAATGTTTTCCTTCTTCCTATACAAGAAAAACCCAACTCTTTATTATAATGTAGAGAAGGAATTTTTAACCTTTCTTTTACTTTATTTTTGCCGATCAAAACCCAAAACCGCAGTGCGTATATTTCAGGTTAGGTTAAAACCACATAAAGAAAACTAAAAAGAATACGAGAATCCATCAATTTCCTTTTCATACTTTAACTCCAAACAATTAAATCAAAAGATGTCCATAATTTCCTTGATTGCCATTAAAAATAGAATGTGTATTTCCTCATTTTTACAAATAATGCAACGAGAGAAAGGAAAAGATATTCATGCTTGGAGTAAACCTTAATCGGCAACCTTCTACTCTTCCCGCCTCCAACAAGTTGAATCCTTCTTTCCTCCAAAACTCACGTGGGTATTCCGAAGGGGAGAATGAAAATAGACGAAGGAAAATAATAAAAAAATATAATGAAAGAATTATAGGTGGGCGGTATATTGAAATTTTTTAGGCTTCCCAATCTTTGGTATGTGTTTTAGTGCATGCGCACACTTGTGCCATGTGAAGGTGTTTCACTTTATGAAACCCATAAATTTCAATAACTAAATAAAACTTTTGGCTTACATGCCAAATCCCTCTAATATATATATATATACTAATTAATATTTTATACATTTTTTTTACTTTAGTTGTTACCCAGCTTAATGGTTAAGTTAAAATTAACCTTCATAATACAAGTCCACATATTTCTAACAATATATTACCATAAAAATTAGTTGAATTTTCAGGTATATATAAAACATTCCAATAGGAAAATCACCAAGTCCGTAAATAATAATTCAAATATTCTCATAAAGTTGGCTTGATATAACATTGTCAAATAAAATAGAGACAATTATCATCGCGGTCATGCAAAATTCGAACAAAACAAAAGATGACCAAACCGATTAAAATAAAGTAAGGAATACAAATAACCAAAAGATTCACTATCATTTATGAACTATTTTACCTATGATTAAGGCCTAATCATGTTTTAGGAAGGATCATCAAGGTGGGTGTGGGGTTATTCGTTCCGCAATGTCATGCCCCCATGCCAGGGTTGTGGTCATGATACGACTAACCAAATGAATTTTATACCCAATGATGATCTTGTCTAATCCTATTTAGACTTAACCGTAGTTAATTTAACTTACAAGAAATTTTGGGATGTTACAATTAGTGATGAGGGTAAGCCAAAATGTGATTAAAACAAAAAGTGGCCAAAGTGTTAAATGAATAGAACAACCATCTATCTAAATATAAGTTGAATTTTATGAAACAAAATAGGTATCTTTTAATCTAATTATGTAGAATGAAAATCTCCAAGTGATTTTTCCAAAATGTATATTTCTCTTATTATGCCCTAATTACTAAAAATAGTAATTTTGAACTTATGAAAAGTAGATTAAAACTTAGGCAAACAAAAAGAGGTTTTTTGTGAAATATGTAATAATTAAAAATAACTCCAAAGGAATTTGAAAATAGAGTCGTTATGCTCGAGATATGAAACATAAGACGAGTTGGAAATTGGGGGCCTTAAAAAGAGACCCAAAAATATGACCAATAATTATGAAACCCTAGGAAAACTTGTGTAAATTAGATTTATGGCGGATAATTTATATGAAAATCAAGTGTGGATTTGAATAAAAATGCAGATATTACCCCTAAGGAAACTAGGGTTTGGAGATCAACATGCCTAATACACAAGGAACTAAGAATATCCTATATTAGGTGAAGGGTTCAATCAAAAGAGGGTTCACCAAAATGTTAACCCTAAATTAAATTTCTAGGTTAATTTAATTAGGTGTAGGATATATTATAGTTGATTACTAATCTAACAAAGATGATACAATATAAATATTAAATCATATTTACAACTCATATCGTATAAGGAAAATTATCATACACCACTTAAACTAACATGCAATAAAAAGTATAAAAAAAAGGTATAAAGGCACTTAAATTGCCATAATTGATATCTAGAAATATCTAAGATTGTACAACGTAAAAATTAGAAAAAATGAACTTGAGAAACCCTCATAAATTGGACTAAAATCGTAGATGTGGAGAGGTCGTGGTCAGACAACACCTGTTAAGACCATACTATACCCTCCATGACCTTTTGTATGTTCTTAGACCTACTTTGAGACAACTTATGTAACTTTTTGGGATGTTCACCTTCCCATTTGTGAATCACTTTCAAACCCTAGTTGTCACACATGTAGTGAAGCTCTCTATGTGAATTGATCATTATCTCAAATCCTAGCCATGGATGAAGAGTCCTATAAAACAAACATTAGAATGGTTTTGGGCACCCCCACGCACCGCCGATGTTGGCACTACTATGAAGAGGCTCAAACCGCATGTCATTCTCCATCTAACATGTGATATCTAGATAGATCAATTAGATTTGGTAATTTCTTTGACCATGTTTGCTTTGACTTAACTCTTGCTAAAAACACTTGGAGAGAGGATGTTTGAATGCTTGTAGATGAGAGATATAGCTTCCTTGACCTGGTTTGTAGCTTCATACTTGATGTCTATGTTTCCCTAATGTTTATAGATGCATATTTATGAGATTTAGGGAGATTTGGATGCTTTTTATAAGTGTATGAAGTGAGTGCTCTAATGCATTGCCTTAAGAGTTCTAGGTTAGCAAATGAGGTAATGTTTACTTGCTTATATAGGGTTCCATAGATGATTTATCTAAGAAAGGCTAACCCAAATGAAGTATAAGACCCAACAAAAATTTAAATTTGAAAGCACAGTTAGAAGACATTTCGGTCCAAGACCCTACAAAGCGGTCGTGATCATATGACATGGATTTGACTAAGATCAGTATTGATTGTCTTAGACATGAGTAGGGAACATGTTGGATGAAATTTGGAGCTAGTAAAAGGATGCATTTCTATAGATTTTATGTATTGAATTCTTGGGAAGTCTCGACATGTTGGTGTACAAGGATAAACACACTAAACAATGGACCTTAGAAAGTATTGTCGGAATAGAGAAATTGCGTTTAGCTTAGCAAGAGTGTGCAATCAAATCAAGGGTTGCCAAAGTGCAAATACAAATTTTGAGTGTCTACATATGCATGATCTAATTTCTATGTTAAATCATTGGTAATGACATAATGGTTCTAATTGCCTATAGTGATGATCTTGCCATCAAAAGAAGCAACAATGACTTGATTAAAAATGTGAAAGCCAACATCGAGTTTGTTATTGAAATGTCGATCTAGGATTGGTTCAATATTGTCTAGGTGTAGAGTTTTGGTAGTGCTACAATTTTGGTTATATACTATTTTTTTAACCCAAACAAAATACCCCAAATCCTTGCCACACAAGTTCAAAATGTATGGTTGTAATCCAACAACTACACTTGTGGGAATTGCGAAAAACTCTCAACTAACATTGATTCACCACTAGCAAATAAAACAATGTATCGACTATTAGTAGGTAGTTTGATTTATCTTACTAGTATTGTACCGAATTTGTGTTTTGTGGTGAGTTATATTTCTCACTTCATGTCTAAACTACATGAAGAACATTAACAAGCTGCAAAACAAGTTATTAGATATGTTAGAGGAACTCTTAACTTTGGCTTTATATATAAACAAACCGTTGATTTTGGTGACAGGTATACCGCTTTGATTAGGTAAGGTCAATTGATTCTAAAAAATCTACAACAGTTACATTTTCACTCTTGGTTTAAGAGTATTTTCATGGTAGTGTAAGCTTCAAAATACAATTACATTGTCTTCTATTAAAACAGAGAACAAAACAAAGCTTAGTGTAGGTAAAAATTAATGTATATTTAGTCAATATTGGAGGATATTCAAGTTGATTCATTTGCACTTGCACCTATCTTTTTTGACAACCAGAGTGTACTAAAGATGGTGAAAAAACTAGGTTTTCATGATAGATCAAAGCACATCGAGGTTCATCATCACTACATACGACACCTAGTTACTAATAAAGACATATGCCTTTATTATTGTCCTACCTTTTAACACCCAGTTGATATAATGACTCAACTTTTGTGTAAAGATATATGTGTAAAATTATGAGATAAATTTTGAGTCGTTTCCACATCACTCACTAAGAGACGGTTTTAAACTATATAACTTGTTTATAAGTGTAATTAATCTTTTTAGTCTTTAAATGGTGAGGTTGGTTTTGTAATATACTCTGTTATTTAGTTACACGAGTGAAGCTATTCTTTGGTGAGTAGTTACAAACTCATTTATTAGCCTATCTCGTTTGGTTAATAAATCACTTAACTTCATGTTTAAATCTCAACTTTATTATTTTAAGAAAAATGATTTCACCAACATTTGAGTCTCTATTTTTTTAAATAACTTGACCGTAGTGGAGCATGGACCAATAACGGTGACGGTGTTTGTGAAGTGAGTGACTAGTACATCTACATTTGTCATTCAACATTTCAAAAAAAAGTAGCTAATAAAATGTGTCACATGAAATCACATCAAATAATCACCCAATCACATGATGCCACATAAGTGGAAAAAAATGCATGACATAATGCCCTACTAATGGTCCACCCTTTTTTCCTTTGTATGGAAAACTAATTGATTTAAATCCATTTAAAAACCACTTTCCATAAAATAAAAATGCTCAAAAAAGTATTTAGATTAAGAAAAAAATCTATTAAAGGGGTTTTTTTTTTCAAAATTTGATATATTTATGTGTGTTGTGCACCCTCAACTTGGGTGCACAACTACCGCTCCTCTCCTTAGTTTGAATTTCTGCTTTTATTATTTAAATCCATATTTTATTTGAAGTAAATAAATAAATAGCCAGCCCAATTTAAATTCCCTTTTTCTAATTTTAGAAATTTTCCCAAATAAAAAAAAAAGCAAAGTGACGAAAGTCCGGGTTCGGCCTAAAAATAAAACCCCAACGCTTCTATTTTTAGAAATCCGCCCAAATTAAAAAAGCAAAGGCCGGGTTCCTTCTACAAATAAAACCCCAAGGCGTACAAAATAAAAACCATAGCACAACAAGATCCGAGAACCCGCATCCTAAATTTGGCGTATGCCATACTTACCTTTGTGAAGCTCTAAGGGTGAGCTTATAAGCTAGCTAGATAATAACTTTGATCGCATATAAGAGGTATTGTGTTCAAACCTCATCTCTACCTTTGTGAAGCTTTGTTTATTTTTTTGGCGTAATGATGGGGATAATCAACGTATTCATCTAGTGGCGGAACACATAAAATCCCTACCACCGACGCCAACGACATCGGCTCTACACGAAGGCACCTACATCTTTTAGCCACAACATAGGCGAGGAAATCACAAGCCTCGAATATTACATCCCCCTCACCTATGCCCAAATTCACGGTCCGCGGGTTTTGCTGCTCAAGGCCCTCATTAT
Source organism: Taxus wallichiana var. yunnanensis (assembly GCA_018340775.1). Taxonomy (NCBI): domain Eukaryota; kingdom Viridiplantae; phylum Streptophyta; class Pinopsida; order Cupressales; family Taxaceae; genus Taxus; species Taxus wallichiana. The sequence goes on along the minus strand of CM031241.1, from coordinate 441,488,484 downwards.
TTTCTTAATGTTGCTCATCGTCGCCATTCCTCGCGCCGCTTTTTACTTACTCGATAAACCCCATGTTCCAAGATATGATGTAGAGCATATTGGTGTCAATCAGTTTTTCTTTAACAAAGATGACAGCCTCATTACAGAGTTCAATCTTACTATACGGGCAGTCAATTCCAATAAACAAATGGGGGTTTACTACCGGAATACAAATCGAGTAGCGGTATTATATGCCGACAAAGAATCGTGTGTACGGGTAGTTTCGACTTTCTACTAGGGTTACCACAATACCACCAATTTAAAGGTGGGTGTCGTGGGGTCCTGGGTTTAAATCTTGCAGGGGCTAAGATCTAATCTGGAAGTGGAGCAGAGGAAGGGAAAGTGCCCCTGGTTGTTGCTATCAACGTGCCTGTGAAAATAAAGGTGGGGCGATGGAAATCTCCCGAGATTATTGCACGGCTGCGATGCACGCTCACAATAAACTGGCGGCTAAAGAGAATGTCAAGATTACAGACAACAAATGTAAATTAAATATTAAATTTATAGCCTGGGGTTACATTTTTGGTTAGGGTTTTAGAATTCCTATTATATTGTAAGGTTTGAATTCCTATTGCTGCAGTTCAATTCGCAGCTTCAAAATAGTTCTCTCAATTTTTTGGCTGTTAAGATGTTGAAAAAATAATGTAATTTGGTAAATTTGTTGAATTTTTTTGGTCAATTTCTTATTCACTGTCAGAACTGGTTTGGATACCATTTTATGCAATAAGGATGATGCACTCCCATGATCTTGAGTAATATGCTGCAAAACACAATATATTTCTCATTAAAACGCTAGGTTCATAAAACCTTTCTTGCTTCCAAAACATTGGTCATTCCCCTGATGAACACGTACTAATCTCTCTGCATAGAGCTGGTATTCCTGAAAAAACTTACATTTCTTATTCTGCTTTCCTGGCTCAGAAACCTCTTTATGCAAGAAAGAGGATGCACTTCGACGATCTTGAGAACTATGCCCAAAAACAAAGGAATATAACTCTGTGTTGCTTGAGGTAAGACTATGCACAATTGATTGAATGATTGAAAGGATTGGAGCATGAATGAATGGAATCTGTGTGGAGGTATAAAACAAATGAGGCCTAAGTTTACATAATGACTAGGGTGATAGTACTAAGTTTACATAATGACTAGGGTGATAGTATGGTAAATGACCTTGCATGCCAGTTTGAAAGAGTATAGGACTGTGATTGCAGTTTTGTCCCTAAGGAAAGTTTATTGGAGTGACTCCAATCTGTGTCATAGAGGAAGAATAGTAATAAAGTTGTTCCAATGCCTGAAGGAGCATTGTGAGTCCTTGAGAAACCCTACAGTGTTCAAACAAAGTGAAAACAAAACAAGAAACCCTCTCACAGTTGGAATACCCTGTTTCAGGGGTTTGGAAGCAAGAAAAGTGTCTAATGTTAACAATGTCGGAGGAATGACGAAGATCCGGAGGGAATCTGTGAGCACCAAAACGTTGCACTCAACCGTAAAATGATCTAGCTTCAAGATCGAACCAAGAAATCATTCATGGAAGCAATGTGCATGCATTGAGGGAAAAAGGCTGAAAAAACCAAACTCTATTCCATTCCCCATGTGTTGCTCAAGATGAAAGGGTGTACAAATAGTAGTGGGGTGTGTAACTCTTCCGCAAATGTAGCCGTCAAGAAGTGGGAGTTACATTCCCAAAATAGTCGGTCAAATGTAACTCCAATGACGCTCTATGACGTGTGTAAGAGCCATAATGACACCCTAGGACACCTAAGCATGGTGAATCACCTATGTGGAGGTATTCCATGTATTTAAAATAAATACATGGAAAATAACCTACACCAACACCCCCCCTGAAGCATAGCTTAGGTGGAGACATAGATGAAAACAAGGAGAAGTGGGTCCCGACAAGAAGCCTAATGAGGTACCCATGCACAAGAAAAAGGTCCCAAGCAGTGAAGGAAAACCCAGTGGGAAAAACATCCACCACAAGAGAACAAAACACTCTCTAATCTAAGAAAGATGCCAAATATGGGTCCTGGCCATAGACGAGCCTGAAAAGGTACCCATGTACAAAGAGGCAATCTCTCATAAAGAAGAAGAAGAGAGAAGAAGAGGGAGATGAGAGGAATGCAGAAGATGCCATGGACGGATCTGAACTCTGCAGCTCTAGGAAGTCTCCCAGAAGAATGTTGATGACGAGATCGTCTACCTCTGGACTGAAGAAGAGCCACCCGCAATGAATTGTGTGCCTACCCTTAGGAAGGACAAAAATGACGTGTTGGAAGTCCGCCCACTCCACAAAGGAAACTGAAGGTAACAACACGAAGAACTCTGAGTCTGGTGCACTGAAGTGTGACATAGGTCTAGCGAGTGAGTGCCAAGGAACCAAAGGTAATGCCACGTGCGTAGAACTATCAAAGTGAAGAGGAACACCCGCAGAAAGGATGTCCAAGTGATGTGAAGGGAACAAAACATCCTCCACAATAGAAAAGGGATCCACAGCTGAGGGTGGATCAATGAAGGTCTCCGGAAAAGTGGAAGTGGTAAGAGTCCCAGAAGGGGCACTCCCAACAACAGAGATGATGAACTCCTCTGAAACACCTGTAGATGGATGAGGGACCTGTAGATCATCACAAGTAGACTCTGCGAAAAGATGACTAAGGTCAAGCAGATACTCGTCCCAATGAGGGGGCTCAACAAACAGAAGAGCGATGTCAGATAGGTATGAGTCATCCAATGAAGGTAGAGGAGTGGAATGGGCCTCGCACACTGGAAGTGGAAAGGAGGCTGGTGTAATGATGGTGTGAGACTGAGTATGAGACTGCTCGATATCTGATGAGATGTGGGGGTGATAACAATGTCTGGAATAGTGAGAGAAAGAGGAGAAGAGTCCTCTCGTAGTACTCGACATCGAATCGGATGCACAATCCTCGCCATCGAAGTAGAACCAAACGAGCTCGTGTCGGTGGAACTGTCATCACATGAAGAAATGGAGGAGACGCATGAATCAGCAGCAACAACGATGGCGCAAAAAGATGTGAAGGGTCTCATATAAGGATTGAAGAATGCTACAGACACAGTGAGGTGGATCTGAGTCTGCCACGTGAAACCAGAGAGAACGAGAGACATGCATCATCATGTGACCAAAGACATGGTCACAAGTGTCGAGGAAGTCCTCTAAATGACGATGATCAATGGGTGTAGGAACGGGCCCAAGCAAGAAGGGTAAAAGACCCTTGTGGGCGAAGTAACGCGTTCCATGGAAGTATGCTGCCGAGCAGGTCTCTCTCCCGGTGAGAAGTGGCGGACGCTGTAAGGTGATCCTACAACACTCATGTCTGAAAAGAGAACTCTCCATGATGAAAAAATGCAAGATGCAAGGTGCAAGACGTCGGACTCGACCGATAATGCGTCTGCGTGTGTAGGCCCAAGAGTACAAGCAACCCCCCCAGAATGCGGCACTTTATAAAAGTAGTGCGTTTACAAAATTGGCAATGCCATCACGTAGAGTGCGAGAAATCATGCAACTTTGACCAAGGAAGCACTCAAAAACGAGCTGCGAGTCAAAAGTTATGGCATTATTACGATTCCCGCAACTGATGGAAAAATGCACTAGACACTGCAAACACATTAAAAAAATGCCTGAAATGGGTGCAAAGGGTGTCGTGTGACTACTCGTTGGAAACGGCACAGAATTTTAGCCGGGTTTGTTTTGACTGCGAGGAGGGGTTAGCTTCCTGCCAACCCCGGACCTCGCCCTCCGTCTTCGACATGCATAGGAGGGTATTTAAATGCAAGCCAAAAACAACCTATAACTATTACACTGCCATGAATTAATGTTTTAATCCTTAAAACATTAAAATATGATTGTTTTAACCTACAAACAATTCTAAAAGGAAATGGGGCCCATGCTGTCAAGCCATGTGGTTGTTTGACCAAGTTGAGCTTAAACGGATTCTCCACGGAGTCTTCTTTGCCAAAAAAAAAAAACGCTGAGCTATGGGCTGTGGGTTGTCAGATGCATGCAGGGGCTATGCCAGGGTTTGAGGTGGCAGAAACGGCCACAAGGTGAGTGCCACAAACAACACAGTCGTAGCAAACGACCAGTCAAACTGCCAGTCGAACAATGAGTGCCCAGTCCACGTGCCGTGTGAGGTTTGAACGCAGCAAGGGGCCCCAAAAAAACGTAGAGGCAGGGAATAAGCCTGCAACCAGACCAGCACGCAGAAGCTCGAGCGGTGGATGCAAGGAAGGAACTCGAGCTCCAAAAAGTGCACGTTCGAGCTGGAGGAGTCAGTTTCCAAGGCAGGTGAGTGGCAGGAAGAAGAGCGAACCAGCAACCAGGTGCCACGAGCAACAAAGGAACCAGCAAAGGAGCTCAGGGAGCTGAGGAGAAAGCGCAGGAGTTGGAACAGTTGTTGCCATGTTTCAAAAGAATAGTCATGCGACAGGGTTTAATTCACATGTACAGGGTCGTGTTGATAGTAACCGCTGAGCTGTGGAGATTATTCCAACTGCAGGTTGTTATAACGGTAGAGCACGTGCGTGGAGAGCAACGGCTGTTGACTGAGCATGCAAGGAAGCCCACGTGCGAGAGGGAGGTGCTGAAGCATTTGCAGAGTCTGAGGCTTTGTGTAGCAACCCAAATGTAACAGCTAAACACAAATGTCGACCAGAGCTGAAAGAGAAACCGTAGGCGCAGGTCTAAAATGTAGCAGGTCTGAAGGTTCGTGTAACTCACAACAGAGCCGACCACTCCCAAGGTGACCCGAATGCACGAGCATAGGCGGGATCAATGTGGAGAAGGCTGGCTGAAACGGCCAAGTAGAGAACCATGAGCCAACTTCTAATGCATAGACCCACCACGAAGAGCCAAGGCACTGCTTTTAATGTTTTGTCTAACACTGCGAGTAACCGTTGGAGGCTAGAAACGCAGGTTCGTGTAACATCTGGGTAAATTTTGTCCCGTTGCAAGATCCCAATGCAGAGATGCTCACTATTCAATGCCAGTCTGAGCATACAGTCAACGTGTTGGTTTATGCCGCAGAGCTTCACTGTAAACGGGCTGGAATCCCCACCCACGAACAAGCAACACACCTACAATTTTCTCTCAACACAGAAGACACCAGCATAAAACCAAACACAAGAACCTCTTTTTTTTTAAATAATAAAATGCAAGTAGAGCACAAAACAGAATGGGAACTTGCACAAGAAACTACAAGGCGGAGAGTAGTAAGCAACCAAGGTGAGCAACACGATTCCGATCCCGAGCTCTGATACCATGTCGGAGGAATGACGAAGATCTGGAGGGAATCTGTGAGCACCAAAACGTTGCACTCAACCGCAAAATGATGTAGCTTCAAGATCAAAGCAAGAAATCATTCATGGAAGCAATGTGCATGCATTGAGGGAAAAAGGCTGAAAAAACCAAACTCTATTCCATTCCCCATGTGTTGCTCAAGATGAAAGGGTGTACAAATACTAGTGGGGTGTGTAACTCCCCCACAAATGTAGCTGTCGAGAAGTGGGAGTTACATTCCCAGAATAGACGGTCAAATGTAACTCCAATGACGCTCTATGATGTGTGTAAGAGCCATAATGACACCCTAGAACACCTAAGCATGGTGAATCACCTATGTGGAGGTATTCCATGTATTTATAAATACATGGAAAATAACCTACACCGACAAACAATAAACCATGGAACCATGTCATTATGGGTGATTGAGAGAGTTATAGTGTATTCAAGGTGGTTGTGTAGTGAAAATCCAATGGGAGCAAAGATTCTTGATCACATTTGTAAGGAGCAGTCTTCACTGTTGTGAACTAGTATTGAGGATTTGAGAAACCTTATGGTTGCTAATAGAGAAAACCCCATTCCTTGGTAACTGTGGATAGTGATCCCTATTTAGGATGGAGATTCCATTCCTAACTTATCAACACGATTCTCACCATGCTAGAGTTCTGATCTGACTGAATTAGCTTGATTCCCCTTAAGAACTATGTTGGAAAACAAATTTATGCTTAGAATTGTGATGCCTTAAGTGCTGAAATTTGTGAAGTAGTTGCATGGAATGTAAGCGAAAAATAGATCAAGACAACCATAAAACAGAGAGAATCAATGTAAAAATTTACCCTTGAAAAACCGAAAGTGGGAAAATTCGGAATAGTGGTGTTGGCCTCATTATCTCCATTATTATCATGCAAGAATTAAAGCCAACTACTCAAGTTGAGCCTCCAAGAACACTGGGACTTTTTCAACACTTCTACAATGCTCTACAAACTTATTCTCGCTTAAAAAATAGCTCGGATAACATGCTTTTCTATAGTAATCAGCAGATTATACATTTTACAACTCTAGATGATCAAAACATGACCCCAAGGTGTGTATTTATACAAACAAATATGCGCAATTGAGCCATGCAGAGACTTGAAACACCAATACCCATGAAAAGACGAGGAAACATTTCAGCTTCTGTTCTTGATGGTTGAAGATTTTATTTTCTTATATTGGGGCAGATTTGATAGTCATGCATCTTCTCTGTTTTTCTCTCCCGCTCCATCAAAACAAATTTGGTAGGTGCAAAAATGTCATCATATCTTGTTTTTACAATCGCCGTGGGCCCCATGATGTCTGGATCACCCTCGGGAATTTTCTCGAATCGGTATTTCCCTTAACCATTCTCTACAACTTCCATTTTCTCAATTATGCATCATGGAGTGAATGGAAACATGTCTCAAAACCATTCAAAGAAGCTTTGACGTAAGTCCGATTATCTCATTCAGAGTCAAATACAACATTTTCACATGATCGGATTGATTCCACCTCTCCCAATTGGGATGCTTTTAATCCCCAAAACGTATGGACTCATAAAGCGAGGAAACAATTCCCTCACTTTGTCTCTGGGAATATCACCTCGTTGTGCTTGGCAATTGGCATTTCAATCCAACTTTACAATTTTCTTGCTTTTTCTCCTCATTACCTTCTACTACAACAGAACGTCATTGACCAACTATTCTTGATCACTTGGTGCAAATTCTTCAATGCAAGGTAACAAATGATCTTCTTCTTCATTATCTAGCAATAGGTGCCCAAAAAGACATAAGTAATTGACATTCACAATTGAATATATCTTTATGCAGTCCGATATTAATTCACAAAGGTATACTAGCTCCATGATCTCAAATGGACTACACTTAAGTGGTTTTAGATTCTTAGCTTAGCCTTGGATTCTTTTTTTTGCGTAATTAAAGCCACAACTTGTCCTCAACTCAGAACTTACACTTGATTCTATGTTGATCATGCCACACTTTGTCTTGAGCTTGAGACTCCTTCAACTTCTCTTGCACTTAAAGATGATTTTCCCCTATTTTATCAATGTCCTTTTCAAACCTTTGTGTTTGAGAATCAAGTTCTTGCATTTCTCGTCTATCCCATCACAACATCAAATGGATTAGGACGTAAGTGACCAAAACATGCTTCAAAATGAGAGTTTTCTGTTGAAGCATGAACTTTCCTATTGTATGAGTGCCGAATGTATGCAAAATTTTCATCCAAAGCCTTAGGATGCTTCCTATAATATTCCCTCACAAAGATGCATCAATATCTTGTTGATTACGTTGGTTTGACCATATTTATTTGGGTGTGTGTGCAATGAAAATTTTGTTAAAGCTATGAACATGGGGTAAGAATCTCTAAAGAAACCCCAAAATCTTTGAAACAAACAACTCAAATGACCATCAGATTAGAGATAAGCAAGAGCTACCTATTTGCATGCATATATAAAGCTTGAAACAAACAATCAACCTCTAAACATGACTATATTAGTTCTCTACTCCATGAAAGCTATCTATAAGTGAACCTATTAAAGTTCTAGCAATCAGTTATGTGTTTATTGATGTCTCAAAAGCTTAAGAATGGAAGCTCACCATTAATGGCTTCTCCCATTTACCTAAAGCTTTGAAAGGATTAGCAAATAACAAGTAAATAACTCAAATATGAAATGAAATGACTTTAAAAGACTAAAACATGACCTAAATCAGAAATGAGATGAGAGAGAGAGTTCTTAGGAAAAAGTGGGAGGGGTACCCTTCTATTTATAGTTTTTGGTTTTGAGAAAAAGGTGCTTTGGAGGCATGTGGGACTAAAAATGAGTCAAAAAGGTGATTTTAGAAAAGCACATTGGGAGGTGTGAACTGGATTTGGAAAGCTAAGTGGCTATTTAGAAGGTGAGATATTTGTTTAGAAAGTCAAATTCTCTTTAGAAAGTCAATAAGAGGGTTAATTAACCTAAACAAGGTTAATTTAAAGGAAAACAAGCTTATAGAAGTTGGTTAGAGAGGGATTAGCATGGTTTAAGAGGTTTATAAAGGGCTAGAAAGGGTTTTTACTAGTGTAGTGTAGTAAATGAATATGAGACTAATATAGTTAGTATGATCTTTAGTAATAAGATCATATAGACCAAATTATAGGTGTCTACAGGGTGAAAGGCAGTTGACCTATTTAACCTTGTGTCCATTCTCTTCCACAAAGTAGTCTGAAATATGCTTAAGAATTTTCATCTCTATCTAAAACAATGGAAATAGCCAAGCCAAAGAAAACCCAAACATCAATGAAAAACAAATTTATTGCTTGATGGCCCTAAAGAAGTTTCTTTCATGGAATGACTATACAATTTCACTAAACCGGTCTAAAATGACAAACAAATAAGCATGCCTTCCTTTGACATTGAAAAATCTCCCACAATTTTTTTGGAAATGCTTTCCCATGGTCTAAAAAGAACTGGTAATAACATATGCAATTTCAAATTTCTGTTGCGTGACATAATCATGGTATGCTAAACACACCCTCTTATGAATTTAACAACATTATCTTGCATTTTTGACCAATGCACATATCTTTGCAAAAGTGCTAAAGTCTCATTAGTTGAATTCTTCCTTATCCCGGAATACCTTAACTTGTAGGGAAAACCGTTTTGGAGATGATAGTCTTCTTTGTGCTCAAAATCTGCACTTTTTCATTCTAAATTTGAAGTATATTTTTTTATTGTTTATTTGGATGATCTACAAGTGTGGAGATGGAAGACCACAGAATAATCATGGATTTTGATTACACTATATAGTGTACTAGGAACCAACCTTCTTTGTTATCTGAGACTTGCATACTGAAGCTCTGGTTAAGAAGAAGCTCATCCTTGTTCTGGAATTTATAATATTTACATTTTATGTTCCTTTCTTTAGCTGTAAGTTTTTTTAGTTACATAAAAACAATATGTATAGTTTGCATTCAAACATTTAAAGGTGAAAAACAAATTCTCCATATTATTACTAGGACATGACACCTTGTCTCGAGCTAACTAAATTATACTTATGTAACCATAAAAAAGGTACAATCAATATTGTGGAGTGTAGGACGAAGACCGGAAGGAATTCACGTGCATCGAATAGTTATACTTCACCAAAGTTTAGGAGTTGAGATTAAAACAATGAAGCTTTGTGGAAAGAAATGTGTGCATGCATATGAGAGCTCAAGATTTGAAAAGTGGAGTGAAATGGAAGCCTTTTTAGCTTAAGCTTATATTGGCTTGTCATAGATCAAAAGAGGTGGTGTACATATAGGGAAAGTGAATGTGTAACTCCCATGTAAGAGAAGATTCCTCCATAATGGAGAAGAGGAGTTACTTTCCCAAATGGAAATGTAACTCCTATGACACACTTACACATATGACATATTTCAGTAAGAGATTTTTTCATAACTAAGATGAACCCTAGATCCATGTCCACCATGGTGAGGTGGAATAACACTAAATAAGTGAATAAATATACCACCTACACCAACACTCCCCCTTCATCATTACTTAGGATGAGGCGGCAAGTTAGTAAAACGAGAAATGGGTCATGGCACAAAGCTACGATGAGATACCCATGTACAAGAAGAAGGTCTTAGAAAGTGATAGAAAACCAAGTGGGAAAAACATCCACCACAAGAGAACAACACACTCTCTAATCTAAGAAAGATGCCAAATATGGGTCTATAAGCCTTTTTGACGAGCTTCCAAAAGGGTACCCATGTACAAAGAGGCAATCTCTCGTGAAAGAAGAAGAAGAGAGAAGAAGAGGGATACGAGAGGAATGCAGAAGATGCCATGGACCAAGATAAGAAAAGCAGCTTTAAGAAGTCTCCCGTTAAGAATGTCGATGACGAGATCCTCTGCCTCTGGACTAAAGAAGAGCCACCGCAACAAGGGTTTGGTACCGCAATCTTAGGAAGGACATAAATGATGTGCTGGAAGTCCGCCCACTCCACAAAGGAAACTAAAGGAAGCAACACGAAGAACTTTAGTGCGGTGCATCAAGTGTGACATAGGTCTAGTGAGTGAGTGCAAGCAACCAAAGGTGATGCCATGTGTGAATAGAGTGTGAAGAGTGAACACCTGTAGAGAGGATGTCCACGTGATGTGAAGGCAACAAAACATCCCCCATAACAGAAAATGGATCCACAAGCAAGGGTGGATCAATGAAGGTCTCCAGAAAAGTGGAAGTGGTAAGAGTCCTAGAAGGGGCACTCCCAACAATGGAGATGATGAACTCCTCTAAAACACCTGTAGATGGATGAGGGACCTGTAGTGCATCACAAGTAGACTCTAGCGAAAAGATGACTAAGGTCAGGCAGATACTCATCCCAATGAGGGGGCTCAACAAACAGAAGAGCGATGTCAAATAGGTATGAGTCATCCAATGAAGGTAGAGGAGTGAAAGGGGCCTCACACACTGGAAGTGGAAAGGAGGTGGGTGTAATGACGGTGTGAGACTGAGTATGATACTACTGGGATATAACTTTCGATGAGATGTGGAAGGTGACAACAATGTTGGGAATAGTGAGAGAAAGAGGAGAGAAGATTTGTAATGCCTCTCGCATTAATCTGGGTGCACAATCCTCGTCATCAAGTAGAACCAAATGAGTCTATTTCGTTTGAAACTACCATCACATGAAGAAGAGGAGACAAAATATAAATTTTTGAATCAAGAAGCAGGAACAATGGTGGAAGTATGTGAAGGGTCTCCATAGAAGGATCGAAGAATGATGCGAGACACGGTGAGGTGGATCTAAGTTCCACGTGAAAGTGAGAGAACGAGATACATGCATCATCATGTGACCAAAGACATGGTCACAAGTGTCAGGAAGTCCTCCAGATGATGATGATCGGCAAGTGCAGAGAACTCGGCCCAAGTAAGAAACAACAAAATGACCTTGTGGGTGAAGTAACATGTTCCATGGAAGCACGCCAATTGAATAGTTTCTCTGAAAGTGAGAAGTGACTACTAAAGAGGGTCAAAAGCAATCCTACGACACTTTTGCCCTGGAAAGAGCACTCTCCATGATGAAAAAAATGCAAGATGCAAGGTGCTCGAAAGCAAACGTCGGACTCGAAATGATAATGCGTCTGCGTGTGAGGAAACCCAAGAGTACAAGCAATCCCCCTAGCATCGTGGCACTTTATAAAAGTAGTGCATTTACAAAACTAACAATGTCATCATGTAATGTGCGAAAAATCATGCAACTTTGACCAATGAAGCGCTAAAAATGAGCAATGAGTCAAAAGTTATCGCATTAAAATGATTCCCACAATCGAAAAAAATGCACTAGATGCGATTGCAAACGCATCAAAAAAGTACACAAGATGGGTGCAAAGGGTATCATGTGACTACTCATTGGAAACGACATCAAATTTTAGGCATAGTTTGTTTTGACAAACCGAGGGGGATTAGCCTCCCGCTAACCTTAGACCTCGTTTGTCTTTCGACAAGCGTAGGAAGGTGGATTAATCAAGCCAAAAATAGCCTAGGAAATTTAATTACATGCCATGAATGAATGTTTTTAACCTTAAAACATTAAAAATGGATTATTTTAACCTGTAAATAATTCTAAAAGGGATTTGTTGATGGAGTGCATGGTTTGACCAAGCTGCACGTGTAGGTTGGAACGAGCTGTTGGTAGTGCACCGAGCTGGTTGTCCACGTGGAGGATATCTGCCAAATGCCAAGAGTAACGATGAACTATTAACTAAGCCCCATAGGTATCCACGTGGCAAGAGAAACCATCGACGTTGGAGGCAAATCAAATGAGCCTCGAGAGAGGTCGTGAGAGCTGTTTTTCTACGTGTTTAAAAGTGGGATCGAGAGGACATAACATATTTATAAGTTTTGGATTTGAGTCCGGTGAAACCTTTGGAGGATAATATTCCTCACCTAATGGATACAAGGGCAACACAACATAGTCTAGTCCAAGTTCGAACCAGAGATGATGGCACAACATGTGGTGAGCTTAGAGAGAGAATGTGCGTAACCTTGAGGAGAGATCATGTTTGAGCCACCAAAATATTGCATGAGTTGGTGATTTAAGAGGGAAAAACATGTATACATAAACAAACATCTAGTTGGAGGCCAAATGTAAGACCCAAACAAGCAAGAGGTTTATAAAACAGAAAAAAAGACGTGTAGTGTAGAAGGCACAACAACATTCATGCAGAGAGGAAAACCGAGCCATGTAAATGCACATGGTGGAGTCTATGTGGGCACCTATGAGGCAAATTGCTCAAACCTTTTATCATGCCATGTCCACCGTAAATGTGAAAACCATGCACCAACCGAAAACATACCCCAAAAGCTGAGAGGAGGAGGCTAAAATGTGTCCATTCTCTTTCAGAGAACGATGCAGAGAAATAGTCACAAGATGAGCAGAAAGTGAATGAGGAAATGCAAGCCAAAGCTAAAGAGGTTCAATGACATGCACCAACATTTATGAGCACGGTGAAGCAAGTTTCAAATCAAATGAAGAGTGAGCTATCAACCTTCAAACCTATAATATGCTAAAACAACATAAGCAAAATGCCTCCAAAGCATGCATGCAAGGCCATTAAACACTCAAGAGCACAAAACACCAAAAATACACCCACGAGAATCTCAAAATATGCAAGTAGAGCACATGCAATTTCAGCGAGAGCTTCGTGACATAAGCAACTACACCTCGGTGGAGCAACGATGGTGAGCAATTAGCGTGATTCCGATCCCCACACTCGATACCATGAAGGAGTGTAGGATGAAGACCTGGAAGGAATTCACGTGCATCGAATAGTTGCACTTCACCAAAGTGTAGGAGTTGCAAGATTAAAGCAAGCAAGCTTTGTAAAGCAATGTGCATGCATATGAGAGCTCAAGATTCGAAAAGTGGAGTGGAATGGAAGCCTTAGCTTAGCTTGTATTGGCTTTCATAGATCAAAAGAGGTGGTGTACATATAGGGGAGTGAATGTGTAACTCCCATGTAAGAGAAGATTCCTCCATAATGGAGAAGAGGAGTTACTTTCCCAAATGGAAATGTAACTTATGACACACTTTACACATATGACAGATTCATAAGAGAATCAGTTTGCATTAACTAAGATGAACCTAGATCAAATGTCCACCTAAGTGAGATGACTCACCTAATGAGGTGGAATAACACTAAATAAGTGAATAAATATACCACCTACATCAACATATTGTAGATAGCTAGAAGCTGATAAATAACATCAATACCAGTAAAGAGGGTTGTGCACCTAAAACAATGAAATTATATAATGGACGCTAAGAAAACTCTCTTAGATCCATAAGTATGATTTTTTCACGAGTATTTTCACTTTTTATTTAACCCTTATATATGGTTGTGTTTTCAATCAATTTTATCCATTGTGGTTCCCAAGAAACTCATAAACAACTCATTGCCCTTAAACCCTTGTTGACCTGATTTTGCAGGGGTAAAAATATTATTGAAAGACATAACAACCAAGTGGATTGTAAATTGTTCTAAAAGCAACAAGGAGAATTCTACAATGCACTTTCTATAGTGGTTGTTTCAACCATGGCATCCCACCATAGTTTAAACATGTATATTTGTGTATACATGTTTTTTTAATCTTGTACATATTGCTATCAATTGAAACCTTTTAGTTGTTCTCTGACTATCTTTTATGTAACATGACTTTGCATAGATGTAAATCTATGTTCTTCATCAGATTCAATGCTACCATTGGGTATGAAATTTACCAAACATTTTAGGAATACTTATGGGAAAGGAGCCAATGATCGTGCATGGGCCAATGACCGTGAATGCATAAGTACCATTAGTTGTTTCAATTAAAGTGAGCACATGTCACTTTCAAAATTAAAAATTAAATATAAACTAGCCAATAAAGCAAGTCACATCAATAAAGTAACCAATGAAATGGTGACACATAGGTAGTCCATAAATGGTGACTTTATTCATAAGTAATGGGTCACCTTAAATTTCTTTGTATTCAAAAATACTTAATTTAAATCCCTTAAAAATATACTTTCCACACAATTTTAATGCTCAAAAGGAAATTTGTACATAGACAAATTCTTAATCTTTTAAAGGGTATATATTTTAAATATATATATATATATATATAATATGACTCTAACATCCTCCTAACTTTAGATTTAAGATCATTGGATCTCTTTTCCCTATCTACATATCGAATTCAAACCTCTATTTTTTTGAATTTTTTAACTTGACCAAAAAAAAATGCTCCAAAATTCAATCTATAAGTCTTTTTGTTGTTCTTCCAATGTGCATTAGTTAAGGGATCGACATGGGTTCTTGTTTATTGTGAATTAAAGGACAATAAATAGTAGTGAAGGATGGATAGAGTGGTGGAAATCCTAAACCAAGAGAAGAAAGAGGATTGAAAATATAGAATTGGTGTTGTTATAGGCAAGTCAATGTTATGTCTATATGGTAAGGCCTATAATAAAACCTCATGTCAAGGGTTTGGTTTTTCAATCAATTTTATATTGGCACTTTATTTTTCCCCTTCACGAATTTTCCTCTTTTGCTCTTATATTTAGTCATATTTCAAAATGGATCAATTTATGTAAAGGTGGTCAAGCACCTAATCAACATGTTCAAGAAAACACACCCATGCCCTCATGCTCAAAACATCTCTCCAAAAAGGTAGCTGGTGTAACAAAGGGGTGAGAAACCATATGGATTAACCTCCTCTTTACGGTTTAAGATTCCTCATTTTTATTGTTATGGTTGTTTATACTTTCATGCTAGAACTTTAAGCTCTTTTACCATGATTCACATATGTTTACTGTTAACAACTTCTTTATAAGATAATTTTTAAAATCTTGTAGACAACTCTTTCATTGACTTAGGCGTCGTCCCTTACTCTCGAAATATTTCATCCCTGGATTCTTATAGGTGATTGGATTGCTATATTTAATATAATATGCATATATATGTCTATTATCTCTTGTTTGTAATGTTGATAGTTTTCTTCTCTCCCTTTGGCAGCTATCTATCACAACTTTGAAGAATTTCTTTAATCCTCGATCTATGTACCATCTTAAAATCATTTACCGACTACATAAATTACTTATGGTACTGTGAATTGACTTTATCTTATGAGAATAATCAAAAGTATAGTATGATATGTGTTTTTAGAATAGTTGTTTTAAAGCTAAATAATTTTTGGTGTGTTAATACCAAAGTGCATTGTGTTTTGGTGCGTTTATTTGAATCAAGATTTTGTGTTTGTATTTATATTTAAAAATATTTCGAAAAAAAAGAAAACAATTAATGGTCATGAATATGTTCTCTGGTTGTAGGGGTTGATCTAATTAACTCTTTCACCTTCTCTAGATTTTCTTAGTCTAGTATCGCATTTTGAAACATCGTATTCCCACCCCATGAATAGTGGTATTTTCCTTTCATTTCACTATAACTCACTAATTCATTATATACAATGCAATTTTCTGTGGAATTTTAGAGCATCACCAATTTAGATTTTTAATTTCATTTATCTTCAAGGATATTTAACACATATCCAACTTTTATAGTATTATCTTTTTGCTTCTAATTAAGGTTTCTCAAATGAGGATAACCTAAAGGTTTGGGAAGACAGATGGGTCTTCGTAGTAATATAATGCTAAAGGTAAATTAGTTTTAAAGCTACTCATGGAAACTAAAAAAATTATGAAAACCTTCATTTATAATGAAATCTTCTAAGAACCAATGCCTTATGTTTTCCTTTCAAAATTGCATGGCATGTAAAAACAAACTAATAATAGTGATGTGAATAAGCTTGAAATTGTGTATCTTGGTGATTGTTCATTTTGTTGCAGCTTTTCCTCCCATTTAAAGATACAACATATAATAATTTCATTTTAGGAGAATACATGCTCATCATGTCCATGATCTAATTGAGGTTAGCACAAAAAATTAGTTCAATGGTATTGTTTCCCATGGAAAGAAATTAGCCCAAGTTGGCTCAAAGCCTTTATTTTTTTCATGGGGAAAGTTTTGAGACCAATAAACAACTAAAACATTTAATAGATTTTGCTTCATATGTTTAGGGGGATGATATTGTTATCATTTCCTCAGTTCATATATGTCATTGATAGAAGTATATGATGATTGCTTTTAATATTATTCTTTTGCATTAAGATATGATTTTATTATTGGGTGTTGTGGAAAATTGTGGAAAAAAATCTTTGCAGACCTAGACTATGTATATGTGTGCATTCCATTGTCTAATAATTTTTTTCTACATTTTTCATATTGTTGTCGCCCTCAAAATTTCCCTCTTTTGAAGTCAAGTTTCAAATTTTTAGTCGGTACCTTGGAGTATTGGATCACGTCGAGCCTAGTATTGTTTGCAATTTTCCATTCCATAGAGAACAATTTGAAAGTCAGGCGTAATGGTGGAGTTTTTCCCCTTCTTTTTATTTTCTTCCCGTAATTGGGAATGGCAGGCGTATCTTCCCGTTAAATTTTCCCCAACATCCACGGGTAGTACATGGACATCTTTGATTGGATGCGGTATGGCCATGTTTCAAGTAACAGCGGAAGCCTCCATGCGTCCAAATGGTGCAACTCCAAGGGTAGGGCCCAAGGGACAATCCTCAAATAAGTAGGCTTTCCACATGTCCTAGGTCCAAAATGAAGATAGAACAAGCCCAAATTGGCTAAGTATGGAAGGTTTAGTGGACGATGCCACGTGCCTCATCGACGTAACTTCGAGAGTCGAAGCCAAGGGTAGTTCTCAAACTTGCGCCAATCCTCCACGTGTCCCAGGTCCAAAAGATAAGCACCGATTGTTAAAATTGACTAAGTATGAGCGCGTAGGCGGAGGCCTCCACGTGCCTCAATGACACAATTTTGGAAGTGAAACCAAATGGCTAATCTCCAAAAATGAGTGCTAGCTCGCCACGTGGTCAAAGTCAATGGAGAGACAGAGTTGGCCGTTGAAAAGTCCAAGACTAGCAAAAGGAGCCACGTGTCAACCCGATGCAATTTCAGGAGGAGTGATTTCCAAAGCGGAAACTCAAATGAGCACCATCCCTCCACGTGTCAAGGGGTCAACCTAAGTCAAGCAGGAAATAAGCCCAAATCAACTAAGTATAAAATAACCGGTGGAGCTCTCCAAGTGTTTCTTCCGACACAACTTCAAAGGAAAAAAAATGTAAAAGGCGTCTACAGGCCTTCTTCAATTTAAATCTCTTACACGTGGACGGATCGAATTTAAAGTTTGTAAAGGTAGGGTGGATGGCTGAGATTTAATGCGTGTCTGGTTTTGCCACCAAGCATGGAAATGGTCGAGGCATTTGAGAAGTTCAGAGAACATTTTTTGGAATCAATTTCATCATTTTTCTATAACCAAATGTAACCATTCTTGGAAACTATTTATTGGCTTTTCTACGCCATTGTTTGGGTTGGAATTTTGATATTATGGAACTATAATTTTGAATATGAAGAAATCAATACAAGAGTTTTCCCCTTTCTTCCTCTTTTTTCTCCTTTTTGTGTCTGAAACTTGGGAATCATCCATCCTTTATGATAGGAAACTTTGTGTTCTTGCTGGATATGATTTACGGAATACATCTGTGGAATTATATTTGTTATAAACGTGAATGGTTCTACTCTATATCTCATTTGCTCAATACGTATAAGGGTTTTCTCTGCCATCTCTTTTCCCTAAAAGTATTGTCTTCTTCTACCTCCCTCCTCTCTTCAAGTCTTCTATCCTCATGTATTGATAACTTTCCAGGCATAAAACACATTTCAAGATATCGGGAAACCACCATTGAATGAAATATTGTGTATTTGTACATAGGTTTTTCCCCTGCTTTCAATAAGGGAACCTCTCCCATTAAAGAGGAGGGATTTGCTTGTCCCCTGACTGTGGTTTCATTCCAAGTGCAAATCTGAAACTCAACAGTTTTTGGCGACTCCGTTTGGGAATTTGTTCAAAAAATTTCCTTTCTATAAAAAACAATTGATTTGATCATTTCTTTGATCTGGTGACTCTAAGATACACTCGTGGTAGAAGGGCTCTTGGAATTGAAGATCCCCAATTTCAACTCCTGGATCAACAAGGTTTTCAACTTCCTCCAACAAGAAGAAATAGAAGAGCTCGTTCCACAAGCACACCTCCTGTTGAAGACAGAGCTTGTGGTAGTAGCATTCCTCAAGCACAACTTAGCCCTAATCTTCGTGCCCTAGTTCTTTCTGGTGTCTTAGTTCCACTTCAAACAATCTTTCCAAGGATGGCAACACCTTGGCCTTGGGTACAAAGAGTTGGGCCTCTCGCTCTTCCTCAACCATTGCATGAGTTCCCTAGGGGTAACAGGAAGATTTTTCCCAAATTTAAAGGTGATGGAAAAGTGCACCCTGATGAACACATTGCAGCCTTCATTATTGCATGTGGGGTCCTTGGAGTTGAACATGAGGATGTATTTGTTAGGTTGTTTGTGGAGACCTTGCAAGACAATTTTGCAGATTGGTTTTACCATCTTCCTGTCGCGACCATCACCGATTGGACTACTATGAGGACTGAATTTGAGCAGAGTTTCAAACCTGCTGAAGATGTGCATGCTTTGCTAGCTCAAATTTCTCAAATCAAGAAGGAGCCACATGAGCCTATGAGAGAATTTGTGGCCAAGTTCAACAAGTTGATTAACAAGATTCCAAAAATACTAGGCCTATTGATCAGATTCAGAAGTGTTTCTTCTTGAATGCTCAATTGCCGGAAGTAAGCTATGCCCTGAGGAGAGCAAATATTGTAACTTTGGATGATGATCAGAGATTGGTTGTTAGTGTGGAAGATGACTTGATTATGTTTGGCAAGATGAAAAGGGATTCTTTCAAATCCAAAGCATCTTCTTCTTCCTCTTCTCCCGGAGGTAATGCAGATAAGTTGGTGTAAAATATGGCTAATGACCTCATTGCTATTAAGAAACAATTGGCTCAACATGCTCCATATCAAGATGTTCCAAGGAAGAACTTTCAGCCTAGAACCACTTTCCCTCTTCTCAAACCAGGTTGGCCATTGAAGGTCCACCCCTTAAGGTGCTTGTCAATGCTACTTGTGAGGTTCTTGAGCCCGATGATGAGGAAAAAATGGGATCTATGATGAACAAGAAGAGGAAGCTGATGAAGAACTGGAGGATCCTAGTGGTTCTCGAGTTCATTTCCTCACCACTAAAGGTGTGGATGATGAAGATGACTATGATAATGTAGTAACTGAGATGAACAGTGAGTCATAATGTTATGACTTGGGAGATGACCAACAAAAAGGAAAAAGTGGTGCAACTTGTAAAAAGATCCAAGGAGTACCCATCACCATCCCGGTGATTGCAAGAAGAGGAGCTCTTATTCCTACTACTTCCACCCAAAAGGTAAGCTCTACTAGTCCTTCTCCTCTACCTTTGCTTCTGAGAATTCATGTCCAACAAATGATAAAACTGATAGATCAAAAACTCCTTCTACTCCTAGTAGTGATTCCCCATCCACATCTGGATCTTTTGACATTATAGACCATCTTAAAAAGACCAAGATTCATATTTCTAAGGTAGACTTCTATCAAACCCATCCTAAATCATTTGCCAAAATGGTTGACTTTGTAAATTCTAAATCTAAAACCCCAGCCCATTCTTCTAAAGGCCTTTTCCCACTCCCTCTTCCTCACCTCAATCAAGTCTTGTGGCTGCAGTCACTTCCCCTAATGAGAAAATTGAACCATTATATGTGACCCTTCTCATAGCTAGCCATAAACTCAGTAACTATGTCATAGATTCAGGAGCATCAGATAATGTAATGCCTGCAAGAGTGGCTCATGCTTTGGGTCTAACCCTAACCCGCACTTATGGCTCTTGTTATTCCATGGAGAGTAAGAAAGTACCTTTGGTTGGCAGAATTAAAGATGCACAAGTAGCTTTTGTTGCTTTTCAGAGAAAAGGGTCTTAGCCACCATTTTGGTAGTTGATATTCCTCCTTCATATGGGATGTTGCTGAGTAGAAATTTCTGTAAGGAGGTAGGAGGGGAAATCCAAATGGATTGGTCACATGCCTTGATCCCTGTCAATGGGAAGATGAAGAAGTTCTTTGCATGAGAAACAAGTAGATTATATTGTGCAAAAGATAGATGATCCTAAAGCACAAATATTGTATGAAGACATTGGGCATGGGAACTACATGATCATGTCACAAGAGGAGACAAATCTGTCAAAGGGAGTGTTGTTTGACCCTAATGGTGTGTGGACTTTGGAGTTTGATGGGAGCTCTTGCTAGTTAGAGCTGGTGTAGTGCTCATTTCTCCTGAGGGTAAGGTTCATCCTTTCTCCTTAAAGTTTCAGTTTGAAAATACCAACAATACTACTAAGTATGAGGCCCTCATTCTTGGGTTGATCATGGTGAAGGAAATGGGAGTGAAGAACCTTCTTGCTCGTGGAGATGCAAAGCTAATTGTAAAACAAGTTAGAGATCTTTATCAGGTAAAGAACAAAAGGTTGAAGCACTATAGGAATATGGTCTAAGATTCCATTGAATTCCTTGATGCTTTTTCCATAATCCACAATCACACATTTCAGTGTGGTGAATGAATTTTCAAACTGAGGTGCATATGTTTAAAGGAATTAATCAATTTTGAGTTATAGAGCCATAAAATGGATGTTGAGTTCCTAGATCCTTGGAAATGTTAAAAAGTGAAAAATCACCTCACCCATTTTTGGATCAATATGATACAGTCCATGACCTTTTGTATGGTTTCAGACCTGCTTTGAGACAACTTATGTAACTTTTTGGGTTGTTCACCTTCCTAAATTTGTGAATCACTTTCAAACCCTAGTTATCACACATGTAGTGAAGCTCTCTGTGTGAATTGATCATTATCTCAAATCCTAGCAATGGATGAAGAGTCATATAAAACAAACATTAGAAGGATTGTGGGCACCCCATGCACCGCCGATGTTGGCACTATTATGAAGAGGCCGCAAACCACATGTCATTCTCCACCTAACATGTGATATCTAGATAGATCAATTAGATTTGTAATTTCTTTGACCGTGTTTGCTTTGACTTAGCTCTTGCTAAAAACACTTGGAGAGAGGATGTTTGAATGCTTGTAGATGAGAGATATAACTTCCTTGACCTGGTTTGTAGCTTCATACTTGATGTCTATGTTTCCCTAATGTCTATAGATGTATATTTATGAGATTTAGGGAGATTTGGATGCTTTTAATAAGTGTATGAAGTGAGTGCTCTAGTGCATTGCCTTAAGAGCTCTAGGTTAACAAATGAGGTAATATTTACTTTCTTATATAGGGTTCCACAAATGATTTATCTAAGAAAGGTCCACCCATATGAAGTATAAGACCCAACAAAAAATTTAAATTTGAAAGTGCAGTTGGAAGACATTTCGGTCCAAGACCGTATAAAGAGGTCAAGATCATATGAGGTTGATTTGATCAGATCGTATTGTCTTGGACAAAGAGGTTAGGAAGTGGATGAAGTTTGGAGCTAGTAAAAAGCATTTATATGATTTCATGAATTTGAAGTTTACAAAGATAAACAAGCTAAACAATGGACCTTAGTGTTTTCTGGAATAGAGAAATTATGTTTAGCTTAGCAAGAGTGCGTAATTAAATCAAGGGTTTCCAAAGTGCAAATACAAATTTTGAGTGTTTATAGATGCATGATCTACTTTCTATATTAAATGGTTTGTAATGACATAGTGGTTCTAGTTTCCTATAGTGATGATCTTGCCATCACAAGAAGCAACAATGACTTGATTAAAAATGTGAAAGCCAACATCAAGTCTGTTATTGAAATGACTGATCTAGGATTGGTTCAATATTGTCTAGGTGTAGAGTTTTGGTAGTGCTACAATTTTGGTTATATACTATTTTTTTAACCCAAACAAAATACCCCAAATCCTTGCCACACAAGTTCAAAATGTATGGTTGTAATCCAACAACTACACTTGTGGGAATTGTGAAAAAACTCTCAACTAACATTGATTCACCACTAGCAAATAAAACAATGTATCGACTATTAGTAGGTAGTTTGATTTATCTTACTAGTATTGTACCAAATTTGTGTTTTGTGGTGAGTTATTTTCACTTCATGTCTAAACTACATGAAGAACATTGACAAGCTGCAAAACAAGTTATTAGATATGTTAGAGGAACTCTTAACTTTGGCTTTATATATAAACAAACCGTTGATTTTGAGCTGACAGGGTATACTGCTTCAGATTAGGTAAGGTCAGTTGATTCTAGAAAATCTACAACATGTTACATTTTCACTCTTGGTTCAAGAGTATTTTCATGGTAGTGTAAGCTTCAAAATACAATTACATTGTCTTCTATTAAAACAGAGAACAAAACAGTTAGTGCAGTAAAAATTAATGTATATTTAGTCAATATTGGAGGATATTCAAGTTGATTCATCTGCACTTGCACCTATCTTTTGTGACAACCAGAGTGTACTAAAGATGGTGAAAAACTAGCTTTTCATGATAGATCAAAGCACATCGAGGTTCATCATCACTACATCCGACACCTGGTTACTAATAAAGACATATGCCTTTATTATTGTCCTACCTTTTAACACCCAGTTGATATAATGACTCAACTTTTGTGTAAAGATATATGTGTAAAATTATGAGATAAATTTGGAGTCGTTTCCACATCACTCACTAAGAGACGGTTTTAAACTATATAACTTGTTTATAAGTGTAATTAATCTTTTTAGTCTTTAAATCTGGTGAGGTTGGTTTTGTAATATACTCGGTTATTTAGTTACACGAGTGAAGCTATTCTTTGGTGAGTAGTTACAAACTCATTTATTAGCCTATCTATTTGGTTAATAAATCACTTAACTTCACCGTCGTTTAAATCTCAACTTTATTATTTTAAGAAAAATGACTTCACCAACATTTTTTTGATTGAAAAGCATATCCATATAATAATGATGAAGTGTACAATGCTAATCATACAAAATCGGGTGGAAAAGATCACACCCCACATGCAGAGTAAAAGTAGCCATTAACAGGCTATGAGTGACACATATTACGTAATCATATCAAGATAAGCTTATCAATCAAAAAAAGTTGGAGCAAAATTACAGAAACTAGAAGAGAAAAAACTGCTAGGCGGCGGCGGCGAACATGGAGGTTGGAGGCGATTTCGGGGGGCTCTTTGAACGGTCACCCCACCCACCATGAGGGTTGGTGGGGGTCAGTAATCAGCTCCCAGCCATCAGTCTGTGGTTGCTCCTCCTCATTGCACCGTTGGTTGGGCGATATGGCTAAGGAGAGCCGAGGAAACTGGAGTGATCAGGTGCCTAACACCCAACGGCCACCGCCTAAATTGGATAAACACCCATGATGCGGGAGGAGCCTGAAATGGAGGCAGAGAAGGACCCCGCTGATGAGGGGAGGTGCTCCGCCGCCCACGAGCCGAGACCCGATCAAAATTATACCGCCACGGGAACATGTTCGACGACCTTGTGAGCGGGAGCGACGATGAGGAGAATTAGGCCGATAGCCGAGTGAATAGCTTCATGGAACGTAATGATACGACCTTGGATGAGCCATCCCTTTATAAAACCGCTCGGTTTTTCGATATGAGATCATTCGTTAGTGGTTTAAGCCTGGAGGCCAAAGATCTTAGTGATAATCTTATAAGCGGTGTTGTATAAACCGATTGGCACAAGTTGGATACATCTTTTGAACTATGAACTTTTGGGGCAAGGACAACGAAGGTGGTATTCCATTCTTTTAGAAAATTGTTAACGATCCGGAACTCATTAACCGCTTTAAAGAGATCCTGCTTGATGGTCTCCCAAAACACTTAGAAGAAAGCAGCAGGAAAACCATCCAGGCCCAAAGCTTTGTCCCTTTTCATGGCAAAGACCGCTTTGTGAATTTCCTCCATAGCAAAAGGTTTGGTTAGATTATTGTTCATCTCAGAAGACACCAGATGCGGTATATGTTGGAGCATAGAAGCCATTGATTGCTCCGAAGGAGGCTGGTCAACCTGGAGAAGGTTAGAATAGAAGGAGATGAGCTCATTGGAGATATCAGCCTCAAATGTTAACAGGGTACCCGAGGATGACACCAACTCTTGGATCTTGTCTCTGCTCTTATGCTTCGTAAGTAGTGATGTGGAAGAATTTAGTGTTACGATCTCTACTCGAGCCAAAGGGCTCGAGAGCATCGCCTCCAATATGTCTCCTCTTCAAGCGTATTGTGATAATCACCGAGGAGGGAGGTTTATTTTTGGTGAAGTTGATCCGATCTCCCCTCAATCTCCATTTGAGTAGAGACTTTAGCCAAATCCTGAGATATCTTCTATTTACATAGCTTGATGTTGCCAAAGATCGTAGACTTCCATATTTTGAGTTGTTTTTAATTTCGTTGAGCCACTTTGGTAAATCTAAACATGTTTGTGCCCTCAATTTTGATATTCCACCATTTGGCAACAAGAGGGTTCAGGTGATTATTCTCAAGCCATGCAAGCTCAAACCTGAAGAGAGGATTCTTGGTATTCAGATTGTGATTTGTGCTCAGCAGGAGAGGGTTGTGGTCAGAGGTAGCCTGGGGGAGAGATTTGAGGTAGAAGTCAGGAAAGAGAGAGATCCAGTCTAGAGAGCCCAAAGATCTATCCAATCTGCTTTGAATATGGTTCCTACCCAACTGTGGTTTGACCACGTAAAGGAGGAATAGTAGAGTTTCATGTCAAGAAGTGAATTCTCACCGATGAAGTCAGCTAGAACATCCATGCTTTGGCGATCATGGCAGGAATTCCTCCTGTTTTTGAAGGAAAAAGGGGACAATTAAAATCTCCCATTATTAAAATGGGAATTTTACCACAAGTGTTGATGAAGTTTGTGATATCTTTCCATAATTTCCCACATTGAGTCTCTGAGTTGGGGGCATATACATTGATGGCAATCCAAGTGGAGTCAGATCCAACCTCTTGGAAAAGCATGCATAAAAAGTTGGGATGCTTGAACAAATAATCCCCTTTGAAACTTCTGGGGTCCCAAAGGGTACAAAGACCTCCTGAGTTCCCTGCTGAGGGTTGAGATTCAAAAGAAGCCGCCGACCAGATTTTTAGGAGTTGATCATCTTTTTTTAGTTTAGTTTCCTACAACATTATGATATCAGGAGAGTTCTGGAATTTGATATCTTTGATGACTCTTTGCTTTTGAAGAGAGTTGAGCCCTCTTATATTCCAAGAGATGATCTTCATTTCTTTGGTTTGGATTTGCTCCCCACCACCAAGGATCGTGCTTTGGGTTCCCGAGTGACATTAAGAGTAGCTTCTTCTTTGGAGTTTGATATTGCTCGAGAATCCTTCCCCTTACTTTTTCGGGCCCAATATCAGTTTCTTGCCGCTACTTCTAGTAAATCAAGGGTTGAAACTATCATCGGAAGAAATGGTGAGGGGAGGTAGCAGAGTCCAAAGGAGGGGGAAAGAGGGGGCAAGAGGGGGAGATTCAAGGAAGGGGGTTCCGAGGGAATGGGACCGAGAAGTGGGAGGGGGATGGGAAGGGATAGTGGAGAAGACAGGGGGTGGAGGGGAGGAGGAGGGAACAACCAAGGAGAGGTTAACCTCCTCAGAGGAAGGGGGGGAGAGCCGAGGGAGACAAAGGGATGATGAGGGACTAAAGGGCCAGAGAGGGGGGAATGACCTCGGAAAAAGGATCAGAGGAAGTGTTTATTTCTCCTTCTTCTAGGAGAGCAAAGGAATTAGAGGTGGGGATGATAGGGATCTCAATAGAGGACAATTTAGGAATAAAGCTTCTCTTAGATTTTTGGGGAAAGGTTTTGGGTTTTGGGTTTTGGCTAAGGTTTGGAGGGGCAACTAGAGGCCCGATGGCCAATGCTTTTGCAGAAGAAGCATGCTTGAGGAATATATTCATAGTCAATGTTCTGTTTCCAATTCCCAAGATCCGATATTAGCTCTATCTCTTTTGGGAGGGGACAACTTACGTCAGCATTAACACAAAAGCGAGCATGGATGAATCTAGTTTTAGCTTTTGTTGCTTGATCTATAGCAATTAAAGATCCTATGGAGAGGGCAATACCTTCAATAACCGCTGGATGCCAGAACTCCAGGGGGAGCCCCAGGAGGTGAACCCATATTGGGGCTTGGGTCATGGATTCAGTGTGTGGGTTGAAACCTGGAGACCATTTCCTGAGGTAGAAGCCCCGTCTGCCAAAAAACCACGGGCCACCGAGAAGAGCTCTAGCGAAATCCTCTTTCATGCTGAAGGAGAATAATATGAAACCATTAGGCATTGCCGCTATTTCAAGCGCTCCACATGGATGCCATTTCATTGTGCCCATTTTTGATATCTTCCAATGGGGGTCTAGGACCCATTAGTTTACCCACCAAGGAAAGATCACGAGAAGCAACAGCACCTCCGTGATGTGAGAGGGGATGCGTAGTGAGAGGGACCCATCTGACAGTGAAGGAGAGAGCTTTTCCGAGCTAGGAGCGGAGGTGGAACCCTCCACTATTTTATTCCATGCATCAGGTGGCTTTGGAGTGAGGGCCCCTGACAAGAGGGACCCCTGATCCGGACCAGAGGGGTCCGGCATCCGAGCTAGTACCAAAAACAAAGTAGGGGGCTGCAGTGGATTCAAGAACGACCTAAAAATTGGGGGTTGATCTAATTATCTCTTTCACCTTCTCTAGATTTTCTTAGTCTAGTATTGCATTTTGAACCATCGTATTCCCACCCCATGAATAGTGATATTTTCCTTTCATTTCTCTATAACTCACTAATTCATTATATACAACGCAATTTTCTGTGGAATTTTAGAGCATCACCAATTTAGATTTTTAATTTCATTTATCTGCAAGGATAGTTAATACATATCCAACTTTTGTAGTATTATCTTTTTGCTTCTAATTAAGGTTTATTAATCTGAGGATAACCCAAAGGTTTGGGAAGATGCGGATGGGTCTTCCTAGTAATATAATGCTAAAGGTAAATTAGTTTTTAAGCTACTCATGACAACTCAAAAAAATTATGGCGAAACCTTCATTTACAATGAAATCTTCTAAGAACCAATGCCTTATGTTTTCCCTTTCAAAATTGCATGGCATGTAAAAAACAAACTAATAATAGTGATGTGAATAAGCTTGAAATTGTGTACTGGTGATTGTTCATTTTGTTGCAGTTTTCCTCCCATTTAAAGATGCGGCATAATAATTTCATTTCAGGGAGAATTCATGATCGTCATGTGCATGATCTGATTGAGGTTAGCACAAAAAAATTTAGTTCAATGGTATTGTTTCCCATGGAAATAAATTTGCCCGAGTAGGCTCAAAGCCTTTATTTTTTTCATTGGGGAAGGTTTCAAGACCAATAAACAACTAGAACATTTAATAGATTTTACTTGATATGTTTAGGGGGTGGTATTGTTATCATTTCCTCAGTTCACTATGTTTGTTGATAGAAGTATATGAAGATTGCTTTTAATATTTTTCTTTTGCATTAAGATATGATTTTATTATTGGGCGTGTTACGGAAAAAAATCTTACAGACCTAGACTATGTATATGTGTGCATTCCATTGTCTAATAAAAAAATTCTACAATTTTCATATGTAATTTTATGCTATAGGTTAATGGTTTTTATTGTCATTGCAAGCATGAGTAAAATATTATTTTTGAATAGGTGTATAATGCACCCATTCTTTGTATAGGCCCGGTCCAATTCATTTTGTCATTTAGATCCTGCTAGGATATTTAGTGCTTATAAGCGGTTATGATGTACGATCAATTCATGCATTTCACACGATAGTTGCATGAATTGAACTAGTGGAGATAGGGTCTTCAATGGCCCTAGTTTATAGATGACATCAACTTTCAAATAATGATCTTATGAAAGAGGCCATGAAATGTTTTATTTTGAAGCCCAAACAATAAGGTTAAGGGCTTGATTTTTCCATTATAAAACTTCTCTTTACATTCTTTGAAGTAATCCCTTGGTGTATTTGATACATGCATGTCTTTTGGGTTTAACTTTCAGCTGGAGAATGTTGGCAGTGATTTGCTAGCTGGAATGTTGGGAAGATTTACATTCCTAAGAAATAGATAGATTTTGGCCTTTACATTTTAATGACTTTGTAGGTTTCAACTATTACTACTTAACTCTTCCGTTTGTCTTCCTCATTATTACTTGTTATTTACATTCTCCTTGCAAAATATGAATTTTTGTATATTTCGTATTTCTTTGGCCTTAAAGAGTGAAATCATCTTTCCCAATATACCCCTCTTGTGGGTTTCCCTTTCATTCCTACGCCTATCGGCATCTCCAATGCACTTTGAGGTCCATTTTCTAGTCATTGAGTGTTTTGTCTTTGTTATGGCCTCTTGGGATGTTCTCATACAGACATGGTAAGGGCATAATAAAAAACTGGAGGATGCAAAGAGAAGAGAAAAACAACAAGAATGACATGAAATCTGGTGCATTACATGTTCGCAAACGTGGATGAAAATTCATTTCATGAAAGACAAAATCTAAGACTACTAAAGAAAGGGTCAAACCAGTAAGAACACTAGAGTCTTTTGTTTATAATTCTTTCAAGTGTTTGGAAGTAGAGCTGTCTAGCTAGGAAAAGTGCCCAGTGGAAATTTCTTCTAGAAACGATGTTGAGATGTGTGAGGAGAATCTAATCCAGTCAACTCCTATCTATCGAAGCAAAAAGGATACTCTAATAGTTTTTAATAGCCCACCACAACCCTTGAAAGGATTTGATGATTCCTTTAGACAATGATGGATATAGTAAAGCTCATTTACCTCTCTAAGGTGAGCCGATTGACAAGAATGCAAAACAAAGGGAAGTGGTATGCGGCTGAAAACCAAATCCCCTTCAATACATATCTCAAATGGAATGAAAGGAAACCAAAGTTTATCATTTCCTAGGAGCTGGCTTAAGAGATGGTTGATTTGAGCAACAAACCAAAAAGAAAAAATACCCTGGTAATTGATTGGAATTTGTTTGTCTTTGACATGCTTTGTAGCATCTATCCACCATCCCATAGATAATCTAGCCTTATTTTACAACTTATGTTTTCATATATTTATACATGATCTTATTGTTATGTTTATTAAATTTAAAGAGGCAAGGTGACATCACGACTTCTCATGATAATACTTGCTCACTGTAAATGTGTACTACCTTTATAAATCTTGGTTTCAACTATTTCCATTTCCTTGTGTCGAGACCTTTACCACTGCTATTGTGTACTGAATTTTGTAAGAAGATTGTAGATTGCCTTAGAGGATATTATATGATGATGTATCATAATCTTAGCTGGACAAAGACAACTACTACCAGGAGTATCTAGAAGATTTTATATTTCCAATATAATATTTGTTTAGTTGAGAAATTCAATCATGAGGTGTAGCCTAGTTATATTCGTTATTTGTTTCACAATATTCCAACATAAGATAATCATTTGATTCTATATTGAAACTCACTAATAAGGAAGGAATGTAGTTTTTGAATCTTGATTCTAAAGATTACATCTTTCATATACCGAGATAAAGATGAACATTAGTCTAAACAAGACTCTATAAACTTGAAAAAAATTAATTACCCGACATGTTTAGTAACATTTAAGACATTTGTGGGGTTTAATTCTTCAATCTTTCAATTTATATAGCATTGTCTCTAAGAGAATCTTGTATAGTGAGAAGGATCTTGTCCCCTTCAAGCATAGTGACCAGGAGATGAGAAACGACATGGGTACAAATAACTATATCAATCCTCAATCATTGATTAAAATAATTGATAAGTTTAATTAATTAATCTACTAGTTACTAAATTGGTTAATGGATCAGGTACATTGATTAATTGATTAAACATTCAATCAATTATTTTATACAAAATGAAACTAAAAAATAGGAAGGCCGTTAATGACTTTTGTTTTCAAAGGAATTAATTTAAATAGTTGATATAAAGGAATTTATAAACAGGTGCATTTCCTTGGTGTAATATTTCATATTCCCCTTCACACATGGATGTGTACACATATTTTACTCAAAAAGTCAGATTTAGTATCATTTAACACGATAAATCTAGAACCCTACAACTTATACTCAACAAAATGTATGCATTCATTTGATAATTTTGTTCGTTTCTCCTTAGAATTTGCTAGGAGGTCAATTTGTTGAACAATGTATGTGTAGTGAGTCCTCTACATTCTTGTTTCCTGATTTTTGATGCATGTTCTTGATCAAATGTTTTATGTTGGTTTATTTCTTAGTTTTTTAGATTTTGCATGTTTGACAACATGTTGAGCAATATAATATGTTGTATGATTTTTTGACCATCTGGAAGAATAATTTATAAAAGTCTCATGGGGACTTGTTTTCTTTGGTATAGGTCACCAGTTGCAGTTCATTAAACACACACAATAACTTTCCGTTTCTTTTCATGCAATAGGATATCCTATTGTTTAGTTCCTTTACTAGGAATTTTCAATTTAGACTATCATCAAGGTAGGTTTGTTGAAAAACAATGGTCTTGCTATTGATTTGCTAGAGCTTCTTGATTAATTGTGTATTAAAGGGTTCTGGCCACTTCTAGAGTTCCATGCATGGCACTTGAGTACTTTTCATTTGGCTTGTTGGTCAAGTCATCCCCGTCTTGATTAAATGCTAGGTTGTAAAAGTTTTGTAATGAGCCTAGGTTCAGGAAAAACAAATTTGTTCTATGTTATTAGAAACATATTTTCCCAAACAAACGTGGATGCAATTTGTGTTTTACCAAAGCAAGTGGTATCGTATATACTTACCCTTGTCCGTCAATTATCAATTATTAAGGTTGAACAAACATGGACGCCATTTATCGCAACATGGGTCCCCTCCCACATTTATCGAATCCCGAAAAAACAAATAGGTAACTTACACCATTCAACATTCACATTGCATTGTATACATGCGATTGCTAGTCAATTATTAAGGTTGAACAAACATGGACACAATTTATCTTCTACTTAAGGTAAGCGGTATTATATTTACTTATCATTGTCCCTTGATTATCAATTATTAAGGTTGAACAATTTATGTAGGATTTTGCAAATGTCTAATAGTTGATCTTGAAAAGTGAAGACAGTCCGGGTTCGGCCTAAAAATAAAACCCCAGCGTTTCTATTTTTAGAAACCCGCCCAAATTAAAAAAGCGAAGGCGTACAAATAAAACCCCAAGGCGCACAAAATAAAAACCACAGCAGAGCAAGATCTGAGAACCCGCATCCTAAATCTGGCGTCCGCCATACTTACATTTGCGAAGCTCTAAGGGTGAGCTTATAGGCTAGCTGGATAATAACTCTGCGTTGCATATAAGAGGTATTGTGTTCAAACCTCATCTCTACCTTTGTGAAGCTCTGTTTATTTTTTTGGCGCAATGATGGGGGATAATCAGCGTATTCATCCGGCGGCGGAACACATAAAATCCCTGCCACTGCCGCCAGCGGCGTCGGCTCTGCCCGAAGGCACCTACTTCTTTCAGCCACAGCATAGGCGAGGAAATCGCAAGCCTGGATATTACAGCCCCCCTCACCTGCGCCCAAATTCACGCTCCTGCGGGTTTTGCTGCCTTGGCGTCCTCGCTGTTTTCCTAATGCTGCTCATCGTCGCCATTCCCTGCGCCGCTTTTTACTTACTCGATGAACCCCATGTTCCAAGATATGATGTAGAGCATATTGGTGTCAATCAGTTTTTCTTTAACAAAGATGACAGCCTCATTGCAGAGTTCAATAAACAAATGGGGTTTCATTGCAGAGTTCAATCTCAATAAGATGCTGAAAAAATAAGAGTAATTTGGGGAAAGTTTACTATACGGGCAGTCAATTCCAATAAACAAATGGGGGTTTACTACCGGAAGACAAATCGAGTAGCGGTATTATATGCCGGCAAAGAATTGTGTACGGGTAGTTTCCCGGCTTTCTACCAGGGTTACCACAATACCACCAATTTAAAGGTGGGTGTCGTGGGGTCCCGGGTTCGAATCTTGCAGGGGCTAAGATCTAATCTGGATGCGGAGCAGAGGAAGGGGAAAGTGCCCCTGGTTGTTGCTGTCGACGTGCCTGCGAAAATAAAGGTGGGGCGATGGAAATCTCCTTGATTCCCTTAAGAACTATGTTGGGCTGTGATGCCTTAAGTGCTGAAATTTGTGAAGTAGTTGCATAGAATGTAAGCGAAAAATAGACCGAGACAACCATAAAACAGAGAGAATCAGCGTAAAAATTTACCCTTGAAAAACCCAAAGTGGGAAAATTCTGGAATAGTGGTGTTGGCCTCATTATCTCCATTATTATCATGCAAGAATTAAAGCCAACTGCTCAAGTTGAGCCTCCAAGAACACTGGGACTTTTTCAGCACTTCTACAATGCTCTACAAACTTATTCTGCCTTAAAAAAATAGCTCAGATAACATGCTTTTCTACAGTAATCAGCCGATTATACATTTTACAACTCTAGATGATCAAAACATGACTCCAAGGTGTGTATTTATACAAACAAATATGCGCAATTGAGCCATGCAGAGGCTTGAAGATTTTATTTTCTTATAGTGGGGCAGATTTGATAGTCATGCATCTTCTCTGTTTTTTCTCCTGCTCCATCAAAACAAATTTGGTAGGTGCAAAAATGTCATCATATCTTGTTTTTGCAACTGCTGTGGGCCCCATGATGTCTGGATCACCCTCAGGAATTTTCTGAACTGGTATTTCCCTTAACCATTCTCTACACCTTCCATTTTCTCAATTATGCATCATGGAGTGAATGGAAACATGTCTCAAAACCATTCAGTAAGCTTTGACGTAAGTCTGATTATCTCATTCAGAGTCAAATACAACATTTTCACATGATCCGATTCAGATTCCACCTCTCCCAATTGGGATGCTTTTGGTCCCCAAAAACGTATGGACTCATAAAGCGAGGAAACAATTCCCTCACTATGTCTTGGGAATATCACCTCGCTGTGCTTGGCAATTGGCATTTCAATCCAACTTTACAATTTTCTTGCTTTTTCTCCTCATTACCTTCTACTACAAAGCAACGTCATTAACCAACTATTCTTGATCACTTGGTGCAAATTCTTCAATGGAAGGTAACAAATGATCTTCTTCTTCATTATCTAGTAGGGTGCCCAAAAAGACATAAGTAATTGACATTCACAATTGAATATATCTTTATGTAGGTCTGATATGAATGCACAAGGGCATACTAGCTCCACGATCTCAAATGGACTACACCTAAGTGGTTTTAGATTCTTAGCTTAGCCTTGGATTCTTTCTTTGCTTAACTAAAGCCACGCCTTGTCATCAACTTGTAACTTACGCTTGATTCTATGTTGATCATGCCACACTTTGTACTTAGCTTGAGACTCCTTCGACTTCTCTTGCACTTGAAGATGAATTTTCCCTATTTTATCAATGCCATTGTCAAACCTTTGTGTTTCAGAATCAAGTTCTTGCATTTCTCGTCTATCCCATCACAACATCAAATGGATTAGGAGGTAAGTGACCAAAACATGCTTCAAAATGAGAGTTATTTGTTGAAGCATGAACTTTCCTATTGTATGAGTGCCGAATGTATGTGAAATTTTCATCCAAAGCCTTAGGATGCTTCCTATAATATTCCCTCACAAAGATGCATCAATATCTTGTTGATTACGTTGGTTTGACCATATCTATTTGAGGCAGTTGACCTATTTAACCTTGTGTCCATTCTCTTCCACAAAGTAGTATGAAATATGCTCAAGAACTTTCATCTCTATCTGAAACAATGGAACTAGCCAAGCCAAAGAAAACCCAAGCATCAATGAAAAAACAAATTTATTGCTTGATGGCCCTAAAGAAGTTTCTTTCATGGAATGAGTATACAATTTCACTAAACTGGTCTAAAATGACAAACATATAAGCATGCCTTCCTTTGACAT
Organism: Taxus wallichiana var. yunnanensis; assembly: GCA_018340775.1. NCBI lineage: Eukaryota > Viridiplantae > Streptophyta > Pinopsida > Cupressales > Taxaceae > Taxus > Taxus wallichiana. Next base: position 441,454,145 of record CM031241.1, on the reverse strand, counting down.
TGAAAAATCTCCCACAATTTTTTTGGAAATGCTTTCCCATGGTCTAGAAAGAACTGGTAGTAACATATGCAATTTCAAATTTCTGTTGCGTGACTTAATCGTGGTATGCAAAACACACCCTCTTATGAATTTAACAACATTATCTTGCATTTTTGACCAATGCACATATCTTTGCAAAAGTGCTAAAGTCTCATTAGCTGAATTCTTCGTTATCCTGGAATACCTTAACTTGTAGGGAAAACCGTTTTGGAGATGATAGTCTTCTTTGTGCTCAAAATCTGCACTTTTTCATTCTAAATTTGAAGTATATTTTTTATTGTTTACTTGGATGATCTACAAGTGTGGAGATGGAAGACCACAAAATAATCATGGATTTTGATTACACTATATAGTGTACTAGGAACCAACCTTCTCTGTTATCTGAGACTTGCGTACTAAAGCTTTGGTTAAGAAGAAGCTCATCCTTGTTCTGGAATTTATAATATTTACATTTTATGTTCCTTTCTTTAGCTGCAAGTTTTTTTAGTTACATTAAAAAACAATATGTATAGTTTGCATTCAAACATTTAAAGGTGAAAAAGAAATTCTCCATATTATTATTGGGACATGGCACCTTGTCTGAGCTAACTAAATTATACTTATGTAACCATAAAAAAAGGTACAATCAATATTGTAGATAGCTAGAAGCTGATAAATAACATCAATACCAGTAAAGAGGGTTGTGCACCTAAAACAATGAAATTATATAATGGACGCTAAGAAAACTCTCTCAGATCCATAAGTATGATTTTTTCATGAGTATTTTCACTTTTCATTTAACCCTTATATATGGTTGTATTTTTAATCAATTTTATCTATTGTGGTTCCCAAGAAACTCATAAACAACTCATTGCCCTTAAACCCTTGTTGACCTGATTTTGCAGGGGTAAAAATATTATTGAAAGACATAACAACCAAGTGGATGGTAAATTGTTCTAAAAGCAACAAGGAGAATTCTACAATGCACTTTCATATAATGGGTTGCTTCAACCATGACATCCCACCATAGTTTAAACATGTATATTTGTGTATACATGTTTTTTTAATCTTGTACATATTGCTATCAATTGAAACCTTTTAGTTGTTCTCTGACTATAGTTTATGGAACATGACTTTGCATAGATGTAAATGTATGTTCTTCATCAGATTCAACGCTACCATTGGGTATGAAATTTACCAAACATTTTAGGAATACTTAGGGGAAAGGAGCCAATGATCGTGCATGGGCGAATGACCGTGAATGCATATGTACCATTAGTTGTTTCAATTAAAGTGAGCACATGTCACTGTCAAAATTAAAAATTAAATATGAACTAAACAATAAAGCAAGTCACATCAATAAAGTAACCAATGAAATGGTGACAAATAGGTAGTCTATAAATGGTGACTTTATTCATAAGTAATGGGTCACCTTAAATTTCTTTGTATTCAAAAATACTTAATTTAAGTCCCTTAAAAATATACTTTCCGCACAGTTTTAATGCTCAAAAGGAAATTTGTACATAGACAAATTCTTAATCTTTTAAAGGGTATTTTTAAAAATATATATATAATAGCTAAGTGACAATAACATCCTCCTAACTTTAGATTCAAGATCATTGGCTCTTTTCCCCTATCTACATACTGAATTCAAACCTCTATTTTTGACTTTTTTTTAACTTGACCAAAAAAAATGCTCCAAAATTCAATCTATAAGTCTTTTTTGTTGTTCTTCCAATGTGCATTAGTTAAGGGATCGACATGGGTTCTTGTTTATTGTGAATTAAAGGACAATAAATAGTAGTGAAGGATGGATAGAGTGGTGGAAATCCTAAACCAAGAGAAGAAAAGGGGATTGAAAATATAGAATTGGTGTTGTTATAGGCAAGTCAATGTTATGTCTATATGGTAAGGCCTATAATAAAACCTTATGTCAAGGGTTTGGTTTTTCAATCAATTTTATATTGGCACTTTATTTTTCCCCTTCACGAATTTTCCTCTTTTGCTTTTACTTTTAGTCGCATTTCAAAATAGATCAATCTATGTAAAGGTGGTCAAACACCTAATCAACATGTGCAAGAAAACACACCCATGCCCTCATGCTCAAAACATCTCTCCAAAAAGGTAGCTGGTGTAACAAAGGGGTGAGAAACCATATGGATTAACCTCCTCTTTACGGTTTAAGATTCCTCATTTTTATTGTTATGGTTGTTTATACTTTCATGCTAGAACTTTAAGCTCTTTTACCATGATTCACATATGTTTACTATTAACAACTTCTTTATAAGATAATTTTTAAAATCTTGTAGACAACTCTTTCATTGACTTAGGCGTCATCCCTTACTCTCGAAATATTTCATCACTTGGATTCTTATTGGTGGTTGGATTGCTATATTTAATATAGTATGCATATATATGTCTATTATCTCTTGTTTGTAATGTTGATAGTTTTCTTCTCTCCTTTCAAAGCTATCTATCACAACTTTGAAGAATTTATGTAATCATTGATCTATGTGCCATCTTAAAATCATTTACATGACTACATAAATTACTTATGGTAGTGTGAATTGACTTTATCTTATGAGAATAATCAAAAGTATAGTATGATATGTGTTTTTCAGAATAGTTGTTTTAAAGCTAAATAATTTTTTGGTGTGTTAATACCAAAGTGCATTGTGTTTTGGTGCGTTTATTTGTATTAAGTTTTTTTGTTTGTATTTATATTTAAAAATATTTCAAAAAAATGAAAACAATTAATGGTCATAAATATGTTCTCTGGTTGTAGGGGTTGATCTAATTAAGTCTTTCACCTTCTCTAGATTTTCTTAGTCTAGTATCTCATTTTGAAACATCGTATTCCCACCCCATGAATAGTGGTATTTTCCTTTCATTTCACTATAACTCACTAATTCATTATATACAATGCAATTTTCTTTGGAATTTTAGAGCATCACCAATTTAGATTTTTAATTTCATTTATCTTCAAGGATAGTTAACACATATCCAACTTTTATAGTATTATCTTTTTGCTTCTAATTAAGGTTTCTCAATCTGAGGATAACCTAAAGGTTTGGGAAGACACGGATGGGTCTTCCTAGTAATATAATGCTAAAGGTAAATTGGTTTTAAAGCTACTCATGGAAACTCAAAAAAATTATGACAAAACCTTCATTTATAATGAAATCTTCTAAGAACCAATGCCTTATGTTTTCCCTTTCAAAATTGCATGGCATGTAAAAAACAAACTAATAATAGTGATGTGAATAAGCTTGAAATTGTGTACTGGTGATTGTTCATTTTGTTGCAGTTTTCCTCCCATTTAAAGATACAACATAATAATTTCATTTTAGGGAGAATACATGCTCATCATGTCCATGATCTAATTGAGGTTAGCACAAAAAAATTAGTTCAATGGTATTGTTTCCCATGGAAAGAAATTAGCCCAAGTTGGCTCAAAGCCTTTATTTTTTTCATTGGGGGAAGTTTCGAGACCAATAAACAACTAAAACATTTAATAGATTTTGCTTCATATGTTTAGGGGGTCGTATTGTTCTCATTTCCTCAGTTCACTATGTCTGTTGATAGAAGGATATGATGATTGCTTTTAATATTATTCTTTTGTATTAAGATATGATTTTATTATTGGGCGGGTTGTGGAAAAAAAATCTTACTGACCTAGACTTTGTATATGTGTGCATTCATAAATTATTGTGGATAAAAATAAGAAATCAATAATGAACAAACTTGTTAATAGTGTGTGGAGTGGCTTTGCAAAAATTAGTGGTAATGGACAAAAGTCCTATGGAAGCCGAGTGATAACTTCAAGGTGACAAAGAATTTGAACCTAGGAAGGCCCGCTGAGGTCAGCCAACTATGGAAATGACCATTACGCGAGTCAATTTCCTCTAAAGAAGGATGATCGCGATCAATAGCACAGACAGATACATGATGCGGTGGCTAACAAACAAGCCGAAAAGCAAGTCACACCCATCGAAGTTTCGGGAAAGTTATTCAGTACACCTGTAGTCATACTTTTTGATACAAGAGCTACTGAATGTTTTATATCTACTAAGCTAGCAATGAAATTAAAAAGGAAAGGTGAACAAATGGATAAGACATGGACAATGCATTATGGAAATAATGTTGTCCATACAGTAGATATGTGTCTTTTTGGGGCAATTCTTGACCTCGCCCAGTTTCTCCACAAAAGTTGACTGACCGTATGTTAATCCTTTAGGGTCATATGATATATTTATAGGAGTTAATTGGTCATGGAACATAAGGCTTAAGGTCGCTGTTATGAAAAAAAGATTTGCTATTTTGAAGACCTGCAGAAAGCAGCAGTCATTCAAGGTGTAAAGCGTGAGGTTGCAGTTAGGAAACTAACATCTATGCAACTAAAAAGGGCTAAAAATAGAGGCTGCACTTTGTATGCCGTAAGAATGATGGAAAATGCCAAAGAAGATAATGATTTTATGGAAAAGTATCCGTTGTTAAGAGATTTCAGCGATGTCTTTCCAGAAGAGTTACCGGGTCTTCCGCCCAAATGGGAGTTTGACTTTATAATAGAGATCAAGCCAAGAACCGAACCCATATCTAAGGTACCCTACAGAATGACCACCCTTGAGTTGGTGGAACTTAAGGCCCAGTTACAGGAAATTTTGACCAAAGGGCTGATAAGACCGAGCGTCTCACCATGGGGAGCGCCGGTAATTTTTGTAAATAAGGATGACACACTTAGATTGTGCATTGATTACAAAATGTTGAATAAGACAACCATTAAGAATCGATATCCACTTCCTATGATTGATGATCTGTTTGACCAGATGCGTGGAGCATCACTATTCAAAAATAGATCTTCAACTGGATATCACCAACCCGAGAATAAAGGAGGAAAATATTCATAAAACAACTGTTAAAACAAGGTACGGACATTATGAATTCACATTTTTACCTTTTGGGTCGATTTAATGCACCTACCACATTCATGAATTTGATGAACAATATTTTTCAAGAATACTTGGACAAGTTTGTGCTTGTATTCTTGGACGACATTCTTATATACTCCAAAAATGTCGAAGAGCATCAAGAGCATTTAAGGATAGTGCTGGAAATTTTGAGAAATAGAAGGTTGTATTGTAAAATGTCTAAACGTTCCTTTTATGATGCAGAGGTGCATTATTTGGGACATGTTATAAGCAAGAACAGGATAGTCAGAGACCCTTCAAAGATCGTAGCTATAACCGAGTGGCTCGCGCCTAAGATCGTGCATGAAGTAAGAAGCTTCATAGGCCTAACAAGATACTATAGAAAGTTCGTTAAGGACTTTTCAAAAATCGCTGCCCCAATAACTTCATTACAAAAGAAAGATAAGAAATTTGTCTGGAATGACAAATGTGAATATGCCTTTAAAATTTTAAAGGAACAGTTAACTACAACACCTATTTTGATTGTATTTCGACCCAAATGGAGATTTTACTGGTTGTAACTTATGCATCCTGGGAGAGGGTCTCGAGAGGCATTCTGTTACAAAATGGCCATGTCATAGCATATGAAAGCAGAAAGCTTAAGTTACATGAACAGAATTATGCTCCACATGACCTAGAGCTCACTGCCATTGTTCATGCACTTCAAATGTGGAGGCATTACCTTCTTGGTAAGCCCTTTGAGCTAAAAACCGACCATCTAGGGTTCAAGTATATTTTTACTCAACCAAACCTGAATGCAAGACAGCGAAGATGGTTAGAATTTCTATCTCAGTATGATTTTGATATAAGCTACATTAAAGGCAAGGAAAATAGGGTAGCAGATGCTCTGAGTCGTAGGAAGCACATCTTTGCTCTTATAACATTAAGAACTCAATTTAAAGATGAGGTGAAAGATGTCATGGAATCTGACTCTTATTTTCAGCAAGTTAAAACAACACTTGCTGCAGATCCAAAGGATGTGAAATATAAAGGATTTCTTTTTGATAATGAAGGAATTTTGAGGTTTGAAAACATGGTATATATACCCTTGGCAAATGATTTAAGAAAAAAATTATTAACTGAATTTCATAATTCACCTATTTCTGGACACCCTGGCATTACGAAAATGCTTGCTGATTTCAAGCAGCAATATTTACGGAAGGGAATGAAAAAGGATGTGGTGGAATTTGTGACACACTCGCTTGGAATGTCGGCGTGTTAAAGCGGAACATATGCATCCCGCCAGATTATTGTATCCCCACAAAGATTCTGCAAAGACAAATGGCAAGTGATAACTATGGATTTTGTTCAAGGATTACCTATATCAAGGAATAAACATGATATCATCCCGATTGTCATCAACAAACTAACCAAAGTGGCACACTTTATTGTTGGTAATTTAAAATATGATGCACCAAAGTTGTTAGCAAGAAGATTTGTACATGAAATTTTCAGATTGCATGGAATACCGAATTGATCATATTGGATAGAGATCCGAGAATGAAATTAAGATTTTTTGGCAGACGCTTAATACATCCTTGGGAACTAAATTAAACTTCAGTTCGCATATCATCAGAAATGATGGACAAACCGAAAGAGTCAATCAAGTTTTAGAGGATATGTTAAGAATGTATTGCATGGACCAGCAGTATAAATGAGAGGAATACCTTCCGCTGGTTGAATTTGCCTATAATAATACATACCATGCCTCTTTAAAGATGGCGCCTTTGAAGCATCAGATGGAAGAAAATGCAACCCTGTTAGCTGGGACAACGTAGAGGATAGAGAGGTAATTGGGCGTAAATCCCTTACAGTAAATGAAACAACAAATTAAAATGATTCAGTGAACATTTAAAGGAACCTACCAATAGGAAAAAGAGTTATGCAGACTTAAAGTGGGTTGATAAGAATTATAAACTTGGTGAGAAGGTCTTTATTTGGGTCAAGCTGAAAAAGAGTTCTATAACTTTTGGCAAGGTACGCCAAGTTATCACCTTGTTATGTGGGACCTTTTGAAATTGGTGAAATAATCAACCTGGAGCTTATCGTCTAGCATTACCTCCTACTTTGTCACAAATGCATGATGTTTTCCATATTTCTTTGCTTAAGAAATATGTATCGATTTATCACATGTGCTGAATTGGAATTCATAGTGCAGATCCAAGACTTAGGAATAATCATGGTTAAGCGCATTCGAGTGCTGGGAACTCACCACGGTTGTTCTAAGAAATCGGGAAGTGAATCCAATGTAAGGTCCAAGGGGGACCATTTTAGCGAAGAAAGTGCAACTTGGGAAACTATCAAAGAAATGAGATCTACTTTTCCATACTTGTTTGATCGAAATTGAATTCGAAAACCGATAATTACGCCAAACATGGACAATTCTGGTCTATTTTATGGTTATCTTAAAACAAGATTTTAAAGATTAAATCTGATTTTGGTATGAACTTATGAATGGAAGGACGATAATTGAATTTTTTTCCTAAAAACTCTATGAAATGGCTAATTTGATCATCGTGACGATGATTCTTTTAAGAAGGAGGAATGTAACATCTTGATTTTTAGAAGCTACTATGATAACCTCTTTTCGTGATGTCAGAATCGTGGAAATGAGGATAATTATGTTAAGGTATATCTTTTAATCTTAAAAATAATGTGTTATTCTTGATCCTCGAACCCTTGCTTACTATAACTTGTTTACTTGGGATGGAGGTCATTATAACTTGTGTTTCGTAAGGATGGAATTCGCAGACTTGCTTTTGTATTGATGAACTCATATTGTTGTTGATACACACTCAATCAATTCCATTGATCCAAGTAATCTGCCGCCTTCTTTGTGATCGCTTGTCGATTTACTTTCTAATTAGAACTAAGTCCTGGAACCGGATTGGAGATTGTTATAAATTTTAAAGAACCTGGTTACATGTATAACTACTTGGCACCATGTACTGCTAATGGAAAAGATTCGATTTCCGAACTACATACAAATTATACTTGCCCGAGCGCGAGGCGGTAATATTTTTGATGCAAGTGAGCCAGGTATATGTCAAGCATGGGACGGAATGTCCTGCATTATGCCGGTTATGAACGTAAGTTGGTAAAACTTACTAAAGAACCTATTAATTTAAAATACTACAAAAGCTACGCTTTTAGCTATAACTATGTTTTTGCTCTTATAACTATGTTTTAGCAATTTATAACCTAATAACTATCCTATGTGGATTTTAAATTAAAAAGAGATGCAAATATTGCAAATCCTAATGATTTGTGACCTAGGTGAATACCTAGCTATGGACAAGGTAACTTAAACTAATGCTAACCCTAGAAGGGGGACTTGTGGATACATGCCAATAAGAGGATAAGAAGGGAAGGTTTGAAATTTAATAAAGGACATTAAATGATGTCCTTGAAGTTTTAAACGCCAAAATTTGCGGGAGCAGAGAAGATGGAGGCTCCAACTAGCAATGTAGCTAAAAATGAAGTTACCTGCAAATATTAAAAAAGGTGGAACTTGCAAATTAGGTTGGAGATGGCATGGAGAAAGAGGGAAAAAGAGGCATTCAATGCATTAATGGCCTTGGTTTTGGTAATCCGCCCGCCTTGGAAAGAGGAAAAGGAATTCTTGTGGGTTATTGTTGTTCATTCGGGTTTTGAGTTTTTGCTCTGCATTTTTTTTGTGGTTCTTTCGAACCTATAACTTTTCGGGTCATTGTTGCTGATATTTTGATCGCTTCACACTGATCGCTTTTGAGCTTCGTAGGAAGTAAGGAGATCGTTGGGAAACCTCATGTTGTTGTGCCGCCGTGGAAAAGAGTAACTCCTGCGTGGGCCCGACACCGCTTTATTCAAGCAACAAGAATTTTACAGGTACGTTGAGCTCCTTCTCTTTAAACCGCTGGTTTGCTCTTTGTTAAGCGTCTTCATTAAAAGAACTCTGCTCTTATGTTGGGTGTTTTTGTAAAATGAAAATGTTGATATGTTTGATGTGATTTCTGGGTTGAGTTGCCTTTGGAGATAAATACGATTTGGGTATTTTCTTTAAAAAAGGGGTAAATGAAATGAAATCTATCCTTGCTGTATGAATTTTGATAGTATTGGGTATTCGGTTTTATTACCCATTATGGGTTTGATTGATGAAGGCAACCGGGATGTGTAAATGGTTTCCTAAGTTTTGTATGCGCAATGGTTTTGAAAAATCGTGAGAATGTTTATATGAAACCTGTCAAGTAGTGAACTATTCTCTTATCATATCATAGCAGTTGTTAGGGATGCGAATCCTTTAGGGACACTCTGGATTTAATGAACCGGCCCTTACTCTTACCTGATGTAAAATGATTAAATGTCTCCTTATTTGATTTTAAAACCTATGAATGGTTTTTGGGAATAGTTTACTTAAACCTGGAATAGAGTAATCTAGTTAATTGATGGGTGGAATAGAGCTTAATCGTTTTACTTCTTCCTTTAATTTAATGATGAATATATATATATATATATATGAACTGCATATTTGAACTTCTTCAGTGTGTTCGATTGGAACTGAACTTGAGTAGATTCTTGTTCTTGTAAAAAAAATGGTTTCTTTACCTATTACAGTGAAATTATGGTAATATAGCTTGTTGTACCTTTTTGCTTGTTTCTGACCTAGCTGGAAATGTCCGTTTTGATGTATAATCACTGAAAATGATTTTTGAGTGAAAGATTAAGTTGTTATTGATGTTTGTGGGTCAGATGTAAAATGAATTCAAGAATACTTCAATGATAAGCAGCTTTTAAAAATTATGATTACTATAATAGTTCAAGTATAGGAGAAATCACCCTATCGGAACAAAGTCGGCACCAGTCAGTTCATATTCGCCTAAACAATGAGAGGAGGTATTATGAATCTTCTTCTTCATTCGATATCGGCTCTAATTGTTTTCTCCTCAATGCTATCGCCGTATTCACATCACTTCGCTCAAATCATCCACCTGGTGTG